>JARGCV010000049.1:15773750-16502500 GCA_034064705.1 Bothrops alternatus | reverse complement strand
ACGAGCTGAAGGCAAATACTAAGAGTTGCCATTCTAAGAACGCTGGTACCTCAGTTATGAATGCAGTTGGAGTCATTGGCTGACAGTAAGGAAAAGTTCAATCATCCCGTAAAGGTTTTCTAACTTTTCCCATAGGGATTCCAGCTTCAAGTAGGAATCACTAACACAACCAATCTTGCGTTTTACACTTCTACTCCCCTAGCACTTAAATCAATGTGCTGCAGCAGCTAGTACCCTGCTGGTATTGTAACTGTCCTTAAATCCTGTTTCTGTGGCTACAAAATGTAGCTTTTTTTTCTGTCTCTAAATATGTTGAATCAGAGAGTCTTCCCCTTTCTCCTTTCCCTGATGCTTTCCTGTATGGGTTTAGGCTTTTGGTTTTTGCTTCTGAGGAAGGGAGCTAAAACAGCTTGAATTCTTACCTTGCTAGTCTCTGGCACAAAAGGGCCCCTATAAAAGCCTAGGAAAAGTTTTTCTAAAGCTCTGTTTTCTGTTTGAATTTTACATGGAGGCAGTAATCTCACCCGTGTTTTCTGATTTCTTGAAATATATAGATTTGCACTCCAAAAGGCCTCGGGATATATTCTTTCTTACTGTTTTTTGGCTTAGCATGTCCAATCATAAACCATGATTAGGGAAGCAGAGGTTCATCTAACATCCTAAACCAAACAGAGAAATCATATTATAACTTATCATGATAGCCTGGTATTCACTGCATATTAAAATGCTGGGCTTTGGCCATTATGGTCTTTGAAGTGTGGTTTATGGTTTAATGAGTTATGCAAACGTAGCAATTGCAGTCTGGATGCTTTATCTATAGCAGATCACATATGGTTCTTTGTGTTTACTTTGCCAGTTCTAAACACCAAAGCAGCCAACCAGCTTACAGTCAATTGTGTTTAAATCTATTGATTATAGAACTCCAAAACATTTCTGCTAATTATTATTTGTATAAGAATATAAGCACTACTTACTTTAATATTTAGTCTCTCTGTGGGAATCCTCATGGATGCAGCATGCTGTGGATGGATCTGTAATTCAAAGATTCTCTAGACAGCATGGCAAAGGCCAAGGATTTCTGCTAAACTGCTGGTTAAGGAAGGCTACATTAGGACTTTAGTTGTGTGACTCACAGCTAAATCAGTATCTGATCTAAGAGTACAACCATTTAGCTAGGTTTACCTAACATGTTAAGGAAGGGACAGATGGGACTCCGGTTCCGGTCACGAGGACCGGAGCCTTTCTTAGAAAGCTCCAGGACGGGGCTCGTGGGAAATTTAAAATACTTAGGCACCGTGAAAGTGAGCGACAAAGAGAGAGGACCGGATAGAAGAGGAACCTCGGATCTCTCAAAAAAAGTGAGGCTCGCCGCCGGAAGGTCCCGGGAAGCCGCGGACGGAGCCGCTGAAGCCGGTGGCGGCCGGGCGGCCGGGCGGCAGGCCCGAAGAGGCCGCGAGGCCGCGCTGTCAGAGGGAGCCGGCGGGAGTGGAGCAAAGAAGGTGAAAGACACTGGCGAGAGCAGCGGGGGCCGCCGGGAGGGTCTGCCGAACTGGAGACGACCCCCGGACGAGCCGAAGGAGGAGAGGAAAGCCGGGAGAGCAGAGTGAACAATATGTGATAGACTAGAAACAGTAGATAGAACATATATAAGAGAAACACCAATCAAATAAAATGTATCAGGCGTATAGTTGAGGCTTGACGTGAGGAGTGAGGAATGTTTACTAAACCAGACGTTTACAGAGATTAATCCTTAGTGTTGTATTGCAGGTTATATGATGATTGCTTTTTAATACGATCTTATGTTTGATGTTGATTGTTTTAATAAAAGATTTTTTTACAAAAAAAAATAAAAAGGAAGGGACAGCAACATGATACCAATAGCACCTAGACTTATTTACTGCTTTACAGTCCTCTCTAAGAACTTTACAGAATCAGTATATTGCCCCCACCAATCTGGTCCTCATTTTACTGACCTCGGAAGGATGGCAGGCTGAGTCAATCTCGAGCCCCCATCAGGATCGAACTCCTGGCTATGGGCAGTGAGTTAGCCTGCAATACTGCATGCTAACCACTGCACCACCATAGCTCCTAAGATAGGACAGAATAATAGGGTTATACTACCTCAGCTCCTTTTTGAAAAGGCATTGGTAGGAAATTGTAAAATAAATACCAAACATTTAATCAAAAGAAATGTCATATAAAAGTTACTTGAAATTTCACCGTCTGGATCATATGTGTAGACAATAGGGCTAATGCCTTTATTAGAAGGAGGTTTGTAAGATGAACATTTAGGCATTTATTATGGGAATTATTTGCATAAAAGAAAAATGTTTACTCTACAATGTGTATTAGATTAAGAAAGAAAAAAATTACCAATAATCGCCAGAGAGTTTAATTAAGTAGAAATGTTAATCTTGATTTGATTTGTCTCTGATTTTTAATCATTATGCAATCTAGTTTCTTTAGCTTTCTGAATTGGTCCAAACTTGCATATTGCAACTTGGGTTACTAAAATTCAAGATATTTTATATATGTTAGGCATGTGTGAATCAACTGCAGTATTTGAATTTCCAAATTGATTTGAAAAATTGAATTTTATTTGAGGCAGACCTTTGAGTTAGTTCAGAAAATCAATCCACGCTGGTTGTAAACTTTGTATTGATTCAGTAAATTGAAACAATTTGATTTGAACTTTTAAAGTAATTCAAAAGAGTGGCCTTTTGCATGTGCCCAAGTCTTTAAAAATCTCCTAATCTTTCTAATTTCATTAGGAAGTACTCACCTGAAGCAACACTTTAGATTGCTTCAGTACCTTGATTTGAAAGTATAATCAAACTGTGGAGTCTTTGATGTTCTCTGAACTTGGTTGTTTGCTTGTAGACATTTATTACTTAACTATGTAATATCATCAGTGCTAGTGAATGTGGGACTTGCTCCCTGTTTATATCCAATGTTGGTGGGGGCTTGGTTTTCTCTTTAGAAGTATCTTGAAAAAGTATTGCTCTCCGATTGATTGATTGATTGTTTGTCTGGTGTACTCCAGTTTTCTTCCTAGTTGCTATTATGTGCAACTAAGATATCCTTTATTTTCTTTTTGAGAAGTTCCAAATGGCTACAATATCTTGGCCTTTAAAGAACCTTGTTTCTCTTAGTTTACTATTTCTCTTAGTTTATTGATCTTGGCCTTTCTAAAATCCATGGTTGGTATCTAACTTATTTTTTTAAACCCAAGTTTTTTCATTAAATTGATTGAAACACCTTCAAGTCAAACTTCTGAATTGAATAACATAGTCTTAATGTGTATTTCTCAAGTGTATAAACAGAGGCATAGAATCAAGATCACGCAAAGTATTAGTACTGCTTTATAAAACCGTAGTAAAGCCACACGTGGAATACTGCAGCCAATTTTGGTCACAATATCACAAAAAAGATGTAGAGCAGGCATGTCAACCTCGTGACATCACATGACATCGCCCAACATATCGGGCTGGTTTTGCTATTGCTGGCAATGGGGTGGGTGTGGCTTCCACATGATATGTCCAGCCCGTGGGCCAGCAGTTTGACACCCCTGATGTAGAGAGTTTTGAAAAAATTCAGAAGAGCAACTAAGATGATCAAAGGCCTGGAGACTAAAACATACAAAGAACGGCTACGGGACTTGGGTTTGGCTAATCTAAAGAAAAGAAGAAATATGGGAGACATGATAGCAGTGTTCTAGTATCTAAGGGGCTGCCACAAGGCAGAGGGGGCCAGGTTGTTCACCAAAGCACCAGAGGGAAGAATGAGAAACAATGGTTGGAAACTGATCAAAGAGAGAAGCAACCTGGAACTAAGAAGAAACTTCCTGACAGTGAGGACAATCAACCAGTGGAATAGCTTACCCCCAGAAATCGTGGGGGTATCATCATTGGAGATTTTTAAGAGGACATTCACCTGTCTGAGACAGTGTAGGTTCTCCTGCTTGAGCAGGGGGCTGGACTAGAAGACCTCCAAGGTCCCTTCCAGCTCTATTCTATTCTATGTAAAAGTGCAGCCTACATGTGACTTTTTCAGAGATGCATATAACTACTTGAATAAAGCTTTCATGGTTTTTTTAAGGGATACCTAGACATACTCAGGAGTGTTTTTATTGAAGAAAAACATAAGTGAACAGATCTTTCTTTTCTGTTTATCCTTTTCCTACAAGCATGCTTCAGCCAGTGCTTTTTAAAAAACATTTTCAGGGTATGTTTTATGGCTTTTAATAAGGATTTAGCCTTTGACATTAATCCAGTGCCCTTTGCCCATAACACATGTTAAACTGCAAATTAAAATAGACCCACTGAAAGAGTAAAATAGATATACAACAAAACAAGATAAAACATTGGTTGGGTATCTATGCACATCCTGAAATTAGGCAAAAAATTGAATAATAATCCCCACAATTGTTGAATTAAAGGTAGAATTGTGGACTGAGAATATCTCAAGACCATGATGTTAGGCATCAATACTTCTTTATCTGTGATTTGTCAATAATCTTTCAGATGATATATTGGAGGAAGGGAAGATTGTATAATAATATAACTCCATTTACTTCTTGTGTCACCATAGCAGGTAGATTTCTCTTTGTGATTATCTGTCATCAAATGTCTGTTGACTCTTAATGATCACGTAGATAGATTCTTTCCAGGACAATCTGTTCCCACCCAGGTCCTTCAGATCTTCCAATGTTGTACCCATTGCCTCTATAACTTCATCCATTCGCTTTGCTTCTGGATATCCACTTCTCTTTCCTTCTCTCTTTAGTGGTTCCATCCTTAGAGCCATCTTCAAAGAGCTGGGTCTTCATATAATATGACTAATGTAGGGTCATTTGAACTGGTCAATGGTACTTCAAATGAGAGTTCTGGGTTGATTGGTTTGATGATCCATTTGTTTTCTTGGCTATCCTGATATTCTGCACAATCCAAGTTCAAAAGTGCCATTATTCTTTGTACCCTGCTTCCTCAAAGTAAAATTTTAGGCCCTTCAGAAAAGCTAAATGTTGGATAAGAGTCTACTGGTAAAAAAAAGGTCTCTAGAATAGACGAGGAAGTAAACAAACCAGTGAACAAAAACAGCAACAAACCACTTCTATATGGTTGGTAAGAAAACAAACTGGATATGTCCATATAATTCACCAGGAGCTACTTTTAAATTCTTAAGTTGTCTATTCAGTGTTATATTGCTGTTATTATTTGTGCTGTAATTTCCTTCAAAATACTCCTTGAGTAATATTACATTCTCTGAATTGAAATAGTGCTGCTTTTGCAAGATGCCAGGGGTGAATGCTGCTCTTTGTCCATTTGACAAATTGAAGAACAGATAGGTAGTTTTAACTTAGCATCTGCAAAAGAAAGCGAGTTTTAATTTGCGTGCAAACACAGGTATCTACAAAAGTTCTGGGCAAGGATACAGTGGAAAAAGTCGAAACTACCATTCCACATGCAAATTAGGATGTGGATTGGCCAATTATACAGCAATATAATGGTAGAGGCAGATTCTACAAATCTTCTACACATGATTTTTCTATTTCCAAACATGGATCTAGTTGGAGACAATCAATAATTGATTTCTAGCCCTTTCACAGACACTGAAGATGGTATAGTCCAGTGGTGGCGAACCTATGGCACGGGTGCCAGAGGCGGCACTCAGAATCCTCTCTGTGGGGCCGTCACCCCAGTCCTATGCCTTCAGCTGGGTTTTATAAAACCTTTTCACTTTAGGCTTCCGGCACCATGTACAAAAAAAAAGATTCAATCAATCAGTCAATTTCAACTTCTCGCGGGGAAAAAAAGATCTTGGTAAGGCCACACTTGGAATACTGCATCCAGTTTTGGTCACCACGATGTAAAAAAGATGTTGTGACTCTAGAAAGAATACAGAGAAGAGCAACAAAGAAGATTAGGGGACTGGAGGCTAAAGCATATAAGGAATGGCTGCTGGAACTGGGTATGTCTAGTTCAACGAAGAGAAGGACGAGGGGGGACATGATAGCAGTGTTCTAATATCTCAGGGGCTGCCACAAAGAAGAGGGAGTCAAGCTATTTTCCAAGGCACCTGAAGGCAGGACAAGAAGCAATGGATAGAAACTAAGCAAAGAGAGAAACAACCTAGAACTAAGGAGAAACTTCCTGACAGTTAGAACAATTAACCAGTGGAACAACCTGCCTCCAGAAGCGGTAAATGCTCCAACAAACTGGAAGTTTTTAAGAAGAGACTGGACAGCCATTTGTCCGAAATGGTATAGGGTTTCCTGCCTGAGCAGGGGGTTGGACTAGAAGACCTCCAAGGTTCCTTCCAACTTTACTATTATTATTGTTATTATTATTATTATTATTATTATGATGATGATGATGATGATGAAGTTGGAATTGATTGATTGAACTTTTTAGTCCCACCCAGTCTGCTGTTACCACTGCAGCCACACCCACCCAATGGGCCACACCCACCCGGCACCTGATGATGCATAAGTGGGTTTTGGGTTGCAGTTTGGGCACTTGGTCTCTAAAAAGTTTGCCATCACTGGTATAGTCAAAGCATTGTTCCTGGTGGGGCCCTGGACAGACTTATCCTACATACATAAATATTGCAGTAATAGACCAGAGCACATAACAGGAAAATGAAAGAAAATATCCTTAAAATATAATAACTGGGAAAAGTTCAATATTCTATATCTTTTATACGCTCTCAACAAAGTGAAACAGAACCTATCCAGCAAGTCTAACGATAGTCCTGTGAAGTCATCTTCAGCCCAATTAAAGGGACTGTCTTTAACCTATTGTTGCTGATGTTCAAATCTATGCATTCTTTTCTAACTGTAAGAAAGGGGGAGAATGGCAAGATAATTACACAAAACAACTGGCATTTTGATGAAGCAAGTATGCAATTGTATTACAATAATTGCAGTTTATTTTAATTATATAAGTTAGCTGTGCCCACGTAACCTATAATACATTTTTGATTTGGCATCATAGTATATAACAAGCTGACCATCTCTTCCTTTAAATGCCATGATAATTGTTCATTTTTAGATTGGGTTCAAACATCTCCTCTTTCTTTCATGGACAATTATAGGTGGGCCTGATCCAACCATAATTTAGGATGACTGTCAATTTTATAAGTACTTAAAAAGTTGTGCTTCCCCCCCCACACCTCATAAATTTATGATGGTGACTTTTAAAACATTTAGCAGAGGAAAAACCAAAAGTAATGCATTTACCTATCCAGTAGGAAGCTTCAAAAGATAAGATTTGAATCCCTGCATGTTCAGCCATTTTGTGGGATTCTGTTTAGGGTTACTATTATTTATTTCTTCTAATAAGCTCCTCTGACAGTTTGTTGCAACATAGTCAGCACTGTCTGCAAAATATTTAACTTAAACCCATGGATATGGGTTTTATCATTAATGTTTATAATATCAAAAGTCCATTTTTAAAATAAAACATGAAGAAAAAAACTTGACTTCTTCTTTAAAAAAACATCAAATGTGGTTAGAAGTAAAATTAACAAACATATTTACTCTAAAACAATAAACCACAATTAAAACCACTGATTTGTTGGAAGTTAAACATACTTCCCATTTCTGTTTCTATTACATTATTAATATTTATTCCAGCAGCTTAGAAAGGATTCAGGGTTAAATGAATTGCAGAAACATTGCAATCCTTTGATAAAGTAATACGTTTGTCTGGAAATACTACTTTTTGAACAACAAAACGTTTGGAGATATTTTAATCTGCTGTATTTCAGAGGTAAGCTCTTTCAGAGGGAAGGAACGGGGTCCAGGAAAATGAAACAGAGCCTTGGGAAGAAACTTAGCAGGCTGAGTGGAGGATATTCAGCCCTTTGGGCAAGGATAGGCAATCATTTCAGGCAGTAGACTGTTAACAGGATCAGACCATTGGTTTGTCAGGCCACTTGTTCTGGATGATTGTTTGTTTGTTTGCTTGCTTGCTTGCTTTTTAAGCCTCCTTTATTATCAAGGTGGTGATACATAAATATACATAATATTCCTTCCTTCTCCTATTTTACCTCACAAAAACATCCCTGTGAGGTGGACTGGACTGAGAGAGAGTGACGGGCCTAAAATACCCAATTGGCTTTCACGCCTATAGAGGGACTAGAACACACAGTCTCCAGATTTCTAAACCAGAACCTTAATTATTACATCAAACTGGGTCTCCTATTATTTTTTTAAAGTTTTGAGGAAGGAGCTGCTGAAATGATTCAATGAGTACTTTCATATACGATCTGACACAAATAGAGATCATCTGGTCTGGTCACTGAGAGGTGGCTTACTGAAGATAATTTCATGTACCAACTTCACATAAAAATGTAATGGAATGTAAAGGAATGACCTTGAGGAACAGGAGGAAGATCTGCTACCAAAACAAAGGTCAAATAAAAGAAGTTTTGGGCAGATCTGTAATCTGAGAAAATACTTCAGATAAGCCCCTGATTCTTCCCCCTTCTCCAAAGAAGGGGGGAAGTGCATTGAAACGTGCAAGATTCTGTTATAATAAAAGGCCTGCATGACTTTGGTGTCCCACTCTGGTTTACCTTGAAGGTTTACCAAATGAAGAAGCCTGGTCTCAAAGGGAGACATTTCTACACAAATAGTCCTCCGCTTAACAACTATTTGCACTGCAAAAAGTGACTTAGGATCGGCCTCACACTTATGACCATCTCAGCATCCCCGAAGTCATGTGAAAATTCAAATTCGGGTGTTTGGCAATCACCATGTATTTACAGCAGTTGCAGCATCCTGGGGTCACGTGTGCAATCCTTCCCTGCTGGCTTCAGGCAAGCGATGGGGGCCACTTAATGACATGTGATTCTCCTAACAACTGCAGTAATTCACTTCATAATCATAGCAAAAAAAGGTCATATAATCAGATGTGACTCAGGGGGCAGGACTAGATGACCTCCAAGGTCCCTTCCATCATCATCATCATCATCATTATTATTATTATTATTATTATTATTATTATTATTATTATTATTATTATTATTATTATTATTATTATTACGGGACCATCTTCTGCCACATACTTCCCTTCAACCGGTGAGAGCGCATAGGGTCGGCCTCCTCCAGGTCCCGTCAGCGAAACAATGCTGTCTGGCGGGTCCTAGGGGGAGGGCCTTCTCTGTTGTGGCGCCCACCCTCTGGAACCAACTGCCCCCTGAAGTCCGCGTTTCCCCACTCTCCTGGCCTTCCGGAAGAATCTAAAAACTTATCTATGCCAGCAGGCCTGGGGATGACTGTGATTGCGTGTGAATTATGAATGTGTTTGGGGGGGTTTTAAACGTTTTGTAGATTGCTTTTTGATTTTAAACTGTGATGTTCTTTTGTTTATGTTGTTAGACGCTCCAAGTCCTTTGGAGAGGCGCGGCATAAAAATTTAATTAAAATAAATAAATAAATAAATACAATCTCCTTGCTCAGGAACAGAAATTATTTTCCCAATTCTGGCTGTAAGTTGAGGATTCCTATGTATCGTGGAGCTTGCTGATCTGGTCTCTCCTGTTCTGGCATTACAGAAGAGGAGAGATCTTTAGCCTGGGCTGAGTATTCCAAGCAGCCCTTTAGTTTCCTTTCCTGCTTTGACTTTATCTGTTTTTTAATTTCTTTGTGCATTGCCCAGAGTTTCAGTGATTGGGATGGTTTATAATACTGTCAAAGAAGCTGATTAATTAAACCACCCGAACTAATGTGTTTTTAAAATTACCAAATAGTTCAAAATACTGAAAAGTCGTGTGCTCATTTTTTTTTTTACTTTTAATTCCTTTCTACAAATGCAGATCAGTGTGGGAATGAGATGGAGTCGGTTTATGAATTAACATTGGAAAATGTTACATAAATCATGAATTCAGAGATCTATTACTTAGCTAGGTTGAAACAAAACGCAAATGGAAGTATGAATTGGAAAATTAGAATAATGGAAATAATGAGGCAGGAAAAGTGGGAACATTTGCCTTTCATTTCAGGCAGCAAAATATCCCGCTGAAGGCTGGATGGGAACATTCAATAGTCATTTAGTGCTCGAGGAAATTCACTTTGCAGATGTTTGAAATACATCCAGGTCACTTTATCTTCCAGGGTTGAGCTTTGACGTTTGAAACAGATGCCAGCATTGGTAAGCTTTGCTACAAATAGCATTCATTATATATTTGGTTGCTTGTTATTCTTCATCAATTTCCAACAAAATGCAAGGTATGAATATTTTAGTCTTGCCTTATATAAGTCAGGTTTTGGAAATTCTGTTTGAGAACAGAAACTTTCGTCTTGATGGCTTGACTTTTTCTTCAGAAAATTCAAAAGGTGGGCATAGTTTGGCTTCAGTAAGAAATGGATCAGATCAATTAAAAAGGGACATAATATATTGTACTAACCATCAGAATATGGAAAGCTTTTGACTTATTGTCCATGCTTTAATATTCGACGGATTTTCCAAGTTTTAAAAGTAACTTTTAAAAATTTGATGTTTGGTCCACATGGACTTGAATCGCCCTATCAAGCATAGCAAGTTGGCGGCAAAATCATTAAAATGGTGCATGCGGGCTGCTTGTGTGTCGAGTCTGATGCATACGTACTTCGTCCACGCTGGTTGTGATGGCACTGCTCGGCTTGTGATTGGTCGTGTGGTTGCGTGCCAAGTGCTTACTGTGGGCAGTGACCTTTATGTTTTGTTACACAACTGACATGTGTGGGTGGGTGTGCAGTGACTATGTGTGAAAGGTAAATAATTTCATTATTTTAAAAAATCATTGGTGAATTGAAAATCTTTTTTTAATTTTTAGTTTAAAAGTGTGACCCCAAATTTAAAAATGCTAAAAACTGACTATATAATTTTTTAAATAAAATATTAAAAAGATGTGAGTTCCGGCACCATTTTTTCTTACAAAAAAGCACTGTGTATACATACATACACATACATGCAAATACATATACTATACACACACACACACCTACATATAAAACTCTCCATTCTCATTCCAAAGTTAAGACAAGTAAGTCAACCCTTTTGTGCCTCCTCTACCAGTATCATCTTTTTTTTTAACCATGGTTCACTTGTGATATTACCCTCACTCACCCCAGATGCTCATGGATCATAATTTGGGAAACTCAAGAAAAATATGAACATGCCAATATTTTCATTCATTTTCCTACGGTAGTAACTGACATTCAGGGATATACTTTGTCTGAACTGCAGTTTCTCTGACTGGATTGTTATCATGGCCATCCTCCATAAATTTATACAGGCCTCTTTTAACATAATCTAATTGGTGGCCATGTCTGCGCATTCTGATAGCCAATTTCATAATTTATCTACTATAAATTATTAAGAAAAAACATTTGATGTTCTCTGTCCTAAATATGACTTACCATTTATTCACTGCATTAAATCAGTGGGAGATCTCTGTGTTGCTATTCTATATTGCATCCAAATCTCAGAGCAGAAAATATCCTTTAATGTCAGACAATGGCAATGTGTTCTTATAAATATTGAAAAAGGGCAGCTTGAATTCTTTATAGGCATAGTTAAAACACACGGGGGAAAATGCACTTCACTGTATTCACAGACTCAAACATGTTTGCTTCTTGTCTGAAATTATCCTGTTAATCTACTTTCATTTAACTACCTTTTGCCACACATTGTTTTTTTCCAGATATCTGAGCACATACTTCACCATTAAAAATTCCCCCTGAAATATTGAACCCCCACTGAGAAAATTATCTCAAAAGGTTAACACATTAAGGCTTAAACGTAAAATGTCAATGGACAACTCATATTCTCCTTCCTCTTCCCCTCTTTATTATTTTTTTTAAATCACCTGCAGACTAGTAATCAGAGTTTTAAGTACCAGGGACACTCCCAAACATTGGGAATATTTTGTAGAGTGGATGGTTTTTGCTCCCCGTATGTCTTATCTTTACCGAGATAAAGCTTTTACTTGGAGAAGCACTGTTTTCCTTTCCAAATTTTCCTCCATGAATGGTTCAAGGCAAGAAGACAATTTAAATCAATGAACAATTGTCTAGGTGAAAAATGGAGGGCAGCAAGAATTAATGAAATGCTAGCTCTCGGTTTAAGCATTGCCACTGGGGTCTGGTGTCAGTCATTGCAGTTCTGGAGGATGCAATGATAGCAGTCGGGAGTGAAAAGGAAGAAAATGGGAATGCCCATCTGCTTGCCTGCATGGCAATGTAATAACAGAGACTGAGGTGGCCTCTCACGCGTTGGGTCAGTGGCTGCTTGATATTACTGCTACTAGCACAACTATTTAACATTTATTGCTCCTTCACATTGGGGGGTAATATTTCAGCTGGGCTATAGAAAAATATAATTTTAAATCATTGTTATGCCTCTGTCCCTGATGGCAGGGCACAGGTGAAAATCATTAAGTGATAAACTATGGCCAGTCAGGGCAGGTGGATGGTGATATGCGGAGGGCGGCTTCTGAGAAAGCACTCAAGGAGCAGCTTTACTATAGGTTCAACAATCTGTTGTGTTGTGGAAGACAGATGTGTTATGTGGAGAGAAGATTTGGCTAGAATGTTGGATAGATTCCTACTTCTGATGCCCATACACACACTCCTGTCCACACACACACACACACACACACACACACACACACACACACACACACACACACACACACACACACTGTACATACATATATAGAAACCTCTTTCTAGTCTTCTACATTCATCATCTGGGCTGGTAGCAGTTGAGGGGATATGGGGAGGGGTTTCCCAGATGCTCAGGCCATAACTTCTGTCTCATTCAGGTGACATTTTCCCTTTTTGTTTCCTTAATGACTTAGTTTCTTCTTATCTATTTCCTGAAGGGATATTCTAGACAAGATTCCTGGCTTTTTGTCCACCCTGCTTATGTGTCTACTTCAGCTGTAGGTACGGCAGTTTCAGCCCAGACTCACAGTGGGTTGGGTTGGGGTTGCTTTTTTTGATGATTTCAAGTCAGTATTGACTTCAGGCGACTGCCTGGTTTTATCCCTGCAGTTTTCTTGGTAAAGCTTTTTTTAAAAAATAAAAATAAAAATAAAAAGTGGCTTCTTGCCCTTGCTTGCTTCCTTGGGCTGAGAGAGAGGGACTTTCACAAAGTCACCCAGCTGGATTTGTGCCCAAGGCAGGACTAGAACTCACAGTCTCCCTGGTTTCTGGCCTGACGCCTTCACCAATATACCAGACTGCCTTTTCACTGGAGCTAACTCTCGGATTAATGGATACAGAACTGCAGCATTAGGATAAATTTGAATTGCTGATGATTACTGGTATTTTTTTAATTTTACAAATTTTTGTTTATTTTATTTTTACCCCGCCTTTATTACTTTTATAAACAACCCAAAGTAGCAAACATAACTAATATTCCTTCCTCCTCCGATTTTCCCCATAACAACAACAACAACAACGTTGTGAGATGAGTTGGCCTGAGAGACAGTAATTGGCCCAAAGTCACCCAGTCAGCTTTCACGTTTGTTCCCTTTAAATTTATGAACTAGGGAAAAATGAAAAAGAGTGAAGTAGAGAGTACACATTGCTTTGGGGAAGGTGGGCATGGAAGGTTTGTTTTCCTGTTTTCATTTTTTAAAAAGATTCCTGAGTTTGCTGAAATAAGATAGGATCTCTCTGTGTCTGGCAGATTTTTCTGATGATCACCTGATCGTGCAGTTTTGCTCAAATGATCATTCTGGGAGAGATCTGGGAGAGCTTTCTCACATTGTGGGACAGCATGGGGTTTAAGTGGCAAATACACAGCCGCCCTCAGCAACCACCTGGAATTTCTCCGGAACTCGTTACAGCAGTTTGCCTGGGGCAGGGGTAGACAACCTTGGTCTTTTATGACTTGTGGACTTCAACTCAGGAATTCTGGGAGTTGAAGTCCACAAATCATAAAAGAGCCAAGGTTGCCTACCCCTGGCCTGGGGAAAAAGGTGGGAATTAACATACACTTATTTTTGTAGTTAATAATAATAATAGTAATAGTAATAATAATAATAAACACTTCTCAAGTATAAGGGCCATCATTTAGCTCAATTTTAATTGTTATGCAATGTTTTGTAAGTTGCTATATAAATTGAATTAAACTGGTAAGATTACCTACAGTCAATGGTGGAATTCAGCCGGTTCACACCGGTTTGGGAGAACCGGTAGCTAAATTTACCTGAATTTGGAGAACCGGCTGGCTTCTGGAAGTCCAGTCTAGGCCTTGGAGGCCTCCCAGGCCTAGAATGGTCAACCAGAGGTGCATGGATACCACTTCTGGAAGTCTGTTCTAGGGCTCGGAGGCCCAGGCCTGCATCACATAATAGAACTGGTTGTTCAGGTATTTGAATCACACCACTACCCACAGTACTGTAACATCCTAACAACTGGGAGGGAGGAGTCTAAAATATGGGGGGAAATGGTCTCATATCTTATTTGCCTTCAAAATTCCTCTATCATTCCCAATCACTCTTTGTTGACAACACTGAAAGACTAAGGGAATGAATGCTCAGTAGTATCTTCTGGTGGTACCTGTTATCTCTTAATTTTTTTTAAAAAAATGGCCTGGAGTGCTGCCATTTTAAGGGCATTGGGCAGTGTGAGATATGACTGAGATTTGATAAACATACAGCTAGGTTACAGTATTTTTTTGAATTTGATGGCTGCTGGATGTATAAATGTCTAAGTTTCAGCATTCTGCTTGTGAAGTGTGTTTTTATCTATTGTGTAAAGAATAATTAATTATCAGACACATTTACTATTCTGAGATTTGAAGACAAACATAGCTCCTTTTCAGATGTTTTCCTCTGTTGTTTGGAAACTTGTACATAGTGATTACATTCTTAGAATATGAATAAGTTAGGTTGTGCCCCTCCCCCCTCATCATATGTTCTTCATAAGGTGGCAAAAGATACTCTCTGTATATACAACTGCTTAAATGCATAGTCTTTGTGCCCAGTGGAAAAAATGCAAACATAATTTTTAAGACAAGTATGAAGTATGCAGATATTGAACCTGTTATCATGATGCAGCTGTTCTCATGAGTTACGGAGAGATGTTGCCCTCCTCTGTATTCTGAAGTAACTTTTCTAAATCAAATCCAAAGCACTGCACAGCTCTTTTGGAAAGGCTTTGTTTTTTAAATATCTCTTTCACAAGCCATTGAGGGAATATGTATACTTTTCATGATAAACAATGATATGCTAGTGAGACTACTAGGCACAAAGTTGGAAAAATACAAAAATATCCAGAATGGAGAAATGGACGGTGAAGATGATAGAAATGGCTAAGCTGACCTCTTTGATTAGGGAAGGAACAACTACTATGTTTATAAATGACTGATAACTCTTTATGGACTTAAAAAAAATGAGCAAAAATGAATTGGTGATTTCAGCATTTATTGATTAAAAGTGGTTGTTTATGGGAAGAAAGGAATCATGTTATGTAATCTGGGAGGGTGGAAATGATATTAACCATGTTTGGAACTGCTGCAGAGAAAATTGGAAGTTGCTTTTAAAAATCTTTTTCTTTTTTTCTTTAACTTTTACTATTTCTCACTTTTTCTTATACTTTTTCATACCTTTCTCTGTTTTCTAATTTTCTCTTTTTAATCTTGTACAACATTCTTGGCTTTTGGATCAGGTTCTATGGCAGATTAGCCATATCCAAACGAGTGGAGACAGCATTGCAGCAGTTATCAGCGGCCAGGTGTGAATTCTGGGTAAAGGAGAGACCAAGAGATCACCCACTTTCACCCCAGATATCTGCTCCTCATGAGGAGATTATGACAATCAAAGGATCTTGCCATTTTCTTGTGAGTGCAGCAGTGAGGGATGAAGAAGAGATGATGTGCTCATAATCACAGCAGTCTTTTTAAGGACATTAGCTTTGCTCAAAGCCTCATTTTCTTAAACACTTTTAGATGTAATTAATATACAAGTTAAAGAGAGGTCTTCAAACCAATAGAAAGAAAACAACTACCCGGTGAGTCAGTCTTTCTTCCAGATTACAAAAAAAAGAAAAGAAAAGAAAATGACATCTTTAAAGATCTTAAATTAATAGCAAAAGGCTAAGTAAAATTTTGACTTAAGAAAGTTATAAATGGATGGGAGGGATGGAATAAAGGTTGAAAGGTTGATATTTTGTCAAAAGTGCTTTTGATATTATTTAGAACTAACAAGATTAAAAGATCAGGCCTCTCTGTGAATCTGATCATTTAATATCAAAAGGAAAAAGACAATTAGTGGAATTTACTAAACAAAGAGATAAATGTAATACGAGGTAGACTATGTGTTAAACTACAAGGAATTCAACTTTCAGTAGTTTTCATATCCACAGTTAAGAAAAAGATTTAAGGTAGATAACAAGACATTTGTAATTGAACCTCAGAAGACAGAATTTGGAGTTGAACACGTACAAATTAGGAACATATAAGTGCTAAAATATACAAACCTTTACTGAAATTTGAAGAGGAAGAAGAACAAGTAAATGGGTATATGATAAAATGGACTAAGAACTTTGGATATAATATTGGTAGAACAGTAGAAAAACATGAATGAAAGGACTAAAATATTTATGATGTTGCAACAAAAAGACAATTTTTATAAAGCAATGTACCATTGGTCCATGATTACAGAAAAATTATATACTATGAGGGGAAAATGCCTTCTTTTTGCAACTGGTATATCTAATCTAATTAAAAAATGAAATGTTTAATCTTATTTAATTAAACATTAGATTAATTTATTTTTTTATTCTCTTCTGACACAAGTCTTCTAATTATCTCACCTCAGATAATGATCTGATTCAGAAGTGACTCCCATTGAAGCATGAGGCCAGCCCATTCACTGGTATAAAATCTAATCAGAATACCATCAGTATTTAAAATGTTTATCCTGTATTTTCTCCTAGCTGCAGAAAATCTCTCCAGTTCCAGCAACATTAGCAGATAGGAACAGTACAGAATAATAACAGGACTTTCATATGACCTCAAGATTTTAAATTGTTTAGCATAGCATATTTGTGATGTTTTAATAAAAGGTATAGCATGAATGATTTTCCCACCTCAGACAAGTTCAGGTAGGCAAGGCCCCTTGAATGGTGATGAAGAAAAAAGAAAAAGAAATAAGATGGAAAGACTTGGGGACTGAAATATGACACTCATCTATTCTTTAATCTTTCATAAGGCTTTGACTCTTCTGTAACCTTTGTTGAGACAGCACACAAAGTCACAGTACTGTACACATCTCCTGTCACTCTCCAAGACACATATTGCAATGTTTATCTTTTTATCCATATGCCCTGTGTGTTTTCATGTGAGTACTTTTATAGCTGGCTTTTCCTCACAGCTGGCTTTATTCTCTTTGACACTGTGTTGTACTGGCACAGCATTGTGACAGCTGCAAAATATGTTTCAGATGACATGTTTGACTTTGGTGACATGACAAGGAAAATAATTTAAAGTTTCTCCTGCTTGAACAGAATACTTAGCAGGTCATCAGTAACTATCGGGTGATAGAAACTGCTATTTGAGTTCTGGAAGGCGTCTTGGGGGGGGTTCTGCATTAATGAAATAATCCAATAATTTGATGTCTAGTTATATTATGGAGATGTTGCATTTCCTAACTCATGTGCTGAGAACAATTTTCTTCCTCCTTTACACAAGAGCAAACTACACATGTAATATTGTAATAGTTTAATTCTTCTGACAGGGAGAAAAAGTTACCTCTATTTACAGCAGATGGCAGTGAGTAAAAGTCAGTTTCCATATTATTTTTTCATGATGGTGCCAGCATTCCCAGAATAATTTAATCATTCTGTAACTGAAAAAGAAATCTGTATACATGCAGCTTTAAAAAAAAATAACAAAAAACTATATCCATTTTTATGCATGAGGGAAAAAAGCCACTCTTGCAATATTTCCAGTATGCTAGATTGTACATTTTACAGAGCTTCAATAAATCTTATTATAATTTATTTCATTTATATTAACAATGTTCATACATGATACAATGGCTCTCAAATATATCTTTTGGCATCATGTGTGGATCTAGATTATATAGTACTTCCTTTAATAAATAAATTAAAAATTGTCCACCCAGGAGTATTGTTCCTATAGCAAAACTAGTAGATGACCAATACTGTATGGTGTACAATTAAAACATAAAGCCAATGGTGGGATTCAGCCAGTTCACACCACTTCAGCAGAACCAGTAGCTAATTTTTTGTTGCCCAGGCCCAGAATGAACTTCCAGAAGCGGCATCCACACAGAGAACTGGTTGTTCACATATTTGAATCCCACCACTGCATAAAACTATATAAATATTCCATTCCAACAGGAGGCCCTTGAAACAAGAATAAAATAATTAAAATTGAAAAGGTGGGGGAGGGCCTTCAGGGTGCTAGCCAGCCCCATACTTCTGTGTTCCTCTATAAGCCCAAAAGGAGCCAGGTCTTCCAAAAGGCCAGGAGAGTTGGGGCCCACTCATATGTGGGGGGAAGAATATTCCAAAGGGCAGGAGTGATCTCAGGGAAGATTTTCTTTCTGGACCCCATCACTCAAAATTCTTTTAACTAAAGGGGTCCATAACATATCCTCCCTGCCTTACTGGATGGGAAGTGCCGATGTAATGGGGAGAAGATTGTTCCACAGCTAAGACCTGTTGCCACCTAAAAGGTATCCAGATTTTCCCAGCCCAAGATAGCCCTGCTTACAGTAATTTGTGATTCTGATATATCTAAATATATAATGACTATAAAAGTTGTACTGAGGACCTGATAGTCTAAGTCTGGGAGTGTTAAAAAGACATAGTTTTTATATTTATCAGGTGTCAAATGATCAGGCTTATACTGCTTTGTGGAGACACTCTTTCAAGTAGACCTATTAATTAAGAGACAGGACATGGCAACTAGAATGATATGTGGCCTGTTGAACAATAGAAGTCAGTATCCTTCCTGTGCCAGGTAAGGATTTATTTAAATTTCACAGATGTTTTGTGAGTGTGTGTGTACATTTCAATGTATTTGTTGCAAGAGTGACAATATAGAAATGGATTTAAATGGGACATACTGAAGTTTTGAAGACCATCCTTATGGTGGATTGTGTAATCTGCAGGTTGGAGAGACTGTCAAAGTCCAGAGGATTCAACATTTTTTTGGTTTCAAGATACACTTCAATAATCTCCTGGATTACCAATGGATGGATGAATGGAAGGAAGGAAGGAAAAAAGGAAAAAAGATTTTTTCTAATAATCAAATCACAAATTTTAAGTGCATATTTTTTCTGTTTCATGCAAAATATCTACAAGTGGTTTCCATCAACCATAAATGTAGATACTCTTTTTTATCCAATCAAGGCAGTTAATTTAACCATCTCTGCAAGTTCAATCATATTCACCAAGCATTCCTCCACCGTCGGTAGTGTAAAATCTTTCCACTTTTGAGCATATAACAATCTCACTGCAGTTGTCATATACAATATATAAAAACCAATTTCCATGAATTTTTTCTAGTGCCTGTCCATCAGTCCGAAAAGAAAAGTTTCTGGATTCAGTTGTACTTTAACTTTTAAAATCTTCTGAATTTATGCATGTATTTGTATCAAAATTGTTGTGGCTTTTTTACAGATACACCAAATATGATAAAAATGTCCCTTCATGTTATTCACATTTCTAGCAAAGATTTGAAATGCCTTTATACATTCTAGACACAAATCACAATGATACAGTACATCATTTTGTAAAAATTCTCTTTGAGGCTAGAATATAAAGGAAAGTTTAGTTTTTTCAACCACGTATTTTCCTATTGGTCCATTTCTATGTTATAGCCAAAATGTTGTGCCTATACATTGCTTTACTTATTCTTGCTCTGTCTCATATTACAGCAAATGTTTATACATTTTAGCAACAATGTGTTCATCATTAATACTTAATTCTATTTCAAATTCCATTTGAAATTTGTTGAAAACTGTAAAATCTTTTATTTACTTTAAACTCTCTTAATTAATTTTTCTCTAAATAAATAAAAATAGCATAATTTATAATAAATGTATTAATATATAAATAATTTTACAATCTCTTTGAGAAAATTCTAACACCTTTCAGTAGGTTAGCCATTTATGTTTGTTTATTGTTTCTCATCTATAAAATGCTTCTTGTGCTGAAAGCCATAAGTATGTTTTCAGGCAAATACTTCATACTCAAGAATAGCCCATGTAACACAATGGGTTTTAATGTCTTCATTTATCTTAACTTTGCCATATTATAGATATCTATGTCACCCAAATCTCAAATTATGATCTTCTAAATCTAGCAACCTTTTATTTCTTAACAACACCCACTCTTTCATCCAAACTAAATAACAAACAGCAAACTATAGTTTTAAATCTGGTAAGCTCTTTCCTTTACATATTGTAATGCCTTATATTTAACTTGTGGATTTTTTCCCCTGGCCATACAAATTTAGATATATCCTTCTGCCATTTTAAAATGGTGTATAACGTTTTTGTTTTGACAACTGATGTACAACTGTAATCTTAATCACAGAAATTCTGCTTAAAAATGACAGTTGTACTTTGCCCCATCTTGACATATCTTTGTTAACTTCATCCCATGTCTTGACATAATTGTTTTGAAATAATCTGCAATTCATATTTGTTTAACTTATATCCAATATTTTATCTTTTTCTCAATCTTGAAATCTGTTTTATTCATTAGGTGTGTTTGGTCTTGTAGCTTCATATGTTCTATTAACATCTTTTTGTCTTCTGGTGATTAATCTTGAAACATGCTAATAACCTTTTTTTGTAAAAAAAAAATACTCATTATAGGTTCAACACCCTTTAAAAGATCTACCAAAATCAAAACCAAGTGATCTGCAAAAGCTCTTAACTTAACTATGACTGACTCTTAATCTTTACATGTGCAGTCTTCTCATCCTGTCTTATAATATTTCAAGAACTAAAATAAACAAGAGAAAAGACAGTGGACAATCTTGTTTTGTTCCTTTTTGTATCTTACATAGCTTAGTTAAGTTTCCATTAATCTTCATTTGTGTTATATGTGAAATATAAATCAATTTCACCCATTTTATAAAATTCTCCCCAAAATTTATATCTTCCAAAACCTTAAACAAAAAAATCCAGTTCAAATTGTCAAAAGCCTTCTCTGCATCTAAAAAGATCAATATGCCTTGTTTTTCACTGTGTTGTTCCAAATATTCCAAAATATTCACCATAGTTCTAACATAATCTTTGAGATAAAACCCCACATTGATCCTTATGAATAAATTTTTGCACCATTGTTTTCAGCCTTTCAATTAAAATCATTGTAACAATTTCTCCATTAATAATATTGGTCTGTTATTTCAATATTATTTTCTTTTCTTTCTTTTCACAGTTTAAAAATAAGCCTTTTTCCTAGTTTATTCACAAATTGCTCAATTTTATTTCCATTTCTCTTATTGTTAACATAGATAACTGTTCCTGTAAAAATCTTAATTTGATGGGAAATACTTTTATTCCCTCCCTCATTCCTTAATCTTCTTTTTATTTCATTCAAAATATTTTGTGTTTTCTCTTGCCTCTTCCTCTAAACTTCAAAATTATATTGTATCAGGTAACCTCTAACAAAAGGTTTGCTTGCCTTTGTGACCATCAAATCTGTACTTTATTTTTTTTTTAAATCTTTTAATTTCTTTTTGCAATCCTCAACATTTTTGTGTAGCAACTCTTCTTTTAGCATCTACCCGAAATCAATAGATTTTATTTTCTAAATCAAACTGATAGGATTATGATTTGACAAAATCTTTGATAAAATCCTGACTTGAAAAATTTTAGTTGCCAAGTCTCTTGAAATCCAAATCATATCTATTCTTTTTTTAAAAAAATGTTTTACTGAAAAATGGGTATATGTCCTTGAATTACCAATCTTCTTCCATTTATTTCACAATTTTAAGACATCTTATACTATTGTATATTTTAAGTGATTTTCCTTTTTACAGGTGACTGCTGATATCCCTGCATGTGGATGTTTAATTCAAAGGGCAGGAAACACATTTGTGCATTAAATAATAGACTAGAATAACAGAATAAAAGAGATGGAAAGGACCTCAGAGGTCTTCTAGTCCTTGCTGAATGCAATGTCTCTCTGATCTGTGGATCATTCTGTCTACCTCAAGAAGTAGCAAGAAAGAGCATCCACCTCTGAATCCTGAAAAACCTATGTTTCTACTCTGCGCCTTATGGCAATCTCAGTAAGGATATCCAGATGAAATAAATAATGGGTAGGAAATGATCTGAGAAGAGGCCAGAGACAACAAGATATCTAGCAGCAGCTAAACTACTTGCAGCCAAAAATGAGCAGCTGCATTCCAAAGGAGCTGAATCTATGGAGTTCTTTGGTGGTGAGCTGTGCTGGAAATAGTTATGATATCATCATGTATGTGGCAAGTAGCACGAGTTATTAAAATTACAATTCCACGCCATTACATGAAATCAGTGCAAATCATTATTTTTAGCATCTTAACAGAAGTCACAGCAGAGTTCAATCAAAGTGCTAAGCAGATTAGTTTTGACAATTGAATAAAGACTGCTTTTGTCAATTTACGTGAGATAAAGATCCTGTCATATTTTACTGTAGTTCTCTCACTGCCTTAGAACCCTGGCCTGATTTTTTTTAAAAAATGTGTACATGAGCTAATTTATAGCAGTCATATGCCTACGGCCTAGTTTAGTATTGGTTATAACTCAGTACAATAAGTTTATGGAAGGACCTATTTTTCTTGTGGGATGCATTCTGCTTTCTTCTGGTATTTTGTTAATAGCTTTGAGTAAATATTGTACAGGTATTCCTTAGGATGTTGTGTAAATTAGGACGATCACATCTGGACTACGAAAACTCATATGGCCATCAGATACAAGCAAAGTGATACAGAAAACTAACTCTGATGACATTTAGGAGAGGGTTTTTTTGTCTGTGTATTTGGTGTGCGTATGTGTGTTCCAATCAGTTGTCCATATTTTGGCAGCATAGATTTGGTAGTCCTAGTAAGTCACTATAATTGTGATCCCACTTTTGCATTTGCTGCATAACAGATGCATTCAGTATTCTGCGTAATGGCTATTAAATATGTGCTCTATATCCATATGGTTTAGGTCAGAATAACAGAGGATATGATATCATATTTAGAATCATCGAATCATAGGTCTGGACAAGAACATGGAGGTCTTCTAGTCCAGTTCCCTGCCCCAGGTAAGAATCTAGTTTGAGACTCATCAGAGCCCAGTTTGAGAAGGAGAGGGCTGTGGGCCACCATCTCCCTCTTGAAATGCAATTTAGAGGCTTCCCTTGCAAGAGACTTAGTAAAAAGCCTTGTTTTATCCTTTAAAGAACAATATTTGAAGGATTTGAGTTATTTGAAGGACCATCTTTTCCCAGTCACATCTACCTAACCCACCAAAATGGGGAGGCAGAAAGTGTGATGGGTCACCTCTCTTAAGCTGGTCTATCGGATGGGACCAAGAAGAAGAACTTTCTTTGTGGTGGCTCCCTCCCTATGAATTCTCATTCCTACAAAGATAAGGGTGGCCTCCACTTTGACACACTTTCACAAGGCCCTGGAAACCTGTTTTGCTAGCAGGCCTGGGGATCCCTTAAAGCCCATTAAATGGCTCCTTGATTGTTATCACCAGAAGGATGGGGGCTATTGCTTTTTGTATTTGACTTTTATCTTTGTGAGCTCCCTGGAGTCACTGAGAATGAGTCAGGCATTCATATAAATTTTCTTAAGTAAAAATATTAGCATTAGACTTATATACCACTTCACTGTGCTTTACAGCCTTCTCTAGGTGGTTTACAGAGTCAGTATATTGCCCCCAACAATCTGCGTCCTCGTTATATCGATCTCGGAAGGATAGAAGGCTGAGTTGAGCAGACGGGTCCAATTGCTGGCAGTCGGTTGGCAATCAACAGAATTAGCATTCAGTACTGCATTCTAACTGCTGTGCCACCACAGCTCTTTAAAGTTCAGCCTTCTGGGCAACTTTGGGGGGGGAGTGACCATGTGAAAGGGACCCTCCCAAAGAGAAAGAGAACATACTCCAGAGTCCTTTCAGCATTTGAGGTGACGTAGATAGTTCTTTTTTGCAGTCATTTGGGTGGGATTTCACAGCCATATTTTGCTGTGAGGGTCATAGGGCTGGAAAGACTTTGGAGGTCTTTAAATTCAACTTCCTCCCCTCCACTCAGGAGAGATTTGTTCCAAAGTGTTTGCTACTCAATCTTAAACACCAGTTGCTCAGTGGATTATATGGTCAGATTGTTAACATATTTCCTTGATGTCTATAGAGGGAACAGGATTGCATTATTTCAAATTGCTACATAGATTGTAGTGAAAGTCTCTAAAGATTATCTGCTGAGTGCCAATTTTAATGAATCACATTTGTCTTTCTTGATTAGGTCCATTATTATCTCCTTTAGTCTTTTCACCAACCTATTAGTTCAATTTTTAATATCCCAGTATAAATTTGCCAGCGAGGTGGTCACTTATCAATTGGCTTACAATACAATTTGCTATTCATAAATTGGAAAACTATAGTTTCATGCATGAAAATTAATAGCATTAAGTGTAAGAACAGCTTTCCAAACAAAGCTAGACAAGGAAAAGTTTTGTTTCTTCTTTCCATAACTGCACTGAAGAGTACTGTAATGTGTATTGGAGAAAACCGAAACACAATGGTGATTTTTCTCACTGCAGTTTTATACACCAATTGGACATTCCTTATTATTAAAAAATTATCACATGTCTATGAAATAACTATCATATTCAAATTAAAATGTGTAGAAATAATGCCATTATAAACAACTTGGCTCTGGGGATGATTAGAGCTATACTCTCAAACATCTGAAAAGAATCATACTGGCGAAAGATGTTGTAGGCTGAATAAAGTTTGTCATACACTTATATAGGCTTTCCACATTTATTGTGCCTGCTGTAAATATAATTTGCATTATTAAAATTATGTACGTGCTTGCATGGGCGAATAGTTCCCTCAAGGCAGTTTACAAAATTAAAAGCATAAAGAATTACAAAATCACCAGTAATGTAGTATGCAAAACATTCAATACTAGCAATAAAATAGCAAACTTATTAATTCTTTAATGTACAGACCAGTATCAGTCAATTAACAACAGTTTCACATAATTAGGTTTTAAGACAGTTTTTAAAACATGTAGCAGGGGTTTCCAAGAACAACTTGTGATGTTCAACAGCAAGAAGGTTCAGTTGAGAGGATCTCATTTTGTATCTGCTAATTTGATGAATATTATCAGTAGGCATCCAAGCAATATCTCTGTACAATATGCAAGAACTGAGCAAGTTCATTTGGGAAAAGGTTGTAAAAATAACATGGTCAAAAACCATTTAGGGTTTTAAAGGCTGGATTTGCACAGTATGCTGAAATACAAGACAGCTAATTATACTTTGGGATAGTAAGTTGTACGAAGTTCAGCTCAAAGCGTCTTTAATGGCAGCCCAACACAAAGCACACTGCAATAATTCAACTTTAAATACAGGATAGTATTTAGTTACTTAGTTACTGTCATTGCTAAGAATGACTGTAGCCAATATAAATTTGAGCAAATTGACCATGGATTCTACCTGCTCTTCTAGAAATAGCTGTGAGCTCAGGATAACCTCCAAGTTCCAGATCTGTTCCTTCAGGGAGAATGTAACTCTGTATTGATAGGATTCAGTTTTACTTGTTTGGCTCATCCAGATTCTTATGGACTCCAGATATAATACATTGATTTATTATCTGCCATCAAGTCAACGTCAATTGTTAGTGACAGTATCCTAGTATCTGAGTATCCGTTTCAAAGCTTTCTTTGCTACCTAGCCAAGTCTACTATCCAGTATATTTCTTATGTGGCAGTTCTTTTACTACTGACACATTGCAAAAAAGCTATTCAAGAATACCCTGATTCTTTATTTGTTACCAGGTTAGTCCATTGGATGGTCTGAGTTACTGTTGTCTACATTGATTGGATTCACATGTCGTGTTAAACTAAAATATGTTTGGTTTGACAAACAATATGTAGTAGGAATCCAGCAATTATGTGGTGTTTTTTTTAAGTGTAGAATGTCTAAACCCAGCCAGTTTGGGTTTATTTAACAAATCATAGGTTAGCAAACTGAATTGGCGCATTGTATGAATGTGTCTATTGAATGATGGGGTCTTCAGGCATGAGAAAGACATTTCAGTCCCATCGGGGAGGTTTTGCATACTCCATCACTGCTCCCTCACCATACTCAAAACAACGTACAGTGCTATAATAGTGCTATAATATTACCCATATTTTTCAATCAGGAATCATGATAACTAAACAGATTTTAAGCTGGTTTAATTTTTCTTTTGCAGACATGCTGTTTCTTCTAAAGTTTGTTTCAGCAACTGTTTTAAAACATTTTTCCCCTACTTTTGCTTAGCCTTCAGACTGAGTGATTGATGACTTCTTTGTTATATTTGGATATTTTAGCCTTCTGTCTCAAAAGGGAAAAATGCTTTAAGCATTAAAAAAAAAGACAAGAACCAAACCTTCCTCTTTCAAAGGATTTCTGTGCTGTTGATGCTAAACGTGAAACCCCTAGGTGAGTGGCAATCAGTGTAAAAGCTCAGGAGAGGCTTTCCAGTGTGAAAAAAAACCCCTCAAATTAATCAAGACGTGATAGAGAGATACATAGATCCTCATGTGATGATCCTTCTGTATTATTCACTATGAGCAGAAAAATTCAGCAATACAATTGTTATATATCATCTATTTCTTCTTTCTTTCTGGTAACAAATACTTTTTATTTTCTTCAAGAGGATCTTTCCAGAAATAGATTTTAAAGATGTCCACTGTAGAAAGATCTTGAATGGTTATTCTTTTCTCTTTGGACAAGAAGTAACTGGGGGGGGGGGGCAGAAGATGCAGAAGCATATATACATTTACTCAGAGATGAGATTGTTCTACAGGGATTAAATTTAGTTACTAAGGTTTGAACTCAGTTCCAAGCCTTATACCCAGCTTGGTATCATATGATACTTTTGGGTAGATCTATGAGCTCACACTTTTTTATTGAAGAGAGATAGCCATCAAGGGCCATTTTATGCAACATACAAGGACCAGCAAATTAGCACCATCTTTTCAATAGCTTATTTTTATATTTATTTATTTATTTATTTATTTATTTATTTATTTATTTATTTATTTATTTATTTATTTATTTATTTATTTATTTGTTTGTTTGTTTATTTGTTTGTTTGTTTGTTTATTTATTTATTTATTTATTTATAATCAAATTTATATGCCGCCCTTCTCCTAGGACCCAGGGCGGCTCACAACAAATACAATAAAAATACAATAAAAATACAATAAAAATTTAAAAATTAGTTACATTCATACAAACACAATCAGCTCACAATCACTAATGGAGGGACCTTCCTAGGGCCCAGGGGCAGAGCACAGCTCATACGCCCCAAGCCTGTTGGCATAGATGTGTCTTCAGCAATTTACGGAAAGCTAGGAGGGAGGGAGCAGTATATCCCCAGTATATATTGTCATGTTTACCCTGTTACCTTGAGCAGTGAGAAATTCTAGTAAAGGTTTTTAACAACTGGTTTTAATTGTTAATTCATATTTTTACTCTTTGTTTTGCTTGTTTTAATTGCTGTTTTAATTACCTTTAAATATTCAATTTAGAACTGGGTTTTTGAGGTAAAGTACCAAGTACCAAGAGACTTGGTGGGGGTCTATATCAAAAGGGAGGAAGGAAGGAAGGAAGGAAGGAAGGAAGGAAGGAAGGAAGGAAGGAAGGAAGGAAGGAAGGAAGGAAGGAAGGAAGGAAAGGTCACCCTAACAAGTCCTTAAGGAAACATAATTTCTAGTACTCTATTCTTTTAAATCATTAAGTGTATCTTTTATTTCATAGGAGTTCTTTTATAATTCATAATGGAAGGAAATTACACAAAACGTTTCTTGTTATTTGCTTTAAATGCATCTTCCTTTTTCAAACATTTGTTGGGGAAATGTTTAGTCCTGTCATCTTGCATTCAGTTCCTTTGGTACTCAATAACAACCTGGTTCTTTTAGACTAACTCATAATCTGAAACACAAATCTTTTTGAAAAAAAATGTTTCCCTGCTATTGTAGCCACTTGTGATTAAAAACATGTACTTTGTGACTTATGTCACTTCTATCAGACACTCAAATTCATGATCAAGGTTAAGGACAGCCAATAGTTGTTAAAATAGATGATCAAGTACCATTGAAAACTAGCATAGATGCGTCCTTGAACTCGACGATTTTTCAATCTATTCATGAAAAAAAGATCCATCAAGGACAAAATAGTTATTATAGCCGTGTTTCCTTATCTAGAGTCATCCATGTTGTATACATATGTACATATATACACACAGAATGCTAATAACAGCTGGAAATTCTGAGTTACACCCCAACCCATTTGGGAGGCCCCAATGTGGAGAATGCTGCATTATATATATATTCTACAAGCCAAACAGGCATTTTATTGTTTCTATTGTTCACAGCAATGAACAACAGACTGATGTTCAACTTGTATAGTGAATCAAGCTTGTTACTTTATATGGAAAATTGTTGGGAAGGAGATGCTTCCGTTATCATTGCCTTGTCAATGATATTTTCTATCATTTTGTGTGCTTGATTGTGTGCTTGATGTCCTTTCCGACTTTTAAATAACAGCAATTAGTTTACAATATCTTTCCTTCTTATAGATGGGTGTGGACCTTTACTTCCCAATGGTAAATGGGTGAATAGAGTTTCTGTGTAAAAGACCCCCACTATAAATTGGCAGAAGGTAGCAACTCGCTTTAAGAAGGAGCATTTAAAAGTGGATTAGAAGGTTATTTATTTCCATTTGCATTGTCAGATGCGCATACCATAAAAGAAAGTAAAATTATTTGTTATATAGAGTTAGGAATACAGCCTGTACGGTTGTCCTCAGTTTAGTCCTATCTGTTTTTAACGGTCTGAGCTATTTGCATTGTCTGCTTCTTGACATTGCCAGTCATTAGCAAATTCAAAATTGTTTCAGAGCTACATTGACTTGCTAGAACAAGATTAAACTTTATATGGTCACAGTGTCTCTTCCTATATTGTAGCAGATATGTTCATGCAGTAAAATAGTTTCCCTCAATAAATATGCAATGAGGCCTTATTATCAGATTTTCTTTATTTGGAGCTATCAAAAGGCATGTTTATTAGATTCTAGTCTGCACAGCTCTGCCAAAAAAGTACAGACCACTCTTCCTTCTCATAATTTCCATGTGAAACTTGGAATCAAATTCCTTCCTGATGATTTCATAGGCACATCTGTGCAGTTTTTTTGGCAACAGTCTGAAAGTGCTCGTATGTCCATAGGGTAGGGTTTCCCCTCCCCCTTATTTCTCAGCTTATTTTACAAGGAACTTTGGCCTGTAAATTGCCCTTCCACATTGCTAACCAGACCTGACCTTGCTTAGCTGCCAAGGCCAGAAAAGGCCAACCACCTACCTGCTGCCACCTGCTGTCTTTTTCTAACCAAGACCTGTTATATAGGGCAGCATTACATGAAAGAAATATTTTGCTTTTAATATATTCAAATGAAATTTTATCTGTGTACATTTGGGACTGAATACTGTAATAGCAATAAAATGGAAGTAACTGCACTCACATCCATTAGAGACAAAAGACTCTAAGAGATAACAAAGGAATTCATTAATTTACAGAAAACGAATAAATATAGTGCCTGCTGAATAAATTGCATAAGAAATTAATTGATAGCAAAATAGTTGTCTTTTAAGACATTCTGTAAAAGCAACATCAAATAAAATGTTCTTAAATGAGTCATGGAAGATACTAAATACAGTATTAGTATCTAATATTTTTCTTTATTATTTTAATTGGCTTGGAAGTGAGCTAGAAATGTAATGATTGTTGCTAATGGATGTTAGAGGGCTTAATTTTTGGTTAATGGTTTGTATTTTTAGATACTTTAAATTTTATTTGCGTAGTTCATATAAACAGGATTCTTAGGTCTGGAGAAGATAAGCCAAACTGTACAATTTAAATTCTTAACAAACTTTAGAAATTAAGCAGAAATTTATTTCTGTCGCAGCTGTGTTTAATCTTTGCTTATCATTACTGAAGCTTTGCTATAGCAGAACTCCCTGTTGCTAGTTTTAAAAAGTTCCCTTAATTAACTAGTGAATTAATTTAGTTAACTAACTGTAGCTGAAAACAAATCTCTCCACCTGTAGTCATCGGTGTACGTCTCTTGTGGTTGAGACAATAAATGTAGCAAATAAAATGGAGGCTGGACTCTTTTTCTCTCTCTGTCTTTTAGACCTCACCAGGTTTAAACCCAATTCAGCCTAATTTTATGAGACTCCAGTTGACCCTCCCTGGCCCCGGACAAAGCCCCACAATCCTATCTTACTAAAGAATAGAAGCCTCTTCACCAGCTCACAGCGCTGGCCAAGAGCCAGTCCTAGCAAAGGAATTGCAACTTAAGACAAGCCCTAATGCCCATCCTCGTCAGTCAGTTGATCACCTCAACATTCCACCTACTTAACAATGGACTTCCTCAACTCTGATGTCCTTCTCAAAGGGCCACTTTACTCAACAGTAGAAATAGTATCAGGTACCCAGATAGGGACCTGTCTAGCTTCCCGCAGTCTGGCCAGCAAACTGGCCAATTCCCTAGGATTTCCTGCCTGGTAGCCCTCAATTTCTATTTTTTTTTCTTTCCCATTGTTTGGAGTCCTTTTTTTTTTTTTGTAAAGTAGGCACCCACTGATCATTGCAATAAACATGGTTTCTTCTCCTCAGTGCTATGCAGTGCAATTCTGAATTTTCCACAATATTCTGAATGTTACGGGAAACCCTGTACCTCACCACCCTGAGGGACAACATTTCTGGATAAACAGCAGTTGTCTACCAAAAAGGATATTAACTTAATGATCTTGAAATGAAAAATAATCAAAACAACAGCAACCACATTGAAACAGAAAAACTGTAATAATTTAAGAACAGGAAAACATCAATGGCTTCTGCTGTTGGAGGTGTTTAAGAGGCTCTTCTATAATCTCAAGAACGCTACAATGTATTGTAGACAGCCAAAAGATCCAGCTGCTTGGCTGCCACCAAAGGCAAACTATTTTCTTTCTTTCTTGCCCTTGCCCTCAAACTAACAGGAGTTGCATGTATGAGCTCATGATCACAGAATGTCAGCTGGGATTAGGGATTAACTTCACCCAGGCCCTCTGTCTAGCAGCCAGCTACTGAAAGTAGTCTGCAAATGACAGTTGGTGCAATTGGTGTGGGAAGGAGAAACACAAGTTGGGTTTATTCTGTGTGGAGATAAGCTTGTTGTTTTGTTCTCATGCTGTGGCAGGAATCATAGAATTTCCCTTAGAACAGATTTCCTTGAGTTTCATCCTGGCCAAATCTCATCCAAGAGGAATAGACAGAGTTATTCTTGCTATCCACACTTCCTACCGCTTCTGGCTCCCACGTTAATATAGATTTGTCAGGATATTTTGTTTTATTTCTGCAGAAGTTGGCTTTCTCTCCTTCAGTGGGGATTTTAAGGTGTGTTTTTTTTATCACCTCCCTCCTCAGATCCCAAATCAGTTTTCTAAAATTTAAATTAAGGAACTCTCAAAGCTGTTTTGTAACAGGAACCTGGTCCCTTATTCCTAATAGCTAAATGAGACAATCAAGTTACTTCACTTTGGTGTGCTTCAGAATTCCTCTTAGTCTTCCTAATCAGGGCCTGGATTGGAGGAGAAGGTAAGAAGAAACTTCTTAAGACAGAGCTGTGGAGCTTCTCCTGCAGAACCAACCAAGGATCTCACACTGTGGCCCTGTGTATGCCCAATGAATATTTTCTATGTAGGGCAGCGGTGTCAAACTGCCAGGCCACAGGTTGGGTGCATCATGCAGAGGCCGCACCCACCCCAGCTCTGGCAAGGGGAAAAAAGTCATGATATGTCGTGACACGTCACAAGTTTAACACCCCTGATGTAGGGTGACAGGGATTGGGAAAGGAGCATTGGTACTTGACAGAACTGCCTAGCCCAATGTTCTTGGTTAGCTGCCAAGCCAGTCAAGCATCTTTGTGTCCTAATGGACATAAAGTATGGGGCACTTTTAATAGACTGGATCCCTCAGATCCCTTAGTATCTGGCAAATGGTTAGGAGAACCCAAGAGTATGAAATGAACTGCTGTGCACCTTTGTCTACCCTTGCCTACTTATCAATGGTCAGGAGATGGCAAACAGTGGAAAGAAATAGAATACGACTCATGCTGCAGATACCCACTGCCCACTCCCAGAATCCTTTTACAATTTGCTAGGTAATGGGATAGGAATATCCACACATTTTGGAAGAAGCCTTCTTCCCCACTTCTGGCATTAGCTAAATCAATGTAGCCTGTTAAATCAACACTAGGCAGCATTAGAGAACAAGGCTCCGTCAAGTCTTGTCCTTAGGGATGGCTGAATGTCTTCAACTCCGAGCTGCATCAAGAGGATTTACTGAAACAATCAAAATTATCTGTCCAATATGCCAAAGGAAAAGACAGAGAGGCGCCTTCTCCCTTATGTATCCCCAGTGAATGTTTTTATTGCTTGGGTGCCAGCGGGTCAAAATATCTGTGTGTGGTGTGGTGGAGTCAACAATATCGAGATGGCCACAATAATTGAAACCCTGCTCTCTTTTTTTACATTTCAACACATTCGAAAGGAGGCATAGTTGAGTCTACCTCGTTGACAGTTTTGACACCACCATATAACATTATCTGGAAAGTCTCTAGGAATGTTGCACGTTCTGCATGTTTTTCTTCTTCAACTAACAAAGCCTTGTGCAGTTATCCTCCTTCCATGGCAGATAATTTGCTTATAAATTCAGTTAATTTGTGAACAGAATATCAATAATTTATTTAAGTATTAATGATGCTGATCGTACAGGATAGAAGCATGATACTTGGCTTCTTTTCTCAATCCATTAAAAATAGGTTATTTTGTTTCTTGCCCCTCCAATCAGAAGAAAACCTATATATTTAGCAAATATTTTCCTTTTTGAAGTGCATGTAAGGTTTACTGGTATGGAAATAAATTGTTTTGAAAGGGGTTTTTTTGTCAGTGTCAGATTCTTGTTTTCATCATTAACTGCATTTAAAGGACTCTGCTCACTTCTTCCTTCAAGGACCTTTTTAAAAATGCATTTCTTCTGATGTTAACCTTGGCTTTCTTTACCCATCTTGTTTCTGAATCACTCCACCATGTAATTGTATCTCACTGAGATAAGTTGTGGTTTGTTCTGACTTTAAAACATTTACATTTCTATTTAATTAAATGGCTGGTTAGCAGAATGCTGAAAGTTAAGCCCAGTTGTATAAAATAATGCTAGGTATAAGTTTTATTCTATCCTCATTTACTTGAATCATCCTCCTATTGCATCATGGCCATATAAATAAGTTATGTGATTCTCAGATCAAGTTCACTCCTGACTTTAGATTGGAAAGTCTTCAGGTCAGGAAGGCAGAAGTATAATATGAATCAAGGTGACAGGAAGACAGGAATGGCTTTTGAATAATTTTCTTAATCAGACACCTTCAGCAACTCCAGTCTCGTTGCTTGTTTACCAGACAAGGTTCTACTAGATGTATGCTTTTTTTTCTTAATTGCTAGGCAAGTTTTATTGAACTGAGCCTTAATTAGGGCAGCTGTGATTGCGTTGGATAATTAACTGGGCTTCATTTATAATTATTTTCTGAGAGTTGAAATTGTTTTCCACATGTAGTGACACACAGTACTAATGGTTAAGCTGCAACCCTTTGATTTCTGTAATATTAATAAGTGATGATAGTGTGACTGGATGTATACAAAGCCCTTGCTGAAAACTGCCATTTGCTACCTGCTTCTAGAAAAGTCTTTATAGATGTATCAACCATGGCAACAACAGGAAAAGAGAGAGAGAGAGAGAGAGAGAGAGAGAGAGAGAGAGAGAGAGAGAGAGAGAGAGAGAGAGAGAGAGAGAGAGAGAGAGAGAGAGAGAGAGAGAGAGAGAGAGAGAGAGAGACTGTTAAGCTATGTTTGCTAAAAAATTCCATTCTTTGTAGCGTTAAAAGTATAGGTGTGCTGTTTTCTTTTGCTTTTAGGCCTTTAAAAATAGCATTCTGCTGTGTGAGAGTAGGGCTTAGGATTGAAATGGACCATCTAAGACAGGGGTCCCACTCCCTGGCCCGTGGACTGGCCCCACATGGCAGAAAACAGGGCCACACAAACAAGTGAAGCCCCATCTGTGGGATACAGGCAGTACGTGAAACCACACCCTCTCTGGTCTGTGGAAAAACCTATCTCCACAGAACCAGTCCCTGGTGCCCAAAAGGTGGGGGGCAACTGATCTAAAAAATAGTTGTTTGAAAATGGAGGACTAGGAGCATGGCTGACCCAACCATAAGAAAGAGCGAGTGCATCAGCCAGCAGATGCCATGGTAGAGAGTCACTAACCTAGACAGAGAATGTTATTGAGATCCACTAAATTGGCTTTTGATGTGGAGGAAGAATGATATTTCAGTGCTGAAGTTACATGTTCCAAAGCCGACTACAAGTCCAGCAATAGGATATCTTTTCTTAACTACAGCAATGAAATGTCTTGGCTGATCCTTGAGCAGAATGTTCAAACTATTGTATCATTATCATTATCATCATCATCATCATCATCTCACCATCATCATCATTGTCATCATCACCACTACAACCATCACATTTCTTAAATATCCTTTAATTGATTATTCTAGACTGAAGTAACCGAAACAAATCATGAGTTTTGTTTCTTTTCTTTTCTTTTCTTTTACAGTCCTTTAAAAATGATTCAGAGTCCAATATTGCTACACATCTCTTTATGCTTTGGGGTTGACCACTTTGCAACACTGGGAGGAGGTGTTAACATCTAGTATGTTGCTAAGCAACTGCACAGAAGGTCTTCCTTATTTAATTGTGGATGACTGCTGGGTAGAAGGAACTGTTGATTATAAGAATGGAAGAAGACACAGAAAAAGTAGGGCAAGGAACAAGACGGTTGTAGACGTTGAGTCATACAAAAGAAATTCTCTTTTATTTTTTTTTTAAATTATAACCCACTGTTCATCCCTGCAGATTATTGAACAGCATACAATAACATGCAATGTATTAAATTAATACAACACAGTCATCCTCAGTAACAATACAGCTGAAAGCAGACAGGTAGAACAAACAAAATAATCAATTTAATATGGTGAAGTAGAGAATATCTTGAAGTGATGATGAAAATCTATTAAGTTGTAGACAGTTGAACTAAAACAGAATGTTAATGTATAAAATGATCTTTGAGCATAAATAATATTCAACAATATAAGGTACTCGGGGAAGCAAGTTGCCTGAAGATCTTTTTGGATGGATAAAATATTATGAAGAGAAATTCAGCAAATTACATTGAGTCATAGAAATTTCCCTCCCTAATCTGTGTGAGAAACCTAACTCCAATTGGCCAGGGAAGAAAGGGAGAGAAGCCCTGTTTAATGTTACAAAAAGGATTAAAATTTAGTAGGCAAATGGACTTCCAGAGGAAGCCTGGTGACTTGAAACATCACTGCATAAGTAAAATTGACGACCATGACACTGACCAAGGAACCAGTGAATAGGCTGGTTCTTTGAAACCTCTCCAGATAAGGAGATGATGGGAGATCACTCACATGTGCTCTGGGATAAAAAAGAATTAAAGAGAAATCAAATCCTATATGGTATTTAAATGTACTAAATATTAATACTACTAAAATAAAAAGAATGAATATGAAGTTGGTTTATTTGACAAAACTTAAAATAAGATTTTTGCTTTGTAAAATTCTGGCAATTACATAATAATAATAATAATAATAATAATAATAATAATAATAATAATAATAATAATAATAATAATAATGATTGATGATGATGATGATGATGATGATGATGATGATGATGATGATGATGGAAGGGACCTTGGAGGTCATCTGGTCCAACCCCCTGCTCAGGCAGGAAACCTTATACCAGGGCTTTTCAACCAGTACATAAGCACCTGGCAGGTGGTACGCGAGCATCCTAGAAAAGTGGTAGCGGGGGACGGGAATGAGCTGAACCAGTGGCAGCACAGCACAAGCCTGAGCAAGAGATGGCTGGAGCTGCAGGGCTATCAGGGCTCAGTGGAAGCACCAGGATCAGCACCAGGGTCCAGCTGGACCTTGGTGTTGACCCTGGTGCTTCTGCTGAGCCCTGAAGAAGCACCAATCAGCTGGAAAGCAGCACTGATCCTGACACTTCTGCTGAGCCCAGAAGAAGCGCTGATTGTCTGGAATGTTGCAGCATCTCCAGGGTCTTGTGATTTACATTCAGATGCTTGACAACTGATTCATATTTATGATGGTCACAGTGTCCCAGGGTCATGTGAAGTGACCAAAACCTGCTGCAACCACCCAGCAGACAGGGGGAATAAAAACCAAATACCCCCCACCCCATCCCCACGGCCAATCCTCAACAGAAATGCTCACAACAACCTCGGACAGGAGGAAGAGCGCGGCCGGGCGGGCCGGCAGGTGTCTTGCTCGGCTGTGGCTTGGGGGGGGCACTTTTTTCAGTGCCATTGTAACTTTGAACAGTCACGAAGCGAACTGTTGTAAGTTGAGGACTACCTCTACTTTATCACTTTTTTCCTTTTGGGGGGGGTCATCAAGTTTTTGACACCTTGCTAGGCGACTGGTGGTACTCGAATGTTGCCATATCCTAAAAGTGGTACAATGGGTGAAAAGGTTGAAAAGCCCTGCCCTATACCATTTCAGACAAATGGCCGTCCAGTCTCTTCTTAAAAACTTCCAGTGTTGGAGCATTCACCACTTCTGGAGGCAGGTTGTTCCACTGGTTAATTGTTCTAACTGTCAGGAAGTTTCTTAGTTCTAGGTTGCTTCTCTCCTTGATTAGTTTCCATCCGTTGTTTCTTGTCCTGCCTTCAGGCACCTTGGAAAATAGCTTGACTCCATCTTCTTTGTGGCAGTCCCTGAGATACCGGAACACTGCTATCATGTCCCCCCTCGTCCTTCTCTTCATTAGACTAGACATACCCAATTCCAGCAACCGTTCCTCATATGTTTTAGCCTCCAGTCCCCTAATCATCTTTGTTGCTCTTCTCTGTACTCTTTCTAGAATATCAACATCTTTTTTACATCGTGGTGACCAAAATTGGATGCAGTATTCCAAGTGTGGCCTTACCAAGGCATTGTAAAGTGGTATTAATATTTACAAACGTTTTGTGACACCGGGATTGAAAAGTTGATGTTTTATGGGTTTGCTTATCCATAAGGGATGAGATATCAGATGTGGACATTTCTGTACCTGTATAGGTGGTGAAGAGATAACAACTTTGTCTGTACTCGCAATGAAGTTAGAACTAATTTCTTTATATATTTCTTTTTTTCTTGTACTTTTTCATTCTTATTTACTATTCTCTTTTCTTTTTTTTAAGTTTCTTGTAGTTTATATTAGCTTTTACTATTGTAATAAAAATCCTTAATCAAATTATACACACATACACAGTATGTACTTACATACATAGATATACTGTATAGGCAAGCCAACCATTTTAGTAATGGATTCATCAACCAAGGCATCTATACTTCTTAGCAGGAATCACTGTATATCGTTGTAGTGTTTTGTGTTTCTTGATCATTCATTTCTTTTCTGCAGTATCTTCTATTCGCTGTGAATATAGGTGACACTTTCTCCTTCAACCTCTCTACAATTCTCAGGTAATTATAGAACTCATCTAAGTAGAATATATCGTAGTCACAAATCCAGCTTCTAAAGGAGATAGGTGAAGAAGAGTGAATTGTGTAGTAGGGTGGACTGGCCACTGAAATATAAAATCAATGCTGCTCTAAATATTCTTCTCATTTGAAAAATGTATATTTTGCTTCACAGCATAAAAATATTGCAGAGAAGATGGAGGAAGAAATTAGGAAATGCTTTGTATAATATTGTTTTACAAAGATTAGCCTTTAATTAAACAATTACTGCAAGTGTTTATTCTCAGCTGTTATAATTCTATTTTTGTCTGCCTCCCCCCCCCCAGTTTGGTTAATCTTGCTCATTTCTGATTCTTCAGAATAATGAATGTAGCTTTGGATTTTATAAATAATAAGCTCATTTTCTTCTAGAAAAAAATGGTAACCCTACAAAAAAGAGTTTCAGAAAATAAACACTTGCCACAAATGAATTTATTTTGTTTCTTCTATAAGATAGTTCTGGATTAAAATGTTCAGCTCTCCCTGTTTTGAGAGTATCAAATGGTTTAATTTATTTAATCACTGTTTAAGTAACTTGAATTTTCCTTAAATGCTAGTCAATAAGAAGATTAAAGCATAAATGCCAGGAAATGTGCTCTAAATATCAGGCTCACAGACATACTTTCCAGGTCCTGGATCTTCTTAACCATAATCTCCTATTGAAAGCAGAACAGAAATGTCATCCTTATGAACATTTCATGAATTTAATGTATGTTTAAACAAGTAATTATGTACAGTATCTTTAGAAATCTGATAATTAAAAAAAAGAAAGCAAGATTCTTGAAGTTTTGATGTTTAATAACCTAATGCTAGACAAAGATTTATCAGTTTTTCAGGACTTCACTTTGAGTGCTATAGTTGTTAACTTTATTTGAATTATTGGTGCTTTTTAGCACCAATTTATATTCAATATATCTGCTGTTTGTAAGCTGTAATGACGACTAGCTTGGTATTACTTGAATTTAAGGCCATCCATATTATGCCTTACAATCTTTCCTTGTGAGAGAATAAATAAAGATGATGAACATCCCCAACCAGCATTTTTTATGTCTGTTCCAAAGTTAAAGAATCAGAGTAATTTGATTTAAGTTCACAACAGAAAAGTGTTAACACATTCATTTTATAGATGGAAGGTGCAGAGAAGGAGGAAATGATTAAGGTTCAGTTCTATTCCTTAGAGGATCCCAGAGATCTGTCAGGCATGAAAAATCAGGTCCACACGTGAAAGTTCAATTAAGCTGATTTATCATCTAAAAACCTATGAATGGGAATCTTTTCCTCCAATGGTCAGCATCTGATTAGAGATAGATAAGGGTCAATGGCTCTTGAGATTTAGTTCCCTTGTGGCTAAGGTGAACAACCGTCCTCCTTTAGGGAGGACAGTCCTCCTTTTGTAAGTTCTGTCCTCTCTTGAAAAATGTCCTCCTACATGTCCTCCTTTCCGATATTTCAAGACTAACCTGCAGGGGTTTGTTTTTCTCATAGAACGCTCAGAACAGCATTCCGGCACCTTTTTTTGATTGTTTTTTTTTCAACTTTTGCATGAGCTGTGCTACTCCCCCTATTGGCTTTCAAAACCCAATAGGAATTGCTGCTGAGCGCGCCAAAACACCTGGCCCGCAAACTTTGCACATGCAAGTTGTCTGCAGCAAAGGCGAATTGGCAGGAATTTTGCATCCCTCCCTGCTACCCAACTACACCATCTCCTAATTAGTCCTGAAGATACCTGGAGGAGACTGGAGTGGCGACGCCACGGTAAATTTCTCTTGATCTTCGGCCCTGCTAGGGCAATAATGGCTGTGGGAGCAAAAGGCAGGGGCAGTGGGGCTGCTGCGGGTGTGTGTGTGAGGGGCAGCAGCAGTCAGCTGCCCCCCATGCTGTGGGAGCTGCGGGGCCTGCTCTACAGGGGGTACACAGGGTGGGCGGTGATGGTGGCGGGGCGGCTGCAGGCGTGGTATGTCGATGGCGGGCTGCCCCTCGGGGCCAGAGTCGGTGCAGCTGGTGCTTTGGGAGCCATGGGGCCCACTCTACACGGCGGTGCAGCAGTGCTGGCAGGATGGCTACAGGTGGGGGCGTGGCATGTAAGCATAATTACAATATAAAATGTTATTGTTACAAATGTTTTTATTATGCATTTATCATATTATAGTGTATTCTTTATTATTGTTGCAATGAATAAAATATTTCTTTTATTTACGATATTTTTTTCTTCAATTTATTTGTGTCCTCCTTTTCATTGTAAAAAAGTTGGTCACCTTACTTGTGGCTATGTAAGGATTCTAGGCTGATTCCCTTTTCACTCCACCCCTAGGTTCTGCCATTTCTTCTCCTACAAGGTCATAGCCTATTCTTGGCCTGTAACTCTGGAGGTGGTGGGAGAGAAGCTTATCTTCAGAATGTTGTTTGGCCTAGCAAAAACTAAAACTTCCTGACAGCGGGTGAGACCAAAAAGATATCTCCTATGCTTATCAAAGGATGTTGTTTAGTGGTGATTGGACATTGCCAGAATGCTTCCATTATTTAACCTACAGTTTCTTCAACCTTAACTGCCATTCTCTCCACCAAAGAGGAGTCTTCTTTTTTTCTCTCTCTCTCTTGAAATGTACAATGTTACCAATATGACTCATTCCTCACAAATCTCAGCAGTACTTCTGCAGCTCCTGGCGGCATTTGGCTTCCCTTGAGAGGGATTTCTTTGCATATTTTCTTTCTTCCAGCTCCTATGTTCAGGTTCAGCATTTTATTTCTCTTTGAAATTGGGGCAGATACAGCATTAACAAGCTCCCTCCTCTCCATTTCTATCTCCCCCCAATAAAATTATAGCATCTTCTCCATGAAGTTACTTTTTAAAGTAGACCTTCCTTCACTCCCCTCTTCCCACTCAGAAAGGTTTTTGAATGCAGATTTACTGCCACATCCACATGGAACTGTCATACACCAAGGCCTTCATTTGCATGGCTTACTGTAGCTCTTTCCTTTCCTTTCTCAGTCACTCTGTGGGTTTTCTTTTTGGCCACCATTATGCAAATCTAGACAAACAGTTGTAGAAAAATTGTGGATTGGGGATTGGAAAGAAGGAATTTTAGCGGTTACATTGTTTTTGTACATGGAGAGATGAAAGTATCCTTGGCTGTACAGTCTGTAGATTATATAGGGTTCATTTGACATTCAAACAATGACTTAATAAATACGGCAATTTAAATTTCATGCTCCATTGTCAGAGACAGATGCTAACAGATCATAATATCTGTCTTCTAAGTGTTGATTTAGATTCAAGCACCTCTGGGGAGAATTTCTCTTACATGTACAAAGGCCAATTACCACGCCATATCATTCCCTCAACAATTATGTCTATCAATGGATTTTAAACATTTTGCTTTGAGAGCGTCTTTTCTCATCTCCTTCTTTATCTTGCTGTGTCAGTACAATTACTTTGGAATCTCTCTTTACTATAGAATATAACAGGATACATTCAAGGGTGCATGTTGAGAGTCAGCAAGGATACCTTTGATATCATTTAGTCTCACTGATGCCCAATATAAACTAAACTGTGCTTTGGAATGTACCGAAATGTACCCATTTTCAACATATTTCAGATAACAGCAATATCTGTAGGCACTTTAGCTTTCTGGGAACATTTCCGACATCAACAGATGAAGAAACCCTAGATAAACTTGCAAATAAGCACAAGGTTCCCTAAAACACAGACCATAGACATGCAATTTAAATCACAGGGAATCAAGAACAAGCCATCTTATACAACATCAATATTTTTGTCATCTCCCTTTTCTGCTTCAGCCTGATTCTTCTCCAGTAGTGACAAGTAATTGCTTAGTACAAGTGGATCCTCATAAATATTGATTGTGAAATCTCCTGTAAATGTTCAATGAAACTAGTAAGAGAACATTACAACAAACATGTTTACCAAAGAATCTTTAAAGGCAGAAGTGGGAGGAGGGGGGAATCTAATTTCAGAAGGAAGTCACACGTGTCAATTCTTTTCTCCAGTCGGCTAAATAACAGCAAGGCTGTTTTCTAACTAAACAGTCTCATTAACATAAACATAACTACAGGGTAAATATTCAAGCTCATTTAACTGAATTCATGGCAAAGGAAGGAATATTCTTTTAATATGCACAAGTCATGCAGACAATGATATGAAGTTAATTCTTTTCATCATATTATCACTGTATTGCATTAACATAAAAGAAATAATAATGCAATGCATAAAATGTTTGCATATTAGTGGAAACTTTCGTTGTACCCTATTAGCACCAGATCATATTAGTATTGCATTAGGCGATTATGCTTCAGCACTAAAATGATGAAATCCCCACTGCGAAAACCGATATTGAATTCTTGTAATGTTTCAAGACCATTTTTAGCTCTACATATAAATAATTCATGGGAACAGATCTAATGAATTGAAGGGGGAAAAAACCCCATCCCTTGACACTGTGGGAATATTTATGAATGTAAAGTCATGAAAAAGATATTTTAAAAAAATATGGTGATCAAAATATCTAGAGTATTGCCACAGTCTGCTCACACAGCTTGAACGGAACCCAGAGGCAAGCATTCTTATTTTCATGTTAATTCTAAAAATAAAATAGATTGCAAATTCATTCATGTTTGGCTGTCATTGTGTCTATCATATCAGGGCTGCAAAAATAACAAGGACAATTAGATGGCAGCAAAGAAATAAAAAAAAAACTGACTCTGTTGCCCTCTTGGGGCTGTTTGAATTTTCATAGGCCAGTAGGGACATCTTACCTGAAAATTCATAGAATCATCATTGGTATCAAGGGTTATTTAGCTAACAGCATGCCATCATACTGAAAACAATTGCCCAGAAATGTGTTTTTGAAGTAAATCTGTATTCTTTTAGTTTTGGCAATTAACAATTTTGTATGCAACTATTTAGAAGTAAGTTATATTGAGTTGAAAAGGACTCATTCCATGATTAGTCTATATAAGATCTTGAGTGTGAAATTATTTCAACAAAAGGAGCACAATGGACTTGTTTCTTACATGCTGCTAAATACTAAGAGTAAACTTATTCAGCAGCTGATAAGGGTCAGTAGAAGTGATTTCCTGTAAGGGTTGAAAATAGTGAACTGAGAACCGGCGATAATTCAGTTCTAACAGAATTGTTGTATGAAATACAACAGCCCCTCAGCTGCCTCACAGGAACTTGAAGTTATTGGTAAAATATCCCTTAACCCAGTATAATAAAACAAAAAAGCCAAGTACATGAACTCTGGATAGTCCTTAACTGCTGCAAACTATATAGTATATAATAGGCATATACATTCTGCCTATGTATGACTTATTTCTGGTCTGCAGTAAAACAACTGATCTAGTCATGTTGACTCAGTGAAGCTACTATGTATTATTACGGAATAGATAGGTTAGTTTCTGGGGAACCAAACTTTATTTCCATGTCTGAAATAAAATAAATGCCCTCATCCATACCTCAATATATGTTCTCACCATTATTTCACATATATGTTTGCCTTAATGATCCTAGAAAGGCAACAGATTTTTGTTTGTTTATTTGTTTGGACGGTAAATTCTAGTATCCTAGAATCTTTGAAAATGACCTAGAAGGAATGCTTTGGAACTTGCAGAAATGCAAATAGTATCTATCTGCAATTTATTGTTAGACTTTACACTAGGCATGACAATTAATTTCAACTCTCTAAACCTTCAACCCTGTATTCCGATTTGCAGTAACAATACAATTCAATGTTTCTTTACTGCACACAAGAAAAATCACACATATGCAGATCTTTCTATACCAAAATTACCTCTCTATATATGTATACTCCAGGATTTAAATTCTAGGCCTTTTCTTAACATCTTAAATCAGTAGAAATTTGGCTGTTCTCTTCACAGCCTTGATAGTAGAAGACACCTGCTCTATATTTACATAATGTTTTCTCTGGCCTAATAATTGCTGGTCCCTATGTTGCCAACATTTTCCCTCAGCCATGAACCTTTAAAATGATATGGCTACATTAAGAAATCATTAGAGTAGTACCATAACTTGGCAGGTTTTTTTTTAAGAGTAGAGATGGGAAATAGAGAAAGTTGTAAGCTTAAAGTAGAATTAATTTGAAAGGGAAAGAAGTAGAAAATTGGGAAATAAATTGAGAGACAAGACTGCAAAAAATATTATGTTGCGGAACTTGAATGTATGTGATTCATAGAACGGCTAGATTTGAAGTCCCATTGGTGTACCTACCTTCTCTTAGAACAATTTCTTAATTTTTTTTTTCTTCTCTCTCAGGACTTCTTCCCATTTTTAAAAATTATGGAGGGGCCAAAATAGCTTTTGTCTGAATGGGTTGTATTTAATTATATTTACTGTATTAAAAATTTTAAATGTCACAGTCACTATCACCGCTGCTTGCCATAATTGTTTGATGGGATTTTAATATTGTATTTTGATTTCACAGACCCCTGGGAACCCCTAGAGATCATCAGACCAAACTTTGAAAAACACTGTAGTAGAGCTACAAAATATTCTGATTTACAATCACTAGATTCTTCTTGCATTTTGCAAGCTTCTAACTTATGTGTTTTCTCTAGCACAAAAGACGTTAGAAAGAGCAATATACATGTAGATAGAACATGGCTCAGCTTCATGGTAGCAGCTGGAAGATGTTTATCTATGCAATGTTGTTGACAGGCCTGAAGAACTTTTCATGGCAAACAACCTGTCAGTGCTCTTGTGTTGTGAAGCAAAATGCTTAGAACTTCCTGAAACAAGAGTTCATTATTTTATCAGAGTTCGCTACTCTTAATGAAGAATAGAGTACCAGAGGAAGGACTGGACTGAGTTCTCCCAGATGACTAAATGGCGAGCATCTTTAGATGCAGTGGCAGTAGTCTAAATGCTACTAAATATTGTGGATGGACTGCATTGTGATCAGATTCACTGAGCTTTGCTCTTCTTCATTACAAGCCTGACTGCTCCCTCTGAGTTTACCCTGCAGAGCAGAGAAGCTTGCAGAAAACATTTGCCCTTATATCGTCTACCCAGCATGCCGGAATTCGGTAACAAACCTCCATAAAAGCTAATGGCTTTTATAGAGGCTAATGACCATGCACAACTGTGCATATTCAAGGTTAAACAGAGGTACTTTTAGATGGAGAGGTCACCTTTTCCCCCCATGTGATACTACTATTACATTCTAATTTGAGCATAAAGATATATGTATTTCCAGGAGCTGAAATGTTGTTTACTATTCAAAATATAGTGAGGTATTTTGAACAAAGATAATGGCTTGGAGTATAATTACCGACCTAGGTAATATATGCTATCTGGAATTATAAGAGTTATAGCTATGGTGGTGAATCTATGGCACACATGCCACAGGCGGAACGCAGACAGAGGTACACAGGGCCGGGCTGCTCCCCTCCCCCTCTCCATGCATGCGGAGTCCAGAAACAGCTGCGAGAGCTGGGTCAGAAACCTATAAAAGGAGCAGGTTTTGGCGGGAGTGAGTGAGCAGCCTTTGGAAGCGATCAGTGGTGGATTTAAAATCATTTAACAACTGGTTCTCTGCCTCACCTTCCCTCTGTCTTGGTCAGGCTGGGCTGCTCTATGGGATCGGCTGGGGTGGGGGCAGGAGCTCCCAGTTGCAGAATTGCTAGAGGTCCCAGCTTGGGGGGGGAAGAATACGGTGGGGGGCTGCAGGGGCTGCAGGAGTCTTGGACTGGGGTGAGTACAGGAGAGTGGGGGTCATCAGGTCCTGGCTGGGGGAAGGTGAAGGGGTCTGGCTAGGGGGAGCAGCTGGGACGCCTCCACGGAGGAAAGCCATTCCCTCACTGGCTGAGCCTCTCATCCACATTGCGGTCACATAGGATTGCATAGAAGGGGGACCGGGCAGGGAGGGGTGGCCAGCAGGGGAGAATCAGACCTGCCATCTCCTTTCTGCAGTGCAGCCCCATCGGCATGGGTGGAGACAGCCCCAGGATGGCCAGAAAGGAGCTCTCACCCAGTGTGGGCCCTGTCTACATGGTGGCTTTGATGGGGGCGGCAGTTGCTACTCTTCCTGCTGCTCCAAGCCCTTTGAACGGCCAATCACACAGGAAAGCAGGAGGCAGAGGAGGGGTGGCCGGGTGTCTGGAGCTACCTTGGCTGCTCGCTGGCTGCAGTCGGCCCCGCCTCAGCAGCCCAATGAGACAGCGGATCTTGCACACTGGCTGCCCAGCCTCGTGGGACAGCGGTGCCTGGGCAATGTGCGGGGCTGGGCAGGAAGCAGCAGTGATCCCTGCATGGCCAGGCCCATCTGGCAGCAGATCTGGAAGTGAAGCTGTGCCACCCATACTCGCACTGCTGGGGGCAGCGGGGGGCAAAGTGAGCAGTGGCGCATGCCCACCCCTCCCTGCTGCCACCCCACATCGTCCCGCACGCACATACCGGAGGTGCATGCAGGACAATGTGAGGCACATGCCAGATCCCACCTTTCCTCACTGCCACCCCCACCCCCACCAGTGTGGGTGGCACAGGTTTGGGTGGCACAGGTTTGCTTCCAGATCTGCTGCCTGACACCATCGGCCCCTGCACAAAGAGGCCAGTGAGCGCATGGGGGCTGACGGTGTCCATCAGCAGCCACAGCCTGCTGGTTGTCCTGCATCATGGTGAACTGGCCACAAAGCCCCATCGGCGCGGGTGGAGATGGCCCCAGGATGGCCAGAAGGAAGCCCTTGCCCAGCCTGGGCCCCATCTGCTCAACGGCTCTCAAGCTGCTGCTGCTCCAACCAGCCAACCATGCAGGGAAGCAGGAGGAGGTGGAGGGGCAGCTGGTGCGCAAGATCCACTTCCTCGGGCTATCAGCGAGCAGCTGAGGCAACTCCAGACCCCCGGCTGCCCCTCCACCTCCTCTTGCTTCCCTGCGTGGTTGACTCACCTCGCCTCACCCCTCAGGATGAGCCTCCAGCCCACCATCCCAGCCGCCAGAGACCCCCTGGATCTCCCCCAACCCTGCCTGGCCCCTACAGGCATCTCTCCCCATGAGCATCATCGAGGTGGCCACGGCCACTGTGGCCATGCCCACCCAGTCAGCCACACACACCCAGCACCTGGCAATAAATAAGTGGGTTTTGGGTTGCAGTTTGGGCACCCAGTCCCTAAAAGGTTTGCCATCACTGAGCTATAGTATAACACAGGGGTGTCAAACTCACAAGTCACGTGACATGTCACAACGTATTGTGACTTTTTTTGCCATTGCCAGCAATGGGGTGGGTGCGGTTTCACTATGATGCATCCAGCCCACAGGCCAGCAGTTTGACACTCCTGGTACAACACCTTCAAACCAAACAGGCTTGGTGATAACTTGTCTAGCTTTTGAGCATCTGACAGCTATGAAATATATTAAATCATGATTTCTTTAACTGTGGATAAGACTAGCTGGCTGGATAAGCTCAAGTTAGAACCAAAATTACAATCACTTAGTGTAATTTGTAAATACTACAATAGATTGCATTCATATGATTTGATTAACCATCTCTTACTGAATAAACCACAATTAGCTTACTTCACATAGCAGCTATACAATATGATTTACAAACTATAGTGATTGGGCTCCCACAATAAATCAGGCCAAGAAGGTGGGTGCTGTACTCATGTTGCAAGAACTATTCAAATATGTATCCAGCTGTCCTGCAGATCTCTCCTCTGAAGAGATGGAGACTGGGGCGACAAGGAGATAAAGCTGCAGATACATTCCCTGTTTTATAGGCTGCCTCAAGCTTCACACATTTAGTCAGTTGGCTTAATGCAATGAGTGAACCCCACCACAGATTTCAAGGCAGGAGAAGTGGACTGTTCCTTGCAGGAATGCTTTTTACATGCAATACCAAACATTTTATTATTATTTAAGATTGTTTTTCTTATCTATCTCAATTATTTTATAGTAACACCATGGAAGATAATATTTTTTTCCCCTGCTTACAATTTTCTCCTCTCCTTTAAAAGTTCTTTCTCCATCCCCCACTGGTGATTGCTATGGAGGATATTATGACATCTGTTCTACCAGATGCTGTTGTGCTTCTACATAGTTTTCATGTAGAAGCTGGTTTTTCTAACACACAAACACACACACACACATACACACACACAAACAACGTCTTACAAATGAGTATGAAAGTAAAAATTCAGCCATCTAGTTGTCAGGAAATAATCTTTGTCTGAAGAATGAGAGGTGCATAATCTTCATGAATTAAAGCTCATATTTTTAACACTTAGTGTAGATTTGAGTTGGAATTATTTCCGAAGACAAGGAGTGAAAAGCATCAAAGAGTTGACTTTTTTCATACCATTTTGTGAATAATAGTGGTCCTTGTTTCCTGCCTTGCCAGTTTTGCCCTCACACTATATCTTTAGATATTTAGAGAAGGGTTCAGTGACTGTGTAGCCTGCATATTTATTATTCTTTTTATAAGTCCCTTATGTATCTCTCAGAGGTCCAGCTGAATGTATTAAATATCAGGAACATTTTCTTAACCCTTTTCTGGTGACCACCATTTGCAATACATTTGCATGAAAGAGGTTGGCAGTTGTGATTCATGAATATTTTATATATAATCTGAATGAAATCTATTTCATTCATTAATTTAACTGACCCTTGATATAGTTGTGTTCATTGTACATTGTACTCCCAATGTACACACTCCACTCATACCTATAGGTTAAACATAACTTTACTGAATTGATACTAAAGCTAAAGTATGATTTCAGCATCTGGACAAATTAGAACATCATGTTTCATGGGTACAAAGGATAATAGTTCTGTCAAGAGCCAATGGAATCATGATAAACTCTAACGGATTGTCAGCCTTGGGAGGTGGTCTAAACAGAAAGCACACCAGTGAACTAATTCTACATTACATTAATAGAATCTTGCAAGTCTGAAAATACGCTTCTTCCCTGTCACCTCCCTTCTGCAGGCTAAGCTCACACTTATCTGGCCATTCCCCTGGCTGTGACTCTTCCTCTTGACTCCCAAGGTCACTCCCACATACCATTACATGGATGCAGAATTTAAACTGAAAGTTGGCTGGTCCAAGGTAGTTTTTCTCAATTAGATACTTTCTAGATGTAATGGGACATACTGGCTGGGAATTCTAGATGTTGCAATCACAACAAACCTAACTAGTGCAAGGGCAATACAAAACAATGAGGGCTGCATACAATGTTCACTTGTTCGTTGATTTATTTATTATGAAATTTATTTGGCGCTCATCTTGCATCAAACGACTCTGGGTGCTCTGCAGCATAAAAACATTAAAAGACATTAAAATAATCAGATATAAGATATCAAAATAAAACAATTAACACACGTAGGCGAAGGAGGATGTCAGGTAGATGGGGTGGGGGGGAGGTGGGATTAGCTTTTAATTAGTCAGCCACATCCAGTGTGAAGCTCCCCCATTGGCTCCCCAAGACATCTGGTAGATCCAGGTCTTAAGGCTTTTATGAAAATTTAGGAGGGTGGGAGGCAATCTCGCTTCAGGGGATAGGATGTTCCAGAGGGCAGGAGCCACATCAAAGAAGGCTTTCCTCCTCATTCTGCCAGCCGAAATTCCTTGGCTGACAGGATTAGCAAGTATGCACCCTCTGCCAGCATGGCTGGGATGGGCCAGTCCCATCAGAAATAGTACCTCAAGTAGCCTGGACCCATGCCATGCAAGACTGTAAAGATGATAGCCAATACTGTATCTTGCATTGCAAACCAACAAACAGTTCACAAAGTCGTGGTGTAACATGGGCCACTCCAAGGGCCCTAAGAATGGCCTGTGCCACAGCACTCTGCACCACTGTAACTGCAAGAGTAGCCCCATGTAGAGTGCATTGCAGTAGTCCAAAAGTGAGATGACTAGGGTTTGAGGGATTGAACACAGAGACTCCTAATCCAGGAAAGGCCACAAACTGGCACACAAGATGAAGTTGTACAAAGGCTGTAGTAACCACAGGTGGAGCAGGAGTCATGAGTCCAGAAGAACCTCCAAGTTGCAGAGCAGATCGGTCTGGGGTGGTGCCACCCCATCCAGAACTAAAGATGTTAAAGTCGCAGATCTTGAAGCTCCATGCACCCAAAGCCACTCATCCTTGCCAGGGTTCAGCCGGTCTGTTGTCCCCCATTGAGGCCCCCACAGCCTCCAGGCACCTTGAAAGGACAGCCATGGCATCATTTGGATCATCAGGATGATATCTCAACCCATGGTGACAATCTCACCCAGCGGCTTCATTAATATTAATCTTAAAGCAGATAGTCTTTTTTTCAGGCTGGAGGGGGAAAAAAGAATGTTTTAATGAGTAGCAAAGGTGTGGTGTGTCTGTTCAAGTTCCAAAATCAGTTTAAACAAAGTCCCAATGGTTTAAATATTATTTTTAGGCAAGTAAGTTTCCATTTTGTGATAGTTTGATGGGACTTAATTTTTTTTTACCTTTTTAAAATATTTCTTTTTCATATTTTGTCCTATACTCTGATACAATAGGGTTCACGAGAGGAATGTCCTGCTGGTTAAAAACAAATCTTGTACTTTGGTAAAATAGTTTAAATGCATTTATTTGTGGTATTCTTGCTAAGTATTTAATTTTATTCTTAGTATGCAGTCATTTCCTGGCTATATGAACTACCCATTTCAGCCTCAAGTTAGCATGATAAACTAGGAAAGCAGTGGAAATTTGATAAAATGAATTGCTTTACAGTTATATCCTTACAATATAACTGTGCAGTGATTTTGCTCGCTCTTAGAAAATATTTTAAAAGAACCTAGTTCCTAATTAATTACAAATTCAACATGATTTATAAGAATGTATCCTACTTACTGAACAGAAACTTTGAATTGACTTTAAGTATTGCTAATAAAGCTTTCCCATTTGGCTGAAAAATATATAAAAGCTTTTAAAGGCAATAACAGTATAACAATAAAATACTTTGCAAAACTGAATTATGTTTGCTGGCACAATGTAGACAATGGAGATGCAGGCATTCAGAAGTAATGTTCTTTATTCATTTATTTTGACAGAAATTTTTCCTTTTTTTCTTGAAAGATTATTCTTTATAGTTTAGATTGATGTGTACAAAATACATTTCTATTCATAATCCTTTGTCTACAACCTTCAACTTTCAAATCTTTGCTTGAATGGAAGGGGAAGAATGCCAATAATTTTTTTTTTTAAATCTCCCAAATATGCTGGTTGGTAAGGTTCCCTGTAGGTGCCCAACTAGATAGCACAGCAGGCCTTTGGCAAATTCTGTCTGCCAAAGAGTCAGTGACAAATGAAACTTCAGTACCTCTTATGGACACATGATTTGCATCAAGTCTCTTTGGCCTAATTTCAGCCTTAGGCAAACTTTTTTTTCCCCCTCAAAACAGTAAAGCTTGAAACCAGCTTGCTTCTTTTCTGAGGAAACAAAAAGCAAGCAGATATAGCATAAAAAAAAAAGCAAGAGGCCTTTTTTTTTTAAGGAAGAATGTTTACATATCACTTCTTGATATATAATTTTAAAGTCTTGTCCTTTGGCATCCCTATAAAGAGCAACAGTAATACACTGAAGGCATGATACTTTTCAATAAAAGTGAATTTTGCCCCATCTGTTTGCCTCTAAGATAGAAGTGTTAAACCTTGACAGCTTTAAGACTTGTGAACTTCAATTCCCAGAATTCCCCAGCAGCCATATACATAGGCTAAGCGCAGGGGTAGGCAACCTTGGCTCTTTTATGACTCGTGGACTTCAACTCCCAGAATTCCCGAGCCAGCCGTGCTGAGGGAAAAGGGAGAGGTTTCCAAGCTGACACATGCTGGCTCAGGAATTCTGGGAGTTGAAGTCCACGAGTCATCAAAGAGCCAAGGTTGCCTACCCCTGGGCTAAGGTGCCAGCAGTGAGTAGAAGATTGTTTGCTCATGAAGGGAGCAATGAAGACTTCAATCTAAGTCCTCCCCCAAAACCTGGATCAGTAGTGTTGGCGTTGTCTTATATTTTATCCAACAGCTATTCTTTTACCTAGTGCTCAGCCTTGTAAATACTGAATCACTTAATCCTCACTTAATAACCAGTCATTTTATGATTATTTAAAGTTACAATGACCCAGGGATAGATGTTGTACTCCTAACCATCATAAATGGTTGTGCCACCTTCCCATGATCACATGACTGCATGTCGGACAGATCAGCTTTACAACCATAGTTTTAAATGGTTGCAAATGATCACAATTCATGAGGTGTCTTGCCCCTTTCCAGCAAAAAACAAACAAACCACCCATTTGAATGAATGGGGTTGCTTAACGATTGTGGTGTTTGCTTAATGACCACCACATTTGCTTAACAATTGCGGCAATCAATTTGTGACCCCCTGCAAAAAAAGGGGGGGCAGAAAATTACTTCCAGTCACATGGGTGCCTCGACTTACAACCATGGCTTAAATCCATCTCAATTACAGTCTCAAATTAAATTGAGAATTACCTGTATAGCAGGTGCACTATATTAAAAACTACACTAATGGATTTTATGGGTGATGTGTGATGGCCATGTGTACTGCTTTAATTACAACATTGTCATAGAGGATGGATTACATGCATTTTCTTTTTCTTTTTTTAAAAAATGAGCATCTGTAACTAAACAGCTCAAGCTGATTATATGTTTATTTTAGAAGCCAAAAATGAAATCATGGATGCTGCAATGGATCAGCTGGGAAATATTCCTGTTCTCCTCCTGCCTCATGAATCTACATTTCTCATCACAAGCTGTCCTCTATTTGCAAGTTTGGTGAGCATTCCCATGTTCTAGCTATGGCTGATATACAGATATATATATATATATATATACAGATATATATGTACTTACGAGCACAATCGAGCCCAGAAGTTATGTTGCTCAGTGAGAAATGTGTTCAGCGAGTTATGTCCCATTTTACGACGTTTCTTGCCACATTTGTTAAGAGAATCCCTGCAGTTGTTAAATTAGTAACACGGTTGTTAAGTGAATCTGGCTTCCCCGTTGATTCTGCTTGTCAGAAAGTCGCAAAAGGGCCCCGGGACATTGCAAACCGTCATAAATGTGAGTCAGTTGCCAAGCGTCCAAATATAAAATACATGACCATGGGGATGCTGCAACGGTCGTTAAGTGTGAAACATGGTCATAAGTCACTTTTTTCAGTGCCGCTGTGTAACTTCAAACAGTCACTAAACAAACTGTTGTAAGTCAAGGCCTGCCTAGACTTTCCTATCCCTAGTACAGGGGTGGGGAACCTTGGCTCTTTTAAGACTTGCGGACTTCAACTCCCAGAATTCCTGAGCCTGGCTCAGGAATTCTGGGAGTTGAAATCCACAAGTCATAAAAGAGCCAAGGTTCCCCCACCTCTGCCCTAGTATAATCCAGATAAGAATGCTGCTCCTCAATCATCCAGATAAGATTCTTTTTCTCTTCTATATCCGTGCTCTCCTTTGTGTTGCTAAATATGAATAGAAATGTTAGTGTTCAAAGTACTGATCTTTCTGAGCAGGCTTAGGCTAGAAATCTATAATTCATTACCTTCATTAAAACAGATGGAGGAAATAAGTGGAACCTTTTTAAGAAATGTAACTGTTAATATGGCAGGACCTGGCCATATAGATTCTGCCATAATTGTCATTGCAGATGTGGCATTAACAGAGTATCATTTTGTCAATTAATCTTTTTTTCCCAATTTATAGTTTATTATAGCCTGGAAGAATCCATTTGTAATGACCTTATTTTACATGATGTTGTTCGCTTTAAACAAATTTACTACCTGCTCTCTTTACCCTTTGAACATATTTGGTTACACTTTCTCAGTGTAATGCATAACCTTATGGCACCCAGTTAAAGCAACCCCCTCCTTAATTACCGGTAGTAGTGTTTCCTTTTAGCTAAATATTGTGTTGATCGTAAGCTCCTTCTAATTGCTTCCTCTATCTAGGCATGCAAAAAATATTGAAGGAACTGTTTTAAGTCCATAATCCTTTGGAATATTGTCTCCGTAATTAAACATTCTTTCTTTCCTGCCTAAATAATAACAAAAGGCACAATGCATGGTTTATATCTAACCACTAGTAAGGATTATAGCATATAAACCCAGTGAAGGAAGCAATCCTGTACTAACAGTAGAGCGTCTCTTCTTTTAAAATCTGCAAATAAAGTAATGTAAAAGCAGAAGTGCTCCAGACTGTTTCTAATTGTCTTTACTCGCCTTTTGATGAAAACTACTTTTATGAAGAAAATAGCCAAAAACTTAAACCAAAAGAGCAGACATTCAAACTGTATTACTCCCAGTTTGTATAAAGGAAACCTTTGTAAATACTTTCACAGCCAGAAAAGGTGATTTGTCTTAGCAAAACTCTGCCTGGAGATCCCACTGTCACCGTTGCCTCTCTATGGCCAAAAGTGGGCCCAAGTGATAAGGCAAGATGCTAAACATTCTCAGGGTTTTAAGCTTTCTCCTTCTCCACGAAGTTTCTCTCAAGCTATGCCGGCCCTGTAGTTGGTATAGGACTTTCTTTTCGCTATCCATTGGACCCATAGTTGTTTTTAATGTTTTAATTAGTTGAGTTTTATTAGTGTTAAAATGATTTGATATGTCTTTTAATTTTTGATTCGGATTCACACAGGAGTAGTTGAAAGGTGGGCAGCTATGTTTGAAAGAAAGAGAAAAGAAAGAGAGAAAGGGAGAAAGGGAAAGAAAGAAAAAGAGAGTGAGAAAGGAAGGAAGGAAGGAAGAAGAAAGTAAGAAAGAAAGAAAGAAAGAAAGGAAGGAAGAAAGAAAGAAAGAAAGAAAGAAAGAAAGAAAGAAAGAAAGAAAGAAAGAAAGAAAGAAAGAAAGAAAGAAAGAAAGAAAGAAAGAAAGAAAGAAAGAAAGAAAGAAAACAAAACCCTGTTTTATATCTCCAGCAAGCAATCACGTCTTGGATGCAATAGAGCATCCCACAATTTCTCCCTCTCCACACCTCACGATATTAGAACTGCCCAACTTATTACAGCAATCCAGCACACAATTACTTGTTTCTTTCTAACTGAATTTGGTTAGTAAATAATTTAAAACTCAAAGCACAATCAAGTTACAAATTAGGGACTTCTGCATGCCATCGTAACTTTCTCATTAAAGACAATGTAATTTAAAAATTAGTTTCTTTTGTTAGATAATGTTTCATTGCTTTATTTAAAGTATTCTTTACGAGGTCAAAGTGATTGTGTGTGTGTGTGTGTGTGTGTGAGTGTGTGTGTGTGAGTGAGTGAGTGAGTGAATGTTCCCAAGAGTCCATCTGATCTGAGAATGATTAGTGAAACAAGGAGACTGATTTGCAAGAGATACATTATAGAGTTAGGCAAAGCCTAACTCTAGATGATTATATCCTAACTATTCCAGGAGAGTCCAAGAGGGACTGTGAAGAAAAAGCAGAAGGAACTGACCTCATCTTATCAATTTATTAAACAAAGAGCAGTCAACATAGTAGATTAAGTGAGGATGTTGTATGTCTGTATGTATATAAGCATATCTGTATATATATAAGCATATATGTATGTATGCATTAAATTTATATGCCACCCATTGCACTGTCAAGCAAGGACACATAATCAATCCTCTCTATATACATTCTTTGCTCTTTGTGGTCAGTTGGTCAAGAATTTGTGCCACTGGATATGTAACCCCATTGTTCCTTTATAAAGCCGCTATAATCTCCATCTACATCTTCTGTTTGGGGAGCACCTGCTGACTTACATAAATGACTTACCCATGAAGGCTCTGACCATAAATCCCGTTTGCAAGGACGGATACAAGCAGTTGTCGTGTTTAAAAGAAGAAAGAAGAAACAGAGAAAGAAAAGATATTTTAATTTCAAGGTTCACTGGAAAAATAACATTAAAAAAAATCAATGTTTGCCAAACAGAAGGACAAATTCAGATGGGAAATAAAAATGTATTTATAAGATTCAAAGACAGTTTGATAAGTCACGTTACGTTGGAAAGAAAATGTTAGCAAAGCATTTTTCAGGTTTGCCATCCAGATTTGTCTGGAAAACTCTTTATTATTCAAGGATGATACAATAGTTCCACAAAGCCTAAGAATTCCTATTATTGCCCGATAAAGATTTACTCAGGGGGCAGGTTTCTAATGTTTGAATGAAAAAAAAAATCAAATGAAATGGAAGGGTTTTGTGTTGTGGCAAGGACAGCATCTGCTGCTATCAGTTCTCCAGGTCTTATTCACCCTCTTTCTTCTCATTGCTTTCTTCATCGTGCAGTTCAAGCTAAGCAAGTTTATAAAAATGGATTCATTTGGCTGATTCCCATGACCCTGGCACCCAAATACCATTAGGACATAGTTGGATTCCTCGGGCAGCCCTTTTTGCCATACACAGTCATCCACCTTGGACACTGAACATTTCAAAAATGACTTTTATGATTAAGTGTGCAAGCCTGTGCATTGTAGCAGAGGCTGCCAGGTCTTCTAGCTTTACTCTGAGTGCCCCCCCAGGGGCCAGCCCCACCATTGATTGATTGCCCCATGTGGCTGGGGCATTTCAGAGACAAGATTTTTCTTTGTTTTCAGATTTCCATCTTGCCTGGCTTTTTGAAGGAAGTGAGAACGTGGTTCTTATTGTTGTTGTTTTTTTAAGCAACAAACCTGATCAGTTTGAACAAAAGAGGACTTTCACCCTCCTTTCCCAGGTGATTGTTATTTGTCTTTAAGTAATGCTGTTAATTCTTTTGTATAGCATTCTGCTGCAGTTCAAACATGTGCCAGGTGAGGTCAGGGACAGAGCTGAACAATGCAGATCAGCCATACTGCACAACACCAGTCAGGGTCTCATCTTCCATCCTGGTGATTCCAGAGAGTTTTCCCAAGCCAAACTCACCAGAATCACCTGATTTATTTCGCTTTCCTGATTTGTTTTCCCTCCTGTTCTGCTCCTTGAAACCTACTCCCCATACTCCATTTGTTCACTACGTTGTTAACCACAGAGAGGGAACGATGAAAAACCCAACAGTTCTGATAATAAGATGAAAATATCTCTCAATGCCAGGGCTTTTACTCTGCCACATCAATAACAGTTTAAAGCTTTCCTATTTGGGCAGAGGAAATCACAGCCCATCAGGGAGCCCAACCAATGAACTTTCTGGGAGATATTGTCTCTTTTATAGCATTCTCCTTCCTGTTCAGCTGCTCTTTGTCAGTTGAGCTTGTAGAGAAAAAAAAAGCAAGCTTCTATCTTGCCATGAGAATTGGCAGACAGACTTTTTTTGGGGAGGGTTGGCTATATCAGTGGATGTTAGTTAAATATTTTTAAATGTGTGTTTTATACTTTCTGTATTTTGGCTTAGTGGAACAGTTGGCTAGAAAAGTTGGATAGGTATGGCTGAACATTCTTATCCATTTTAGCCTCAAAACAAGCAGCGAGGAGCCATAGCAATTGGGAAGGTAATGATTCACTGACAGGCACTTGTGTGGGTAGGTTCAGATCTGTGCCTTGGGTGCTTGGGATGCCAAAGTACTAAGTCATCATATTCTCATGCAGATTCTTCTACCCTAGAATAGATCTAATCCTTTATTAAGCCTAAGTGTGACTTTCAACACCTAGGGATATTCTGTGTCTGGCAGATAAAATCTAAAAGATTTACATCCCATAAAAATCATACCTCAGTAAAGCAGCTATGTCTGCCACATGCTTAAAGGCTGGTCTAAAGCTTCTCAGCCTTTTTTTTTTTTTTTAAAGCAACCATTTTCATCAGTGGCTTTGCTGCTGTTGTCCATTGATGGCTTTACGCTATTTCAGAATGGATCTAGGGGCATTTGCCTGATATTGGCAAGTTCAGACAAAATCAGAGTGGTGGGTTTGTTTTTTTAATTTTGTTTTTTTTTCCCCTAGTTCTGCTATACTTTATAACAGGAATAAAGCTAGTGTTCTTTTTTGCAGTGCTGGTGTACCACTGAGTTTGTTCTCTTCCTTGCGTGAAAACCTTACTTCTCTCTCTCTCTCTCTCTCTCTCTCTCTCTCTCTCTCTCTCTCTCTCTCTCTCTCTCTCTCTCTCTCTCTCTCTCTCTCTCTCTCTCTCTCTCTCTCTCTCTCTCTCTCTCTCTCTTTTTCTGGTGCCTGGCTGTAAGCAGTGTCTTTCCTCTTCCTTATACAAACACCTGCAGTTACATGCAACTATGAGATGAAGCAGCTAATTGCAGAATTGTCAACATGCTATCATTTCATCTTCACACCTTGCCAGAAGCTTTGAAATGCAAGAGGAAAAGTGGCTGTGAGAGGAACCTTTCCCTCACAACAATTGCTAAAATAATCAAACAAATGTACATAACTAAAAAACAGTGTTTGTCCGTTTCTATTTATTTCCCCTTTCGTGGAAGAGGAACAGAAATAATAGTTACTCAAGAACTGGTGGTAGTTTGGGGCAGAGTCCTGATCAAATGCAACTCTTGGTGTAGTTTCCTGGCGTTCAACTCAAGAATACAAAGCTTGTTTTCCACGGTTCATGGTGTCATGGTTATGGGGTCAGCAGAAATGAGGACGACTCTTTAGGTCAAGTGTTTTGGGGGACTGGAGAATAAAAGTGGTGGTTGGTATAGAAGTATTTTTATACTAATTGTTCATTTTGAGGATGTCTAGCATTTATTCGCCTTTGTCCAGAGAGGTGTCATTATTATTCATATCTAATGAGAATATAACATAGCATTTGCTTTTGACTGACTTTTGAATAATCTGTGTAATTAAAGCCAAAGAACAAAAAGGAGGGTCAGAGACCAAAGAGAGAGAGAGAGAGAGAGAGAGAGAGAGAGAGAGAGAGAGAGAGAGAGAGAGAGAGAGAGAGAGAGAGAGAGAGAGAGAGAGAGAGAGAGAGAGAGACGGAAAAATTAATAGATACACAAAAAAGGCAAGCTGTAATACCGCAAAACAATTGAAGCAATCTAATAAAAAGAAACTTTTATTGGAAATATCTATTTATTTATGCATTAATATGGCTCTCAAACTCAAACCCAATCTTCCCTAGTTCCCCAGACTGCTTCCCACTTTTCTTCTGGCAGCACTTTAGCCATCTTCGTTGCTTCATTCTCTGAAGATCCTCTGTAAACCAGAAATGACACCAGAGCCTGAACATAGTGCAAAAAAGGGCAACAAGAATGATCAAGGAAATGGAGCACCTCCCTTATGAAACCAGATTGCAATGCCTTGGTCTCTTCAGCCTTGAAAGACGGCGTTTAAGGGGTGACTTGATCGAAGTGTATAAAATCATGCATGGGATAGAAAAGGTGGATAGAGAAAAATTCTTTTCTCTATCACACAATACCAGGACAAGGGGGCACTCCCTAAAGCTCATAGCTAAAAAAGTGAGGACAAATAAAGGGAAATATTTCTTCACCCAGAGGGTCGTTGATTTATGGAATTCACTTCCAGAAGGGGTCGTGACAGCTGTCAGCCTTGACAGCTTCAAGGCAGGGTTAGATAGATTCATGGATGCCAAGTGTATCTGTGGTTATTAAAACGGATGTCCAGTGGAAAACACTACGACTATCCTTGCTGGGCAGGATAGCAGCAGTAAAGATGAACGTCTTGCCAAGATTTCTATTTCTCTTCCAAATGCTACCCATACTCAAAAAGGATGAGGACTTGGACAATTGGCAGAGGGGCATCACCAGATTTATTTGGGATGACAAGAGACCGAGGGTGAAACTAAAAATCATCCAGGACACAAGGAAGAGAGGGGGACTAAAAATGCCTAATCTAAAGCTATACTACTATGCAGCGACGTTGGTGGCGTTGAGTGACTGGATCAATATGACGAATGACAGAATACTGAATGTTGAAGGGCATGGTCTACTATTCGGCTGGCACGCATACTTGGTATACGACAAAAAGGCAGACAGGAACTTCAAGGAGAACCCACTACGAATCCCATTGTTATGGGTCTGGAAGAAATATAAACACCTCCTACACGACAAGATTCCCATCTGGACGATCCCCGGACACGCAATAGGGGATGTAAACACATCCCAAGGGCAAGAAGTGGAGCCCTAAAGTAAACTTGTACTGGAAGAAGAAAATGGGTTCTCCTTGAAACCCCAAACAACGCTAGCAGACGAAGGAATAGGAGGTACCTGGCTATCATATCTACAACTGCAATCAAGGTGGCATAAAGACAAGAAGAAGGGCTTATCCCAGACTGATGAGGATCTAATTAAACAGATCAGAGAACAGGGGATCATGCACATCAAACGAGTGTACAGCATTCTGATAGAACTGGACTCTGAAACCGAGCTAGTCAAGAACTGTATGATAAAGTGGGAACAAGACTTTGGGCATTCTATCACCATGGACACGTGGGAGAAAATCTGGGTGAGAAATGTAGAATTTACGAAATCGCAACACTTAAGGGAAAACTTCTACAAGATGTTCTATAGGTGGCACCTCGACCCGAAAAAACTATCACTCATCTATCCAGACTCCCAGCCCAAATGCTGGAGGTGTGGTGATGGGGAGGCTACCTACTTTCATGTATGGTGGACATGCAGAAAAATCAAAGCCTTCTGGAGGAAGATATGGTGGACACTCCAAACCATTTTCAAAAAGCGTATTGAATTTCTACCTCAGGTTTTTTTGTTAGGGATAACAAAGGATTACACTACCTCAGAGACGAGCTTATTTCTGAACTTGATCACAGCAGCCAGATTGTTGGTGGGACAATACTGGAAGAATCCAGAAATACTGCGTATAGAAGAATGGACTGTGAAAGTAACAAATTTGGCGGAAATGGCGAAAATATCAGCATACTTGAAAGATCGCTCAAATGAGCAATATTTGACAGACTGGAAACAGTGGATAGACTATATACAAGAGAAACACCAATCAAACAAAATGCACCTGGCATTTAGTTGAGGCTCGACGTAAAGAGGGAAGAATGTTTACCAAATCAAATGTTTACAAAGACTAACACCTAATGTTGTATGCCTATGTTATATGACGAAAGCCTCTTAATATGATCTTATGCTTAATGTTGTTTGTTTTAATATTGATAAAGCAGATTGAATTTCTATCTCAGGTTATGAAACTTCTACCTCAGGATCTTTGGTTAGGGACTATAAAAGATTGCACTATTACTGAGACGAAGTTAATTCAGAAGCGTGAATGAACAATATGTGATAGACTAGATATAGTAGATAAACCATATACAAGATTTACCTCAGGTTATTAAACTTTTACCTCAGGATTTTTGGTTGGGGACCATAAAAGATGGTACTAATACTGAGATGAATAATATGTGATAGACTAGAAACTGTGGATAGACTATAGAACAGAAAAACACCAATCAAATAAATTGTAACAGGCGTCTAGTTGAGGCTTGATAAAATACTTAGTGATGTATATCAGGTGCTATGATGATTGATGCATACTATGATTTTATGTTCAATGCTGATTGTATGAATGTAGATAGACCATATACAAGAGATGTATTTTCGGGTCTTATGAGGACAGCTTATTAATATGAACCCAGATTTAATGTTGATTGCTTTAATATTGGGAAAGCGTACTGAATTTCTACCTCAGGATACTGAATTTCTACCTCAGGATTTTTGGTTAGGGATCATAAAAGATTGTACTAATACTGAGATGAATAATATGTGATAGACTAGAAACTGTGGATAGACTATAGAAAAGAGAAACACCAAGCAAATAAATTGTAACAGGCGTTTAGTTGAGGCTTGATGTGCGCAGTGAAAAATGTTTACCAAACCAGACGTTTATAAAGATTAATACTTAGTGATGTATATCAGGTGCTATGATGATTGATGCATACTATGATTTTATGTTCAATGCTGATTGTTTTAATAAAAGAATTTTTTCATTTAAAAAAAAACGGATGTCCATGTGCTGCCTCTATGTTGGTTGAGGCAGGCAGGATTCCCTTGAGTACCATTTGTTGGGGGTCAAGGGAAAGGGAGGGTTTTGACTTCTCTTTCTGCTCAAGATCCCCATGTACAATTGGTGGGCCACTGTGTGACACAGAATGCTGGACTCGATGGGCTTTGGCCTGATTCAGCATGGCTCTTCTTATGTTCTTATGTTCTTATAGTGGGATGTCCACATGGGCTCAATCCAGTCTAATGCCCCCATGTCATTCTAATAGGGAATAAGGCCTCAGCTGAACCATGTGTCAAAGACTCAGACAAAAGCCCAAGTTCCTTCTGAAATATAATTGGGTCTATTAGGCTCCTGACATAGGCAGATCAAATAGATCTAGCCTCTCTGTGTTGGAGGGTTAAAGGTCAATTATGGAGCATGATGGCTCAGTGGTTAAAGATGCTGAGCTTCTGGAAAGCTGACAGCTGGTGTTTGAGACCTAAGCACTGCACAACAGGGTGAGCTCCATTACTTGCCCCAGCTCCTGCCCATCTAGAACTTTGAAAGCCTGCAAATGAGAGCAGATAAATAGGGACGACATTAGTGGGAAGGTAACAGTGTTCCATGCACCTCTGCATACAATCATGCTGGCCACATGACCATGGAAAATGAACCCCACCCTTTAGAGCTGAGCATGGCTAGACAAGAGAAATCATTATCTTCATGACAAGGCACTGATGGTAATAGCCCAACTCCAGATCATGTCACCACTCTGAGAAATAGGTCTATCATGTGACCCATGCTCCAGTCCAGAAAGTTAAGTTTGCGACAAACCATTTAACTACCTGGTTGGAATATTGAGGCTTTTGCCATATTACCATTCATATTCTATTCATTTTTCTACGTCCAGGTTGTGATTTACCTTTATTTTCTTTCTGCATTGGGTGTGTTGAAAGAAAAATCAGTTCCAGTTCCAAGCTGGGAGTAAGACACTGGAAATAAAATGGAGGTGGCTTAAGAAAGAAGATTTACTGATGAGCAGAACCAATAACAGCATGTAATTCTGGGACAGTTGACAAAATGGCTGAGTGAGTGGTTGGATCCTTATAGGATTCTGATTGAGATGCTCCAGAGGGTTGTGCAATGTAGTGAGCCTTGTGTCAATGGTGGTGGGTTAATCCTATTATGTTCTGTCCTTAGAATTTGGGTGGGGGAATGTAAATTCTTAATCCCGTTATCTGTGAGGACTATATATATTTTGTTTATGGATAGATTGGCCTAGACTTTCTTAATGGATTAGAAAATCTGCATTCCTAAAGGTCAGCTTCCTCAGGCTTCTGCCTGAGGAAGGGAGACTGGGGCTGTTTCTGCCTTTGTTAAGATTTTTCTTCATTTCTCCTTTAGGAGAAATGTACTGCCTTTTTTAATATTCTCCAAAATATTTCATTCTCTAGTTTCAGTGTGTGTGTGTGTGTGTGTGTGTGTGTGTGTGTGTGTGTGTGCTGACTTTCTACAGGTGCTACCTTCTGTTTCTTTTATTCTTTTTTTAAACACAGGCAGCAGCCAAGATTTGGCAATGTCTATGAAGAGAATAGGGAACAAAGCGACTATACACATAAACATAGATTATTGAAACTTTATCAGAGTTACTTCTAAGCTACAACATTGCAGCTTAGAATTACGTTACATAGCTATGAAGAGAAACATAATAAAAACCAAACAAATAAAAAAGAAAAGAAAACACACGCACATATATACACAGACTTCATTTATTCATGCAGTGACTCACTCTATATGGCTGCCCACTTACAAAACATAAAGAAAAAATATATTTTAAGGTTCTCTTTTAAAGATTGTTATCCAGCAAAATGTTGCTGCATATGAAGGTAATCTACTAGGGAAAAAATATTATTACTATAAGTAAGAAATAGTGACCTGATTTAAACAGCTTTTGTTTTGATTGTTATTTTTCAAGGCTCTTGATGAATTAATTTTCAAGTAGAGTAATTTCACATAACATTGATCCAGTGAAAGATGTATCTTATTTTTCCAGCTTTTTCCTATAACAAATCTGGCAGTTTACAACAGGACTTGAATCAATTTTTTATGTTCAATTTATGTGCCCTGCAAAAATATGAACAAGAAATCAACAGCAGGATTCCATGTGAAATTTTGAAGATTTTTCTCTAGTTTCTCCAAAATGTTGAATGAAAAGTACTAACAAACTGAACACCATCAACACAAATGAGAGTACATACTGGTTTGCTTACAGTCGTGCCATGGGAAAAAATTAAAATGTTGTAAAACATATGGATTCTGACTGAAATTCAGAACTGGAGAATATTCTGCTGAATATCATAGATAAACATCAGCTTAGACCATTCAGGCACTATTAAATTCACTGTCTTTCATAAGTTGTGGAACCTATAATAATGAAAACAAATTCAAACAACAGATCTTTTCGTGTCCATAAATTACCAGTAAATCATTTCGGTATGGCATAAGTGCTGTTTAGTGAAATATGCTATATATGTTCTATCAAGCTGCCATTTTGATATTACAACCTCTGAAAAATAATGGAAGGCCACTTCTTTAGAGATGTTAAGGGTTTGTTGTCATCTCTGTACAATATCTCACTTAAATGGTTTAAGATATAACAGTGTGATTACAATCTAAACCTTCATTTTACACAGTGATGCCAACAGCTATCTTCTCCCTTGTCTAACATAAAAATAGTAGGCCACCCTAAATTGTAAGTCTTTAAAGGTCTGCATGGACCAGCCATGCCAAATGAGGAAATATTGATGGGTCGGTTTCCTTGGCAACAGAATATGTCAGGTTACATTCCTTTGATTAGTGGACTTTCAGAGCTGATGTGAATGGAGGAGGAGGAGGAGGAGGAGGGAATATAATCTTAGCTTCTATTCATGCCCCTACCCAAAAATATCAAGTAAAATCAATTCATGGCAGATTATCCTGACCTGTAAATGTGTGATCAGCTTTAATGGAGACTTCAGCTAATAGTCAACAAATTCCCATTTTGTGAAAAAAGCTCAAGTTTATCTCTAAATAATAATAATAATATAATAATAATAATAACAATAATTTGAACAGTCTTTTTTATATTCAGAAATCATCCATTTTTATCTTTAATAAGCATTCATAGCATACTCATAACTCCTCATGTTCATGGATCTCTGTACGAGCCATGATACAAGTTACAATCAAATTAGGCATACACATTTACAAATAGGGTTAATACTGCAAAGTTGTCCTTAAACACTTGCCCTGGGTTGAAACTGGGTGGAAGTTGGGATTGCGCATGTAATCCCACTTTTATTCTTTGCAATACGTACATATTCATCAAGAAGCTATCGAGATCTGCTTCAGTGCTTATGTGGGTATAAGGACAGCTCTTGGCACAACCAGGCCTGTAAAAATGGTGTACCTTAGATTATTTGAAAAACTGTACTCACATTCAGCCCAGGTGAGTGCAACTGCTCTTCATACCTCCTATGTCAAAGTTAAGAAAAGATGGATCAGGGCTAGCATGCTAGGTATATGTTTTATGAATTCAGGGCAAGTTGCTGGCAAAGGACTGCTATCTGATGCCTACTTTCAGAAAGAAGTCAATATAATAAAATAGGACTTATTTCCAAGCAAAGGTAGGTAAGGAGGAAAACTGGTAGTCAAATATCTGTTTGCAAATGAGGAAAAGGCTTAGGATGTGATTAGAAGCATGCTGTCTTTCTCTTTCTTCATTATCCATCTATCAGCTTTGATTTCTGTGTTTTGCAATAGGTAGATCTTCTATGTATGTCTGATTTCTTTCTGCTTTTGTTAAAGCAACTTATTTAGCTGTGTCATATTTGTGAGCTAGTGCTATCAGTATGGTCCTAAATATAGGGTTAAGTGGCTAGAGAACTGAAATGTATTGCAGTGCGATAACAGCAAAACCTGTGTCCTCAAACTCTCAGCATTGTAGCAGGATTGCCTGGGCCTTGACCTCAAGATTAAACAATCCATTCCAAAGCCTATTCCAAAATTGAGTTGTCCAATAGCAAAATCAGATTGCAATCCAGATTTACCAGTTAGTGCAATCTATGAACTAGCTAATCCAGCCAGCAGGGCTAAATCTGACTGAATTAATAAGCGAATTTAAGACGGTCAGATCTCCCGGCCGCAGCCTCCTCGTTCGCCGGGATGCTGTCCTTGGACTTTCTGGACGATGTTCGACGGATGAATAAGCAGCAGCTGTATTACCAGGTTCTGAACTTCGGAATGATTGTTTCCTCGGCGCTGATGATCTGGAAGGGGTTGATGGTGGCAACGGGCAGCGGGAGTCCCATTGTTGTTGTACTTAGTGGCAGCATGGAACCTGCATTTCACAGAGGAGACCTCCTGTTCTTGACCAACCGTGTTGAAGAGCCAATCAGAGTGGGAGAAATCGTGGTCTTTAGGATAGAAGGAAAAGAAATTCCAATTGTGCACCGGGTCCTGAAAATCCACGAAAAGCAAAACGGCGACATCAAGTTTTTGACCAAAGGCGACAACAATGCAGTTGATGATCGAGGCTTATACAGACAAGGACAACACTGGCTGGAGAAGAAAGATGTGGTTGGAAGAGTGAGAGGGTTTGTGCCGTACATTGGAATAGTAACCATCCTAATGAACGATTACCCTAAATTCAAGTACACTGTCCTTTTTCTCCTGGGCTTATTTGTCCTCGTCCATCGAGAGTAGACCCTCACCGGTGGAGGCGTGGATCACCCCTCCAAGTAGACCGGGATGTGAAGTGTGTCCATTTCGCTGCTTCTTAATCCGAGTTGGATTTTGACGTTTTCATTTTCTACGACTGCTGTGTCACGGGCAGGTTAATCTCAGTATTTTGAAGAGTTTGTCACACTTTTAGCATTTTTGTACATCGGTGAATTTTTACATTAAAAACATTTTAAACCAAAAAAATAAGCGAATTTAATATGCTTAATGAACATTGTACATCTCCCTTAAATCCTGAGGATTTTCCCAGGATTTTCTCATGAAAAGCGGGATTTTCAACTGGCCTAATGATAGACGGAGCTGCAACCTTCTTTCTAACACTGAATAGCTTGGACTTGAATACTCGCATTGATTTTGAGAGGTGCACGAGCTAATTTTAAAACCCAGTCAAACGAGTAACTGATCTTGCCTGTAATTCTACTGTATATAAAATAGACCAGACTAAGAAACCAATGCCGTATAAATCTACAACTACTTTTATTGAGCAGATTCTTGCATGTCTGAATGTGCTTTCTCCCTCTCTCATTTTATCTTAGTGTGCATTTGGGGGGGAGGCTGTCAGAGACAGTTATTCAAATTAGTTTCTTGGAATGGGCTCAAGCTGAACATACCTGATGATTATCTTAGTAGTGATTCTTCTTCCTGTCCTTCAAAGCCATTCCCTATATACTCTACATCTACAAACCTTGATGGGCTCAGCAACAAATTTGCACTCTATTATATTCTGGTGCATTGGCAACATCAATGGCACCTTAATTGCATACGGATATGCTCTAAGCCAGCCAGTCTAACTGATCCTTTCCTAGGGTTAGGACTGTTGATTGAAGTAATGTCTTACAGGTGTTTCAGTTCCCTTACCGTTTTCATGTAATTTATGAATAATATTTACATGATTTTTTTGATTATTCTTAATGTATATTGGAATGATTTGTTCATTAATTCTGGGAATCTTACTTTCCTACACTGAGCAAGGCTGATGCAACTTTAATATATTTGTGGCTACAGCCTCTATATTCAGGGAACTGCATCTTTGACCTTTGTTTATTGAACTGTTTAAACTACTCACTCAATTCTTGTGGAAGGAAGCAGATGACGTCCCTTGTCTCCTCCAACGTTCCATCTTAACAGGAAAGCCCACAAGTGACCTTCACTAGGACTTTCCTTAATTATTTCTGGGTCCTGTTCTTGATGGAATAAAAAGTCCATTTTTCCTCCAAGCTCTGTGTTCAGTGATGAAGGATTGTAATGACAGGTATCAACAAGCATGCTGTTGTTCATCTGCTGTCTCCAGACGTCGTTGGTACAGGTAGTCCTTGACTTACAACAGTTCATTTAGTGACCATTCAAAGTTACCATAGAAATGGTTACCAGCATCAGATTCTTGGGTATGCAGTTAACAAGTAGGCTGGCTTGGTCGCTCAACAGCGAGACACTGGTGAAGCAGGCACAGCAGCACCTGCATTTTCTGCGTCGCATGAGAAAAGCATACCTTCCTTCCCCTGTCCTGACTATTTTCTACAGGGGGACAATCGAGAGCATCCTGTCATACAGCATCACAGTCTGGTTTGGAAGCATCACTGCTTCAGACAGGAAGGCGGTGCAGAGAGTGGTGAGGATGGCCGAAAAGATCATTCCCTCCCTCCTATCCAGCACATAGCACAGAAGTGTTGCCTGAGCAGGGTCCGTAAGATTGTCTGGGATGCTACCCATCCTCTTCACAACCTGTTTTCCTTGTTACCTTCTGGGAGGAGCCCCCGTGGTATCTGAAGCAGAACATCCAGATTCAGCCATAGTTTCGTTCCATACAGTATAAACATTGTGAACTCTCAAGTTTCCTCCTTCCGTTATATATTCAAGATGGAAATGTGTGTGTTTGTGTGCGTGTGCGGGCACTCTGATTTTTGTATGACTTCTTTCTTGTCTGCAATAAACTAAGTTATCTAGCTGTGCCATGTCTATGTGTTTTTGCTGTAAGCAAGTTCCAGAGAGTTGAGATTTATTGTCATCCCTGGCATGAATGCATACTGAGTGGTAAAACTATTATTCCTGAATTCTTGGGAATTAGCCTAATTGAACTCAATGAATTAACATAGAAAGCATTCTCAAATAGTTTCTAAGGACTAGTCATTTCATCATATGCTACCCAAAATGTTCTATACCTATCAGTGAAAGTATTTTTACCAAAATAATGTAGAGACTTAAGCAGAGGACCACATACTGATTTTAACATTTGCATTCAGATGTGATGGCACATCCTTGATTATGTAAGGAACAGACTATTCTACTCCCTGTGGGGCAAAACAAACAAAAAGCAAAACCACTCCCTCAGTTTTTCTAAAAATGAGGATGAACTGAATTCCAGCTTCACGCTATGGAATCTGGATTAGGTTATACTCGGGCATGGTGTGGAGGATAAATTGTTGGGTTGTTTTTTTACTGTTCTTTTTTTAAAAGGCTGAAGAAAATATGGCTGCCCCAAAATAGTTTTTATTATTTGCAAAACTTATATGCTGCTTTAGTCATGGTCTCTAAGTAGCTTATAATACTACCATAATAGGATAATAGTCAACAATGATCAAATCAGAGGAGTTATCAATATCAAAAGGTAAAAAATTTAACACAAATCTCTCAATAAAAACTTACCAGATAGCCATCATTTAATTCAAACATCATTTATTCCCTGTAAGGTCTTCAGAAGAACACTATTTTAACTGTTCATATAAATATTAATAGAGGGGAAGCCACCTTAGAGGGGTCATTTTCTGGCCCCATATCATCTATTTTCCAAAGATGGGGACTCATAACATGCCTTGTCTTCTGGCTTAAATTGAATGGTGAGATTCTATAGGGAGCAAGTAGTCTCATGATACTCAGGACTAAGCCGTGTAGGGCTTTAACATTAATTGCAGGTGGAAGAACATTAGCAGCTCCCATAATAAAACTGGCTAAAATGGCTCTTACCCATTAGTAATCAGACATCTGCATCTTCTGCTAACTGTAGTTTCCAAGCAGTCTTCAAATGGACAACAGATTGCAGCAATCCAGTTATGGGATAAGAATGGCGCAAATAACCATCGCTCCCAAATTCCATTAAAAGAGCATTTTTGGAAAAGAAATTGGGAGATGGAGAAGAGACATTTATCATGGTTTCTCTCTCCAAGTCCTGCCATAGATCATCCACAAGGGTGACCAGTGAGGTTTTACAGGTAATTCCCTATACAGACTATATAAGCTGAATCTTAGAGGAGTGCAGTGGCTCACAAGGTTAGAATGCTGGGCTGACAATTGGCTGCCTCGTGTTTGAGACCCTTTGCTGCCATTGGGCAGGGTGAGCTCCCGTCAACCCAGTGGTTCGAAAGCAGGCGACCGCAAGTAGATAAATAGGTACCATTTTGGTGGACAACTTCACAGGGACATGAAAGGAGCCCTTAACTGGGCGTCCCCCAGGCAACTGTGATGTCACCAGCAAATCCTTTCACCATGGAAGCCCTTCAATGTTTCTGACAGGGAAGTATTAGTATTGTCTGAAAAGGGATCTAGATAATCTGTTTCATCTATAGCATTCTGTAATGATTGTCCCCTCATAGCTTTGTCCATTTCTTTCCTTAAAAGGAAAGTTGTCCATGTTAGCTGCTTCAAGGGATAATCTTTTGGTTGAGAAAAAGTCTTAAAAGCAGTTTCATGCTTTTGAAAATCCGTAAATATTTGACTTGGGTAAGAAATAAAGTGCTTCTCAATAATTAAGGCAGTAGTTATCAAGTTAAAGTAAGTGTTATATTTATTTCTTGCCAAATTCTATCCCAATGAATGTGTTAGTTAGATTCATGTGGGGATTGGCACGAAGCCATTGAGCATTTTAGGAGGTCATGGTACCGCAAAGTTTGGAGTTTCCTGAATTAATGTAAATTTAGAAAGATTAATCATAGCGTGAACCAGCTGTTTCTGAACATCTGAACAGAATTTGCGATTAAAATATTTAATTAAGATAAAAATAGCAAGAACATAAACCAATTTATAGATAGGGTTCATTATTTCATTATTTTTACATTATCTTATTGCAGTAAGATATGATCACTGATCCATTCATAATATAAAAAGCAAAGCCCTAAAAGATGCTGGCATGAATCAGCCGTTAGTAAATAGAAATATTATTTTAAAGGGAGCAGAGAGGATTCTTCTGAAAAACTAACAGAAATAGAAGAGTTGGCTAGAATGTGCTATTCAAAGGGCACAATGCTGTAAGAAGGAAGATCTTGTAAGCCTCTGATAAAATACAGAATGAAGTTATCAGCATTTGATGGGTAAAGATAAAGTCAATAACTTCACTTGGGATCCACACAGCAGCATTCACCTTTGACATTCTAATTCACTCTCTGTGAATGGCATGCTACTGATATCAACAGTTCTTGGCTCTGATGTACTTTTGTCCCAATAACAATTGACAAAGATTTCCCTAGTTTTGTAAAGAAAAAAAATATGGGGCCTGTAGTATCCCCCCCCCTTTTTAAAAAAATTGTCCATAACCTTCTTAAAAATCAATATATTGTTGAGGTGGGTTCTTTTTTACATTCTTTAGAACTGTAATGAATATAGGCAAACATGTAGAACTGTCATTCTTTTATCTTAGTAGCATTTTATCTCATGAAACATTTACTCCTGTTAAGCATCTGACAGAAGCCAAAATGATTGCAATTGTGTAATGATGATACCATGGACCCAACGTGTCCTATCTCACTGCTTGTAGAAGTTCATGCCTGTTATTAGAGTAATATTACTGATAGAAGAGAATATTTGTAACTCAGGGTTAAACTGTGCACTGATGATGTTACCTAATTTGGTAATAAACATCTGCAAGAAAACTACCAAGTTTGGGAGCACCAAGGACCAAACAGACTAATATTAATTGTCACCATGTCTCAATCCCACATTACCATCAACGCTTTCATACAGAAAATGACGTAGAATAAGGTGAATCACATAGGAGATAATGTATAGAAAATAATGTACCCCATACTAAAGGAAAATTACAAATTTTTGAAGGCCCTATATTATTTGAGTCATATATCTAAGAGTTAAGGTGTTCAGGTAACTTTTAGCAGTGCTAATACTTACTTGTGGATAAGCTAGGAATTTTAGGTGCCCCAAATCAGGTTCAGCTTACCCATGAATGGGTTTATCCTCAAGTATATGGTAATGTTTGGTTGTTTGTTTGTTTTTGTATCTGTATCTTCCAAATACACTTGTGGACAAACCCACCCACAGATAAGGCAACCCTCAAATTTTTAATCAAAATACCGTGAAAAATGTGGTTGACTTATCTGTGGGTGGCTCATTTTTCATGCTATTTTTGTTAATAATTCAAGATTTGACTCATCTGCCTATGGGCTTATTTATAAGAATATAAGGTATTTTAGTTACCATATCTATCCAATTTGCCCTATGCTCAAAGAATGTAAAGTGCAATATGCTAAACCTAAAGTATAGCTCGCTACTATTCAACAATTTCTTTTGCAGTCTTGCTTTTGTTCTGTCTCTTTCTTTGAGTATGGCAATCTGAGAGTTATGATTGAAAAATGATTCACAATTGTTCCAGAAATGTTCTGACAGAAAGAATCCTTATGCAGAAAAAAGCAGTTTATTGTACTTATAATACATTTATTATATTTGTGTTGTAAATGTAAAATTTAATAAACATCAATACATTATAAAGCACAACCTCAATATGCCTTATAATAAAATTTCCTTCTGCACTTTCTTAATTTTCCATGGATGGTTGGGAATGATGAGTACTGTAGTCCCACGTATTAGAAGGACTAAGATTAGGAAAAATGTTCAGTCGACAAGACTGAAATCTAAGGTTATCAACTGATAAAATGAGATATGATTTGGATATAACAAGATAAATAGGTATGCACTGTTACATATTTTACATAATTAGCTTATAATAATGATATGCTTATAACAAGCCTAGTTCAAATGTTATATAAAATCAAGCATCTATTCTGAATTTCCTTTTGAATAACCTCCTATTTAGTGATGGAATAAACCCATGTCAGTAAAAGGAGACATAGTAGATATATTTGAAACATTGATTATATATAGCTTCTGAAAAATTGTAATAATTCTCCCCCACATGAAAAGTTTGATTAATGTATACCTAATATTTCTTTATGCTAATAGACTATGGAATGTTTCTTTAAAAACAGACCAGTGGTACAAGTGGTTTTAGAGAAATCCATTTATAATGTTGCATCTTCAGCAAGTAATTCTTGACCTGGAAAATGATTTTGCTAAAAATGACTAATTTTGCCAATTTGATATTTTTGCTCTGAATGTGTTTTTACACCAGCAGGCTAATCTGTTCTAAAGCATGTGTACCAGATGGAGAACAGAAGTGTCAAATGTATAACAGTCTTGAAATCCTTCTGCAGAACATGTTTCAGCATTAGATTTTTCTGTGACTTCTGAAAATCATATTAAGTCAAACAATCTTGTGTTTAGAACTCAAAAACAAATCTCACTAAAGGTACCTCTGTGTACTCAGAAACATAAATTGATTCCGTCCCTTCCTTCTTTTCCTTTCCTCTCAGTGCTTTTATACAGAGATCTGCAAACATTTTTTTAGCTGTGCAATCTGTATGGATTAGAACATAGCTTATCTTTTGGATTTGGCACTTTGAATTGTGCAGTGTAGTTCTGGTTAAAAAGGAAATGTAAATTTAACATAAAATGCAGATAGAAATTTATACATTGGAACAAAACATATTTATAATTAATTATGAGTACCCATGGAGAATGAATTCACAGACTGATGTGGAAAATCTGAATGCATGAATACAAAATTGGTCCAGACTAATAGGTATTGCTTCATCTGAACTTCACCAATAGCACAATACAACACCTTGGACAATAGTTCTGCAAAATTAATGCAATTTACTGAGCTTACCCAGAAAGCAAGAAAAAGACCAACAGAATTCCTGTGCAATTACTAGCTTCCTGGGATCTCTTAATCCAGATGCTGGAGATTTTCCATCCCCTGCCTACAACAAATATGTCCATAACACATGCACGTGTATCTCTATATATGCATGTTTTTACAGTAAATGGTACTTTTAATTCATTGAATTAATAACTGTTAATTCACTGAGGAAAAAATAAACAGCACTCCATTTCTGTAATTAGCCATTTCTATATACTTCCAACCATAACAATCTCTTTCATGCATATAGAAACACATATTCTTTTCCATTGATAGGCAGTCCCCCATATTAAGCATAAGTTTAGTTCCTAACTGTGCTTAACCAAAATTTGCATGTAAGTTGGAACTTCTACTTACTGTACAAACAGATTGCCTATTACTGAAAAGGGCAGATGGCGTTGTTCTCCCTCGAGCCAATAAACTGCTCAAGCCACGCGATGCTTTCAAGAAGCATTGAAAACTGCCGCAAACAGTTTTCATTAGTTATATTAAAAACCACTTGCTCAGCAAACATTCAAAGTTACGATGATGCTGAATGAGGGTTTACGACTGATCCTCAGGATGTGGCCATCACAGTGCCCGTATGGTCATGGGATTGCAATGGCTCACAGTTATGACAATGGCAGCCTCTCACAGTCATATGATCATCGTTTGTGACCCTTTCTGCTGCTTCCCACCAGTAAAGTCAATAAGGAGGCTGGAAGGAAGTTGCAAGTTTGCTCCTGCTCCTAATGTTTTTTCTCCTGAGGAGCCTTTGGGTGACCTGGGGATCTTGGACTCTGTATGCCTGTCTGGCTGTACTTTGTAGCATTCACCTGTGACACCTGCCTGCCCACACTCCATAGTGCCTGCCCACCCACACCCAACTGCCCCCCACTCCATAATGCTTTCCTATGGCACCCTTTCAGTCTGAATTCCATAATACTTCCCTGCCCATTCTGTAAAGTGCCTGCCCACAGCATTCACTCGCCCACATTCTATGGTGTCCGCTCATGGCACCTGCCTGGCCACATTCCATAGTGCCTGCTTATGGTACTGTCCCACTGGTTTCCACTCTGTAATGCCCACATGACCATATTCCATAGCACCTGCCAATGGCACTTATCCATCTGCATTCCATAGCATCTGCCCACGGTACCTGCCTGCTTGCCTGCCACTACTGCATAGCTCCCACCTGTGGCATCCACCATTCCACCCTTGTCTCGATCCTCACCTAACAACTGTGCAGTCCTTGCCAATGACCACAAGCAAAACTGCCAGGATTGATGATGTTTTGCTTCACTGGCAATAAACGTTCCAGTCCCAATGTCCATCGTAACTCAAGGTCTATCTGTACATAGAAATGTGCATAACTAAATCACAGCACAGCTGGGGGGGGAGTAATTTGGGATAATTTAGATACATTTGGGTTAATTGGGAAACTTGTTTAATCCAGTCCTCACCCATCATCTTCTGCAATATCCACCTACAGTTAAGCTTAAAATATAGGTAGTCCCAGACTTAATCACCACAATTGAGTCCAAAGTTTCTGGGAAACAGTTTTAATATTTCAATTGTATTTGCAATTAAAGTCTCTTTATTTATTTTTTTATTTTTTTAATGAAAAAATTCTTTTATTAAAACAATCAGCATTAAACATAAAATCATAGTATGCATCAATCATCATAGCACCTGATATACATCACTAAGTATTAATCTTTATAAACGTCTGGTTTGGTAAACATTTTTCACTGCGCACATCAAGCCTCAACTAAACGCCTGTTACAATTTATTTGCTTGGTGTTTCTCTTTTCTATAGTCTATCCACAGTTCCTAGTCTATCACATATTATTCATCTCAGTATTAGTACAATCTTTTATGATCCCTAACCAAAAATCCTGAGGTAGAAATTCAGTATCCTGAGGTAGAAATTCAGTACGCTTTCCCAATATTAAAGCAATCCACATTAAATCTGGGTTCATATTAATAAGCTGTCCTCATAAGACCCGAAAATACATCTCTTGTATATGGTCTATCTACATTCATACAATCAGCATTGAACATAAAATCATAGTATGCATCAGTCATCATAGCACCTGATATAAATCACTAAGTATTAATCTTTATAAACGTCTGGTTTGGTAAACATTTTTCGCTCCTCACATCAAGCCTCAACTAGACGCCTGTTACAATTTATTTGATTGGTGTTTTTCTTTTCTATAGTCTATCCACAGTTTCTAGTCTATCACATATTATTCATCTCAGTATTAGTACAATCTTTTATGTTCCCTAACCAAAAATCCTGAGGTAAAAGTTTAATAACCTGAGGTAAATCTTGTATATGGTTTATCTACTATATCTAGTCTATCACATATTGTTCATTCACGCTTCTGAATTAACTTCGTCTCAGTAATAGTGCAATCTTTTATAGTCCCTAACCAAAGATCCTGAGGTAGAAGTTTCATAACCTGAGATAGAAATTCAGTCCGCTTTATCAATATTAAAGCAAACAACATTAAGCATAAGATCATATTAAGAGGCTTTCGTCATATAACATAGGCATACAACATTAGGTGTTAGTCTTTGTAAACATTTGATTTGGTAAACATTCTTCCCTCTTTACGTCGAGTCTCAACTAAACGCCAGGTGCATTTTGTTTGATTGGTGTTTCTCTTGTATATAGTCTATCCACTGTTTCCAGTCTGCCAAATATTGTTCATTTGAGCGATCTTTCAGGTATGCCGATATTTTCGCCATCTCCGCCAGATTTGTTACTTTCACAGTCCATTCTTCTATAGGCGGTATTTCTGGGTTCTTCCAGCATTGTCCCACCAACAATCTGGCTGCTGTGATCAAGTTCAGAAATAAGCTCGTCTCTGAGGTAGTGTAATCCTTTGTTGTCCCTAACAAAAAAACCTGAGGTAGAAATTCAATACGCTTTTTGAAAATGGTTTGGAGTGTCCACCATATCTTCCTCCAGAAGGCTTTGATTTTTCTGCATGTCCACCATACATGAAAGTAGGTAGCCTCCCCGTCACCACACCTCCAGCATTTGGGCTGGGAGTCTGGATAGATGAGTGATAGTTTTTTCGGGTCGAGGTGCCACCTATAGAACATCTTGTAGAAGTTTTCCCTTAAGTGTTGCGATTTCGTAAATTCTACATTTCTCACCCAGATTTTCTCCCACGTGTCCATGGTGATAGAATGCCCAAAGTCTTGTTCCCACTTTATCATACAGTTCTTGACTAGCTTGGTTTCAGAGTCCATTTCTATCAGAATGCTGTACACTCGTTTGATGTGCATGATCCCCTGTTCTCTGATCTGTTTAATTAGATCCTCATCAGTCTGGGATAAGCCCTTCTTCTTGTCTTTATGCCACCTTGATTGCAGTTGTAGATATGATAGCCAGGTACCTCCTATTCCTTCGTCTGCTAGCGTTGTTTGGGGTTTCAAGGAGAATCCATTTTCTTCTTCCAGTACAAGTTTACTGTAGGGCTCCACTTCTTGCCCTTGGGATGTGTTTACATCCCCTATTGCGTGTCCGGGGATCGTCCAGATGGGAATCTTGTCGTGTAGGAGGTGTTTATATTTCTTCCAGACCCATAACAATGGGATTCGTAGTGGGTTCTCCTTGAAGTTCCTGTCTGCCTTTTTGTCGTATACCAAGTATGTGTGCCAGCCAAGTAGTAGACCATGCCCTTCAACATTCAGTATTCTGTCATGCGTCATATTGATCCAGTCACTCAACGCCACCAACGTCGCTGCATAGTAGTATAGCTTTAGATTAGGCATTTTTAGTCCCCCTCTCTTCCTTGTGTCCTGGATGATTTTTAGTTTCACCCTCGGTCTCTTGTCATCCCAAATAAATCTGGTGATGCCCCTCTGCCAATTGTCCAAGTCCTCATCCTTTTTGAGTATGGGTAGCATTTGGAAGAGAAATAGAAATCTTGGCAAGACGTTCATCTTTACTGCTGCTATCCTGCCCAGCAAGGATAGTCGTAGTGTTTTCCACCTTTCCAGATCTGCTTGAATCTTGCTCCACAGCACCTCGTAGTTATTTTTGTATAATTTCGCATTTGTTGTTTCTATCTCCACTCCCAGGTATTTAACTTTCTTAACTATTTCACAACCCGTTATTCTTTCCAGGTCCTGTTTTGCTTTGTTGTCTAGATTTTTAACTAGCATCTTCGTTTTTGATATATTAACTTTAAAACCTGATACCTTGCCATAGTCTTTCAGTATCTCTATCAAACTCCTTGTTGATTGTACTGGTTGCGATACTGTCACCAGTAGGTCGTCTGCAAAGGCACACAGCCTGTAGTCTTGTTTTCCAATCTGTATGCCCTTTACGTCTTCTGCTGCTCTTATCTTGTTCAGCAGAATCTCCATCGTTAAGACGAATAGCAGTGGTGACAGCGGACAGCCCTGTCTCGTGCCTCTCTCTATGTCAAATGGATCTGTTAATTCGCCGTTCACAATGATCTGGCCCGTTTGGTAGATTGCTGTTATGGAGTTGAGGAACTGCTTTCCCATTTTCATCCCCCGGGCTAGGTTCGTCAGGAATGGCCAATTCAGTCTATCAAAGGCTTTTTCTGCGCCCACAAACATGAGGGTTGCAGGTACCTGGTTGTGCCTTTCCAAGTACTCTATTATGTTCAGCAGCTGTCTCATGTTGGTTTTCATCTGACGTCCTTGTATAAACCCCGTTTGATCCGGGTGAATTATCTTTTGTAGTACAGTCATTAATCTGTTGGCCAGCACTTTTGTGAAGAGTTTGTAGTCTGTGTTCAATAGTGAGATGGGCCTATAGTTTGCCGGTTGTGCCTTATCTTTTCCCTCTTTGGGGATTAGAGAAATGTAGGCTGTTTTCCAGGAGGGTGGGATTTGGCCTCCTTCTTGTATGTTGACAAATAGCTTTCTGAGGGGTTCTATCATTTCCTCTTGGAGATGCTTGTAATAGATAGCCATTATCCCATCCGTCCCGGGTGATTTTCCTTTTTTCAGTTGTTTGATCGCTGAGTGTATTTCCTCCGTCGTGATTGGGGCGTTCAGGGCATCTCGTTGTGTATCGGTGAGTACCATTAATTTTTCGTTTTGCAGAAACTTTTCTATCTCTTTGTCCTGTATCTTCTCCTCAGCGTATAGCTTTGAGTAGAACTCGGTGAACGCTTTCTTGATGGTTTCCTGTTTGAATTCTTCCTTGCCTTTGTACTCTATCTTTTCAATTATGCGGGCTTTCTGTTTCTTTCTTATGGTGTAAGCCAGCCACCGACCCGGTTTGTTGGCGCTACAGAATGTCTTGTGTTTTGCATATTGTATATTCCATGCTACTTGATCTGCCATCAGCATGTCAAATTGTTTTCTTAGTATCTTAATTCCTTCTTTTGTGGCTTTGTCCTCCGGTCTTTTTATTAATAATTGTTCCTGTTTCTTTATCTCCTCCTCTAGTTCCTTTCTTTTTCGTTCTTGTTTGCGTCGGTGCCTGGCGTTCATGTTCATGAGGATCCCGCGCATAAATGCCTTGCTAGCGTCCCAAATCATTTCAATGGGTGTTTCGTTGTTCATATTTATACTAAAGAATTCCTTCATGGCACTTTTGCATTCAGCCACCTCTTTCTCGTGTCTAAACAGGTTTTCATTAATTCTCCAGGATCTCCTCGATTTCCGATCCTGTCTCAATTCCATCCCCACTGGGTTATGGTCCAAAGTCTCTTTATTAAATCAATGTCCTGTTTAAGCTCTTATTTAAGTTTAGTTTCCCATCAGTGTTCAAAATGTCTTTGTCAGTTGCGAATTTTGCCCCATTTTACAATCTTTCTTGTCACAATTGTTAAGTGAATCACTGCAGTTGCTAAGTTAGTAACACGGTTGTTAAGTGAATCTGGCTTCCCCATTGACTTTGCTTGTCAGAATCACGTGACCCCAAGATACTGCAAATGTCATAATATGAATCAATTGCCAAGCATCTGAATTTTGATCATGTGGCCCCTGGGGTGTTGCAATAGTCGTAAGTGTGAAAAATGGTCATAAGTCACTTTTTAAAGTGTCGTAACTTTGAAAGATCATTAAATGAACTGTTGTAAGTCAAGGACTAGCTGTATAGTTCATTGCATTTTAAATCCTCCTGGTGAATGGAGAAAGAATTAACAGGAAGATCCATACTTTCTTTCTTTTTATAAGTGTTTTATTCATTTTCTGTTATTACAAATTAATAACATGTGATGTCTGGGTCCATTTATTACTCAATGTTGCATCTTAATTTCTTCAATATAAATCTATTCAATGCTACACGATCCAGTGTTTTTTTCCCCTGATCCTGTCTTCTTCCCTTAGTGTTTTCATCTTCCCAACATTGAATAAATGCAATTCTTACTATTATTAATACATACAAAATTAGGCATACATATCCTCTTCTTATTTTTCTAACGTTATATAAATAGCGATAGCATCAATTTATAACCTCTTTTCTTAATATTAATATTTCAATTGTATTTGCAATTAAAGTCTCTTTATTAAATCAATGTCCTGTTTAAGCTCTTATTTAAGTTTAGTTTCCCATCAGTGTTCAAAATGTCTTTGAAGTTAGTTACATTTGTGTAGCCAAAAATTTCATTATACAAGCCATCCTCGTGTTTTTATAATTCCGAAAGAGTGCTAGTCTAATTACAAATCATATCTTTCTTCTTATAAAGGTATAAATACTTTCTATTGGGCTCATTGCCAGTATGGACCACTCACTGCTTCCTGAGGGCAGGAATGGATGATGTTGTTACCTTCCCATTTCCATTCCAGTGAAAATGAATCCCACACCATGTTTTCCAGCTTCTATTCACAATTGCTCCTTTTCAATCCAAAGTGAAAGAGGATGGTTTCCAGAAATTTGTTCCAGTCTAGTTGCAGCCCCAGCTTCAACTGGCTACTATGCCTGGATCATCTTCTCCCTTGCAACAGCTAATTGCTGCGCTGGTCAACATTTGGGGATCAACATTTGCAGTGATTTTAGAATCTTGCAGCTGATACAGTGATGGCCCCTTTAGTCAATGAATCACCATCAACTCTAGTAAGCTTGTGCTCCATTCAAACATTTCTTCTCCCAGTGGGCAACTGTCCAGACTAGGTGAAACATGCTCTCCTTGCTTTCTCATTCCCTGCCCAAAATACTGAAAAATATTCCATTTTTAAAAAATATTTAAATTGCAATGTATTGCTACTTGTTTCTCTGAAGCTGAAATATAAGTTCTTCCTGCTAAACGTTTCTATGGTCCTATGGAGAGATGTAGGAGTAAATGAACAAGTGGTTCCCTATTGCTTTGAGTATTGTATCATCAGAGCAACACTGTACCAGGGCAAGTATTTATTACAATCATAGATCAGATTATACAGAGTGAAATAACATTTAAAAAATAAAATAAAATTAGGACCTAACTGTGTCAATAACTGTAATTGGTCATTTGCGAGCAAAATCAGTGGTGGGATTCAGCCAGTTTGCACTACTTTGGCACAACCGGTAGCTAATTTGTTGTTGCCCAGGCCCAGAATGGACTTCCAGAAGTGGCATCCACACAGAGAACTGGTTGTTCACATATTTGAATCCCATCACTGGGCAAAATCTACACATAACGTAACCAAATAAGAGAGACAATGGCTTTTAGCCACCCAAGCTTGACCAATAACGGGAATGCAATGCCCCTAAAGGTCCAGGGCTGCACATGGACCACATTGTATTATTGTTAAAGGAAATAAAATGGGAAGAAGGGGTGATGGCATCCATTTCTGCAAACCTCTGGGAAAGGTCTGTAGAGGTTTTGGTGAGAAGCAGAGGAATGACCAATGAGGTCTTACGATCATCTTTGAATGGACTGAACACCAATTCCACTGCTTACCTATTGCAATCCAGATTGAAATATCTGAAGTTGGCTTAAGAAACAGCTAGGAGAAGCATAGAAGACAATCAGCTTCGATTGAAGAGCAAAACTGCCCAAAGACACCTGGCCTATTTTGAAGAAAATCCAAATAACATCTTAACACTTTCTTTTGGGGGCAGGAAAGGTGTCAGAGGGAGAATTATGACTAATGTGGAACTAGTTCCTTTGGGATTTCCCCCCCCCTCACTTTTCTTTAAATCTAAGTTCAAAGACACCAAATCTTATGTGCAAAAGAACAAACAGCAGCCCCAGTTTAAAGCCTCGTTTCTTTGTTTTTAAATGTTGTTGTCTGCCACAGAGCAAAGGAAAAGATAATAAAATAGCATTCATTAGCATATTTAACAATGACAATAAACCTATAAAATTGCTTGACACCGTCTCTGGACAACGGCTAGAAATAACGATTTAAGTAATTTAGGAATAAATTAAAAGGATAAGAAATATTGTGGCTTCACATGCACACTTCCTATAATGTTACCTTGCCTAGAATATCCCTAAGAACTGGTTTAAACTGCCTTGTGGCTGTTTTTTTCCCCCCTTCTGTTTTTGTTTTTTGTAAAAATCAACTTTTTCTCCCTTGTTATATTGCTTAGATTAGTGTTGTGAATTTACAACACTTTCCTCAATTCTTTTGTAGGAAAAGTTAAGCCATCGGTTTTATCTATCTACATAGAATTTTTTTTTCCAAAAGTATACTTCACAAGTACAAAAAAGCAAATGCAAACTATTAGAAAAAGTAGGAAAGTATTGACAAAGATTCAGATTTTATTGTACGCTTTCAGCCACAGAAAATCTATGCAGAACTCAAAGGAAAGAAACCTCGCAGATTACAAAGTGATAAAACAGAGGGAGGAAGGACAATGGCAAGCCATGATCTGGACATAGATTGGCTATTTGCAGGACCTATTTTCATTAAAGCTACTGATGAAGTCTTTTTGTAAAAAAAAAAATTGATTATTTCAAAAAGAGTTACCATTTTTCACATTTGTGACTTTCAAAACAATTCAGCATAATTGCACACAGTTCATGAAAAAGTCAGAGTACAGTAAGACAATATTCTTTGTTTATAACTTACACACACACACACACACACACACACAGAGAGAGAGAGAGAGAGAGAGAGAGAGAGAGAGAGAGAGAGAGTGAGAGAGAGAGAGAGAGAGAGAGAGAGAGAGATGCAGAGATAGATAGGTAGATAGATAGATAGGTAGGTAGGTAGGTAGGTAGGTAGGTAGAGATATATTTCTATCAGCATGAATTTAAAAATTGGTACATTAGAGTCTAACATACCCCATTCCAAAGTAGGAGTTTATTATATAGAGATAGCCCTCAACTTACAATCATTTATTTAGTGATTGTTCCAAGTTACAATGGCACCAAAAAAAGTGACTTACAATCAGACTTCACACTTACAACTGTTGCAGCATCCTGATGGTTAGGGGATCAAAATTTGGGCACTTGGCAACCGGCGTGTATTTATGACAATTGCAGTGCCCTGGCTACCAACAAACAAACTCAATGGGGAAAGCCAGAAGGATTCACTTAACAACTGTGGCAAAAAAGGACACAAAATTGGGCATGACTCACATAGCAACTGCCTCACTTAGAAATGGAAGTTCTGATCCCAATTGTGGCTGTCTTGTGATGCACAGGTACACCTGGGTTCGTGGTTCTTAACTCCAAGGAAGAAACGGAAGTTGCATTTTGCATTGCTCTGCTTTACCACAGTATGAAGATATGTTAAATTTTAAGTCCCTTTCCACACATTGAGTGAATGATCCCCACTGAATTTTTACATGGTTTTTTTAAAAGTGATTTCACTTTAATTGATATATCTAATGTATACGTTACACGTGAAACATACTTTAATTTTGTAAAGTGTAAACCTTCTTTTAATGATAATATATAAAATATTAAATAATGAAATAGAATTGGATCCATAACATAGTGACGTTTACAGTAGCCCCAGTAAAAACAACGAAGTTAATCTTGATTATATGGATGCACTGGTTTAAAAGGTTTCATCATAAGCATTACTCAGTCTGAACGCAATAAATAATAGTTTGATTTTAATATAAATAGGATAGCAACTAGAAATGGAAACTTCTTTCCTCTAGGAATAAAACCAAAATGGATGTATGAAAGGAGATCTTAAGTGATTCATTTTCATTTTCCTGAACCTAGATATATGGCCTTTCAAGGGAGTCTCTTGTAAAGCTACATGGCTAGACAGCTTTTATTTGGAAATTGGCTTTTGAATTGAAGGCAGTGTTTTGTTTTTTTATCCACTGGTAAGCAAGCCTATCTGTATGCTGATCACAGTAATTGACAGCATTCAGGGAACGGAAGGATACTGGCTCCTGAACTTCTGTTGTTATTCTTCCATCATAGCTAAAGAACGCATTTATGATATACCAATAAGTCTGGCATTTTTCTCAGTCAAGGGTATAACTATAAAGGTACACTCTGTCAAGCAAGCTAGTAAAAGTTAACCTACAAATGTTTACATGGAATTAAGCTCTAAAGCATATGATACATGAAATGTGTGTCCCACTGCCCATTTCAATGGTTTTATTTTCTCTGGTACGGTATAAGCATGCAGTGACTTAATCCAAACCGGGATGGATCACTGAGGATCAGAATATTAATGCTTCCCTCTGTTGTTGTTTTTTTTAATCAACCCACTTGGCAAAGACCTGGACTTTTAAAAACTTTATTGGCACCAAAAACAAACACATAAACACACATATATTTGGGGTGTGTAGTTGTGATTGTTTTCTTTAAAGGGCAAGACTGGAGGCAAATATTTTGCCTTTTCCTATATGTCTCTTTTTTTCTAGATTGGGTCAGTGTTTATAACACAGGAAACAAAAATAATAATTAGGGCAACGGAGTGTCTATATTATCACATTTAGCCGTAAGTCCTAGTTATTTCAGAAGGGATTATTCTCATTCAATGCTTATTTCATGATTCCCATACTTTCAACTACATTTTAGTTACATTTTAGACTCAGAAGATATACCTGTTACGTAATGCATAATGCAGTTAAAGTGTTAATCTGTCCCAGAGAAATAAGAGAGTTGTGGTCTAGGAAGAATACTCTGGCTAATTCTGTAATCGAAGAAGAAGAAGAAGAAGAAGAAGAAGAAGAAGAAGAAGAAGAAGAAGAAGAAGAAGAAGAAGAAGAAGAAGAAGAAGAAGAAGAAGAAGAAGAAGAAGAAGAAGAAGAAGAAGAAGAAGAAGAAGAAGAAGAAGAAGAAGAAGAAGAAGAAGAAGAAGAAGAAGAAGAAGAAGAAGAGGAAGAAGAGGAGGAAGAGGAAGAAGAAGAAGAAGAGGAAGAAGAGGAGGAAGAGGAAGAAGAAGAGGAAGAGGAAGAGGAAGAGGAAGAGGAAGAGGAGAGTTGGAAGGGACCTTGGAGGTCATCCAGTCCAACCCCCTGCTCAGGCAGGAAACCCTATACCATTTCAGACAAATGGTTGTCCAGTCTGTTCTTAAAAACTTCCAGTGTTGGAGCATTCACTTAATGTGGTGTACATATACAATCCTCCTTCCTTCTCTTATTTTCCCCACAACAACAATCCTATGGATTGGGTTGAGAAAGAATGTCAGGTTGCCAACTGCCTCAGGTGGGAGTCGAATTCACAGTCTCCTGGTTTCTAGGCCAGCATCTTAATCACAACATGTAGAATTCAGCAGCTATAAAATCAGTCTCATGTTGCTATATGAATAGAATGTAGCCTTGCTCACACTATCAATGGATAGAATGGATTTGCAGCAATAATCAGCATAGTGTCAGAATAGAACCTATGCACATACTAATCATCAGAATCACCATAAACATTTGGTATCTTCTGAGAGAATCTTACAGGTACTTCTATAGACTTCAGTTCTAGGAGTTGAAATGCATACATCTTCAAGCTATCAAAGTTGTGAAACACTCGGGGTGGGATTCAGCCTGTTGGCTAAAATCTAGCCAGTAGCTAAATTTTTTTGAGTTTGGAGAACCAGCTGGAGGAGACCTCCCATGCCTAGAATGGCCCGCCAGAAGTGCATGGAGGCCACTTCCGGCAGTCCGTTCTAGGCCTTGGATGCCCAGGCCTACATCCACTCAGAGAATCGGTTGTTCAGGTATTTGAATCTCACCACTGGAAACACTGATATATAGAACGCATTTCTATTTTGGCCATTATGCCCACCTATTTCTACCTTACCCCCAGCATGTATTGTATGTTCCATACACACACATACAGGTAGTTTCGACTTACAACCATTCATTTAGTGACTGTTCAAAGTTACAATGCTGAATAAACAGTTTTACACCAGTTCTCATTCTCATGATCATTGCAGCATCCCATGGTCACGTGATCAAAATTTGGGCACTTAGCAATCGACCTGTATTTACAACGCTTGCAGGATCCCGGGGTCATGTGATCACTATTTGTGACTCTCCCAGCTGGCTTTTGACAAGTAAAGTCAATGGAGGAAGCCAGATTCGCTTAACAATCACATGAGTCACTTAACAACTGCAATGATTCCCTTAAGATCTGTCACAAAAAAGTTTGTAAAATCAGGTCACAATTCACTTAACCACCACCTTGCTTAGCAATGGACTGTCTGTATGCTGAACACCAAAGACAGAGTGCAAAAGAGTTGAAATGAAATGCTTATAATGCTCATTAAGAACAATACCACATTTCTTTTTTCCTCAGCATCACCAAGTACTAATTATGGAGAATCATTTTTATTGTGACTAGGGAATAAAATGGCACATTTAAGGATGTCTCTTTACACTGAGCTTTTGACTAATGGCAGCATGTTTCCATTTGCAAAGGGACTTCTTGAGTGCAAGGAAATGAGTGCTGGGAATGAATTTATAAAGTTGATTTGTTTTGCATGGTGGCCTAAAATCCTCACGGCTGTTCATCAGTGATTCATAAACGCTGACTGATAATTGGTCTGGCAATAGTATTTAGCAAGCCGTGGCATGGCTTATGTTGTGAACTGGAAAGATGACAAATAAGTGACCTTTCGTAGGCTGTTACTGGTTGCCTTCTAGTGCGGTAACTCAAGGACAGAACACATGTTCTGCCTGCACAGCCCCTGAGATCTCCAGAAGGCACTGAAAGATTTCTGTTTAAAAGCCTGGAGAAGTTTTGTGAGTCAGTGTCAGAAATAAAAGTCTTGTATTCTGGCTTGTGGTAAAGCTGCGGCCTGTATTTTAATTGTAAGGCTTGGCCTAAGTATGTTGGCAAAAGTGCAGATTTCTGTCTTCTATCTCTTCAGAAGGAATGCACACACACACACACACACACACACATGCACACATATGCACACACACACACACCAAATTTCCACTCAGATATAGTGACCAGCAGTCCTAATTAAGTTCATTGTAGCTATGAATATGGCTGCCATTCTAGCCTTTCCTCCTATCTGCCTAAAACGACCAGGAAACAAAGGGTGGTAAAAGAGCTTTTTATAAACCATCAAAAGCTGCATCAATTTAAACATCCTCATTTTGAAAACATGAGCCTATTTCATATTCTGCTATTTTAATAAATGAAAAACACCCACCTCTGGTAGTTATCATTTGTGCTGAACCACAATAAGCTGCTTAACATGTTAATGCTCACTCACAGCCACCCATATAGAGATTCTGGGAAGATGTCCAGAACACGGCATGTTTCTGGTCTGATTTTGTGTGGGGAATTTGAGCTATGGGGCAGGGCTGAACGGGAGGGCCGGGCTCAAGGGCAGCTGCTTGAGCACATGGGGTGTTTCCATCAGCCCCACGAATAGGACAATGACGGCAAAACCTATGACATGCACGTCAAAAGTGACATGTCATGGCATTTTGGGTGATACACCAGTGTTCATCAAGATCCAACAACTATTCCCTGTTCTCGCACAATCTCCAGAAAATGAGTCTTTTACTTGTATTTCATTTTTTGTAATTATCCAATACTTCTTTATATAATACATAAAATCACACGTGATTGGACTGTATTTTTTTTAAAAAAAATAAATGAATATATCAATAATTGTTCCTCTTTTGTTTGGGGACAGGGCAGTGCCACACCAGCAGAGTCAAGTTAGGCACTTTCTGTATTTTTGACACACTGAGTCCATAAGGTTCATCATCACTGTATTAGGGCTTGGGTACCTTTTAGTGTCCTCAGAAAAGAACTGTGAAGGCCTCAGACGTGCAAAGCTTTTCCTCGTAACAATTTGCAATAGCTCTTCATTTCCAACTGCTGATTGGCATTTGAAGGCTTGCATTTGCTAGAAGAACATAGTTGAGGGCTTGCCTCATTGCTGGGTGACTATACCTATTTATGAGGCGGTATGTCCCAAGCATTTGGGTCAGCTTCTATTTATTCTTGCTTGCTAGTCGAGTTGGTAGACAGTTGACTTTCTCCTGGCAGAGAAATAGGCCAATAAATAAAAAGTTGTCCTTCTGTACAGATTTTAAAAAAAACTAACTGAAGAGCATGAGGTGAATTGTTTGAATGATAAATGGTTTTTATTATTTAGGTGGAATAGCTGTTACACCTTATCACATTATGTACATTTATTACAAGCCATTATCTTAACAAGCTTTTCTTTACCAGCAAGATATAGTCTCCTATCATATTTGGAGGATCCTGAGTTAGAGAAATGAGCCTAATTAAGCAGACAATTTCTGACAATTCCCAAATTCTGGAAGCAGCAAAATTGCATCTTTGTTGCTGTTGGTGAGGCTGCAATCATGTACATTTATATTAAAATAACACATTGAACTCAGTCTGACTTTCTCTCAAGGAGAGACAGAAAAAGAGAAGAGAGAGAGATCAGGGCATTGTTAAGAATTAAAGGCCACACACATTTGGTGATTTATTAATTTGGAATTTAACCCTTCAACCTCATACTTCCTCAACATACTCTCTATTGTTAAATACACTGAGTGCCCAATTTATTATCTACAATGAAGACTCCTTTGATATTTCTCTTCAGCCTTGCTGTCCTCCTTCAGTGTGCTTCTTCTATTCATATTGCCACAAATCACTTTATTTCTCAAACTTTGGCCTCTTGCCGACATTTTGTTTTTATGCTGTTAACAACTGATTCTTTAGATTCATTCTTTGCTCCCTGTGACATCCACTTGCATATGTTTTGCTGGAATCTGCAGCTTTCCTTCTAATTTTCTTCAGCTGGACTTCTACATTTTAAAGGAAGGCTTATTTAATGTTTCATTGACTCTTGTTATTTAACTATGCAATTATCCTTTTGGATTTGTTCATTTTCCCACATCCTGTAAAAGTCATTTTACTCAGTCTAATTATTGCATTTGTAATAACTTCAGTGTTGTGAAGGGTTTTGAACTTCATGACTCTCTCCTTACACTTATTTTAACAAATATTCTTCTTTTTCAAAAATTCCTTCTTATATTAAATATTTGTTTGCACTTCAATTTCTTAGTAATTTTCCACTCAAGTTTTTCTAAAAAAAATTCTTTTTAAAAAGAAGGTTGATATAAATCAAATACCAATGAAAATAAGAGCAACAAAAGTAAAAAATAAATAAGAAAAGCCGAGGGAAGTAAATTTTGCTTGTTTGTTGCATACAACAATAAATCTGAGCTTGCTTTTTATTCATTTTTACGATAATGATCACTTCTACACCACTACCATTTCTGCTCCCTAGAAGCTGTTTGGAAATGACTCACAATTATCTTCATGTTTGCAAACCCAAAAATAATGAAGACAGAAAATGCTCTAAATTACTGATAATAAAGATATCACCCTCTTCTCCATATAAAGGAACAAGAAAGCAATCTGGTACTTTGAGCAGACTTGCTCCTGGCAAGGAAAAGGAAGAAACCTCCAAAATTTTGTTGATCTTTCTTCTGCTTACTTACCTGAGCAGGTAAAGAGGAACTGCAAAGCCAGAATCCTCCTCCTAAAACTGGCAGGAAGGCTGACATTCAGGAATCAGGGTAAAGGAGGGAGCCCCCCTGCCCCAGCAGAGATAATGGCCCACTCCCAAATTCCATTAAGCTCCAGCAAGCTTTATGTCCTGGTTTTAGGCTGAGCAGGCAACTGGCTCAGTTTACAAGTAGTTTATTTCCAAGTAGTACTGCAGTCAATTACTAAGGCAGATAGAGATTTGGCTGAGCTGTGCAGATGAGCAGACCCTCTGGAGGAATATATGGGGTATGCCTTGCTTGATAGCCAGACAGGGCACACGGGGTTTAGTGTTCAGTCAATCTGTAGAATATGAACATAGCACAGGTTCAGGGAAATAAGACACATCACAAGAGACAGGCAAACACAGTCACAATAGCCCAAGAATCAAATGCCAAGGAACTTAGTCAGCTGGTTTTATTTGAAGGACTGGGGATCAGGAAGCAGAGTGGGAAATAAGGAACCCAGATCTGCCAAGTGGTTTCCAATAGAAAGACCAATGGTGGTGGTTATTCTTAAACAGGTCAGATGCAGGTATGAATCGGTTCTAGTCTTTGGCATATTTTTTCTTGAGGAGCTGAGCAGATCACCTTTTCTCATCTCTTGGAAACTGCTGGGGCTTGATACCTGGCCAGGATTTGGCCCTACAGCACCTGACTCCTGCTGCACATGTTCCTGCTGATTATCTACAAAATGGGGATGACAAGTCTTGCAAGTCCATCGCGATTACTGCCGGAAAAACTAAAGAGGGCCTCTTCTGAGCCTCTTACTTCACCACTTTGGAGATGCAGCCCATGCTGTCTATTATCTGACCATTTCCTTGTAGCATCTCTTTGCCCATCTCCCAAGGCACCAAACGATCCATGTCATTAACCTAAGAACTTTCTTTCATTCATTGCAGTGAGAGGCCCTGTTACTGGGTAGTTATAAGACTGGCAGAAGAAAAAGAAAAAAAAGAGGAAGACAAAGCAGTTATTACAGCATTATATTTCGTGACCTGTCTTGACATCTGTTGTGACTAATTCAACAGGATATGAATGCCATTCTTTACACTGCACTACTTTAGTTGCGGTGCAGGTCAGTTTAACCCAAATTGCCTCTATAAATATCTTGGGGTGAAATAAACTCAGAGCTATTCAGGACTAGCATTAAAGAGGTGAGGTGATCTCTTTAGTGCCTTTCCTCTTTTACAGGGAGCCCAGGAAACCTTTGCCAGCTAAGTTGCTTCCCTAATTCAACCAGTCTATGGTGGTTATTTTCAGGAATGCCCTACTGGAAACTTTCATTGCATGGCAGTATTTCAGCCCAAAGAATAGAGCAAATGTTGGTGTGAAATATTGTTTATGGCTTCTGCCAGTACTTCAAAGTACACCAGTCAGGAGCATAAAGTCATAAAATAAAGATGTATGCTTTAATTTCCAGCTGGGATCTTGGTAGTCTATAAAACTGAAATACTCCACCATTATTGGAGTTTGCTTTACATCATTATTGTGTCCCCAAATCTTGCCTGCGAAGTCTGACAGCATGCTAATTTTTTAAAATGGGGCAGGGGAGTGAAAAGTGCCCCTGTGAAAAATGCCAAAACAATAGATAGCAGATGTTTTATTTGCTTGGAAGTAGACTCCTGCATAGGAAGTGGCCAATTTTTGTAAAGGGAGTATTAGGGGTAGAAGAATTTATCTTGCAGTTCCAAAGGACAACGTTTAAAGCCCTATACAGACTTCTCCATTAGATGTGATGTAAGCAGTTAAGAGGTTGATGTAACAAGAGGCAGATTCTAGCCCACTGTTAATTACTGTAGCCTTCTGGATGACTTTGGGCCATTCAACCTACCTCATTAGGCAGTTATTGAGGAGAAAATAGGAGGCAAGGGTTCTATGATTTTGCCTTGAATTCTGAATGAAATTTTGGAAATTATGTGTGTTCATTAGGTTCATTATACTAGGGCTATAGTTCCCCCAACCTCACTATGTAACTGCTGCTGCTCATTCATAGAATCATAGGGCTGGAAAGGACCTTGGAGGTCTTCTAGTCCAACCCCTTCAAGGCAGGAGATCTTATATCATCCCAGACAAATGGCTGTCCAGTCTATTCTTAAAAAATTCTAACGATGGAGCACCCACAACTCCAGGAGGCAAGTAGTTCCATTGACAATTTGTTCTCACTGTCAGGAAATCTCTCCTTCATTCTAGGTCAGGGGTAGGCAACCTTGGCTCTTTTATGACTCGTGGACTTCAACTCACAGAATTCCTGAGCCAGCCATGCTGGTTCAGGAATTCTGTGAGTTGAAGTCCATGAGTCATAAAAGAGCCAAGGTTGCCTACCCCTGTTCTAGGTTGATTCTCTCTAACTAGCTTCCACCCATTGCTTCTTGTCCTGCCCTCCGATGCTTTGGAGAATAATTGTGATGACAATGATAATGGTAATAATATGCACACAGTTTAGTGCTACATAAACTGTATCTACTCCTAACTTGTCTATACCACCAATAATGGTTGCAATCTTGCTGGGATGCAGGCTTAAGGTCGCAATGAAGCTAAAAGGTACTGGAAGCTCATCTAGATTCAAGCAGGGTCTCTCAAGCAGGTGTTGAGAATTGAACCAAGAACATCTCAATTACCCATTCTGAATGCTGAAACCCAGAAAGGAAGTTTCTATAACCAATCATCTGTCAACAAGTCAACAAGAGCTACCTTTTAACGCTATAATTTTTCGAGGTCAAGTGACATGTGGGCTGTACAATTTGATTTTCTTTGCTAGGATACAGGAGGAGGAACTACAAAGCTATTGGAAGCCAATAATGTGGCCTCTCAGTGAAAATCAAGAAATCATGAAATGCTATTGTAAGTCATGTTTCTTAATGCATGAAAATTAGAAAATGAAATTTGTGGAACCAAATATCACTGAACAGCAATTTGTAGACCACAGATGTTTCGTGCACAGAAAAAGTCTTTACAGACATTGAATGAATTACAACAACAGTTAAAAAATAATGAAACAGATTTGAAACTAAAAAAGAAAATGTGCTACAAAAGCAGTAGAAGAACAAGTTAACATAAACAACCATTTGGAACAAGTTAGCATAAACATCTATTTGGGTGCTGCCAAGGAACATTCTGAACAGCTAATTCAAAATAATGAACTAGAACTACAATTGTCTGAATACCAAAAAGTTAGAGAAAAAGAGGTTAGGTTGCATTAAAGAAATTGCATGACAAAGATGACCTCCTTAGAAATTTACTCACAGATATATTTAAATAATATTTTGCATGATGAACGTATGATTGCAATCAATTATGGTAAAAACAACAAAACAGACTAATCAGCTTATGCATGGACTGATTAATGTAGCAACAATAGAACTGGGTTGTAACCTGAAAGCAATTCACCAAACCAAAAATCAGTTTCGAAAATAAATTAGCAAACATCCATATGATTTGGATTGACCACATAGTTGGATTAAAAATGTTTGGAAATTTGGGGAATTAATAGAATATTGTAACAGAAAAAGATGAAAAACAACACTGACTGCAAAAACACATAAGAACCTGGAAAAATCAAAATGAAAAGAATAATTTTTCAATAATTTTTATTCCGACCATTATTGTTTTAACATGGCTCTGATTCCATGGATGATCATTTTGAATAAAATGCCATTTGGCAATGAATAATCCGAAGAATGGACAAAAGTTTCACTTTTGCTCTACATGAGTAATTTGAAACTATAGGCAGAATCATCTAGAAAAATACAATTGCTTTTTGATACCGTTCAAATCTTTAGTGATGCATTAAAATGGAATTTGGATTAGATAAGTGTGTAGCGCTGACAATAAAAAAGAAAAAAATTGAATACCTGGGTGGAATTCAACTACAGAATGGCACTAAAATCCAAACACTGACAACGGAGCAGTGGGGTATTTCAGAAGCAAACTCTATATTGCATGCCTAAGTGAAAAAAAAAAAACCAACTACAAATATGTAAAATGAGTTAGAAAAGTTGTAAAATTGAAGATGACTGGCAATAACACAGTCCAAAGCCATTAATACTTGGGCTAGGCTACGCAACAGGTATTGTTGACTGGGCACAAGCTGAACTAGATGCTTTAGATTGCAAGAGTAAAAAATAGATGAAAATATATCATGCAGGACACCCCATAAAATGGCAGAGAACATTTATATTTACCGTGGAAGATTTGTGGACATGCTTTGTTGCAAATGAAGCAGACAGTGGAGGATGAAATTCAGTGGTGGGATTCAGCCAGTTCTCACCATTTCAGCAGAACCAGTAGCTAATTTTTTGTTGCCCAGGCCCAGAATGGACTTCCGAAAGCGGCATCCACACAGAGAACCAGTTGTTCATATATTTGAATCCCACCACTAATGAAATCGGAGCACTAAATGATTACCTAAAAGTAAGCAAAGAGATGTTGTTAATAAATGTCTGTAAGGAAACAGTGTGACGGAATCAAGGGTGGCATACAAAACAGTTATCAACAGTGAATGAAAATTGAGAAGATTAATCTCTACATGGTCAATATCTGGAAAAAAAAAGGAAGGCGAAGTGAATAGTAATAAAACTTGGGAATGGCTTCAGATTGAATCCATCAAGAAAGATATGGAAGGATTACTATCAGCAGCACAAGAAGAAAAAAACAAAAACAAATTCGATTAAAATAAAATTTAAAAACCCCTGACAACAATAGCAAATATATGCAAAGAGAAAGTAATAAAGTAATGACTGCTAAGCATTTAATAAGCAGCTATAGCAAAATTATCAAACATGATGGAGTGGCAGAAATGACACACTGGAATTGATGTAGGGATTTGATTGGTGTGATCATAATGTTAAAAAAAGTGTTTCAGATTATTATAATAATTATTATTATATTATAAGATTTCCAAATCCATAAGGACTGACTGACATCTGTAAGTGTCTGTAAGGACACTTATTGAAGAAAAGCAAGTTTTATTTATAGTGATGGCAATGCATCTATATGTATTGCAGAGTAGCTCAAAAGAAATGTGGGAAAGATTGTAAAATATTGGGATTTAATGAATGAAATTCAGAGATTGTTAATAATTATGTAATTATTAGGAGCGGTAGAAGCCATAGCAATAGAATTGACAAAACAACTTAAAAATAATTATTACCTTACAACGTTTAGTTTGCTCAGAGCCATGTGAAGATTATGGTGATATTTGGACAGTTTTTAGGCTTTGGGATAAAACTTAAATTTACTCTAAATTGCTAGCATTTGCTGAGTATTCTTCAAAAAATAATAATTATCAGAACACTGGGTGTTACACCAAAAAATCTTGGACGACACTTAAAAAATCTGTCCAAAATTGACAAAATTTCCATCTGAGAATTACAAAATACCACACTGCTTGGATCCACACATAAATTACAGCAATACATTATGATACCCTTGGTTTTGGGGAAGAACTTGATATGCATTGCAGTGCTTGGAAACAGCAGAACAGAAGAGAAAGAACTGGACAAAATCCAAACACTTGCAGATGGAAAAGGAAAAGGAAATATCAATACCTTTAAATAGAAATCGAGAGAATATGAAAAAAGAAAAAAAAAGTGGTTGGTGCCATTGGTTCCTTACCAAAAGATCTGGAAAAGTACACAATAGAAATGGAAAGAATCTCAATGTATACATTTCAGAATGTAGTGTTATTTGTCTGGTCTGCGGCTCTTCCTCCTGTCTCCCAAAGTCATTCCACATGCTATTACCAAGATCACCCAAAGAGGACTGAAAATTGGGTCTCCTGCTGTCAGTCTAGCACCTTTAACACTACACTCTGCCATCTGTCTTGCAAACCGATGCTTTCACCACAACAATGCTACAAACATTAATAATCATAAATAAAGAGTTATACTGGAGGCCTTTCAAACAATCCAACAGCATTGGATTCAGGTATGCTTCCTTAAGGAGAAATAGATTACTGCTGGGATAAAATGTCTAACAGACCTTAGGAGCTCAGAGGAGAGGGGTTGCCACAAAGAAGAGGGGGATCAACCTATTCTCCAAAGCACCTGGAGGCAGGACAAGAATCAATAGATGGAAAGTAATCAAGGAGAGAAGCAACCTAGAACTAAGGAGAAATTTCCTACACAGTTAGAACAATTAATCAGTTGAACAACCTGCCTCCAGAAGTTGTGGGAGCTCCAACACTGGAAGTTTTTAAGCTGCGATTGGACAACCACTTGTCTCAAATTGTATAGGGTTTCCTGCTTGAGCAGAGGGTTGGACTAGAAGACCTTCAAGGTCCCTTCCAATCACCTCTTCCTCCTCCTCCTCCTCCTCCTCCTTCTTCTTCTTCCTCTTCTTCTTCTTCCACTTCCAAGATCCCTTCCAACTCTGTTATTCTGTTAAATGAAATAAGTATGAGAGTTACGGGGGAAAACAGGGTCCTTACAGAAGAAATTCTTGAGCGGGGGAAAAACCACATAAACAGACCCACGTTAAGTACACTAGGCATAAGTCCTGAGACAAAATTATTTTGCTAGGCTTTCAAGATTCTTACTTTATTCTACTAGCAATAAATCCAAATGGTTCTTGTTTCCCAAACTTGTCTTCTGTACAGGGCTTGACAACTACCTTTTAAGTGGAGCTATCTCCTACCCTTGTCACTCAAGGATAAATTCACCATTGCCTGAACACAGCCACACATCACCTCTGAAAGGTCTTGACCAACCAGGAAAGATGTAGATAATAAAATAAACAGATGGCTGTGCTTGCAGCTCTGGGGGCCCTGTCCATTATCTTAGGACCAATAGGCTCAAATTCTTTCCAGATAATTCTGCCAAAGCATGCCTTGACCAAGTTGTATGTATATATGTGAAAGTTTATACATCCAAATTTGCTCACAGGAAAGAAAGTCATTGGAATTTTGTTTCTGGTACATAAATATGGAAAGGCAAGAGAATTCTCCAGTGAGAGGAGCCCAAAGCCAGACTGAATAACATATAACTGTTGCCAAAGCATTAGGATTTTCTTAAGATGGATAAGGGCAATTATGCACTTCAGTCTAAGCTGCTGGTCTCCCATGCTACCCCTGGCTGTTTCTTAAGCCATCTTCAAAAATCCCAGTCTAAATTGCAGTGGGTTGGCAATAGAGCTGGGCTGGCACTAAGAATGGACAAGAGCTACCATAAGACCTAACTTGTAATCGCCCTACTTCCTGCATTTCCCAACAATGCCAGGAATAAAAGCCTTGCTGCTGATCTACCAGTGCTTATCATATATTCTAGAACAGTGGTTCTCAACCTTTTCCAGGTTGAGACCCCACTTGCGCCGCCCATGCGCGGCGCGACCCCGACCCGGGCGCGTGCGTGCAATGGCCCGATCCACGCATGCGCGGGGCGCGCGCGACGGGAAAAAAATCAACCCCCCCAAAAAATAATATTAAAAAAACAAAATGGCGGACCGCGATGGCCCAATCCGCGCATGTGCGGGGCGCGCACGATGAAAAAAAATAATAAAAAAACAACAAAATGGTGGACTACGACGGGCCAATCCGCGCATGCGCGGGGCGCGTGTGACAAAAAAATAAAAAAATAAAAAACAAAAAAAACAAAATGGTGGACCGCGGTGTCTGGCGACCCCCGCGAAACGGTCGTTCGACCCCAAATGGAGTCACGACCCATAGGTTGAGAACCGCTGTTCTAGAAGCACGAAGCTGAAAACACCAGCCTGAAGATGACGAATGGGACTTCGTCGAAATGTCACCAAGACACTTCCAATTTTACGCGGGAGAAAACCCGAATAACCAAAGAGCTACATACAAACACCCGCGAAAACCTCAGAAAACATATATATGAGAGAAGATCAAATACAGGCCCAGAATTGAATCATCTCTATGAAAGAAATACAGAGAAGATGGCAAAAATGCAAGATTAGGTCACTCCCTCCCTCCCACAACAGCTAAAGACATGGACCTTGCAGCTCAGTAAATCACAAAGAATTAGGGGGGAAAGGGCTAATTAGAGCAGCTGTCGCTCATGCATTGACTAGTTCCTCCAGAGTCCCCTTGGCTACTTATTCTATTGAAGGAAACTAACTCTCTGTGCAAAGAGAATCAGTCACTTAGTTTATTCTTTAAAAGGGGGGGGGAGCTGGAATACAACTGGAAGAAAAGTCCAAATAATGGTTGTATGGTTTCATTCACTCCTGAAGGAAGATATGAGGTGAAGCACATCGTTTCTTCTTAAGTGTGTTGTGGATTTGCCATTCGTGAAAATCAACTCTACATTTTTTAGAATTCTTGAAGGGTAAGACTGTTTGATTGGTCCTGCAATGGTCATTTTCCTTGTAGATTATGGTAGTTAAGCCCTCATCATTGGCTGCAGCTCTGGCATTCTGGTCTAGGTTCTGTTCCTGGATGTGCTTCCCAACACACATCTGCTCCGGTTATGTTTTATCTAGCAGGAGTCCCTCACTCACGTGAAGTACAAGTGTGTTTCTGAGGGTCCTGACAGATTTTTCAGGCCCTTGTAAAATCCAGGTACGATATAATCACTAAGATGATAATTGTTTGAGAGTTGGCGTAATGATGATGTAATCCATGTTTTAAATTATTCCAAATACTTTCATAACTCTACTAATCATTCTGAGTATCATAAAGAGCAACCAGTTCCAGGGTGTATTCTTCAGCTCTTCCAGTACAGGCCTACTGGTAATGCTGAGGAAGGGTCTGGAATCAAAGCCATGGATTAGAAAAGCTGCTGTCTGCTTATGATGGATGGTGAGATGCTCCTTTGCTTTTCTGCCTCTTAGTAACCAGAATATAATTTCCACAAATGCAGGTGAAATCTATAATGTCTTCAAATGTCTGTAAAATAATCTTCCTGGATTCTTTCTTCCTGTTGTCCAAAGCTCCCCAAGACCATTATTTTATTGGACTGTGAATGAGATTCTTCTGTAAAAGAATTAATCAAATCAAAATTCTCCTTTGGAGAAAGCTTTTCACATGGGTTGTTCTGAGCATCTCATATTCAGGCTTTGCATCACATTGCTTTGTATCCTATTATTACTGATTAAATAAATAGATGTGAGGATTATCCAAAGTATACAACTTTGAAAGGATCAAAACATCTGCCCTTGGAAATATTTGAATTTTAGAGTTTTGTTTGGAAGGTTGTCATAAACAACAACAAATGCAAAGCAGGGCTTTTAAAATGACTTTTGTTAGAGGCATATTCGTGAACTATTCATCTGTGCTAAATGCATTTTGCTTGAATTGTATGTCATGTTGCCAGAAAAGAGTTGTTTCCATGCCAACTCATTTGCAGCATGGGAAAAACAAGGGGAGGAGGAGAACGGGAGGGGGATAGAATCAAAGATACTAACATCTGGAAGATGTCAGTTCTGATAGAAGCTACTTTCCATGAAAAGCAAAAGACTGCAGGAAGCTTTGCCAAATAAATGCTGTGTGTAGGCTAGCATACTGTAAACTTACCGCTCAACAGTGTATTACTGTTCCATTTTTGGCAATATATTAGCCCTAATCCTTGTGCCAAAGATAGATTTGCAATGAAAGGAATATAAATACTATCCACAATTCTAATGCATGCTCTCTCTCTCTCTTTCCCGCTCTCTCTCTCTCTCTCTCTCTCTCTCTCTCTCTCTCTCTTTCTCTCTCTCTCTCTCATATTTTTATCTTAATGTTGTTGCCACAGCCACTGTATGTAATGCAAAGTGATCTAGTGAAAGTGTTAAATATTTCTTCCCACAGTATTTCTCTCTGTTCTCAATATTGCTGCTGGACCTTCTTTTGTAAATACTCACTTTTGCAACAAGTTTAAAGAGCAACAGAGCCTGAAACAATAAAACTTGGTTTCAGTCCAATATATTTTCTCCTCTCCATTCTGCTTCTTTTTTCAGAACTCTTCCTGCATTTCTTGCCTATTTTATTTTATTGTTTTGTCCCAAGCAAGAAAATATTTAGAGATTATGTAGCTATACCCTAAATATTATGAAATACCCAGGACTGAAGTTCTGTTACTTGTAAAGTTCACAGATTTAATTTTAAGACTATTCAGGAGCTGTTCTACTCTTATCCTAATGGAAAGGAGCAGAAATGATCATTTTTGCTTCAAGGCACTAAAAGGGTTCTCATTTTCTCCACAACAGGCTCACAACTTCATTTAATTTATATTTATACTGGCATTGTTATTGCAAAATAAAATGTTTTATGGTAGATTGCTGAATTCTGTAGCTGCATCTTCTTTCTTATTTTCCAGTTGTAGTAAACATACCAAAAAAGTTGCAAATGGTTTATATAGATTTATTTTCATATTCTTCAACTTTTATAAAAACTTTCATCCTGTAGCCTATAGAGAATTTTCCTAAAAAAGACATTAAGACTCCTGGTGCCTTGGATGGCAGAGACACAAGCAACAAGACATTGAGACTTCTAACTGCAACTACCTCATTGTGTTGTTTAACACATTGGAAACAATGTGTTCACCCATAACCTACTGGAGAATGAGTCTATCACTCCATCCAATAAGCATTGAACTACACCAGTATTACAGTAGGTAGTGTTTTACTATTTGCTCCCATATGCTAGCCCTTCAAAATAGTCCACACAAGAAGCACAATTTTGAATCCTATCTCTAAGATTAACAGAATCTTGCTCGAGTGCAAGTATCTCTTCCCTGTTTTCTTTTTACTCTCTGGAAAACTAGGGTTCTTTGTGAAATGTTTCCCATGTCCTCTTTTCTTTCTATGGGCTGAGATACCTTTTGCAGGATGGTTGTCTAGGCCAGGGGTCCCCAACCTCCGGTCTGTGACCTGGCACTGGGCCCTAGCATGCCAGAAACCGGTCCGCGCAAACAAGCCAAGCCCATCCGCGGGAGGCAGGCAGTACGTGAAACCACGCCCCCTCTGGTCCACAGAAAAACCTCTCTCCACAGAACCAGTCCCTGGTACTCAAAAGGTTGGGGATCTCTGGTCAAGGCTACAATTTTTCTTCCTGTTTACCAAGGGATTTCCCACATATCACAACAAATAGGAAGTCATAGGTGAGTAATTAAATAAATTCAAAAGTATTATGATGTTAGTGATAAGGCCTAATATTACTAGATTTATATTCCATATTTATTTTGTACATATATCCCCACCTTGTATTTTTCCCATAACAACAAGCCTGTAATAGGATGGACTGAGAAAGTGTAAATGGCCCAAAGTCATCCATGCTTCCATGCTTAAGAGAAAACGAGAACTCGTGCCTTTGGTTTCTCATCCAGCATCTTAGCTGCAGCACCAGATTGGCACAGCAAGCTCTAAATTCAGGATTCCCAGCAAAGTTAGGCAGAAGATGGAAACTCTGAAAGTTCTTGGCCTAAAATAAATGGCAACATTTGAGGATTTTCATACTAATGATTTTTGCTTTCACCCTGCCTGAGACTTTGGCAGTTTAATTTCAGGCCAAGCTAATCCTCTAGCGTCCTCATGGAGATTTACATATAGTTTTCTGGCAGCAGTATAGCAGTGGCTCATGATTGCCTTTTTTTTTTCAGGATGCTTTGTCAACTTCTCAGTATAAACTACAGTGCTGGGACCTCTTGTTGGGCCAGTATTAACCAAGTCTGATCCTGCTTACCTTTTTGAGAAGTCAGTTGTGTGCTATAACCTACCATGTTTCCCCGAAAGTAAGGCCTAAATCAACAATAAGCCATAGCTTGATTTTTGGGGGTGGGCCTAATATAAGCCCTATCCCCAAAATAAGCCCTAGTTTTGGGGCCAGGCACATACCTAAAAATCAAGCTAGAGTGGGGGTGGGGGGTGAAGCTGCCCCACCTGCCCCACACCCACTTACCTTGCAACCAAGCCTCTCCTTGCTGGCCCACTTCTTCTTCTGAGGCCTCTTCTGCAGCTAGGCCTGCAAGGCTTTCCGGAAGGCCTGTACAGCCAAGAACCGAGCTATGGATTCAATCCATAGTTCAGTTCTGCAAAACCTCAGCAGCCAAGCACTAAGCTACGGATTAAATCCACAGCTCAGTACTCAGAAGCTTAGGCATTCTGGAAAGGCCTGACTGCAAAATGCAAGCCTGAATGCAGCTGCAGAACTTTGGCTCCAGAAGAAGTAGACCGGCTGGGTGTGGCTGTCAGTGCCGGAGGTGAGGTAAGGCCTACCCCCAAAATAAGACCTGATGCCTCTTTTGGAGGCAAACAAAAATCATAAGACCGGTCTTATTTTTATGGAAACACGGTAGCTGTTTGGTGATATAACATAAGCCCATATTATTGATAATTACCATGATGATGGCTGAGCAACCTAGCATTCCAATGTTCTGAAAGGCTTCAGGAGACCATATGTGTTCTAGTGACATCACCTACACAACATGGATGAAGTTTGGTATTTGGGAAAGGCTAAGGCATATAGTTTCTTCAAGCAGAAGGCTTTGAGTCAGAGCAGAGGAGACAAATTAGTATCATTATCATCCCTAATCTCTTGTCCCCAAATCCCAAAGTAGCCCAACAATTGGGTCCATTTGCCATGAAATATTGGCAGTACAGACAGGATTCCACTCAAAGAGTATTGGGGGGTATAAATGGTACAAAGATAAGGGGTTGATTATTTCTGCTTTTACAGATTGTGACAAACTTTGAATGTACAGATATACTACCATCATTTGTATTTATTATATAAATGCAAATGGGATGAAAATTACTGAACACATGGTATACTTTAATTAATCTAATGAATCTGTATCTAATATCTCAGAACGGATCTATCCACCCATCCATCCATCTGCAACCATAACAAGACATAGTGACATTAAAACCACAACATGTCATTAACTTGTTGTGCAAATGACTTGATTATAAATTGCATCATGACATATGATGAAAATATGTGAGTCAGTTGACTGATGATATCATGATGGATGCATATTTCATTGTCCTTGCTGGAAATGCCTGTCTGCTTACCTGTCCATCCATCCTTCTCTCTTTCTGGGAAAACAAAACAAAACTGCACTTGCAGCCTTAATTCAGAAGATGTGGGAAAAACAGTTCCAAAATTATATGTTCCTTTTTTTTGCAATATATATATATTTACAGACAATAAAAATGACTATTTATGGAATCTTGAATAACACTTGCAAGTACCAATTTTTCATTACATTTCATTGCACACTATTAAACACTGATGTTCAAGTCAATTTTTCTATGTTATTATATTTCTTTACACTTTGTGGCAAAAATGGCCACAAAGGCCATTTGTGAACAGGTGCATTTTATGTGTATCTATAATTGCTAAAAATCAGCAGTACTTGAAAACCATGCTGTTGTTTGGAAGTGTGAATGCCTTTTTCCTCTTGTCCTAGTCACAGATGAGTTTGTGCCAGGATAAGAGCCAATATTCCATATATTAAGGTCACTTATGCTTAATCTAGATTAATGCACACTGGTAACATTGACTTTAGAAGCAATGTTGGCTTGGGCGCCCTTCCCAATTGGTGCCACAGGGGGAAAACGCAGGATGAAAATTCTCTCTCATTACAATTCTAGCATGCCAACATGTATAAACAGAGACTAAAATAACACAAGGCTTTAACAAATTAACTGATGGATTATGTCCTTAGAAAGTGATTGACCAAATGAGATATGTCATTTTGAAGTGTGGCGTTGCCAAGAGACAACCTTATTCTATCAGCTCAATATGCTGCTGATTCTTCTCCTGCAGAAATTGAGTTAGAACAGGGCACCGACCCTTTCATCCGTATTTTGGGGGCTCTGATGATGAACAATGTGATTGAGGCAAACCATATTTCAGCCCCAAAGATCCAAATGTGAGCATGAGAGCCACCTTCATCCTTTTATTGAATGAGGCCAGTTAATAGTTAAAAGCCTTAATTCATGGTAATGCTAAGTAAGGGCTGACAAATAGATTCTGAATCGGGATGTGCTTGCAGAAGATCCTTCTGGGATCTTCTCACCCATACCCCAGGACCGGGTTTCCAACTTAAGGGAAAAAGGAAAGGGCACTACCTTAAGGACTGAGGAGGAAAAGTACCACATTCATGAGTCTGATTCAATAACTTGGCGACTCCATCTCTTCTGTAGAGAACTACAGATATGACCTTGGAGAAGGAGTTAGCAAAACTGGGGAAGGGAAAAGGAAACTAGGAAGAAATTTAAAATGAGGGACAGAAGAGAAAACAAGATCGGGGGTTCAAGATTCTGTTACAAGAAAAAGTAAGTAGGTTAAAGGAGTCCCTATGGATTTTACTCTGCTAGTCATTGCCTAATATAGGGGGTGATGCTCATCTCTGTTTCAAGGCCATTGAGCCAGCACCGTCCAAAGACATTTCCATGGTCATGTGGCCAGCATGATATCACAGAGTACTGTTACCTTCCCACCAAAGTGATACCTATTTATCTACTTGCATTTCCATGCTTTTGAACTGCCAGCCTCTTGAAACAAGCATTGTTTCAAACAGGAACTTTTATTGGGAGTCAGTGAAAGCAGAAAGGCAAAGCAAGATCTGAGGAATTCCCACATAAATCGTTACATTAAACTTTCTCTTCACAAACCCCTCCCCCCAGTGTCCAACTATCCAGCACTCTTCCAGCCAATGTGAAGTTGTTATGGGAACCAGAATGATAAGGGACGGTTCCCAGAAGCTGTGTCTTCTTTTTACAATGGCATGGAGATAAGGCAGATAGCTTCTGGCACATTCCTCCCCCTCTTCACACCCAAAGCGATACATCAAAAGGTAGAGAGAACAAAGTAAGGGAAGTACATCCGTGAGCCCTCCTCCCAATAGAATGAAACCTTACCATCAGAATGGCAGAGCCCCAAAAATCTGATTATGAAGGGGTGTTGACAGCTGGCCACATCCACCCAGCCATGCCTACCTAGTCACAGCGACCCGGCTATGATCACTCAGCCATGCCTACCCAGCCACGCCCACCTGCCATTTGAGGGTAACCATAATGCTGATGCATCCCTCAGTGAAATTGAATTTGACACCCCTGACATAGACTGACTAGAAATAGCAGCACAAGAAAGTAGCAACAACAATGCACTGGAATAACTGCAAGAAATACCATTTGCCTGCAAGCAAGAATTGGTGAGACCCCAAAATAAACACAGCAATAGAAAATAAAGAAGCTAAAAAACTTTAGAATTCAAACAGACAAGCACCTGCCACATAACATCCTAGACTTAACAATTATATATTTTTTAATTATTATTAAAACAATCAACATTAAACATAAGATCATATTAAGAAGCAGTCATCATAGAACCTAAAATACAACACTAAGTATTAGCAAAAGAAAGTATGCATAGTGCGTATTTCAGACAGCAGACAAAAGAAGAGAACAGAAAGAATTGGAGAAAATCACAAAATACAAAGACTTGCAAATAGAAGCAGAACAACTATGGCAAAAGAAAGAAAGATGGAACCAATAGTAATGGATGCTTTGAGTACAATCCAACAACACCATCGGCATTGACAAAATCACTATCAGTCAATTCGTAAAAGCAGCCTTTCTTGGAACAACTTATATCCTGCAATGATACTTTTAACACCATCAAATAACAACATTTACTTCTCCCAGGCTCTTTGGAAGAATTCGGTAGGTGAATGGAATTGAACCACAATGTTCCCACTATTAGTAAAACTAATCTCAAAAAAGAATTTTGCATTTTTTGGATCACAAGATTAAAAAGCACCATAAGTGTACGTTCTACAAACTTCTCAGGTATCTTTTTTTACCAGTTAAAGGGACCTTTTTAGCAGCCCACCATAGGTAAGATGTTTTCAACACAAAAGTTCCTGTGTTCTTTAATCTATGATACAGTTAATTACTGGGTCCACTAATGTTCCCAGAATTTTTAAGTGGTCCATTAAAAAAAATCTCAAAAGTCTAATTAGAGAAGAAATGTAAAATAATAGAATAATTATCATTCAAATGAGGAAAAGCTCTATGGCAAGGTCTTCAAACTTGGCCCTTTTATGACTTGTGGACTTCAACTCCCAGAATTCCTCAGCCAGTGTGCCAAGTCCACAAGTCATAAAAGGGCCAAGTCTGAAGACCCTGCTCTATGGGGGTTTTCTCTTTATTGTCACAATTTCTATGCTTCTCTAGATTATTATCTGTACCTAAGATAGTTAATATAGCTATGTGACCATGGAAATCATGGTGATCTAGACCTTTGTTTCCACAGGACATATGCTGCAGGCATTCAAGTAGCATATAAGAGCCAACAAATAGTAACATTTTTTTTCTATCATGCAGAAATGTCTGTTTTCTGATTTCTTTGCGCGATAGCTTTCTGGTTAGCTGGACGTCCATTCAAACTGTCTGGAGGAGATCAGTATCTGTCTTTTTCCATTATTTTTGTGATCAGTGCAATGGAACTGCACTAATCCCTAGTGAAGTTAAGGAAAAACCGGGCTGTTGAGTGTAATCCTATACACATATGGGTCCGTCCCCCCCCCCGTGAGATGGACTATGTATCTTGGTTGTTTGATGCTGGCTTTTATTCTTGCACATTTTGTACCCCAGAAAAACAATCTGCAACAGTCATGTGTCCATCTACCTCTTTCTGCCTTTCTCACTTTCCGCGTATTGACTATGGAGTTACAGGGAGAGACTTGGAAATAGCTCCGTTTTCATTCACAGTATGTATTTATTTTGCAATACGAATATAGTGCCTTTCCTAGGCAGAATATAGCAAATACTTAATAAGACTTGGGAATTGGTGGGGGGAGGGGCAGTAAAAGTGAGATGAGAAACTTTCCTCAGTTAAAAAAAAATCAGTATTGTTAAGGTGATGCTAAAACAACTTAATGGATATAGATAGTGTGGAAAATTTCACACAGGAGCCCCAAGTAATTTATCTTTAAACAAGTGGAATATTTGTTGATGGCAAATCATGTCCCTATTGTTATAAAGACTTGATCACAATGCCAGATAGTATTGTTCAGCAGGGATGCAAAAAACACCAGCTTTGCTTCTGTTATGTAAAATAGGCATTATATAATTAGGATGCCTCGTCTTCTTACAAAGTCTCTAAATCAACAGTAAATGCTGTGCACTCTCTAGCTGTAAATAGGAACATGTTGGCTCTGATTTCTCCAGAATGTTACATAATTACTTTGATCTTTATCATGAATTACTCTTCAGCTGAGTTTCATGGCCTGTGTTGTCAGTTTAAAATTTAAGGGCTGAGTAGAGGTATTAGAGACATTAGAGACAATGAGAGGAGACAAGGGTTTTGTTTTCTGCTGGAACAACTGCTCTGAATACCAAGCTTTCATGGAAGAGATTGGAGCTCTGCAGCTCAGACAAGTGATGGGTGAGTGGAAGGTATGTTAGAGATATATAAAATCATTAATGGCTTGGAAAAGGCCCTCAGGAAACAGCTGTTTACCCTTTTAGGTAGCAAAACAAAAAACAAAAAAACAAGCACCTGATGGTTTTCTCTAGCTACGGTTTGTTTGTTTTTTAAATGGAATGATTATCTATACATCCAAATTTGAAACTTTATCATTTTTGCCACTGGGTGTTGTAATGGTCAATCACAGAATAAGAGGTATTTCAGACTATTTGTGACCTATTCGTTTCCCATGATTGAAAATTCCTGCAAGAAAGATATGGAATTGCATAGTGGAACTGATAGTTTTGGGTCTGGCAGATAGAGTAGCAATAGCACTTAGTTTAGTTTAGTTTAGTTTTATTAAATTTCTATACCGCCCCTCTCCCGTAGGACTCGGGGCGGCTTACAACCCAATAAAAACATATAATAACAATAAATATTTAAAAATAAATTAAATTAAATTAATATTAATACAAGGCTGTACTAAAACCTGTTAAAAACCCAATTCTAAAACCCGAACAGCCTTGTTTAAAAATTTAAAACCCGAGGAGATCTAGGCCAGGCCGGCTTGATTGAAGAGATGCGTCTTCAATTCTCTTCTGAAGGTGCGGAGATCATGGCACGTCCGGAGTTCTGGGGGGAGCTCATTCCACATCGTCGGTGCCCCCACAGAAAAGGCTCTCCCCCTGGGCGCCACCAGCCGACACTGCTTAGCCGATGGCACCCTGAGGAGGCCCTCTCTGTGGGAGTGAACTGGTCGATGGGAGGTATTTACTGGCAGAAGGCGGTCTTGTAAATAACTTAGACTTATACACTGCTCCATAATGCTCTCTGAGTGCTTTACAATGCCAGCATGTTGCCTCTAACAGTCTGGGCCCTCGTTTTATTGACCTCCGAAGAATGGAAGGCTGAGTTAATCCTGAACCCATCAGGTTTGAACTCCAGACTGTGGGCAGGGTCAGCATCCAATACTGCACTCAAACCACTGTGCCAGCATGGCTTCATCCCCTTTTTCCCTCCACGTAGTTTCTGTGCATATTATTTGATCTTTCAGAAGCCTGAGGGAATGACAGGAATGGGGAACTCAGAAAATGATCACTTCCCACTCAATTTGAGGGAGCCTGGGTCAAACTTTTTTCCATTTATGTAGTCTTCTCATGCAGTCTTCTCATCCATGGAAGGTCAACTTTAGATCCCCGACTTCAAGGTTCTCCAAACCTCTACCTGTCCCTTTCCTTCAAGACATAGTTAAATGAAATCAAAATACATTTTCCCTTTTTAGACCTGTGATATTTATAGAATTATGATCATCAAGCATGTATATACAGTATTCTTGGAACTCTAGATGTTGCTGACAGAACCACCAAGATTAGTGCCTATCAACAGGTCCCATCGCCCTCTACATTGATTAATAAAGCTCCCTTCGTCCCCTTTGTAAAATAAATAAAATAACTTTCTAGTAATCAGTCTGTCTTCTCCATTTTCCTACATTATTCATCTATACACATTGGGCAGCATATAGTTATCTTTATCTCTTGGTGATCTGAAAAATAAAAATGAATGCGCTAAAAGATGGTGGCAAAGGAAGACACATCATAAAAGTATATACAAAGACATTGTCCTCAAAGTGATGCTATCAGATGTGTTGGACTTTTACCTCCCTAATCTTGAGCTATCATTGTCACATTGGGTATTATGAGCAAAGATTGTGGTAATAGACATTCAACTCCTATGGCAGCCTGGGGGAGACTGATCCTGGAATCCATAAGGAATTGTGAAAAATTGACTGCAATCCTGCACCAGGATTCTGTGGGAAACCAGAATGTTTTCAAAGACAAATTTCATCATCATGGTATAAGACAATCACTCCATTGCCACAGATATATAGAGCTTTAAAAGCGGGCTGAGATAAGATCATTGTATGATTAAACTTCAAGTTGCTGAAAAAGGAGTGAATATTCCATACTTCCCTTATAGAAGTTACTAATCAAGGAGAGAAGCAACATAGAACTAAGGAGAAATTTCCTGACAGTTAGAACAATTGATCAGTGGAACAACCTGTCTCCAGAAGTTATGAATGTTCCAACACTGGAGTTGTTAAGAAGAGACTGGACAACCATTTGTCTGAAATGGTATAGGGTTTCCTGCCTGAGCAGGGGGTTGGACTAGAACAGTGGTTCTCAACCGTTTTCAGGTTGAGACTCCACTTGCCCCGCCCATGCGCGGTACGACCCCGGCGCGACCCCGGTGCGCGCATGCGCACGCATTGGGCCGATCAGCGCATGCGTGGCGCGCGCAACAAAAAAACCAAAATGGTGGACCGCGATGGGCCGATCCGCGCATGCGCGGCACGCGTGCGACGGCCCAAACCGCGCATGCGCGGCACACACGCGACAAAAAACAAAAACAAAATGGCAGACCGCGGCGGCCTGAACCACGCATGCGCGACACGCGCGCGACAAAACAAAACAAAACCAAAATGGCGGACCGCGACGAGCCGATCAGCGCATGCGCGGCGCGCGTGACGAAAAAAACAAAAAAAACAAAACAAAAAACAAAATGGTGGGCCGCGGTGTCCGGCGACCCCCGCGAAACAGTCGTTTGACCCCAAATGGGGTCGCGACCTATAGGTTGAGAACCACTGGACTAGAAGATCTCCAAGGTCCCTTCCAACTGTTGTATGATGATGATGATGATGATGATGTTTTTTGACTTGAAACAATGAATGTACTTTGAACTTAGAAGGCTATTGTGATGTACACCTATTGTATCATTGTTTGGCCCCAGTTGCATTGTTGTGTGTTTTAACTGAAATGTATAATCTAGAACAAGAGTCCCACAATACTACCATACAAGATCCAGAATTCTTAATCTTAATTCTTAGATTTCAGAGGATCTGTGAACTTGGATGGGGAAAAAATTTTCAACTTTATTTTCACTAAATCTCTAACTGAAATTTAGCTTTTTACTGAATAATGTATATAGGCTACATAGTAATTCATAGCCTCTAGCCTCCAAAAATATTTGTTAACTTCAATAAATCTCACTATCTAAAATTACCTTCTCTCACAAAAAGCTATGGCCTTGATATTGATTTAATGGATTAATAAAAAGTAATAAACATATATTACTATTTGTTATTTTTAAATATTTTAATAATTATATCAAGCTATATATTACTACATGATTTGCTTCCTTTCTAACTGAATCTAACCTACGTACTTTATCTTATGACAGTAGAAAAATAATTGTAGCTCATGGTTGAATTGTTGGGTCCTTGGTGCTCTCTGAGCTTCATCTATAAGTTAGTCAGGTCTAGCACTGATGATGTTACCTAGTTTGGGTAATGAAATGACTGCAAGAAAACAACCAAGCTCAGAGAGCATCAAGGACTCCAGAGTTTATTTATGCATTTAGAAACTTTTTTTTTTTCTGAGAAGAGGTCTTTAGATTTCGCCTGACTGTTAAAGGGGTCCATGACCTAAAAAGATTAAGAACCTCAGCTCTAGAATAACCTAAGCTTCTATAAGAATTTGTAATGTTGCTTTCATTCCAGTTAGAAGATACAAGGATTGTGTTTATTTTGCATTGAAAGGATGTTCTATTCTGGGGTGGTGTTTTTTTTTGGCAAGCAGTGCTGGACCTTAGTTTCATGTTAGAGACAAATCTCGTTATCAACCATAGACCAGCATAGAGTAACGGTACTTGAGTCTTAAAAGACCCTCTGTGCATGCTTGTTTGCAAAATTTGATCTGGCCATCAAGAACGATATATGGGGCCATTAACACTACGAAACAAAATCTATCGCCAAGACACTGCAATAAAGAACTAAATTGAAAGTAGAATGGGAGAATCATATTGCTACACTGTGCCAATTATATTACCACATTGTTTCTTTGCTACAAGACTGATAAGAATCTACAAGAGCCCAGAGCCCAAGGGACCTGGACATGTCTGGTGAAAATTGGAAATCAATAGGAGTCTATAATCGCAAGCAAACTGCATCATTTTCACGGAGGTGAAAGATGAGAGACATCATTGCATTACCAGAGATGTTGTTACACAAGAGTGAAATCTTTTTTTATTCCTCATGAGCAATACCTCAGGATGATGTAAAAGAGAAAGGATGGGGTTTTTTTTTTTCTTTAAAGGACATATTTAGCTAAATGCACCCATGCTCATATTTACCATTGCAGAACAGAAAAAGTGTAAAACAAATGTGCTAGCTTTGTGATATTTTTTTTTTAATGGATGTTTGTATTTTTAAGAAATTAGATTCTACATGAGATGTGTTCTGGCTGACAGGACAAATGGCATCTAGCGTACCATCACAAATTCATCTGGTCATCTCCAGTGAAATAACCAATGTCCACAGATAAAAACATTCTTTTGGTGCACAAAGCTGACCTGAAAGTTGGAGGTAAATTAAACAAAAGCTCCCAGGCAGGTTTATTGGATTTACTTTCAGTAAGTTTTTAATCTGGATTTGGGAAAATGCTATTCTTCTGAGCAGCTTATCAAAGTTTCATCAGGAGAAAATCAGTAACAACAAAGAAAAATTTGCTCCCTGTATGCTGCCTGTCCCTTATCAACAAAAGGGGTAACAAAGAAATAAAGGATATCCATCTTGGGGGAAAAAAAAAAAAAAACACCAGAGTATGTAAAACAAAAATGAAGGATTTTATAAAATGATTTTCATTATCACAGTTAACTCTCATTTCTTTTCCCTTGTGAGCCCAACTAATGGTCTGTCTTATTTTTGAAATCATTACAGTGAACTTTGAGGAGCCCTTACTGCAAAAAGCTGTGAAATGGTAAACATACACTGTAAACAATGGAAAGGTTAGGAATAGTTCAAACATGGCATTTTTTCAAGTTTAAAACGTATGTTCTTCATATCTAGCCTGATTAATTGCAGGGTCTATTCTGGCTCACTTTTTTAAAAAAAAAATTTCTAGTGTTTTCCTGCAATGCAGGACCTGCTTTCCCTCCCCCCCCCCAATCAACCAAGTGTTCACTCACTGGTTGCAACAAGAATTGACCAACCGGCTTGTCAGCAGAGCCAGACATTGAGGGCTGAGAGAGAGTGACTGGCCCAAATCATCCAGCTGGCTTTGTGCCTTAACCACTACCGTAAATCAAATTGACTCTTTTTTACAGCCCTTCCTTGATTCTTAAAATAAAGATAGTCAATGCCTGAAGCACAATGGGTTTTATTTTATTTTTTTAGATGGCTTGTCACAACAAAGGAAGGTGAAAAGTTTTGGGAGACTCATCAACATAGGATAAAAAGACATGTATGAAAAAATGAATAAATAAACAAAACAAGTATGTGATGATAATCATACTATGGCTACAGATTCCAGATTCCAATTTGAAGCATTAATCCAAAGTCCACATATAAAACTATAGAAAATTGAATTATATTAGTTTGTTCAGGTCTCTAGGACTGAAGACAGTAGCTGTCTGGGTTTTTTCCAGTCTACAGCATGACTGCAAAATGATGGCCTGCCATTTTGTTTTGTCCCTTCCATTGATGAAGCCAAAAGTGTTGGGACTTTCAGAGGTGTCATTTCTTTCTCTCTCTCCCTCCCCCCTTTTCCTCTCTGAACATGTTTTAAGAAGCAAAACTTCAATCCTTTCAGATGCTTAAAGCTCCATTCACAACTTGAAAAATCTGATCCCTTTAAGTGGCAATGCCGGGGTGAACATGGGATCTACTTTAGATATAGTATCTGTTCTATGCTGGGCTAGAATAAATGCTACATCTTTTCGCTATCTATGAATGAATGGAGCAAAAATAATGAGAAGACTAGGCCTAGTCTTAATTGTTTTAACTGTCAGGAATTTTCTCCTTAGTTCTAGGTTGCTTCTCTCCTTGATTAGTTTCCATCCGTTGCTTCTTGTCCTGCCTTCAGGCGCCTTGGAAAATAGCTTGACTCCCTCTTCTTTGTGGCAGCCCCTGAGATATTGGAATACTGCTATCATGCCCCCCCATCATTCTCTTCATTAAACTAGACATACCCAATTCCAGCAGCCTTTCCTTATTTGCTTTAGCCTCTAGTCCCCCTCATCTTTGTTGTTCTTCTCTGTACTTTTTCTAGAGTCTCAACATCTTTTTTACATTGTGGTGACCAAAACTGGATGCAGTATTCCAAGTGTGACCTTACCAAGACATTGTAAAGTGGTATTAATACTTCATGTGATCTTGATTCTATCCCTCTGTTAATGCAGCCCAGCACTTTTTGGCAGCTGCAGCACACTGCTGGCTCATATTTAAGTGATTGTCCACTAGGACTCCAAGGTCCCTCTCACAGTTATTACTATTGAGCAAGGTACCCCCTACACTATACCTGTACATTTGGTTTTTCTTGCCTAAATATAGAACCTTACTGTCAGGCCATCCATCATCATCCAGTTGAATAATTCCAGGAATGCAGGTACGAGGTGCATGTCAGGGTTTTATTCCTTAACAAACAAAGTCAGCACTGGGAGTGGTTTGCTCCCAGTGCTTCATATAACTGTGCCACACCCAAAACCCCACCCCCCAGCTGCTAACCACCATCCGCCCAGCTGTCTTAAAAGCCCCATGTGTCCGGCCCTGCCCTTCTCCTGGTCCAGCCCCTCCCTGCTGTCCCTCTGTCTGTTTGCCAAAGATGGAACCGTCTGCCGGCATGCTGCTCCTGCTGTTTTCAGGCCCCTCCAGACCTCTGTGGCTCCTTGCCAGTCTTTCCTCAGTACATAGCAGGTTTGTGCTGCACTCTGCGCTCCGCAGCGCCTGGGCCTGCTGTTCAGCTGGCGTTTTGCGCTCTGGCCCCCCCGTCACGTTTGCCAGTCTGCATCCGCGTCCTCGAAGGCTCAGCAGTGCTCAGCCCCCTCTGGTCCGGTGTGGGCGTTGCAATGACGTTCCATGCATCGGCTGGACCCAGCAATGGCCCGTCGGCTTCCAGCACTCAGCTGTGCAGCATGGCGGCGAGGCTTGGCCCTTGCAGGCACCGGCCAGAGCGGCGTGGTATTCGGAGTCGGGGTGGCATGCAGCGGTGGTCGGCTGTGCTCTGGGTCACCCCCCCCCACCGGTGAATAGCAAGCCCCGTGGGGCTTGACACTTTTTTCACCATTGAATTTCATTTTGTTAGATAGCGCCCAGTGTTCAAGTCTGTCCAGATCCTCCTGTATCCTAAACCTGTCTTCTGAAGAGTATTGGCTATTCCTGCCAGCTTGGTATTGTCTGCATATTTGATGATTTCCCCATCTATCCCCTCATCCAAATCATTGAGGAAAATGTTGAAGAGCACTGGGCCCAGAACAGAGCCCTGGGGCACCCCACTACACATTCCCTTCTTGTAGATGTGGTTCCATTGAGGACCACACGCTGAGTACAGCTGGTCAGCCAGCTATTTTATTTGCAATACAGTCAAAGCACTCTCTAGATAAACCTTTTAGAATACGGTATTCTCCAGAGGAGTGGAGAATTCCCAGAATTCCCCAGCCAGCACAGCCATATCTGCAATTTTTATGGGGTTGAGTTTCACATGTTTAGGAAATGCACAGTTGCAGGAGGATTGCAAGGAAGGCTTATTCCAATTTGATGAGCCACATTGTTGATATTATCCTTTTTAGAAATCATGCTGAGTAGCTTCCCAAATATTCTAAACCAACAGATTTAACCAGACTCCCCCAATTAAGGCTTTGGATTGTAATTGTCATTATCCTCTGAGTAGGCAGGATAGGAATTTTACTTCTGTGCAACTTGTTAAATACTACCAAGCCAGGAAAGTCTGAGTTAAATCACTGACATATCTCCTGCATCTTGAAGATTAAAGGTTAGTTATTTATCCTTAACTTTTGGACTTTCAGTCTACAGGGCCTCTCAAAAATTCTTCCTGCTTTCAAGGGAGCTATTTTGCAATGGATATAATTGGTACTTCTCATACTCTAAAGCAGGGGTTCTCAACCTTGGCAACTTTAAGACTTGTGGACTTCAACTCCCAGAATTCCTCAGCCAGCAAAGCAGGGGTTCTCAACCTTGGCAACTTTAAGAATTTTCTGGGAGTTGAAGTCCACAAGTCTTAAAGTTGCCAAGGTTGAGAACCTTTGCTCTAAAGTCCTGAGTGTTTTATCTCACACCTCATAAGAACTGCTCCTCAATGGCTTTTTAAAAAAAATAATAATAATGAATTGTTTAAGACTCATTTTTAATCACTTCAGGGTAACTCTTGTATGTCATTTTATGATAGTTTGAATGACTTCCATTGCTTTTCCCTGTCAGACTTTTGAGAATTTATGTTCATGTGTGCCATATTTAATTGTTAACTTATTAAGTGTCCTATAGTTTAATAGTTAAGAAAGATTGTAATTATTTTAATCGCATCATTTTAAGATACTATTTTTCATATGGAAAGTGCTTTAAATGTCCAATAAATAAATATAGATTTTAGAATATTTTTATGGCCAACATAGCTTTAATCAATGCCATGAAGCAAGTTTTCTTGCTGAGTAGTCCTCTTTTAAGTCAATATTAAACACTGCTGTACCTCATGTTCAGAATATTATCTGATACTATAAAGGAACATAATCAAGTAAGTGGCAACCTTTCTATTGGCTGCTTGCTTCTGGCTTTTCTCTTTGCTTCGGGGAATTATTTCAATGCTATTGTTGGTGACATAATAAAATTAACAGAACTTCAATATTTGCTTATTAAAATGCAGATGAGTATAAAGTAATGTTAGTAAACCTGTTATTCATGCATCTTTCTCTATTTGTCGGGGATAATTACTTATTAATGAAAAACTTGCCTTAAGGATTGTTTTGCATTCTGAAGAAAGCAAGGAAACTATAAGAACTTTCTAAGTGAAGAACTAGGGGTCTTCATTTTACCTAGTTTTAACATGACCTTCAAAGGCATTTTTTCCTTCCTTCCTTCCTTCCTTCCTTCCTTCCTTCCTTCCTTCCTTCCTTCCTTCCTTCCTTCCTTCCTTCCTTCCTTCCTTCCTTCCTTCCTTCCTTCCTTCCTTCCTTCCTTCCCAAACACACACAGACAGGGTTTAGCTTTTTCCCTTAGAACAATGTCTTTTTTCATTGATTAAATACCTTTTTTGACAGTAGCTATTCTGCCCTATTTATACAATGATGAAGGTTATGTAAGAGAAAATTGCTGGTCCCTGTTTAAAAAGAAATCAGATCTCACACTGAGAGAAACAAGTTTTGCAAAGTTTCTCCATAATGTATCAATTTGTTTTTCAATTCTTTCATTCAGGAGTTTAATGCGGCATACATTGTGCTCACTTTCTCTGTTTTTTCCCCACAGTAACAACAATTTCCTGTTGACTGAGATGAAAAAGTATTACTTTCCCAAAGTATTGGCTTAAACCTGGCTCTCTTTGTTGTCCAGCCAACTGTTTCATCATATGATGCAATAATTAGTTAATAATTTTCTGAAGGATACATTTTCTTCTATTTTTAGACATGTGTTTATGTCAGGCAAGAAGAAATAGAACCACATGTTAAGTTCCAATTAAGCAGATTTACTGCTCATACCTATACACAAGAATCTAGTCAACTAACAGTTGGTGCTAAATTGGCCGCAGAGAAGAATCAGCAAAATTCAAGAGGGATTGGACTCAGACCATTAGGGAAACATAATAATTCTAGGCTGATGACTCTCTTGAGCCCGCCCCCAGGCTCTGCCCGTCCTTCTATAGTTTTTCTATCATTGAAGAAGAAAAGTCCATTAGAGAGTGAAAACCAGTGAGTTGCTGGTCTGAAATTCTTGGAGAGCTGATATAGTTACATTGAGGCATAGTTTGGTATGAGATATGAAAAAATAGATTAAGCTGGTTAGCATACCCCAAAGTCTTGCCTGAAATCCAGTAAGCTGTTTAAGTGAGTGATTGTTATGGAAGATCTATGCATGGGCATAAAAATATAAATATAAAAAGATAAAGAATGGAATGCTTCCAAATATCTCATTTTTAATGTGACAGAAGGATAAATTTGTTAAACACATGGGGGGAATCATATTAACAGTAAATAATTTTAGTCTAATTTAAAGTCAAACTTTTGTCTTAGTTCCATTTACACAATTGTCCTTGTTTTTAGTGTATGGAATAGACTCTAGTATGTCCTCCAAAGGTCAATGCTGGCTTTTGAACCTCCCAAAACTTGTGTGCTGATGACTTAACTATGCACTTTATATCTAATTCAAATGAAGACACCTTTTTTATCTGCTTTATCTATAAGTCAAACAAAATTATTCATAACTTTGTCACCTATACAGAATATATCAGGAAAGTAACTTGTAATTACTGAAGATAAATTTTGATAAAAGGTGGGTGGGAGAATAAAGAATAGGGATTTCTCTGTCAACATATGCACAGCAGAAAATTCTATCTTTTTTGATATTCATCCATCTGGAAAATTAATAGGCTTAGTTGAATGAAAGAACATTTAGACACTCCCAACATTTATACAATCAAAGGTTCTTTGTCTGATCAGGGAAAATTGTTGTAGCATTTGTTTTATATCTAAGTTAAGTCTCATAGTAATGCTTATACATGAGAGTTATAAATGAGCCAAGTGATATAAATCTAACCTGCTTGGGAAAAAAACATATTCTTTTGATATCAATGAGTTTATACATCCTATGAAACATTAGTAATTTATGGGATATAGTAAGATAGACGCTCTCTTCTATAAGGCAAATTACATTCATCCTAGTAATTCTTGTCTTACTTGGGCTTTACCGTAGAAATGATATTTTTTTAATATATGCTTTACAAAGTACCAGATACCTTTAATGTTTCTTGGAAAATAGGAATATTCGGAGAGTGCTGTGCTTTCCTTAATCTTCTTTATCAAGCCCAGCAGATTAACGAGTAGCCACAGATCTGTGAATGTGAAAATAAATCAAACCTGGAAGCATATTTTTCAGCCAGTTATTTTATTGTTTATTTCCTTTAGTGATATACAAGCATTTTTATGATTTTTTTTTTTGCTCTAATGAGGCCCTTTGATGTGGCCTCTAATAATAATAATCCTCTTTTGGTAACTAATTAAAGTAAACACAGAAGTGTAGTTGCATGTTAGACATTCAGTGTAATGTGTGGCTTGGCCTTTAATCTAAACAAAGTTCTTATTGCAATGGTGATTAGCCAAATTTATGAAACTATTCCCTTCTACTATATGGAATTATAACTATTTGTCTTTTTTCAGTCAGCTGGTAAGCAAATCAAGACTCGTTCATAACACGAACTAGCTTCAAGAAGAAATGTCTGGCTTTCTGAAAGGAATTTTTTTTTAATTTATCAAAAAATTAATTCCTTTAATCTTTTGATAAATTAAATCTATGGTTAGGGCAAATGAAATGAGAAACCATGAAGGTCACTGAAGGAAAACTAAAGATACAGCATTTGCTCAGAACTAAAAGTAGAATGTATATTACATTATAAAAATGGATGCAGTGATATTGAGTCAGTTTGCAGGTGGATTCTTTTGGAATAGGGAGGGAGGATTAATGGCCTTTTTATCTGATAACCATCTAATTTAGCCCCAGGAAATAAGTATTCATGTGTATTTGACGTCTCCAATATCTGCTTTAATATCTATTAAATTCTGTACTTTATCAAAGCAACTTAGAATACTAATCTAATTCCATAACAAATTCCTTTGGGAGGGCTTTGGTGAAGCAGTCCAGAAAAGTAAGAATCATGGCAATGAACTATCCGCTAGCTTTTGTGATGGCTCCTTTACAGATTGTTCAGAATGCTACATCATGGTTAACCTGTCTCACCAACAGTATACAAATGATTTTCTGTAATGGCCCTTCCCCCCCCTCTCTCTCATAATTTTCTATGGTTATGTGTTTGGCTGAGCAGGACTTCAATGCATTTTTTGTCTGTATTGTTTCTTTTTATCTGTTTGTACATATGCACCTGTGGACAGAATTTGAATTAGTAGGACAGGTCAGGAAGCCACCCCCACCGTAAGTTTTGTGTCAATATCTTTTGCCCATAATATTTAGAAGGCAGCAGCGGATATGATTTTGGTAAATGTGGGAGAAACCAGTTGTATAGCTTAATCAATTAATCTGGAGAAATTATTTTCTCTTTCAGCCTTTAGTTCAGGAAAACATTTGGGACAGTGGAAGAAGAAGCAAGCCAGAAATATGATGGACAGGGTCAAATCTCACAGGGAAAATTCTGGCACACAAAAGAGCAAAAAGAAAACCTGCAATTGGGCCAGGGGCTGCAGAGATAAGAGAGCTGATAGTCATACCCTGGCATTCTTAGGTGAAACCTCTGAGAATTGTTCTTGGGTTCCTGCAGCCTGGAGGGCCCCCAAACCAAATGATCTGGTTAGCAGCAGCTGCCATAATAGCTTTTTTTTCTTAAAGAGATGATTAGAGAATCACAGATAGCACTCCAAGAAATAACAGTAGCAGCACAACACAGTTGCCTGGCCCTGGAGCTTTCTCCTTGCAGGAACAAAGTACAGGGATTTTTTGGAGGTGGGGGATGTTAATGAATGGAAGAGAAGAAGAAAGAAAAAGTGCCACCTATAAATGGGTGAGATGGAGATCAACAGGGAGGACATGGTCAATGGTATTTGTTTTTTTTTTAATTTAAAGGTTTTTAAGATAGGTCTTTGTTTAGCTAGCTAGCTAATATTTATCTTATATAGCCACTTGTCATAACAAAAGCAACTCTGATGTACAGCAGGTGGCATGCAACAAAGTTAAAACAGTGAATAGATATTGTTGTTGTTAGTTGCAAAGTCATGTCTGACCCATTGCGACCCCATGAACAACGTTCCTCCAGGCCTTCCTGTTCTCTACCATCTTCTGGAGTCCATTTAAGCTCACGCCTACTGCTTCAGTAACTCCATCCAGCCACCTCATTCTCTGTCGTCCCCTTCTTCTATTGCCCTCAGTCTTTCCCAGCATTAGGCTCTACTCCAGTGAGTCCTTCCTTCTCATTAGGTGGCCAAAGTACTTGAGTTTCAACTTCAGGATCTGGCCTTCTAAAGAGCAGTCAGGGTTGATCTCCTCTAGGACTGACCGGTTTGATCTTCTTGTAGTCCAGGGGACTCGCAGGAGTCTTCTCCAGCACCATAGTTCAAAGGCCTCGATTCTTTTGCGCTCAGCCTTTCTTATGGTCCAACTTTCACAGCCATACATTGCAACTGGGAAAACCATGGCCTTGACTATATGTACTTTTGTTGGCAGGGTAATGTCTCTGCTTTTTAGTATGCTGTCTAAATTTGCCACAGCTTTCCTTCCCAGGAGCAGGCACCTTTTAATTTTTTGGCTGCAGTCCCCATCTGAGGTGATCTGAATATATCTGAATAGATATACAGAACCACTTATCATTATTAATTATAAAAACATTTTAAAAATTACAAAAAAATGAGGGGAAATAACAAGTGAAGGACATTAATAATGATAATGGAGCCACCCCATCAGTTCACCCATCCCTGTGATGCTGGCATAATCAGATCTTACGCGACTGTAGGAAGCTTAGAAGTGACAAGGCCAAGCTCACCTCAGTGGGAATTAAGTTATCAAATCTGTGGCCTGCAAACTTTTTGCAAACAGAAAACAGGGTATCTGTTTATTCCCCCTCCTCTATATACATGTTTGTGTGCATGTGACCACACTTATAGAAGCCCACAAGGTGGGTGAGTGGTGCAGGAGCTCTACATTGAATTTTGTGTAGAGATTCTACTAAAAATGGCATAAGCTCCAAAGGTAAAGGTAAATGTTTCCCCTGAGTAGTTGTGTCTGACTCCAGGGTGTGGCACTTGTCTTCATTTTCTAGCCAAGGGATCTAGTGTTGTCTGAAGATGCTTCTGTGGTCATGTGGCGGCACGACCATATGCACATAGAATGCTGTTACCTTCCCACCAAAGTGATATCTATTTATCTACTTGCATTTGCATGTTTTTGAACTGCTAGGTTGGCATGAGCTGGAGCAAGAGGCGGGACCTCATCCCATTGAGCAATGCTTGGGTCTCAAACCCAGGGCTGTCGTCTTTCAAGCTGACCAGCTCAGTGTCTTTAACCGCTGAACCATCACACACTATCTAGAAACTCCGATGTTGTCAAATAACTGGAAGTTCTGGATGTTACATAATACTTTGAATAAACTGTAGCTTCTGCAATAAATTAAAGAGTTTTCAGTTCTGACTATTGCTGAGACTTTTATATTGAGTCAGGACTGAAGAAGTAAACCATAATTCCAGGAATCAGGGCTTGGAAAACATTCACAGTGTAGCTCATTATAGGCAGCCTTAGTTGTTTGGAGAGGCAATGATGCAAAAGGAGTGGGGCTTCTCACCCACCCACCTGAATTTTTACCACTTTATCCCCATGATTTTCCTTTTTTAAAAAAGAAATACTAAAACTAGGTTAGGACTATCTGAGAGTTAACCATATTTTCAGCCTATATTAGGAAAACAATAGGTTGTTTGTTTGTTTGTTCCCCTGCCATCCACTTTCAGCCATTACGGTTAGCAGGAATTCTGAGGACCTGAAAAATAGTCCTAGAACCTTAAATCACACATCTTTCTGTAAAGAATGGCTTTATGGGATAAAATTAAGAGGCGACTGGCTGAGCCTTTTTATGTTCTATTTGGCTGTTTGTTCAAAGGACTCAGGTTTTGTGTCTTTTTATACAGAAATAAACCCTACTCTTCAGTAGGCTTAATTTTGAACGATAGCATTTTAGGCTTGATACTGTCTAGAAGGCTGTGAAGGTGATTATTTTTTTTGAAGACGTAATAGTTAAATTAGATTGCTATTGAATTCCTTGCAGATCGTTAGTTCAGAGATCAGAGGGACTACCTTTGTTTTCCATTCTTCTATTTAACGTTGTGTATGAATTCTCTTTGTCTTTCCAGCCTTGCTTATTGATGGAAACGTATCTTTCATTTTGACTCAAACAGAGTCTTCTTTTTTTTGCTCCCAGCCTGTTTACAAAGGCTTCCTTGGAGGGAGGGTTGTATTTTCCCCATGAATCCATTTTTATCATAAAATAATTGGTAGCTTGGGGGGAAAAAATAAACACTCCAAGAGAAATGTCTTCACAATTGCTATCTTTACAATTGCTAACTATTCACACTGTATAATAGAGGTAGAACTAATCCATGTTGCCTGGTGGCTTTATTACCACAAGCCAGCGATATTTTTTTGAGCTGAAATGGACAATATCGTCCTGTATTCATCATCCACCCATTACATATGTGACCTCCATCTGTCTCGCATTCCTCTGTCTGCTTTCAACATACCATTTGCCTGCTTATGTCAAGCCCTGGTGGCATAGTGGTTAGAATCAGTGGTGGGATTCGCACCCCTTCGGCAGAACCGGTAGCTAATTTTTGTTGCCCACGCCCAGAATAGACTTCCGGAAGCGGCATCCACACAGAGAACCGGTTGTTCACCTATTTGAATCCCATCACTGGTTAGAATGCAGTATTGCAGGCTAACTTTGCCCAGGCCAGGAGTTCGATCCTGACCGGCTCAAGGTTGACTCAGCCATCCATCCTTCTGAGCTCGGTAAAAGGAGGACCCAGATTGTTGGGGGCAATATGCTGACTCTGTAAACTGCTCAGAGGGGGCTGTAAAACACTATGAACTGGTAAATAAGTCTAAGTGCTATTGCTATGTCACCTTAAACCATTTTCAGTAGCACATATCACAATTCATGGGCTGCTGGACAGGTCAGGGGTGTTCTTCCATGGTTGCCACACTCCAGCACCATTTTGAGCCTTGAGATACAATTTGCTATCTGCTATTGTTTGAACATATTTTAAAAATAATAATAACAATTTTCATAGTGGAATGTGAAAATGCTCCACATAAAAGGCATTGCTTGTTTAGCCAGTCAGTTGATTGATTTGTTGATTGAAAGATGTAGTGGAGCTAGTGGGTTGCAGCCAGGCATCCCTTATTTCAGTTATCTCTCACTGATTATAAGAGGGTTGAATGAAACGTAATGCCTCCACTTCCATATCTTTACTTTAAACAGGGATGTTTTAATAAATGGCACAGTAAAATCATCCTCAAAATAAGCTGTTTTGTTACCCATACTTACCTGTAAATAGAACCATCACCAATTGTTACACAGTTCTGCCAATGATGGACAAGCTTCTTAAATCTGTTGTGAAAGAATACTATTCATGGTTTGACAGCACTTTTCACCTCTTTGAGTCAGTCAAATGCTGTGCTGTCCTACTCATTCACATGCACATGTAACAGTGTGTGTGTGTGTGTGTGTGTGTGTGTGTATGGAAGATGGTTTCGTTGTCATCAACACAGGCAGTCAAAAAGTTGTCCACACAGTTTTTATTGTATGCATTCACAACTTAATTTTTAACTTAGATTCGGTTCAAAAGTTTGCTCAAACAGAATATTTGTTTAAAAAGAGAACCTTTAGCACTCTTATTATTCAATATGCATAATCTATAAATAAACATACTCTTGTATATATTTTATAAATGAAAAATTGTCTTCTGAAGATATCCTGTCTTCTGAAGCTAAATCCAAAAACGTATTTCTCTTTTTTCCCTCTAAATTTAATAATAAGATTATGATGGAATACTTTCCAAGCTACTGTCTTCTTTACCCTAGAGGAAACAGCAGTATAACTTAACATTGCCTCAAATATTCAATATTAATTTATCTAATCAAATGGATTTTCCGCTTCAGGTAAGATGGATCAGAGCCAAATTTGCTTTGAGCTTCACACTATAGCTCTACACATTTATATTTCATTCAAATGGTTGGATTGAAATATATCTAAATCATTACGGTTTCGGAAACTTTATATTATTCCCTTAATGCTCCACTTGTTCACAAAGCTATGCAACTTGATCTTACGTGCATTCTGAAAATTTAGTGTACTGTTTTCTCTAATTTCTTAGAAGCTAGGATAATAAGGGAATGGACAATGTCTGTTGATAATAATGTGTGTGTGTGTTCTGTTTCACTGAATACATAGCGGGAGTTGCTTTGCTTGCCCCTGAAGACCTGAATTAAATAAAATCCTCATCTTTCTAAGCAATTGGTATCAAACACGAAGAACTGAGACCACATATTAAATTCCAGCTGATTTACTGATCAGGCCTATTCACAAGAATCTAGTCAGCTAATGGTCAGCAGTAAATTGGCGCTAGATAAAAATCAACAGAATTCAAGAGAGATTGAATTTAGACCATTTGTGGGAACATAAAGATTCTAGGCTGATTACTCACTTAACTCTGCTTGCTTTTCTCCTACATTGGCTGCACAATCAAACTCTTCTTATTACGAAATGACTATGAAAAGTTGCTTAATCAGAAATGATTCTTTTTTAATTTAAGTCTATTAAACATATTCCATTTAACAATCTTTCAGATTCTTAATGTACTATTGTGTGTCCCTGTTCATCTTTTTCTTCTCAAGGATACTGTACATATACTGTTCTTTGAGGATTTGTTTTCCATGCCACCCTTTTCATTTTCATGTTCTGAATTTTTTTCAGAGAGACTTCTGAACTAAACCTACAAGTGATAGTAGTTGGGCAACTGGAATTAACTTCATGAGATAATAATTTCAGGGAACAGCCCTCTTATGTTTCTTTTCTGTCAGGAAAATTGAGTGTGCAAATGGCCCCTGGGTCTTCTGGCCAGGAATAAAAAACTTATCATTCTTCATCCATCTATGTCTGTTCTAAAATACTACCTTTGTGATTTAATTAATGTTCTGATATTCTCATCCTGGTATGCAAAATTATTCAGCTTTTATTTTATGAATCTGTTCTTCAGTTAAGAGTTATTACAGATTTATTTAAAGTTCTGTTCTTTCTCCAGAGAAAATGCTGGTTACATAACAGCAAGAAGTGTTAATCTCTTGTTAAAATTCTGATGAAGAGTGATTTTGCACATCTATGGAGGCCTTGACCTAAAGCTATGAAGGGCTAAGTCAGCTACAGTCATCCTTCAATTTTTTTCTTCCATGTTAAGAAGAAAGAAAGTTTCAAACAAAAAAAAACCCCTGATCATTTATTAGAAATTGGTCTTGGACTATTTCTTTAATGCTAGCCTCCAGTTTCTCTTAGCAAGGTCATTTGCATAATGTGTTATTATGTCTAAATGGAAAACTAAATGTCTCCATGTGGTCTTTAAAATGACAAGTACTTGTCAGCTTCATGTAATATTCAAAAGTAATAGATCCAAATCACAACAGCTCGTACTGAGATGTTAAAACAACTTGTTGTGTATCCTTCCTTGACAAATTTACGCTTTGGTATGGAATTGTCAATTACAGTTTTCATGTGTTAAACATTTCAGTTCAACTGTGTACAAATTTAGTGTAGCTTTTATTCTGCCATGCTTTGAGAGAAATTACTATTCACACAACAGGCTTCTACTGTTCCCACTCCCTTCCCCTCAAACAATATAGCTCAGGGAGTAATCTTCAGATGACCTTGGCAACACACACTGAAGAACCTCTGCCTCAATTATTCTGGGAAACACAAATTCCTCTTGACAATGGTTCCAAGCATTGTGAAAAAATAATGTGACCAAGTTTCCATATTAAATAGTATCTGATTTGAGATTTCCAACACAAATGTATCATTTGATGGCAATGTTTTTTTTTTTTAAAGGGAAAGAGCTTTGTCTAGCATTCCAAGGAACCTTATCAGGCATTCCTGAATATGAGTCTGTGTGCATTGTATATGATTAGAACTATATCCATTTGTCCGCCTGCCTTTGTTTATTCAGCTATCCTATATGTCCAAGTATTGTGATTGAACAAGCTTCTGTGAATACCTACCTGCCAAATGCCTTGGGCTAGCCAGGATAGTTTATGTGTTGAGGTTGTTCTGCCCCAGATTTTGCTTTTTTACTTACAGAGAGAAAAGAAGACAACTGAGTTGGCTGATACTAACTAAGCTGGAGCAAGTTAGCTTGAGACCCTGTGCTTTCCAACTCAAGTGACCAGGAACTTTCTTTTCAAAGGGAAGACAAAGTCTTCAGGAAAAGAAGAAGGATATGTCAGCAGTTCTGCTTGCCATAAGATATCATAAGATGGCAAACTCTGAGTTTTGGTTTATTCAGTGGCCTTCCTTATCCATGTCATATGAATATCTCATTTAATGTCTGTGCTGTATAACTTCGTTCACGTGCGAATGATGAAGACATGCAGGCCTTTTTATATGGCCAGAAACCCGGACAGTGTTAAACAATAGGAACAGAGCGTTTTCGCACCTTGCGCATGCGCACAAGGCCGCCGCCGCTCTGTCTGCTTTTGGAATGCCCGGGACCAATGCGACACAACACCCCTCCCCCCTAGATGGAACATACTTCATGTACACTGATGTACGTCATGCATTGGGAAGAGTGGCATACAGTTGTATTATTCAAATGCAAGAAGTGTGGAATACGTGAGTTTGCCCTCAGGCAAACTCTCTTCAATATTGATTAATACAATAAATGTATCCAAAATCAAAAAAATAATACAAAATAATTTACCCACGAGTTACTCCCTTTATCCAGGGGCCTCATGAACAGGTCCCTCATGATTTGACAACAACTTCACAAAGTGGAGCTATCAACTTCTCAGATGTTTGGGTGGGCACTTGGCCCTCTGCGACCTTCTAATGCCCGGAGAGATTGCCTGGCCCACCTGCTTGCCTACCAGGCTAGGCAGGCCAGGGTGTTGCTACCCTAAATCCCCAGGTGACCCTGGTGACTGTGCCTAGCCTACCTGCTCACCTACCAGGCTAGGCAGGTCAGGACTTTGCTGCCCCAAAGATCCGGTTGACCCGCCCAGCTGCTGGCTGGCTGGACCCTCTAAGTCCAAGCCAGCATACCTTGGAGGGGTGGAAGTCCCCGAGTCCACAATAGACCCTTCTTGGGAACACTGTCCCTCGAGCCCAAGGCCAGCAGTTGGAGAGTGGAAGTGCCCCAGTACTCTGTGGCCCCCAAGCACGTGCCCGAGGTGCCAGAGTCAGGAGTCGCCTCCATGGCAACCCCCTTTGCTGGTAACCTCCTTTTGGGAGCAATTGCGGAATGAGGCAAGTGACCCTGATGGAATTCCTTTTCTCTTGCTGCTTGTGATTTGTGTGGATACCCCCAGTCAGTCTCCCTGTCTGGATCACTATCTGACATATGTGAATACTGTGGATACCCCCAGTGTGACTTCCTGTCTGGAGTAATTATGGATGTGTGGGATGACCCCCTATCCAGTGAATTCCTGTTAGGAGCACTTGCGGAACCTTGGGATGAATCCCAAACAGCCTCAGTAGCAGCTAGTGAGGGCCTGTTAGTCCTGGGAAACTGTGACCCAAAATGCATATCTTGGTCCTCCTCCCCCCCAGAGCAGAGCCAGGAGCTAAAGGGTGTGAGTCCAGTCTCCAATGCAGTTGGTCTATGTGTCTGCAAAGAATGCGGCCATCACCCAAGGCAACTTTGTATGGCAATGGCCCCGAGACCTTGCAGACCACAGCTGTGACCCAGAGATGTCCAGGCCCATAGTTTCTTGTCTAAACCGGATCGCCCACCTGGAATCTCCTAAGTGCCCGCGGTTGTGACACCTGTGAAGCCACCCGGTCAGGGTGCAGCCTGTCCAGTTTAGTGATGAGGCGGCGACCCCAGCGAAGTTCACCAGGGCTATTCCCTGTGGCTGTGCATGGTGTGGTGCAGGCTGCAAGAAGGAAATCAGCTAACCTGTGATGCCACTAACCATAAGTCAGTTTCTTGAGAGCATCTTTGGTGGTGCACACCATTCTCTCTGCCAGTCCGTTGGAGGATGGATGGAAGGGACCCGATGGTGCATGCCAGATCAGGTTGGCCTGAAGAAAAGCCTGGGACTCAGAAGAGGTAAATTGAGGGCCATTATCTGAAACCAGAACATCTGGAAGACTGTGTGATGCAAAAATTCCTCTCAACACCTAGATGGTTCTGGCAGTAGTAGTGGAGGAAACCGGAACAACCTCTAGCCATTTGGAATGGCTATCAACAACAACCAGGAAGAATTGCCCCTGAAAGGGCCCAGCGTAATCTATATGCACCCTAGACCATGGGGTTTGAGTTTCCTTCCACCTATGTACTGGGGCCTGAGGCATTTCAGGCCGAGACTGTTGGCACACTTGGCACCTGTGCACCTGGGCCTCGATGGCTTTATCGAGCCCAGGCCACCAAAGATGGCTGCACACAAGCGCTTTCATCCTGACTATACCAGGATGTCCCTCATGCAGAGAGATCAAGATTCTAGACCTCAATGAGGCTGGGATCACTGCCCTGCTACCCCATAAAAGGCAACCGTTGAAACTGGAAAATTCATGCTTCTTATGCCAGAAGCTTTGGAACTCAGTATCTGGGCACTTGTCAGGCCATCCTGACAACACCCATGTCAGCATGCATGTAAGCGTGTGATCAGTGGCAGTTTCTGCAGCCACGTGCCTAGCATTGAGGGGAGACTCAGGCAACTCCTGAATGGAAAGAATATTAATGGCTAGAGCAGGATCTGGCTCTAATTGGTTCAGGGGTAATCTGCTCAGGCCATCTGCATGACCCATTTCTCTTCCTGGTTTGTGAACTAATGTATAGTCATATGCTGACAGGAAAATGGACCATCTCAGCATATGAGGAGAAATGATATGTGGGGTCTGTTTGTTAGTGGTAAACAAACCCACTGAAGGCTTATGGTCAGTATAGACCATGAAATGGCGACCATATAAGAAATCATGAAATTTCTTAATGCCAGCCACTATGGCCAAGGCTTCTCTGTCAATCTGAGCATAATTTCTCTCTGCAGAAGACAGAGTCCTTGAATAATAGGCCACAGGGATCTGTGTCCCATCAGCCTTCAGATGGCTAAGTACAGCTCCCACCCCATAAGGAGATGCATCGCATGCGATGCAAACAGGCAGTTTCTCAATGAAATGCGCTAAAACAGCATTAGAAGTGAGCAAGGCCTTAACCTCATTGAAACTCTTGTCATGAACTTTAGTCCACTGCCAAGGAGCCTGCTTGTCTAAGAGCCTCTGTAATGGCTCTGCCATTGCAGCTTTATGTGGGAGAAATGCATGGTAAAAATTTAATAGCCCAAGAAGGCTTGCAGCTCACTCTTAGACTTAGGGCTTGGGGCCTGCTGGATAGCTTGCAATTCAGTTTCAGCAAGGTGAATGCCTTGAGCATCAATCCTGAATCCTAAGAAGTCAGTAGAAGTGACTCCTATCTTACATTTATCCTTCTTTAGTTTAAGGCTTGCTTAACCACCACATCTAGAGAACCTTCAAAATCCTTATACTGTACCCTAAGGGTGGCCTCCCCCTTAACACACACCATAGAATTTTGAAAATAGTATTAAATTTGATGGCCTGAGTTTAACTCGAAGGCCACTACTGCTGCAAATCCTTTTAAAGGTATTAATTGAAATAATGGAAAGAGCGGACCTGTGTCCAACTCCATCAGTAAGGGAACCCCTTGCAACCTTACGTTAATGGAAAGTTTCTTTTAAGGGGCTTGTGTGTCCCTGTTCTTAGAATGCTCATGTGCGATGCACAGAAACCCACCCTGTTTTGGCTGGGGACCCTGGTATCTTTCTGAAGCAATTCTTCCTGAGGTTGAACCTTCTGGCGACCCAAACAGGCGGATGCAATGTGGCCCTGCTGCCACATGCCCTGCAAATGGCGGAGCAAAACCTGCAGTCAGCTTGCTTGTGGTGTCCTCCACACCTGAAGCATTGAAGCGATGCTGGGGCCTTGACCGGATGTCCCTTCTGCCTCCTCTCAGCTGGCTAGTGAAGTCTGTCGACCTCCTCTTCAGGATCCGCTTCTGATCCTTCTATAGTGTCCTCTTGATGGATGGTAGCCGTGTCTGAAGGATTCCTAGCGAGGCACAAGGCCTTCACAGCCCCGCCTGCTGCTTTCACAGCTACCACCTCTCGCAACACATCTTGGAAGGAGACATCTTCTTTTGCAAAAATCTTTTGTTGTAAGTCTCTGCTCCTTAAGCCACAGACAAAACAATCTCGCAGCCTCTCTTCCAGATCCTTGAACTCACAATGTCTGGCTGCTTGCCTTAAGGCCGCAATAAAGTGTGCAGCAGATTCACCCAGTCTCTGGTCTCTCTGCTCGAACGCATGCCTCCAAGCAATGATGGATACCTTCGGCTGGAAATGTTCCTTCAACATTTTCTTCAAGTCAGCATATGTTACTGACTCTGGAGGTGCAGGGGCCACCAGATTTTCTGCGATGTCAAAAGCTTCTTGTCCACAGGCACACAAAAGAGTTGCTGCCTTCAGGCCTTCTTCTCTAATCTGATTTACTCGGAAGTAATTCTCCACCCATGCTACATAGGAATTCCATCTCTCTGGGTGGGAGACATCGAAATCAGTCAAGCAGCCAATCTTTGACATCGTAAGCTCTACGACCTTCACCACTCGCTTCCTCTACAAGCTGCTGTTGGGGAAAGGGTCCTTTAGTTGAGCTCAACCTCCAGCGACGCTGTACTGGCAGGCTGGGACACTGATTTAGATGCTGTCTTCCCCTCTTCAGGACTTCCTGGGTAAGTCCTCAAATCTTTTGTTCCAGCTTGCAAAGGATCCCATCTTCGTCACCAGTGTTGTATACTTTGTTTGCGTGCGAATGATGAAGACACATGGCGATGCTGAACAAACACTTTATTCTCCTTCTACAACAACCAAGCAAAAGGAAAAGGCACGCAAGCCTTTTTATATGGCCAGAAACCCGGACAATGTCAACCAATAGGAACAGAGCGTTTTCGCCCCTTGTGCATGTGCACAAGGCCGGCACCACTCTGTCTGGTCCCCAGGCAGCTTTTGGAATGCCCGGGACCAATGCAACATCCCGAGCCTGCTTTTGCAGGCTCAGGACACAACAGTCTGCATCACTCAATGACTGAGATACTGGTCCTTACTGTAGTTATAAATCAAGGACTATCTGTATAGAAACCTTTCTAATGGCACAATCAAAAACTGAGATACAGAGATGTAGAGAGCTATGCTTGATTCCTAAATATATTCCCGTGGTTTCAATACAGTAGAAGTTCTAGGGAAAAAATATCTTAAATTCTGGGAAAATCCATTAAAGGGATAAAAGCAAACTTTATAAAATTCTGTACACTGTCTGTATTTTATCACAAATGGATGAAGACTTCTTTGAGTTTCTGAGTCAGATCTAATGAATCATTGTTAACCAAGGCTGACCAGTAAGTTCCAATGCAATCTATCTATATCCAAGCCCTGCATTCTGACAATGTTTTCAGGACATGTTAAACTAGAGTCTTAAGCTTCCATGCTCTCCTTCTCCAAATGTACTTATTTCAAAGCCACAGAGAAAGATTGTTCAGAATCTTTATTTTCAGTTAGCCGTAGCTTGCTGGGTTGTGTTGACTCCATGGTCATCACAGTTTATTAGTTCACTTAGTACAACCAATTGTTGTTTGTCAAAGTGCTGACCATGAACGTTCTTCCTGCTGTCCAAAGGGAAGGGAATGATTGGGAAGAGTGAATGAACTGAAAGCAATCATGGTTTTATTCCATTGTTTGCATGTTGTTCTAAACTTGTTCTTCAGACAGGTCAATATTAAGACCCAAAGGTTGGGGCTACTCAAGGGGCTGCTATTGTTGTTGTCATCTATATTACTATTTATTAAATTATCTTCATATAATATGGGGAGGGGGGTTCATTGAGTTTGGGAGCGCTGTTCTAAATCATTTTTTTTATTCTGATGCTTTTATTCTGGTGCTTTTGAGGGATATAATCATGCTGGTTCAGAATTCTCACAGTGTAATTCAAGTATCCTCCTCCTCCTCCTCCTCCTCCTCATCATTTTAGCCATTGTCTATCCACTGCAGGATGAAGGCCTCTTCCACATGTTTCTAACCCATACAGTCCTGAGCTTTCTTTTGCCAATTGGGCCGGCAAACTTGCTGATGTCATCACTCCATCTTGTTCTAGAAGAAAACATTTTGTGTGTTTTTATTTCAACACCACCATCACCACGCCAGTGATACAAGCACCAGTCATTTGGCCACTGAATTAAGATGGCATGATATGCAGAACACTCTCGGGATTGCAAAATGGAGAAGGGTCCCACAGACAGGCTGTGAGCTATGGGTTGTGTGTTTAGTTCAGTGAACAAATCAGGTCAAGATGTTTTCTTTGTTTTCTTTTGCCTTTATTTCCTAAGTTTCAATTCTGAAATTAAGCTGAGGACAAGTAAGGTGTAATAACCAAATCTCCCCTGAAACAAAGTGACCCTCTTCATATGAATAATTGAATGATCACTTTCTAACTCATTTATAATAGGTGTCTTGTGACTTTGTCACAATTAATAAATGAGATGTAAGGACCTCTGATTCTGAGCCAAGGGAACAGGACATATTTCCGGTGAATCTGTGGCTAGCTATAGCATTCTTTTTGTTGGAATTATATTAAAGACTGAAGACTTCATACATTATAATGGCAAATAAATTTTGTGCTGCAGAGTCTGATAGGCTGCAGATATATTAAATAGTCTGATAGGCTGCAGATATATTGAAGTAATGTACAGCATCACAACCTGCTCTTTATTTCAGGGGATGTTTATCTATCTATCTATCTATCTATCTATCTATCCATCCATCCATCCATCCATCCATCCATCCATCTATCCTCAAGAAAATTTAAGGATCTATATGCACAATGATTTTTATAGACAGCCTCCTATGTATCAGAATGAGAATAAACCACACAGTGGATGACTTAACGTAAATTAAAAAAAAACACATCCAATGCAACTTTTGGTAGTGTATCCTAGAAAAATCCTATATTTAATTATTTAACAAGTTGGCAATCAGGCTTCATGCTAAGCATAAAAGTAACTGGACAATGTCATTTTTTTTTAACCACTCATCCACCAAACTTGTATGGACAGCCATCTAGAGAGAAAGAGAATACTATATAGCCTTATTATTATTAATTTTTGGTTTAATTGGCTTGCAGACAAGTGGATTTTAAGAAAGAAGTCAGAAAATAACTTCTTATTCTGGTTACAGAAATCTTATCTGAAAAAAGTGTGCTTGTGGAATGTATGTACAGTAGATTTTGCACTCTGGGAACGCCTGCTGAGTTTCATCAAGTTAGCATGTCTGGTTATATTATAAAGAAGACTGACCTTCCAAACAACTTGGTAGGGAGCGATTATGACATGGTGCTGAGTGAACTACACACCATGATTAAACTAATTTGAAGTATTCTGTATCTGTCCTTGCACTGAAAGGGGTTTGATTATCATTTGTGCATTTTTAATATTGAGATAAGGGCACATTTATCCTATCCATATACAATGGACTTTCCTTTTTTTTCTTTTTCCCATGCAATATTCACCTAATCATTAAAACCATGCATTGCCTCAGCACAATCCCAAATCCATACTGGGTTGTTTGTTCTGAGCTCAGTTGGGACAGAACATGTGTCTCAATTTGCTTTGTCCTCCATTCAAAGTTTTCCACAAAAGTTCACCTCCAACACGTAGTTCAGGAAAGAGAATATGTTTGATTGAAAGGAAGGTACTTGTTGCCAAAAAAATTATACAGATTTTCTTTTCTTTTCTTTTCTTTTCTTTTTACAAAAATACTACCTCTGGGCATTTCGTAGCATTATAAACCCTTTAATGGAGAGGAGAAGAAAAGGGGAGTATTGGATTCAGTGACTGACAGGTCTGCTCTCAAATCTTTGTGAATAATCTTTTGTCTAAACACAGTATCTTGAGGATAAGATGGAGAGAACATGATAGAGAATACTTCCTTAATAATTTCCTCATATCATTGTTTCCAACACCTCATCTTTAGAAGTTAAAAGAGACTTTGTGGGTGTCTTGTCAACCTGATTGGTTTAAACACTATATTTTCTTTTATGAAAGAAGATGAATTAGTTAATCTCTTTGCAAAAATCTTTAACGTACGTGCTTAAAATTTGTCAACTGATGTATGGGAAGTTTCTTCACTGTTCAGCTCATCGTCACTGCAAGTTTTATTCCATAGCAATTTTAAAGAAAAGTTAGAATTGAAAGGCATTTAGCTCAAAGGTCCTGTACCAAGTTCTATGACATTTAGCGTGGGCTCTCTATTTACGATGTTCAAATATATGTTAGTCTGGTCACATTTTGAAAAATCTGCTCATGGCATGCTTTTTTCCTCATGTTAGAAAATTGACCTAGGGGCTGGGCAAGTTTTTCTGAGAACATTTTTGGAATTTGGGTATCTTCGAATGAGCTACCATCCAAGGCCAGAAGTATGCTCCGGAGGATCCACTCTTCAGAGAGGTCTACAATCTGTGCGCAGTCCTAAGAATGATTACTTTATCAGCATGGCATCCGTGTATAGTTAGCATTTAGTACAATGGATTTATTTTAAGTGTTTTAGATTGAGGACCTATCCTGAAACCCACTACCTATATCATGGGGATACTGCTGAAAAGTGTCTTCATGTTGCTCTCATACGTATAACTATTTATTGCAAGGAACTCTTTATGGAGCCTCCCCATGATGGTGGTAAATCAGGGTTTCAAGCACATTTTTCCACTCCATTATATCATATCATATGATAGTTAGAGGTAGAAGAGAGTGTTTATAGGTCAGGGTTGAACTGTAGGGTTCTTGGTATTCTCTGAGCTTAGTTATTTTCTTGCAGATATTTCATTACCAAGCTAGGTAACACCATCAGTGCATTGATGATGTTACCTTGTTTGGTAATGAAATATCTGCAAGGAAGCAACCAAGCTCAGAGAGCACCAAGAATCCCACACACCTTTGGAGATGTTCTTTCATTTAATTTATGGATCTTACATTCTGTTTCTCGACTTGCCTGCTTATAATTCTTCTCATTTTGTTTTATGGAGAATGGGAAAATAATAGCTTTATGAAACGATGTGCTCTTCCTCTCTCGTGGGATCGCAAAGATCAAAGTTGCAGTTGCTGTAGTACAGAGTCACTTCTGTACTGGTAAAACCCCAGATGGTACAATTAAATTATCACTAATTATTTTATGGTCCGTAATCAAGATTCACAGGAGATGTACTTACTTCATAACTACCTCGTGTCATTGTTTCCCATCTTTACAAGTTTAAAGAGACTTCGTGGCTATGTTGTCAACCTGATATAAACATTGTATTTTCTTTTATGGAAGTACCTATCCCAAAGTCTATATATTTTTAAATAAAGTCATATTTACTAAGAAATGCATCCTATTCATTTAAGTGACATTATTTATTTCTGGGTAATTGTACTGAAGACTCCAAAGATGCAACCCTAACTTTCATTTCAATAGTAGCAGCCAGATAGGAACATACATACTGCTAGATCCATAGTTTTTCACTCAGAAGATGTATGACTCCTGATACAGAATTTCACTTTTCCAGTATCTTAGGAGCAATAAAATGGCAGCTTATGATGCAGGAGAAAGGATATGTATCCCTTTAATAGACAGATGATGTGACTTATGTTAGCGCTACCTGTGTAAATTATATTACGGAATCCTTGGTGCTCTCTGAATAACTTATCAGATTGGTTGGGTTTTTTATTTTTTGTTTTGCACTTGGTATGGATATTGTACGCATCTTACTCAAGTTTTATTTTTTTCACGTACATATTGTGTACAATTTAGTTTATTGTTTTATTTCTGTTCCTGTTTTCCCACACTTCTGAGAATATCAGTCAATTCTGGTTCATTAAAAGATAAAAAATTTTTTTAAAAAAAACTCCTCTCTTAGTGAATTAAACTACTAAACAGGTGCAAAGATCCATCTCCCAGGTTCTGAATTATTTTCACTGAGTTATCTTTGATCAGAATATAAAAAGGCATCTTCTGGAAGAGTCGTACAATTCTTCTTCATGTAAAGTTTTAAAAGTGATGCTTTTTGACATATTTTGGCAGCTGGCTGTTCAAATGATTCCCTCAAAGTGTTTTAACGAATTCTTAAACAATAATATAATCATGTATTTGTCATTGCTATATCAATGGTTTTTTTCCCCCTTTTCACCAAGCACACCCCTATATACACAGACTTATACACACAGTGAGAAAGCCTGTATTCAGTTCTTTTTCAGGTAGAACAACCACCATGCAATCAAAGCAGTTTCTGTGAGGTCAATGGAGCAGGAATAGCAGATACATGTCATGACCTTGTGAGGGGGGGGGAAGAAACCGCATGAAGTTCCATATAGTAGAGGATTTTAAATTTTAAGACGCTTGAAGTTGGAAAAAGAATTTGGTTATTTTGAGTATTGACCCTCAAACTTTGTAATGGGTTGAATGGATCTAATCAAGTTATGGTAGTGTCTTTACTGCAAACTAGGAAGGTGGGGCAAATGTCTAGATTTTGCTGGTTTCTTTTTCTAAGACATGTTCTCCCTCAAGGAAGGAAAATGGCTCCCCTACCCAGAGAGCACCTTATCATTTAAGTTGTTCCTGTCCTGTGCTCCTTCTGGCTTAATTGTAAAACCAAGAATATCCTGCCCAGACTGAGACCCTTGGGGAAATTATGCAAGAGATTCAATCTGGACTGCTGGTTGTCAGATTCTAGCACTGGACAATCCCTTCTGTTGTCATAACTCCCGCCATCCTTTTCTACCAGAAAAATAATGGCCAATTATGTTATCATAAGAGTCATGTAGGTGAGATGGGTGGTGTAGAAATTTAATATAGAGGTAGCGAGATAGCTAGGTAGCTAGAAATAGTGTGTTTAGGTATATGTATACATACATACATACATACATACATACACACACGTGTGTGTGTGTCTGTATGTGTATATGTGGACATACATATCTACTGTATAGGCATTTTTAAAAAAAATAAAGTTGGTGAGTGATAACCACCCAGGACTTTGATGGAATTGTGTCCCCTTGTCTAGAAGAAACAACCCAGCAGAGAAAGATAAATTGGGACAGTAGTGAGGATCTTCAACTTCCCTGCCTTCTGTACAGGAATACTATGTGAGTGATGACATGGAACTATTGTGGGAATGCCCAGAAGATGATTTCATAATTTCAGATACATCCTGTGGTTTAGAGAAGTTGCCAGCCTTGGTCAAAGTTGTATACTTAGTTAAAGTGAAGATGGAACTTAGTATCCTTTAGGAATATATTCTGGCAGGGATTAGGAACCTATAATCCTATTTGACTAGATGGCCCTTAAACTATTTTCATTCAGTATCACCTCTTTCTTTGAATTCAGGAGACACACACAATTCCTTTTGTCTGTTTTGGGGAAATAATTCTGCTTTCCCTAAGTGAGAGATAGAAATAAGATTGGGTGGCACATAAAATATTACTGATGTACTATTCTGCAAAGCTGCTGACTCCATCCAATTTTCTTCCTCTGGTTTTGTTTGACTAAACTCTTGATTGACTTAATATTCCCTATTACCTAAACTTTCTGTGGAAGCATATTGTAAATGTGTGTGTATACATATGTGTGTGTGCAGATGCATGCACGCATGCACAATCAATAGAGTGTGAGCAATATATTTTTTGAGGTTCTTGTAAGGCTCCGAGGATTCTACTATAAATCACCGCAATAGAATTTCTGTTGTTCTCAGGACATTTATGAGTTTCATTCAATAACATCTCCGCTAAGCCCCGGTGATGGTGAAAATGCCAAGATATAAGGCATTTCTGCTGTATAGACAATCTAAAGCTAATAGTGATACTTCTATGGAAGTAGGAGTATATACAACAGGCACAGAACAAGTGCAATTTGAAACAAATGAATTGGGCTTTATTTTTTAACAAGGTAAGAAATGCAATTATGTGATACCTAATTTCTGTGTATAATTAGCGTGATTGTATGTGCAGATTAAGTAATAATGCATGCAAATAATTGTAATTAACTGTTTTATGGGTAAATATTCAATTATTTAATTTCTGTGCTCCATCACAGCAATTTAGTGCACAAATTAAGAATGCAATTGTGTGCACAAGTTCAGTGCACACTTGTGTGCTTAATAATCAAGCCCATGCGAGACAGGTTTTCTCATTTCTCCTGTGCAACGTGAGGGTCCTACAGCTAGATCTTATTACCTTTTGCTAGTCCTGCCACATCTGCCTGAAATGTTATTTTTAGTATTTATAATTGTTTTATTCCACATTGCTAATATTTTTTATGACTTCTGTAAAGGTATAAGAGTCTTCAGTGGAGAGAGGATTGATGTGTATGTTGAAGGGTTTGTTTTACATCCAAGGTAGCCTGAAGGAAGAAGTCATAATTTCCCTACTAGCTCAGGGGAAACAATCCTAATTTGGCTCTGCTGATATCCAACCAAATGAAATGTTTGAAAACTACTCTCTCTGGCAACTGTCATTGCTTTGTGTGCTATTCTGTGCAAGACAGATCACAATTTAGTTTTTACAGCAGTGCAAATTTTTAAAGGCTTTTGGCTAATGTAAAAGAAGATACTCCTTTGAAGCTGCTTTTTGATGCAGCATGTGGAGCTTCTGAAGCTCAATTGCCAATGAGTGAAGTTAGACTTGGACCAAAAACTTCTAGTTACCAAGTAAACAAAACATTACGGATTCCATGGGGTTTTGAAACCTGTAATTTTCCCATAGTGTATGTTCTCAGACATGTTTTCTTTTTTCAGACATAAATTCATCTTCAATTCAGCATTCAGTCTACCAGGTCCCCTGGTTTTTCTTCGGAATTAGGCAAAACTGAAGATAAAACTTCCAAAATAGGATAATGTTTTAAATATCCATAAATAAGTATAATTGGAATGACTTCCCACCCACTGTATTTGAAGTGGAGAGATAAATAGCTAATTAGCAACAATAAAATCTTGGATGCTCTCCTCCACACCCCCATCCCTTTTGCTGATTTCATAGAGCTTGCAGCTGCCTTAAGGGCAGTTTTTCCAGCCATTTTATTGTTCGCTAAGATTTATGTTCACTCTCCCCCCCACTTCCCACCCACCCCCTCCAATCTGTTTGTTTCAATATTTCTTTCCCCTGATTTTGTGTTCCTGGAGATAATTGTGATTTCTTTCTCTGTTTGAAAGATAATCATCTCTCAAGGGCACGTCTGCAGTAACTGCTTATCATGCATACAATGAACAACTGAATGCATTGACAAAGCCCACATTTCCCTCAGGTTAAAGATGCCCTCTGCTATAATAAAAAAAGGATCAACCTGATGATCATATCTGACCCCATGCCCCACCTCTTTCTTATTGCGACAGATTCAGTCAGACAAGTTGTTTCTCGAGACAGACAAGACATGACCTTGTGGGGACTCCAGAGAATTCAGAGCTAGCTGGAATTCTAAGTAATTTATCTGGTGTTAACAATATTACTCCAGATGCCCCAGAAACCTCTTCAGAAAAGAGAGGACTTTGCCACAAGTGTTTGCCTTTATTATCACCAAAGATCAGCAAAAATCAAGCGTGGAGAGGCAGCAGCATCAAAGACATTTAAGAGTAAGGGATACATGTATTTAAAAGGAATTCATAATTTTCCATACTGAAACAATCCTATGTACCATCGGGCTTATGCCTTCATGGTGAGATATTTATATTTGAATAGGCTTAACACAAATGCAACTACTATTTACTATTGTGACTACAACTAATAGAATCATGAGATCCTTAAATTGGAAGGGAGGCATTATTGGGTTTGCTCTTTTGTCCTGTCCAGGAATCAAATTACAGTAATGGCATTATCTTTTGTGTGTTTTTACCAGGTAGAATGCAGAGGTTAGTGGGAACATGGGACTTGTATATAGGCCTCTGATTACATCGTAATTGCGTTATATGACATATCAAGGGAGAAAAATAGAGATCTCTCAGCACAGAATCAAGCCTGTGGGATTTAGCATCAGTGAAAAGGTCAGATTCTTGCTTCAAGGGATTTGAAGAGACAAAGAGAATTAGCATCATTGTAACCAGAAGCAGCAAATAATAATGGGGAAAGACTTTTAAGAAAGGATATAATCCTTTGGCAGCTAACAATACCGTAATCTGAAGACCGATGGCGACAAACATGACAAGTTTTTTTTTTCCAGACTGGACCAGAAAGAAACCCATGCTGGATTTTTGAAAATTTTATTTGTTTCTATTTTTACACTGCCGCACTTCTGAGCAACTCCCAACAGATTGCATCACAACATAAAACAAACAATTGCAGGAGATGACTGCAGAGGTAAAACGTGTGAGTCCTGCTCATGCATCATCCATGTGAAGGGACTCAACAAGATGAAAGGCTGAAAGTGACACTAATGTCCGACCTCCATGTTTACAGAGCTGGCTTTCCTTTTTTGGCTTCAGTGAGTGAGCAAAAGTTGGAACTGCTTCCTTTCCCAAAGCAGCCTCAAACAACTTCTTTTCAGCAAGGGGAAAGTACGTTTCACGGTGTTTTTAGTATTAAGAATTTAATTTTACATATGCAAATACATGCATCATCTGTTCATTAATTCCAATTTTAGTTGATAACTGTATGACAATGCATTGATACATTCTGCAAGTGGATGTGCTCCATTTTCATAGCAATGGCCACTGGAGACCCTGGAAACTTCATTCTAGCATGTCCAAACTAGACTGGAAAAAGATTTTTAGATTATGTTTTAGACCAGTGGTTCTCAACTTTTTTTTTCCCCACTATGGAACCCCTTTAAATATCTTTTCTGATCACGGATCACCAAGACTTCACTCAAGATTTAAATCATAACATTTCTTCAAGCCTTTGAAGACCCCCTGTGATGACATTGCAGCCCCTCAGGGGGTCCGCGGACCACAAATTGAGAACCACTCTTTTAGGCAATGACTTAATTTTATGAATCTGTCACTCTTTTACTTTCAGTATTTACTTAGAAAAACAAAAACTAAAATCTGAGGCTAATACACCTTTTCGACCAATTATACTTTTTTTTTAAATCAATTGCTGTAATAAGTACAAATGTTGCATATCTTTCCCATGGCCACATTTTTTAAAATTCTATTACTGTACTGCATTTGCCCGTTATTTGCAGTTGCGGGATCTGATGATGTGATGCTGCTGCCTCCACAACATTTGCTTAGGTCAGGGGTGAGTAGGATCAATGTGCAATTAAGATAAATAGCATGAATCTTAGCTTTCCCACTGAACTGGTACCTTCCCACAGGAGCATCCATAGTATCCTAAGAGCAGGTTTAAACAGGCAAGATGGAAGACGTAGCATGACAGTGCACACCCCTCCTTTTGCATTAGCATGAAATGTCATGACTCCACATCCACCATCTTGCCTGTTTTTATACTCTCTGCAGTCCTTGTTGCCTCTTTCTCTTTCTGCAGGGTGCTTTTTTTATTGGTTTTTTAATTTTTAACAGAAAAAGAAAAATGCTCAAATCAAATCATAGTGTTAAAATAAACAATAAACATAATCACAACATAAATACATATTTCAAAATCATCCATGAACAAAACATAAGTACTTATTTCAATACATCTAATAATAATAACTCAACTGAAAATAATCATAGACCACATTTACCAAACAATTAGCATTACTGCTCGGTACCCCCACCACCACATCCCCCTAGCCCTAACCTTCTCCCCTCACTTACCAACTAACTACCTACTCTCCTCCCTCCTTCTCTATCTCCCTCCTTCTACTCCACCCAACTATCCCTACTCTTTCCCCTTCTTATCAACTTTCTACTTACATCAGCCTTCACTCCTCCTTCCTCTTTCCATCAGATGTGGTGCCCAGAGGCCACCCGAGCAACCCCTTAATAACAATAATTACATATTCTTACATCAACCCCAATTGCAGTTGAGAAAACATAGTATATAAAATTGTAAACCCTCCCTACCCCCCCTGACTTCCCAGAGTGAGTACAGGGTAAAACAAAAGAAAACCCACTACTTCAAACAAAGTTATTATATAATCCTAACAAGAATTTTAAACTATATACTAAATACAATCTCTACTTAACATTTATTCAACCTTATCAATTCTAATACATATCTAATCCCTCAATCAGTCCATCTAATATCAAACCTTAAATCATTTCAATCCACTAAACAAAACAGACAAATCATCTTGTTAAGAGTATTAATTTTCATTTACATATCTAAACCATCAATCTAACGATCAATCCATCATATATGCATATATTCTTAATCAATTTAGTATATCTTCCATTAAACAACCTCTCTTACATCTTACTCATAAACTTGGTCCTTGATTCAGCCCATAATCTTAGATTGGCCTTAATTCCTTACACTTAATTTTAAATTTTCACTTCTTCAATCGACTTCTGGGCTTTCTCATATGTCAAATAAACCTAAATAAAAAATACAATCTATTTAATCCATTTCTAACTTAGATTCCTTCAACCTTATCAAATCACATAATGCTTATCTATCCCATCAATCAATCAATCTAATGTCAAACCTAGATCATTTCAAAGCAAGTACATTCTTCTTCAATTTAATTATATCTTCCATTAATCATCTTCTTTTACATCTTAATCATAATCGTAATATTATATCTTCCGTTAATCATCTTCTCTTACATCTTACTCATAATCTTAGTCCTTGAGTCAGTCCATAGTTTTAAATTACCCATAATTCCTTGCATACAATTTTAAATTTCACTTCTTCAATCGTACTCTTGGTTTTTTCTTTCGCCAGGTAAATCTCCATAACGAGGCCTCCCTTCCAAGTAATAAGTCTCTCTTTTTTACTTGCAATATCATTTGAATCCATATAAACCATCTTAACCTTTGCATTAGTCCTCTGTTTCTCTTAACCATAGACTTTCGTTGAGGTAACATTTCAAATCTCTGTCTTTGCTTTTCCTGGTCCTCAGCACCATAAATAGATTGCTTCTTAAACTGGATCAATTTCTCTTTTTTCTCAGTTAAATCTTCTTCTTGCTGCTTGTCTGGGAGGAATAGCCATCCCCTCCTGTCTTGAAACAAATCCTCTTCCTCCACTCCGTAAATGAACTGTTTATCAAGCAAGATCCATTTCCCATTATTCTCTTTATTCTCAATACTGTCTTCTTCTTGTTTGGGTTGTTGTATAAAATGTTCAACAGTCGGTTGCAAATCAATTTCATTTGGAAAAAAGGATCTAATTAATTTTAATATTTCTATATTAGTCTCTTTCAATATTGCAATACTTTCTTCTTTAAATTTATCAATGCGATCCAAAATAGGTTTGACATTAAAACGTAAATTCCACTCCATTTTAAATTTTAAAACAATCGCTCTGGCTTTAATCCAATTTCTACAACCATCTCTCTAGCTTCGCTTACGAGAACAAAGAAAAAAAATGGAGAATTCACTTTCACTTTCAAGCACTTTCCTTTAGCAGTGAAAGTAGTGAAAGCTATACGCCATCTTGAATGCATTATGTTAAATGTAACAGTTAGAAATATATAGCCAGAAAAACAATAAAAAATACTTGCAATCCAATAAAAACTCCTGTATTCACTCAGTCTGCAAACAGTCTCTCTTGTGTTCTATTTTAAAAGCAGAGGCGGTCGCGGCGTCTTTTTCTGTCTGATGACAGAAGTGTCTCTGGGCAGGAGCGTCTTCAGGAGTTATGGGGAGCTCTCACTCTTAATCCCTGAAAACTTTTTACAGGGATATTAGAGGAGCTCAACCCTTTACTCCCGATGCTCTGCACCTCTTCTTCGCCCGAAGAGGGGATTTTTCACCGCAAAAAACAGCTGATGTTCGCTATTTTTTGCGGCTTTACATACCCAGGGAACGGAGCCTCACAGAGGAGACTCTAGCGACGCCGGCGGAGCCACCGGAAGTTCTTTCTGCAGGGTGCTTATGCCTTGCAAAGGAGCTATATAATGGTGATGAAACATTTGGAAATTAAACAACAAGCTCAGAGAACAAACCATCACCAACATCTACCCTCCAAGCCACAAATATTTTCCACCATTTCTAGCTATATAATTCACAGCAGGCACAATCTGAATTATCCACCCAGGCATCTGACAAACCAGTTGATCTTTAGAACACAAGGGTCCTGGATAGAATTACTCCTGAGAAATCTATCTGCTGATTTTATTTGTTTATTTGTTTTTAGGGGGGGGATTTTATTTCTTTGTTTTCTGGGGGACTTCAGAAGTCTGTAAACAGATAATTCTGATGACACTGGAGGAAGACAAAGAAGAATCCAATTTGATGTGTACAAGCTCAGGTTTAGGACAGCACAATGGTGGTAACCGCACTAAAGCAAATTATTTCTCTGCCCTGATTGCATTTGACCTCTTACAATCCGGAAAGACCCATCTAAGGAAGGGTGAACCAGAGGAATTGCTAATGTGCCACTGTGGGTTGGTAGCTGAGCGCATTGCAAATAAAATCACTTGCATTCACTCAAAAGTAGAAGCTGGTTGGAGTATCCAAAGAGGTGCTGAAGGTGACATCATGAGATATTATCTTGAAAAAATCTGAACTTGTTAATTCTGAGCAAGTTGACAGAATCCTTGGTGAGATAAGCTGTTGGATTAGATCCCTACTCCTATTGGCTTATATGTGAAGCATTGATTAGTTAGTTTCTATGTTCAATGCAAACTGCAGATAATTATTTTCAAAGTCCTACATGGTTTGGGGCATAGAATCTCTGCACTACTTTTTACCCTAAGCAGAATTTGCTGCCCAAGGTATGCTTGCAAACAGTACTTGTTGAGGGTGCCTGCTCCTTAAAAAGCAGGGTTCTTCAAACTTGGTCCTTTTATGACTTGTGGACTGGCTGAGGAATTCTGGGAGTTGAAGTCTGCAAGTCATAAAAGGGCCAAGTTTGAAGACCCCTGTTATAAAGTATGACTAGAAAGGCAAACGATATCTATAGGAGCTACAGAACACCCTCCCATCTGATAGAAAATTGATACCCTCATTCCTGACATTTAGGACACTGCTTAAAACCTGGTTGTTCCAGAAAACATTCAGTTCGATTGAATGAATACAGCCGTTGGTATCAGCTTAGCTATTACAATGTTGGATAGAATATTCAGAGGTTATTATATTGCTTTATTGATATTATTTGTTGAAGATGTAGTGGTTTTATTAACTTGGTTTTAATGTCCTTAGCCACTATCGTATGCTGCTTATTGTTCTAAGCCATTGCTGTATCCCACTAAGAGTCATACAGTTGAGGGGGCTTAAAAACATTTGGAATGAATGAACAAATGAATGAATGAACAAATGAATCAGTTGCATATACACAAGCCAATCAGCCAATTGCAAGGGATGCAAGAATATAACATGTAAACTTTATTAAACAATCTTACATTTGGGGGGAAAAAATAAAAAAAACCCCAGTAAATGCAAACAATATGTTTATTTATTTATTTATTTATTTATTTATTTATTTAATTTCTATGCCGCCCTATTCCGGAGAACTCAGGGCGGCTCACAACATGATAGAAATCACAATAAAATACATAAATATAAATATATAAATATAAAAACCCCGAAGTTAAAAAAAGAAAAACCAATCATTCCACAAACATACACACAAACATACACTGGCTAGGGGCAAGGTGTTAGCTGCCCCAGGCCTGCCAGCAAAGGTATGTTTTAAGCAATTTACAAAAGGCGGAGAGGGTGGGGGCGACACGGATCTCTGGGGGAAGTTGGTTCCAGAGGGCCGGGGCCGCAACAGAGAAGGCTCTTCCCCTAGGCCCCGCCAGATGACACTGTCTGGCTAACGGGACCTGGAGAAGGCCCACTCTGTGGGCCCTAACTGGCCGCTGGGATTCATGAGGCAGCAGACGGTCCCGTAAATAACCTGGTCCGATGCCATGTAGGGCTTTATAGGTCATAACCAACACTTTGAATTGGGTCCGGAGACCAATTGGCAGCCAATGCAGCTCGCGGAGTGATGCCGAAATGTGGGCATTTCTAGGCAAGCCCAACACTGCTCGCGCGGCTGCATTCTGCATTACCTGAAGTCTCCAAACATTTTTCAAAGGTAGCCCCATGTAGAGAGCATTGCAGTAGTCGAGCCTCGAGGTGATAAGGGCATGAGTTACTGTGAGAAGAGACTCCCGGTCCAAATAGGGCCGCAACTGGTGCACCAGGCGAACCTGGGCAAATGTCCTCCTCGCCACAGCCGAAAAATGATGTTCCAAATTTAGCTGTGGATCGAGGAGGACGCCCAAGTTGCGGACCTTCTCCGAGGGGGTCAAAAGCTCCCCCCCAGGCTAATGGACGGATAGATTGAAATATCTTTGGGAGGCAGAACCCATAGCCACTCCGTCTTGTCGGGGTTGAGTTAGAGCCTGTTGGCACCCATCCAAACCCTAACAGCCTCCAGACATCGGCACATCACTTCCGCTGCTTCACTGAAATGACAGGATAAGGATAGATTATTTCAGTATAATGAAATAATCAAATTTTGATTATTAGAATTAATAGCAAAGTTAAAATCAGTCTCTCCGAAAAAAGAAAACCTCTTGGCCACCAGGTCATGTGAATGGCTGGCCAGTGTGCGCACGTGTGTGCGCCCACTCCCCCCATTTGCACTAGCGCTGCCCTGAGCATTGTGTGGGTGCTAGTCCCACTCTGAGTGTCATGCAGATGCTAGCCCCGCCCTGAGTATCCTGCGGGCGCTAGGCCCACCCCTAGCATTGCACAGGGGCTGGCCCTGCCCCGAGCATTGTATGGACAGTAGGCCCGCTCCAAGTGTCACATGGATGCTAGGCCTGTTCTCAGTGTCCCCAGCATCACGGGAGCACTCGCTCCACCCCATTTGCATTGTGCATGTACATGTGGCCCCATGCCTGCCCCTTCCTTTCCTTCCGGGCCACCAACCTAGAAAGGTTAGGAACATCTGCTCTAAGATTTGGCAGATGTAATTTCTGAGGAATTACTGTGTCAAACCTATAAGACAGATCAGACAAAGCAAATCTGATCAGTAGGTAATATTTTTATTGTACTACAGTAACAGTTTTCAGCTATTAGAAAGACCTAGAAAAACACTGATTCTGGTTCTTAATGGCCTTTCCTAATGCAGGTAGTGCTTGACTTCCAATAGTTTATGACTTTCTGACAAGCAAAGAATCAATGGGGAAGCCAGATTCACTTAACAACTGTGTTACTAATTTAACAATCAGTGATTCACTTAACAACGGTGGCAAGAATGTTCCTAAAACGGGGCAAAACTCACTTAAATATTGTTTCACTTAGCAACAAAATTTTTGGCTCAATCAAGGACTAGTTGTAAAGAGAATAAATAACAAAGGCATTTCAGATAAAATAATGGCCTCATTAATACACTTTTTAAAATCTTGATTTTTCCGTTTTATATATGAACCAAAGTACATTAGTATTGAATAGCAGCCTGCTAGGAAAGTCTGGTCAGTAGTATAATTAAATTATTGCATGTCTCAGTTTGAGCCAGGAGGACGTCAATTTATATGATAGGACAGCAGATACTTTAGGAAAATCACCCATCTGGCTAGGAAACTTGTTATTTTCTTCAGATAATACAGCTGCAGTGAACGCAAAATATGCATTTCAATCTTTTTTTGCTCACAGCATTTTGCACAGGTGTGAACCATTCTAATATATACTGTGAGTGACTGTTAGCTACCTGCATTAGCGTATTTGACAATGGAATGCAGAAGTGATCACAGCATCCTTCTTTCCTTCCTCTATCGGCGTTTTGTAGCATTCAGCTGTCAAACTGCATTTTACAGACAGAAAGCATGGGGACTGAAAGAGCAAGGGAAAAAGGACTTCTGGTCCTGCACGGTAGTGACTGGTCATGGGCTTGCAGACCACCGCACCCCTGCGGCCAACATTCGCCCTGTCTGGAGACCCTAATGGGTCCAAGCCACCCTGGCGAGGCGGTGAAGAAAGAAGGGTGCCCCGGCGACTGGAATGATGGTGGTCATTCCATTCATCTTGGGGAAAGCCTTCTAACCTGTCAGAAGAAAGGCTATATTTCATCGATCAGCCCAAGCTACTTGCAATTGGAGTCTAAAAGACCTAACCAGCATTACAGTAAACAGTGTGCTTGAAACTGGTGAGGAATCTGATTTTCCCTTTTCTATTCTACACTTAATTTCCTGGAAAAGATCCCTAAGAAGCAAAATACCTCCGAAAGTGGGAGGGGGACTTCTGCCCCATCCTTATACTAATGGAAGCGGTGAATTAAAATTTCTATGGAGGATCAAAATATATGGTAGTGAAATAAATTTATAAACTTGAAAGCTAAAATTTAACTTTGGACAAGTTTAAGATTGTTGAATGGTTAAGATTCTCATTTTAAAGACCATTGTTCATATTGAAAACTAAATAGATGCTGACACCTAGTGGTGAATGAAGATTATGACAGCTATGATTTCTATAGAGAACTTGCCAAACCCTGGGAAAAGCTAATCTGTGTTTGTGACCTTCAAAGCTTTAATAATAAAGAACAGCTGTGAAAAAAAACAATCTGGGCTGCAGACAAAGAGAGAATTAGAAAAAAAATCTTTTTTGAACTCTTTGGATTACAAATATCTATTTAACCGGGACACTAAAGCTATTTGCAGATAAGAAGGAAAACTCCAACTTTTGGGAATCATGGATCAGAGACATGTAGACAGAACACACCAAGAAAACATAAATACTCTCAGGAGGAGATATATAGTATGCTGCAATTAATTCAAAGAACACTGAATTCAAATCACAAAGAAATCCAAAATAACTTTGAAAATACAAATCAATCTATCTCTAAGTTAACTTTACAACAAAAAAAACTTCCAGGAAACAACAACAGAGAAGGAGCAGACAAAACAAATAAGCGGACATAAAATTGAAAATAGAGACTCAAAGACAGAACTTAACAAAGCAAGAAAACATAATTTAATCCTAGTGGGGAAAAAATTACAAGAAATGGAAAAACCTCATCCCTTAAGACTACAAAATAAATCTGAGGACAAAAAAACAGATTGGATAAAATGGAATGTACAGATGTTGAAAACATCAGAGAGAAAGGAGGTGATAAAAGAAGCAAAGAAGGAGAAAGAGAAAATACATTTTCAAGAAACATGGAAAGGCAAAAGCCTCACATAAAAACACTTTATTTAATTTACTTCTTATATTTACAGCAACAGTCATGAATATATGGAAAAACTTTTTGATTCAGCAAAACACATTGATCAAGAAAGATATTGGTCAAAGGAAAAAGTTCAAAGTGAAAATTATGAAAATAGATGACCAGAGAGAATATTTAAAAAAGAAACATTTGTTTGAATATGGCTAAAGAAATAGAAAAGATTCTGAAAACATATGTCATTCTAAGAGAGATGAATTCCTTAAATAATACTGTATGCTTTTCCCCCTTTTTATTTTATTTCTTAATATAAGTATTATAATACTGCTGAAATGGTCTAGATCAGGGATAGGCAACCTTGGCTCTTTTATGACTCGTGGACTTCAACTCCCAGAATTCCTGAGCCAGCATGGCTCAGCTTGGAAACCTCAGCATGGCTGGCTCAGGAATTCTGGGAGTTGAAGTCCACGAGTCATAAAAGAGCCAAGGTTGCCTACCCCTGGTCTAGATGAAGGAAATGTTTTAGATAATTTAATTTTCCCTAATCTGAATTTAGGGAAATTATAATGTATAAAAAAGAAAAATGTTTTGAATAAGAGTTAGATGACTAGGCACATTAAATAGAATATTTAAAGATTAAATATATATTTTAATCATGATTAAAAAGAATAAGAAATTTTGGGAATTAATATATATTAGCTTAGGAGGGATATATATTTTAAGTAGTATTTTACTTTTTATGTTTCTTTACTCTTGCTCTCTTTTCCTTTTCTTTACTGTTTTTACCTATTCTTTAAGAAATGTAAAAGTGTTGAGATGGTTTATATGGGAAAAATGGATTTAAATCTTTAAATGTAATTAACTATTGAGAAAATCTTAACCAGCAAGAATACTTTGCACTTTATGGGAAAAACAAATCTAAATAAGGACTGTAACAGGATATAAGATGAGGCAACCAGAATGATTAGCTAGAAAAGAACTATTATATTGATGTGATCATTATTTCTAGGAATATTGGGAAAAATCATATATGTAACTGTTATTTGTCAAAATAATAAGAACTGTATTATTTCAAGGTTTGCAAAGAAGACATTTTGGGGAAAAGGGGAAATCAACTAAATGTACTACGTGGATTATGGATTATAGAAACCAATTGTTAATTATTTTTCTTTACAAATGTAAACCCAGAAAACACACTGTTTACCAACTATTAAGTGATTTATGTTTTAAAAAAATCAATAAGATATATGGGGGAAAACGAAAGATCAAGGGAAAAGGTGGGTGTATAAAAGCTAAAAATGTAAGAGAGAATAATAGAGAACACAATAGAATATATTTATTGCTTACGGAGTTTGGATGTTCTGCCTGGGCAACTCAACTTGCCATTTCCATTACTGTGGGCGTTCAAGTGATTTGTGGAAGTTTCTAAGCTCTTCTAATAAAAGAAAAGGATATGTGTGTGTTATTTGTGATTTTAAAGTATGGCTTTCTTGAGCCTGTGAAATTGTTTCAGTTCCATTTCCTGGAACTTTTCCAGACTATTTCTTAGTTTGCTCAGGGTTCCAACAGGGTAGCTTCCAATTATGTTGGGCTACAATCTCAGAACATTTAGCCTGTATGTTGGTAATTCTGGTAAATTGTGGTCCCAATTACCAGATGCATCCCAGATGCTTTGTTCATTGTCCACAGTGAAAAGAGCAGAGAAAGGATTCAAAAGGCTTAGGAGAAATACACAGAAGGAGAATGAAGAAGAAAAATCAGGCTTAGCAAGAGGGGTTGAAAAACGAGACAGACAGTACCAGAAATATAACCTATTCCAAAGTAAACATCCATTAATATATCTGAAACATAATGCAAAGCGTATCACAAGTGAATGGTCTTGGTGCTCTCTGAGTTTGTTTTCTTACATACATTTCATTACCCAATCAGCTAATATTACGGTGCTACAAGTCTGTGGGGATTCTTCTCATTTTATATACAAGTGCCTTGCTTTATCAGTGTTGGTGGGAGTGATTCTGGTAATTCCTTGATTAGGCTGTTGTTTACTGCTTGATTGTTTGTCTGTTTTTATTTATTTGTTTGTATCTACCTTTATTATTTTTACAAATAAGGTAAGAGGCAAACATATCCAACACACCTCCCTCCTCCCATTGTCCCCACAACAATCCTGTGAGGTGAGTTGGGCTGGGACTGACTGGCCCAAGGTCACCCAGCTGGCTTTCATGCCTATGGTGAGACCAGAATTTAGTGTTTCCTGCTTGCTAGCCTGTTGCTTTAAGCATAAGACCAAACGGGCTTATAGTTCCTTGATTGGGGTATTGGTGACTGTTCAATTGTTGGTCTAGTGTTACTCTTAATTTTTGCTTATCAGGATGTTGATTGCTGGTGAGGAAGTGTTTTGGTTTGTTTGTTTCCTTTTTAGCTTTTTGATTGTCTCTTTTGAATGATGTATAGATGTTATTTATCTCTATGTGACTGTTGATAGCTGATTTGTCTGAGTGCCAGGGCTCCAGGAATTCTCTAACATTTTTTGGATTTAGCTTGGTCTAGGATGCTCACAGTTTCCCAGCTGAAACTATGAATAAGTCCATCCATATATTTTGAAATTAAGAGTTTTCATCTTGTCTTTAGATTGCTAGTTGGTGTTCATGGATGTGCTCTGCTAGTCTTCTTTTTTTTTTGATCCAAGTTCTTTATTAATTTTCCAATATTGCGTTTACATATTTGAAAAGTAGCGTGGCGGTTGAGCATCGTGATTCCATTACATTTAAATATCATCAGTACAAATCTCAAAGTATTTCAACAACAAAATTCCCTCTCTTTCCCCTATAAGATCTAATGACATATTCAGATCAATGCAGTTCTTATTCTATCAATCAAACAAAAAATACCTTTCTAATATTCATTAATAATCTTCAATCTATACATATCTTGATTAATTTGACATTCCATCTTTTAGACAATAACCTAATAAGTTTTTCTTAAGTTTAATTTTGCATTAATATTTAGCTCTGCTAGTCTTCTACCTTACACAACTACATGACATCTCCGTAGCACACAAACCAACTCCTAAAGCCCTTCAAACATTTGAACTAAACCAGAAGATGCAGGAGACTTCAACCCTCAGCTACAACTATTCTCTTCTATTTGTATCACAGGTTTATCACTTTACATAACAAAACTACAAATGTGTATGTAGCAGCCACATACGCAAATGAGGCTGCTAGTGCCCACGCAGTGGTGCTACCATGAGTGGGTCAGGGCTCACCAGCTATTCCTGGGGCCTGGTACCAGGCCGCAGACCATAGGTTGGAAACCCCTGCCATGGAGAGATGCTCTTATTCTACTCCAAGATATTGCAAACAGTATTTTACCCTAAACATGTAGTGTGTAACAGTAACATCTGCTTTTCTTTAACAAATTACAAGTACAGGATTAGGATTGGAATTAGAGGTTTTAACTGAGGAGGAAAAGGCTATGGTGGCATAGTGGTTAGAATGCAGTACTACAGGCTAGCTCACTGCTTACTCCAGGAGTTTGAGTCTCACCGGGTTCAAGGTTGACTCAGCCTTCCATCCTTCCAAGGTGGATAAAATGAGGACCCAGATTGCTGGGGGGCAATATGCTGACTGTAAACCTCTCAGAGAGGGCTGGAAAGCACTGTGGAAGCGGTATATAAGTCTACATGCTATTGCTATTGCTATTCTTTTGCTCTTTGGTTGTAGTTCAAATAAAACAGCGGTTCTCAACCTGTGGGTCGCGACCCCATTTGGGGTCGAACGACCATTTCACGGGGGTCGCCAAGCACCGCAGTCCACCATTTTTTTTGGGTCGGCCATTATTTATTTATTTATTTTGGTCGGCCATTTTTTTCCCTATTGCGATGTGGGCCCGCCATTTTTTTTGGGTCGGCTATTTTTTTTCCCTATCGTGATGCGGGCGTCGCGCCATGCATGTGCGATGCGGGCCATCGCGCCACGCATGCGCGATGCGGGCCGTCACGCCGCGCATGCGCGATGCACCCCGTCGTGCCGCGCATGCACGATGCGGGCTGTCGCGCCGCACATGCGCGATGCGCCCCGTCGGCCCGCACATGCGCGATGTGGGCCGGGGTCGAGCCCCGGAAAAGGTTGAGAACCGCTGAAATAAAAGTTCTTAGGTGATTACAAAGTTGGCAGAAAAGTCCCAGCTGGCACTCCTAATTGTTTCAAATTGTTCCAGCTTAGGTGATGAGGGAGATTTCTAGTTTCTTCAGGGTTCTCTTCCTGCGTGCTGTAATCCAAGTACAAACCCCGTCCCCTACATGCTAATAATTCATTAGAACAAAAATGAAGCTACAGCTATGTGCTACATATACAACATGTCCAATATGGTAGCACCAGGAAGACATTTAGCTATGTGCTCTTTATTTATTTAGTGAAGCTTTCAACCTGTGCTTTAGGATTAACAATATCAAAAGCACTAACTATAATCATCATCTGGGTTTAATCTTTATATCTCTGCTACATCAGTGATAGGAAAGGTTGGGGATGACAGTCACACCAGGATTTTCATGGACAACACTCAACAAGGAGCACAGCCAACAGCAAGTGGATAGAGCAAAACAGAAGAAGTAGGAATTGATATTAAATTAATAAAATATATGAATACATTAGTGTTGTGCCATAGCCAGTGACATGTTTCAAGGAGGTATGAAAGATGGATAGGAAATCCTTGATAGACCAGACAACCCAGTATTTTTTCTTAACTGGTCAATATTCCCAAACAAAAATATTTTTTGGAGTTTAATTTTATTTAAAGTCCTTCTATAAAACCTTAAATGCATTTCATGGATTCATAGAATCTTAGAATTTAAGAGGTAAAAGTGTTCTTGGACACTGCCTAGTTCAATTGTCTGTCCAATATAAGAATCCAAGACCTGAGCATCCCTCAAAGTTGGCCATCCACACTCTCTTTAAATATTTTATTTATTTATTAATTTCACATGCCCTCTGTTTCACCATCTAAAGTTCCAGCAAAGTAGAGTTCATTATTTTCTGAGGAAGTCTGTTCCATTGTTGAACAACTCTAAGACTTGAAATATTTGTCTGATGTTTAACCACCATCTTCACTTCCTTGTAACTGAAACACATATTTTTTTAAACAAAATCTTGTGTTCTGCAACAACTCTGAATAATTCTGCCACATCTTCTAGGGATCAGACCTTTAAATGCTTGAAGACTGTTATTATGCATCCCTGAAATCTTCTCCAAAGGTAAATAAACATAACACCTTCTATGTTTTCTTGTAAATGTTTCCTTTCAGATTCTTTTATCCTTTGGTACTTCTCTGAACACACTCCCATTTGCTAATGCCTTTGCTAAATGCAGTGCCCAGAATAGGAAACAATATTCTAGGTGTGATTTGATCAGTGCAGAATAAAGGAAATGATGGCTTCTTTTCATTTTGACATGACCATTGTTGATGCAAGCCTAGGTCTGTATTTGCTTTTTATTTTTGGCAGCTGTATTCCATTGTTGGCTCATGTTCAGCTTGTGATCCACTAAGACATGCATATTCCTTTTTCATGTACAGCTGTCCAGTATGATTCCCTCAACCTATTATCATGCTTTACCCAAGATAGGACTGTGCATTTATTCCTACAGATATTCATCTTTCCAGCTTGTCAAGATCTCCTGAATTTTGGTAATGTATCTGTTTGCCCCAGCACCCCATCTTTGTGTCATGTGCAAATTAGACACTCATGTGTTCTGACTGCTCATTCAAGTCATTTATAAGGAGTGGAACAGTGCATAGCCTAGAAAAAAAGCCCTGTGGTTCTCTACTTGACTTTTTCACCTTGATGTAGAGCCATTGACATACATTCATTCATGGTATGATTGTTCAACCATTTTGTTCAATGATCATTCTGTTCTATATCAATCTAAGGGTAGTACAGGTGGTTCTTGGGTTATGATGTCAATGGGGACATTTTGTTGCTATGCAATGTGGTTGTTAAGCAAAGCATTACATGACTGCATCACTTGGTAGTACCTGTTGCTTTTGTTAAGCAAGAACTGTACAGAACATTAATGAGGAATGGCAAAAAGTAATTGGACTGGTGGGAAGAGACAGACAAGCAGGTGAAGAAGTGGTGGGAATAAGATTGATTTGAAATCTCCTGCAGGTTTCTCCATTGACTTTGCTTGTGGAAAGTCAGCATGGAAGGTCACAAATGGTGATCACATGACTGTGGGACACTGCAACCATCAAAACTGCAAGCCAGTTGCCAAGTGCCTGAACTGCAATCATGTGGCAGTGGGGACATTGTGATGGCTACAGCTCTGAGGATCGGTTGTAACTCGTTCAGCACTGTGGTAACTTTGAACAGTTGCTGAAGGAGCGATCATAACCTGAGGACTATCTGTCTAGTCCAACCCACACTTTGCCATTTGTCTTCCTAGTCTCATAGAAGACATTGTTAAAATACTCTGCTGAAGTGAAGTGCACAATGTCCACCTCATTCCTGTGGTCAACTAAACTTATCACATGTTACAAAAAAAAAAAAGATTGGTAGAATTTGCACGATTTATTCTTAATAAACCTATTCTATCTTCTGCCAGGCAATTTTACGAGTGATCACAAACTGTTTTTTTTAAATTTGTACCAGAAGGTTGCATGGTATTGACATTAAGCAGGCAAGTCTATTGTTATTCAAGTCTTCTTTTTTCCACTTTTTGGAGACAGGTATGATATTTGTCTTTTTCCACTCTTCTGACACTAAACTTATTCTCCAGGAATAATTATTATTATTATTATTTATTAAACTTATATGCCGCCCTTCTCCCAAGACTCAGGGCAGCTCACAACAACAATACAAGTATAAAAAACATAACATAAAATCAATTAAAATTACTAATTTACAGTATAAAAACTAAGTAATTTATTTCACTCACACAACACACAATCACAGTCAAAGGCCCAGGGGCAGAGTGTAGCTCACACGCCCCAAACCTGTCTGCATAAATGTGTCTTCAACAGTTTTCGGAAAGCTAGGAGGAAGGAAGCAGTACGAACCTCTGAGGGAAGCTGGTTCCAGAGGGCTGGGGCAGCAACGGAGAAAGCCCACAGAAAGAGACTTTGAGATGACTCTGTATTCAGGATATTATATGTTGGTTGACCAGCTAACCTTCCCAGCTCATGTTCCAGTACAATTTCATTGGCCATGGACAGTCGTGTATTGTCATTCCTATTCTATAAGTCTTCTGTTGTAATTTAATATTACTGTGAATTCAAGGGATGATTCTGCACATTTCTATGTGTAGCTCCTTAGGGAAATACATTCAATACTCATGTTCAATACTACATTGTTGCTTCACAGATCCTTGGAGGCTTTTCAAATTTAAGTTTATATATGATTAAGGCAGTATTTTTAGTTGTTTGACTCTTCTTTAAAATTTGTAATTCTATCCGTGTGGTTTTCATGGTAGATGCTAGACAAATGGTTCTTATAATTTTAGAAATTTTAAATAACTTGGCCATCGGGCCATTTCATGTACTTCAAGCTACTGAAATTAAGCAAGTTTTTCAAGAAGTGGAGTTACTTGCACTCTCATTGTTTCACTTCTTCTGATTGTCTTTTGGAAACATGTAAAATATTTTGTTTTGGAATATTTGTGTTTGTGTGTCAACACTGCAATGATCTTGACTGAAGCCATTTTTTCTTCATTTTTGGTTGCCACAGTACTGGGAGGGGGGGATGCATGGTTTTAAGGTTAGATTAAACAATAATTTGTCCCGTGGGAACCAAGGTCATAGCTGCCTGACTTTTGGCGGGCTGAGCCTTCTGTTAGAAAGCCCGCCAAAGTATTCTATTGGGGAACATGGATAATGACATAGTGCTGGGGTGGGAAGTTCAACTTTGCAACATTGTAACGCTTGGGAAGGAACTCCAGACTTGGTTTCACTTTTGACTGTGCTGATACTTTGTAGCCAATAAACATGTTCTTTAAGGAAACCTCTTGCCTTGGAGTCTGCTTTTACTGGTCTCATCTATCAGAACCATGACAGTAAGTTTATGTGAATGGTCTAGGCCAGAGCTCTTCAAACTCGGCCCTTTTATGACTCGTGGACAGAATTCTTCAGTCAGGCATGCTGGCTGAGGAATTCTGGGAGTTGAAGTCAATGAGTCATAAAAGGGCCGAGTTTGAAGACCGCTGGTCTAGGCGATGCTGTTTCCTCCATAGGTATTTTGTCTCTGTTTTGACTGCTAATGCTATGAATATAGTGAAATGCTGGTGGCTGTTTCCCAACCATTTGTCTCATTTTGTAAAACCCTTCTAGTTGGATCTATAAAACATAATTGCTAAAAACAATTTGCAAGTTTTATAAAAGAGGTTTCCAGAATATGCCAAACACCTGGATACTGCATGGTAAACTGTAGCTTGTTACATAAAAAGTGATTTGGGTATTATTTAGGAAAGATAAAGAAAAGTGATACATTCTTCTTATTTTTTTGTGCTTAGTATTTTTGCAAAGTATTATTAGTATTAGTATTACTACAAAGCATTGTCATATACCAGTGACTATTGCACCATGCTTTAAATATCAGAATAGTCAAAAATATGTGACTTTTTTCCCCACAACATTCATTATTCCTTAGATATTCTTAGGTATCCCCATTTATCTTTGCAGCTTGAGATACTCTCATCAACCAATTAAGATATATTCCTGAAAATAATTAACTATAACTATTATATAATATCTAAACAGAAAAAGCCAATGTTTTCACAAAGTTCCACAGATACCAGATTATTAACCAGTAAAATATTAGAGTTATTCTAAATGCATTTATATGCAGAATATTATTCAACCTGATATTTTTAGACCATTTCCACATATTATAATAAGGGTCTTTGGCGATGATTAAAAGGACTCACCTGCATCTAACAACAATATATGTTCAATTCCTACTTCCCAAATACCTTGAATTGATTGGATGACTTATTAAGTTGGTGAAAAGTTTCAACAACACATTGAATATTAAAGAAGATAAGGAACATCTTTGATGGGTTCCATATAGCATTTTCATTATAAGGGAAATTGTTCTATTAGTAATTGTATGAGTAGAGAGATTAACTTAATAAAGCATAAATGCATAAAATAAAATGAGATGAAAATCCATTACTTTCCACTGCTTTCCCCAAAAACTTACCATTTGTTTTGTTTTCTTTTATTTCCCTTTTTACTTTGTACTATTAACAACAACAATAATAATAATAATTGTATACCATGGTATTTATGTAGTGTTGGCTAGAGATTATTAACATTCTGATGTTTAAATAACCAAAACCTTTAAAAATAAAGAAAAAAGAGTCAATATTAACTAAGATTTCTAAATGTTAATGTTGATAAACATAAGTTTGCTTAAATTTTACATCTAAAGCTGAATATGGCATTGAAAAACAACTGCAAAATAAATTAAATCATTTTTATGTAATAAAGGTTCTGTCTTAAGCTTAATCTGTAATACTATATTCTTTATTATATTGTTACTTATTGTTAGTTACGTGTTATTTATATAAACAACAAAGCTCTAAAAAAAGCTATTTCATATATAACCCCCATTTCTTGTGTCTATTAATTTGCAGTGTTTATAAGCATTTTCACCCCCTTAGGAACCTTACTACATTTATATTTGCCATGCTCCATAATATTGTATGTATGGGACATTCTTGCTTGAATTTGGTTCAGTTGCTGTTGTAAATATATGCTATTACTTTTGCCAGCACTGCATACAATCCAACTTTAGATTCCCAATTAGATATCGTCAGAATTGTATCTTTTATCTAATGGGAAAAAAATATTTCTGCTGCTGTGAGTAAGTATCTCAGCAAATGATGACATTTTATTGATATAATCTGGGATTATACCTGGTTAAAAATGCAATTTTATTTCAAATTTAATATCCAAAATTTTCTGTATTGTATTTTGCATGTCTTTCCAGTATGCTTGAAGGTTTTTTATATGTCCAGTAGACATAGTAAAATGTCCCTTCTATGTCATGGCATTTCCAACATTTACTATAAACAGAGGCATAGAATCAGATCATGCGAAGTACCGGTATTAGTACCGCTTTATAAAACCCAAGTAAGACCACACCTGGAATAATGCAGCCAATTTTGGTCACCATATCACAAAAAAGATGTTGAGAGTTTGGAAAAAATTCAGAGAAGAGCAACTAAGATGATCAAAGGCCTGGAGACTAAACCATACGAAGAATGGCTACAGGACTTGGGCTTGGCTAGTTTAAAGAAAAGAAGAAATAGGGGTGACATGATAGCAGTATTCCAGTCTTTGAGGGGCTGCCACCAAGAAGAGGGGGTCATGTTATTCTCCAAAGCACCAGAGGGAAGAATGAGAAACAATGGTTGGAAACTGATCAAAGAGAGAAGCAACCTGGAATTAAGAAGAAAGTTCCTGACAGTGAGGACAATTAAGCAGTGGAACAGCTTACCCCCAGAAATCGTAGGTGCTCCATCATTGGAGATTTTTAAGAAGAGACTAAACAGTCACTTGTCTGAGATGGTATAGGTTCTCCTGCTTGGGCAGGGGGCTGGACTAGAAAACCTCTAAGATCCATTCTATTCTATTCTATTCTATTCTATTCTATTCCTGCATTTGTTATCTATCTTGGAGATTATTGATGGAGAAGTCTACCATATGGTATCAATTGTATTTTAGATTGTAACTTGGAATGAATGTTTATAGATTTGGTCCATAATTTTTCCCATTGTTTTGTTGTGACTCTTTTAAAAAAAAAATAGCATCTATTTTATCATATAGGCTGTTTTTAATTGGTTCTATCTCTGTGTTGTAACTGAGTAGGATTTTGTTTATGCACCCTATCACATGGCATTGTTTTTGATTACTGTTTTATTATTATTGTCCCTCCTTAATTCTTAAGATAGATTTTATCCTTCCAGCCATTTGTAAATACATCAACCATGGTATATTCCACCCTTCACTGAATAATTCTTGCTGTATCTTTCATTGGTTCATTGTCTAAGACTCTAAGTGGACCATGTCTGTGTATGTAATTACATTTTTACTGCAATTGTCTCCAACTTGGTAGGCATTTGAAGGCTAAGGGTGAAATTGTTGGGCTTATTATTCCGTTGCAGAATTCTATGCTTTTATCAAACTTGTTAATGCAGGTAGTCCTCACTTAATGGTGATAATTGTGACCAGGAACTCTGTTGCTAGTTGATGCCCTCATAAATGAATTCTGTGCAGTTGCAGCATCCTACAATCATGTGATCACCTTTTCATGTCAAAGTAACTGTCAAAATCTTGGCATCTACAAGGATATTGGACAATAGTTTACTTATTGGATTTCATTGGATCCTTTCCCATGTTCGAAATAATCATTATATAAGCTTCAGAACATGATAAGGGCAAGGTCCTCTTTTCAAAAGACTCACAAGGTATTTCTAACAATACAGAAGCCAGGATTTCTTTATACTGTTTGTGCCACTGAATAAGGATCCCATCCAGCCCAGGCTATTTATATAATATCAAATAACCCTTGCAGAGTTGCAGCTGAACCCCTTGAATGGTCATACAGAATTTCAGGAAAATTTATTCTGCTCAAGGAACCATCCATCTGCTTAATAATCTGTATTTGCAGAATACATTCACACGGTGAATGTGAGTGGGATGTACATTTTAGAATGAATGAAGAAGTGAATGAACATAACTCACATATCACTGAGGCAAATCTATTTCATGAATTTTCCATTACTGTTCCAGGCTACTTTTACATTTCTCAACTTCCTTTGCATATCAATTTGTCAACCTTTCTCGGATATTCAGCATTTACAAATGTGAACACTTCAAGTAGCGTACAATAAAATGTATTTTATTCTGACATTTATATAGGAATACAATAGCTTTTTCTATGAAAACAGTTCTGAGATTGGGATCACAATAACTTTATCTCCTATTACAAACTTCAGATCTGCAGGAGGGACATTACTCAAGTGTCACAGCTTTTGGGGGCATATCTTTCAGACAGGTGGGAGAGGTCCTCTCTGTGGTCCTTTCTAGGCTATGAAACATTCATCTCTCTTTTTAACTTTTTGTACCTCCCCCCCATTTTTTAAACAATATATATACATACATACATACATATATACATACATATATACATACATACATACATACATACATACATACATACATACATACATATATATATATATAAAATCACAAATCCTTAATATTTTATCAGCAACATGTTGTCTGGGTTCCAATATTTAGCTTACTAATACATGTTAACCTCCTTTCTCTCTACCTCGTTTTTTTTAGCCATTGATAAAATGTATCCCACGTTCTAAAGTATTCTGAATCTTCTTTCTCTTTCATTTTCAGTGTCAGTCTGTCCATTCCTGCACAGTCCAAAATTTTCTTAATTATCTCTTCCTCCGCTGGTAACTCTTCTCTTTCCAATGCTGAACAAATGCAGTTCTCGCTGCAGTTAGTACATGTAACATTAAATATACACATTCTTTCTCATAATTTCCTACAATTATACCTAACAAAAATAATTCTAACTTAAAATCTACATGTTTTTTTAATCATTTTCTTTAACCATATATGTGTTCTTGACCAAAATCTTTTGGCTTTAGGGCATGTCCACAAAAGATGATAGTATGTGCCAGGTTTTTGTCTACATTTCCAACAGTTGCTAGACATATTTTTGAACATTTTTGCTAACTCATAGGTGTTAAGTGCCATTTGTAAAACCTTTTATATAAGTTTTCTTTGTAAGCCACCACCTTTGTTATTTTAGAGTTTCTTTCCCAAAGGCTTTGCCAGTTTGCTAACTCTATGTTATACCCAAAGTTTTTTGCCCATATTATAATTGTTTCTTTAATTTGTTCCTCTTCCATCTTTAAACTTAACATATACTTATACAGTTTCTGAATCAATTTTTCATCTGATGTCAATAGTATCTGGTCAAATTCAGTCTGTTCTTTATAAAATCCAGATGTTTTAGCATCTTTTTCATATCTCGTTTGAATTTGCAGGTGTGGCCACCATAATAGATCAATGCCCTGTCCTTCTAGTTCTTGTCTAGATTTTAGTTTCTCTTCAATATTCAAAATGTCTTTATAAGTCACAATTTTCTCTATTAGGTTTGGGTGAACAAATGCTTCCATTGTTGAAAGCCATCCAGGTATTTTCATGTAAATGTTCACTTTTACCTTTTCCCATTCTAGAAGAAGCGCGTTTTTTATATAGTGGTTTTGAAAGTATCAATGTATTTTATTCTTCCCATACCATAGGAAGACATGCCATCCAAATTGTAGGTATTGCCCCTCTAGGTATAGTAATCTTTTATGTCTAAGAGTTATCCATTCTTTTGACCATGTTAATGCAGATGTTTGATAATATAAAGCCCAATCTGGCAGCCCAAATTCTCCATTTTCTTTCGCTTCTTGTAGTATTTTCAGTCTAATTCTGGCTTTTTTTTCCTTGCCAAATAAATTTCAAGATCAATGTATTTAATTCATCAAATACTCCCCCCCCCCAGTTTTATAGGCATTGTTTGAAATAAAAAGAGTAATTTTGGTAAAATATTCATCTTCACTGTTGCTATTCTCCCTAGCATTGAAAGTTGTAGATTTTTCCATTTTTTCAAGTTAAGTTTTATTTGTTTTAATAATTTTATGTAGTTGTCTTCTTTTATTGTTGCACATCTTGCTGTTAAATATATCCCCCTTTTTTGTTTTTGTATTTATACAGTATGAATCAGAACAGTGGCCCAAGAAGACAGAAGGCAAGGTCAGTGGGGATCGGCAGGTGGGGGGAGGAGAGGGGATGGTTCCATTAGAGCGGGGGAGGGAGCAAGCACGCACAGCTTCGTTTGCACTAGCAATGGGCATGTGCCCCTCCGCTCACTCAAATGCAGCACGTACACCCGTGCTTGCCCATTGCTTGTGCAAGTGGGGATACGAGCCCACCACTTGCCCACCACTTCCATAGCCCGGATCTAAACCACTCAAGGCCCAATAGTGGGCCATGGCCTGGGGGTTGAAGACCTTTGAGATAGATAAATCAAGTCAAAAGCTATTGGGTATACAGTATTAAATTATACCTTTTGATTCTTTAGAACAGTGGTTCTCAACCTTCCTAATGCCGCGACCCTTTAATACAGTTCCTCATGTTGTGGTGACCCCCAACCATAAAATTATTTTTATTGCTACTTCATAACTGTAATTTTGCTACTGTTATGAATCGTAATGTAAATATCTGATATGCAGGATGTATTTTCATTGTTACAAACTGAACATAATTAAAGCATAGTGATTAATCACAAAAACAATATGTAGTTATATATTGTGAAATATTTATTTCTAATTACAAATAAATGAAATTTTGTCTTGAAGCATGGGTGCCGAATCACACCTTCAGCTGCTCCACCTATGGCTCTGAAGGGAGATCTGACCTTTTCTCTTCTTTAAATGAGCCCTTGAAGTTGCCTGATTAGGTTAAGCATGACCTGTGAAAAATTAATATAATTGTGTATGGGGGAGGGAGTGCTTATGGGGTGGGAGAAAATAAGGATTAGTTGAGGTGATACTCAGGGAGAGCTATACTTGTAGACATTTGTTGTCCATGTGTGTGATGTGGCCCACACAATTTGCCTCTTCAGCCTGAGCCACTGCCTATTTTTCTACTTCCAGCTGAAATTCACTGAGGGTGTGGAAGAGGACCCCTGTCCTTCCAGAACAATTGATCCTAATGACCTTCAGAGCTTCTCTCTCTGAAGAAGGCAGAAGGGAAACCTTGGCTCTTTTATGACTCGTGGACTTCAACTCCCAGAATTCCTGAGCCAGCATAGCTCAGTTCTGGAGCCGTGCCTGCCAGAATCTTAGGAGAGATTTTTGGAAGGAGGTCTTGTCCACTGAGGCAGGCAGCAGAAGGGAAATCCATTCCTTCCTCCCACCCCACTGCTGGTTCCACTGAGCAATAATCAACTACTTTTGGTGCAGCAGCCAGGGCAGGAAGAATGGGGAGCATTACTGCAGCAACTGCAAGAAAAGCCCCCTTGGAACTTCTTGATTCCACACTAGGAGATGATTCATTTCCCCCCCCTTCCCGGCTTTCCAGAGGCACACTAGGAAACAGAGAAAAGGCAGGCAGGAGGGGAAAGGGAAACACATGCTGCAAACCAAAACATCCACCCAAAGCAGCTTTCATCTCCAAAGCCCCCCCCTTTGATCTCTTCCCTTTTCACTGCCTGGACCAGTTTTCCTTCTCCCACCTGTAATGAAATGGCGCTCCCTTCCCCTGAATCCCACAAGTAGGAAGCCATCAAGGGGGGGAGGAGGGATTGAGCAGCAGGAATCAAAAAGTATGTGCTGCCTTATGGAGGGCTTCAGGGATCTCAGAGGAGGAGAGGACAAGGGGTGGGGGGGGAATCAGTTGCCGTGGGAAGAGAGGAAAAAGCTACTATATTTTTATGCCCGCCACATAAGTAGGAACAAAGCTCCCACATTTATCATTAGTGTGATCTATCACTGGGAATTTAGGGGATCTAATGCAAACTTCCAATTGTGTGAGGATGGGTTATCTGGGAGCTCAGTTAACTCCTGTGCAGCAACTGCCACTAACTTACTTCTCAGAGTTGTGATAAGAGTAATAAAAATAGCTCCGCTCTTCATTAGGTTTTGCATTATCACGGGTGGACTATTTTCGCATGGGGATTGTGTTTTGTTTTTTCCTAACGTAGGACACCTTCGACATCATAGGAAAGCAAGGGCATTATCTTTTAGCAATGGAGATGTCCCGAGCAGCTTTTACTGGGAAACGAACGGACATACCACCATCCCTCCCCCACTCCGGAGCATGAGGAGACCGCTCCTTCCTTTTATAAACCGACCGCCTCAACTTAAAGCTTGCCGGGCTTCTTGCAAGCTCAGTTGCGTTTGCGCGCCTGCTCATGAGGTCTCGAAGCCTGGTTTTCTTCCTCCACAGCAGAAGAGTCAGGGAACTTTCCTAGCCATCCAGCTATCCGTCTGCCCATGGAGGAGCAGTGGCTTCGTAGGCCCCCCATCCCCGCTTTGAGTCGAGTGTCATTTTTATAACCTGCCATCTGCCTCAAAGCACTTCTCCGTCACGAGGAGGTGGAGATAGCAACCCGCCGGGCGGATGCCTTCTTCTTCTTCCTCTCCCTCCTCCCTGAAACGATGAGAGTAGGACGCTGCTGGCTGGGTCGCCCTGCAGGGGAAAGCAGGGCCACACTGGACACCAGCCTCGCTCTTTCTCTGAAAGGTGCTTTAGCCAGCTGAAGCTCCCAGAGGCAATGCAGCAGACAACCTCTACCCCGAAGCACCCCAGAGCTGGGCCAGCATCCGCGAGCTCCAGAAGCAGCGCCCAAACACGGCTCCGCCCTCGCCGGGCCAGATCACTCCCTGCTCGGGCTTTCCTCTGCCTCCCGCTCCCCTCGCCTGGAGACAGATAGAGGAGCGGTGTCTCGGTTCCTAAGACCATCAAAAATATGTGTTTTCCGATGGTCTTAGGTAACCCCTGTGAAAGGGTCATTCGACCCCCAAAAGGGTCACGACCCACAGGTTGAGAACCGCAGCTTTAGAACATCTGGTTTAATGAGTTGCAGTTCCTCTCTCTGGACATTTTCTGCAGAATACTTAAAGCATTAATTATCAGAATAATATTGACTACTACTGCAAACTACTACTGCAAACTACTCACTCTCTCCCAACAAAACTTCCCTTATACTCTTTCACTATTAGAACTTGTTTTCTCCCAGTCATGTTATCTTGCTGCAACTGCTGAAATATATATTGTTATCCTTTATGCTCTCTTGAGATTGCTTGTTTTCTTGCAGTTGTTTTATGACCAAGCAAAGTAACATCAACAATGCTAGTAAGGAACCAGTTACCTATTTTGGTCATGAACTGTCTACAAGAAAACCACCAAGCTCAGAGAGCACCAAGGACTCCAGAGTTCAACCCTGAGCTACAAATATTCTCTTCTTTTGGTTATACCTTCACTTACTCTCAGTAGAGATACGGCAGAATAACAAGGACTATAGGTTGGGATTTACCACTGTATATTTCTCTCTGCCTCTTTGTCTGGGATTGTATTTTTTTCTTTACAAGTAGGAGGCATATCCACATCAGACAAGTAAATCCTGTAGGAAGGTATTCCTTAGAATGACAGGTAATGTTTACACTTATCCTGAATATCATCAGAGAACTCATTCTCTTAAAAACAATTCTTTTGATTCCAAATGGTACAATAAGAGATTAAGAAAATGCTTGGGGGAAAAACCTGGTATTTCTCCTCTAAATCCTTAGAGGAAAATAAAATTACACCAAGAAAACCCTAAACTGCCCATAGAGCACTAAATTAAACAACTGTAGAAGATTTAATTTGTATTGGGATGGTGGAAAGAAAAACAAGAGGAAGAAAAAAGATATAATTGGCCTTCCATTCATTGCAGTAGTGAGTTCTAGTTTTTTTTTAATGTTCTAAAAGAGAAACTTTTTACATGTCAGAATAGAACAAGTATCCAATTCTAAATCCCAATCTCAATCAGCTATTAGGTACTGTATACTGATTATACAAACTGACTATTCACTGCTTGAAACATGCCAGTGTTACAGATTTTGTGGGAAACTAGACTCCAATCCTTCTTATTCTTTACTTTGTCTTAACAGTGAAGAGTCATCTTTAGAAATCTCACTGGGGGACTAAGATCCCCCCCTGCCTGCACAGGTGATCTTCCTGTGGCTTTCAATTCTATAATTCTACCTTTAAGTAATTTAAGTATAAGGCTCAACACAGATAATTAATACAAAATGTTCATTAGGATACTAGCTGAAAGAAGTAATAATTTGCACCCGTAAATTAATCATTAACTAATTAATTAGTTAAAAGCAAGAGGGGTAATTGATTAAAAATCTTTAATTGGGTGACAGTTATACTTAGAAGGTGAATGGTAAAATGAACACACACACATTTGCAATGGAACTTCACTGATTTCAGTGGAATTATGCTTCCATTGAGTATGTTTACAATTATAAATTTTAAATTCATAATTTGCTAAACCGAGTTGTGAAGTAACTTGTGAATCCTGTTTGGCTATTCCTTAAACTACCATATTTGAAAACGCATTGCAAAATCTGGTCCACATCTCTTCGTCATAATCTCTAACTAAATACTCATGTTTGTTGGCCAGCCCAGTAAATTTGTTTGAGATGCATTAACGACATTGCCCATTTAACACTAGCAAATCCCAACCTTATTATAAGCACACCATTAAATTAAGAATTATTGCAGATTCCACAAACGTAGTGAAACATAGAGCAAAAGTAACAAATCTGGGCAAGAAAAAATAGCCTTTCAAATTATTGCAGGGCTTTCTAGTTTAGTAGTTCATTAATACCTTATAATGGCCCTTAAATGTGGGAGTACTTTGCAAGCTGTGTTGAAATCCATAACTGAAATTGATCCACAGAGTGGAATATATATAGCAATAAAGGAACACCTCCAAAAAAAGCAAGGTTAGTTGTGTTTTAATTTATATTCATTCATCTCTTATTTCTAAAAACAAGAGGCTGCTAAGCTAAGGAACTTGTGTGAAAACTGGAGCATATCTGCTGTTAACAGATTGGAATACAAAAAGACTTATTCTTTTTTTAAAAAAATAATAAGCACATTTCTTTGTAATATTTTCTGGGATGAACTTCCCTTTATATTGAAAACAAAGAAGAAAAACCCCAATATACTGTATAACATGCGTCATCCAAACTGCCTGTATAGACAAAGCCATAGACATATTTCTTTGGGCCTGAAAAAAGATGTGGTTGCTTTAATGAAATGAATAATTCAGTCAGTCAGTCAGCACATCTTGAAGCATCCACATCTTTTATTTTTATTTTTTTCTCAGTAGTGAATGGACAAGCAAATCATGTCTGAGTTATAATCAACACCCAAACTGATTTCAGGCATATCTTGGGATCACTTGCCAAGGAGATTACTCCAACCTTTCCCCCTTTTTTTGGTAGATTACTCCAACCTTTTTCCTTTTTAGCAGTTTTCATGAAACCAGAAGCTGGGAACCAGGGCTGAGAAAAGAAATGGGATTGGTTCCTTTCCTTATTAACCCAAGAATTAATTGATTAGAATCCCAAGGGATCTGGAAGGAAATCCAAGAAATACTGAGATAGAGGGAAATCTTTTTCAGGAAACAGTTGTCCTTGAAAGAACAAGTAAAAAGTATTTTGCTAAGAAATATTGTGTGTCATATTAAATTTTATTTTGATTATGTATATGTAAGTCTAATATTTTGTGTCAGGTATTTATTTTTTTCTGCATAACTTCTGTATTTTATGCAGCTCAGAATTTCTTGGCAGCAGACCTGTATAGCTCTATGTAACCTCGTATAGTTCTATGTAACCCTAACTAGAGAGCATGTATCAGTATGTTAGAATATCTGGCAGTTATTGGGTTAAATGCTGGTTTTGTTGATGGGTCAGTGGGAGGAGTTTCTAAAGGGCATTGGGAGACTTCCTGAACACAAGCCTGAGGGGAATGCCTTTGTTCATCCAGCCTCATGGCCCCTAGCCACACGGCTTGGAGATCTTATGCTTATGCCAACATGTGATGCTTATGCAGAAGAAGAGAGGGAAATCCATTATCAATTTACCTATGGAAATGAACAGAGAGATGTAATATACAGAAGCAACAATGTAAAAGCAAGTATTCCTCTGAATAAACATTTATCTGTTTTATAATCATTTCTATTGAGTTATCTATCTGTACTAGATTGAACTGGGAAGCAGTCTGTTCTGTCTGGAACAGTATAGTAAATTGATAATGGATTTTCCCCTCTTCTTCTGCATAAGCACATGTTGCCTGCAACTTAACGGCCAGGTGGGAGTTTTGTAGCTCTACATTCTCTCAGTGGCCACTAGCAGTAACGTGGTAATAGGAGGAATTTAGTGGGCCTTTCTTCAAATGCCCCTAGTAGTTAAAGGAGGAACTACACGCAAGCCTTTAATCACGCCCAGAGAAAGCCCTCTAGTGGACAAAGGGCGTACCTCAAAGGAAGAGCACCCTGGTAGCTGACCCGCAGGAAGGGACCCCTAGTGGTGAAGGGGTGAACTGCGCTGAAGTACCCACTAATGCAGAACAACGCACCCAGTGGCACCTCCACCCACAGACGGCACCTCTGAAGCTGATCTGCACGTAGCGACCCCTAGTGGTCAAAGAGAGAAGTTCTTCAAATTTGCTTCAAAAATAGCTGGGAAGAACACTGAACCTATCCTAGCCATGGCAGAGCATTGATTTAGATGAAGGGGTTCAACCAACCAGCCTAGATGAGACACCCCAACCAGCCGGTCAAGGAGAAATGCTGCAAACAGCCAACCTTGACCCACACACAGAAGCTGAAACTCAAGCCTCAGCGAGGCCAAAGACATCTCAGGTGCCCTATGACCTGAGGCAACAAAGAAAGCTTACAGCAGCCATGCACTCACATCTGATAGAAAGATGGGAGTCAAACTACAAGCGCCATGAGAGATGCTGGGAGAGATTACACAAACTCTACCAAGAGCCTAAGGAGGAACTCTTCCTTGAATGGGCGCACGCAGTGGAAGGAGATAAGGAAGATGCTCTTGCGCAATGGATGGACTCCGAATGGCAACTCGAAGACATTCAGGCACAATTAGGAGGTCCAACTTTCGATGGCAAGATGCACAGCCTCAAGCTACTCAACAAGGAGCGTAAGAAGCTTCTAGAGAGCCCAAAATATCTTCCACAGCCCGAACCTCGTCCGAGAGATGGACCAGTCGAAAGGGCCGAGTCTGAAGTTTCCCACCATTCACATGCACCATCCAAACGGTCGCATGCGGCTCCATCTCATGTGTCTGAAAAGGCCTCTATCTCCAAGGCGCATTCCAGTGTGTCACAACAATCTCACATCACAGGCGCCTCCCGCCTTTCAAAAGCATCTTCTCGCCAGAGCCAAGCATCTCAAGTCTCAAGGGCAGAGAGCCTTGCTGCCCTTCTTGCAGAAGCGCGAATCAATACTGCAATGACTGGAGTCGCTGCCCAAGCAGCAGTAGAAGAAAAGCACCAAAAGGAGGAACTGGTTAAGACGGAGACTGCAACAGCCCGTCACGTGGAAGAGGCACGGCTTCAGCAAAAGGAAGATATGGTCAAAGCTTGGGCCGACTATGAGATTTCCCAGCGACAACAGAAAGCAAAAGAGGCTGCCCAAATAGAAGCGATTCTGCAGAGAGAGATGGAAGACGTTACACCTACACACAGATTGGAAGGGCTAGGAAGAGAAAGCCCTCATAGCCACATGCAAGCCTATGTGGACAACCAAAGTGTGTTCCAGCATGAGCAGGTGAGAGCGCCACAGCCAGCCACAAGCCCCCCCAAGACCGAGTAGACAAACAGAAGAATCTCAATGACCAGATGCGCCGGTCAGCCACAGAGTTGATGTCGCAACACCTAGGTCATGAGATCTTCCCACCATCGCTGCCCCATTGAACCCACTGAACCATACCCTTGAGGGCAACCGGATTGTTCCACCAGCAGGGGCAACAGCTACACAGTGGGCAGCGCCACAAGATCTTTCCAACGTTGCTGCCCCACGGAACCCACTGAACCATACCACTAATGGCAACTGGGTGGGTCCACCTGCAGTGCCAACGGCCCCACAGCAGAACCAGCTGCTGCTCAGGGACGAGATTGAAAGAACTCGAGCCAGACTAGAGTCCCTGCTGTGCCAACAGGAGGCAGCGTCCCAAGGAACCACTACCAGACCTGACTACAGAGGACAGTCTCGAACATCAGCTGTGCCAGCCTATCAGGGAGCCAGCTACGCTCCTCCAGAAAGATGAGAGACCCTCCAACAAGTAAGCAAGCAGGAACCTGGGTTCCCTCAGCTCAATGCCAGAGCAGAGGAGTTCAGACCAAGCCAACAAGGTCCCTTGCACGTGACATGGCAAAATACCCTCAGCCAACAATACGCTGAAGGAAGTTACCAGCCAGCCATGGAGCACGCCCCCGCTCCTGGAAGGGATGCACCACCACCACCAAGCTGCAGCCCACACATGGGATCGATGCATCACCCAATGTACATTGGAAGAAGGTTGGACTTGGCAGCCAGAGGCGTACGAAGATTCTCCAACAAACCTGGAAAAGACTACTTATTATGGAAGCACATCTTCAAGCACGCCATCAATGAAGAAAAGGCTGGACGAAATGAGGAACTCGTCCAGCTGACAGCCTGGCTAGGCCCAAAATCCGTAATCACTGTGAACATCTTCACGTCCCATTTGGGCGACCCTGACATCGGCCTTGCAAAGACTTGGGCCACACTTGACAAGGACTATGGTGAACCCACAGTGACGGAGTCCTCACTTCTGGACCACATTCTCAGTTTCCCCGACATAAGAATCTACGAACGTCAACAGCTGAAGACTTTCTCATCGCTCATTACTCAACTACAGACAGCACAACAGGATCCTACCTTGCCGGGATTAGCTTGCCTTGACCTGTTTAGGACACAAAATCCTATCATCCAAAAACTACCATGGTTGATATGTGAACAATGGATCGAGCTTTCTCAAGCTTACAGGGAAAGCAACCAAAACAAAATCCCCCCCTTTGCGGTTGTCACTGAATTTATCAGTGACCAGGCTGACCCCTACAATGACCCCCTATACCTCTCCATCAGAGAAGCACACTCCCCAACGACCAAGCGAAGCAGTCAAAACTCTGATGTAGTCAAGGGACCCGTCCAAGCTACAAAGGACAGGACCACCTTTTCAGTGTACAAAACAGACATCACACTTCGCCCAAAGACGAACAAATACCGAAAAGTGTTCATTCGAACCCTCGCCCAACTAAAAAAGGCCTGACTTATCCAATTCACAAGTCCTCACACTCTCTAAACGATTGCAGAGAATTTAGGAAAAAATCCCTAGATGACCAAAAGACTCTACTCAAAGAGAATAGGATATGCTTTAAATGATGTGACTCTATGGATCACATGGCCAAAGACTGTACAGTCAGGTGAAATGCCACCTGTTTGACAGTAACAAGCACCCAGCAGCCTTGCATCTAGAAACTTAGAAGCCCTCTGAGGTGACACAACAAGCGACTTCGACGACCGAGACTCAAGCTGACTCCGAAGAGCAGCCAAAACAGTACGGGACGTACTACACAGATATATGCGGTGACTCTCCATGCCCTCCTTCATGCTCCCCTGTCTGCCTTGCAAAAGTCTACCCTGATGGGCAACCTGAAAGGGCCATAAAGATGTATGCCATACTAGACCCACACAGCAAAGTTACTATAGCTAAGCCCGCCTTTTTCAACCTCTTTGACCTCCTGAGTGAACTGAAGCATTTTGCAATAAATACGTGCACAGTACCAATGTGCGGGGAGGAAAATCACTGGTCTATGCATAGAAACGATAGATGGAAGTTCACATTTCCGGTTACCATCATTATTAGAATGGGAGACCTTACCAGATGTTCGCAGCGAAATCTCAACACCATAGGTGGCAAGAAAAATACCTCACTTAGTGCACATAGCCGATTTAATCCCTCCTCTAGATCCTGAAGCTGAAATCCTACTCATGGGAAGAGTCCATTGGCTCCAATGAAAGAATCAAAGGTCCACCAGGAACCCCAGTAGCCATTAAGACGGAACTCGGATGGGCCATAGGAGGGATGGTTTGTGTTGATCAACCACAAACCCCAACCCAGGTGAGCATCTCAAAAACCTCCATTCCCAGTAATGGAACAACACCTCACCTAAAACCACACCTAGAACACTGCACGCTCATGACAACCAAATCTGCTTTGGAAGCAACAGTGTTCCAGATCAGTCAGAATTACGACAACTTAGCTTTGCCCATAGAGGACAAACAAGACAAACAACGTCTGCAACTACGCGCATTCTCCCTGAACACCTCACAATGGGATAAGCAGCGTCTGCCAGAACAGAAACAAGACTGGGAGTCATGGAGAGTATTCCCAAGATGTCTCCAGAGTTTGCAAGTGCAGCGCACATATGTTTCTAGCTCACCCGCCACTGTACAAAGGAAAGAATTGTACGCTTCCTTATATGTGTCAACGAAGGCAAATGCAGACTCAAGATGCGTCACAGTCTGCAGCGGGGAGAGCCACACTTACTTCATCTTGTTTGCAACCATAAGATACATCAGAGTGTACAGCGGGGAGAGCTGCGGCCTCGGTATCTTCTTTGGAAAAGCGAGACTAACAATACAAGGAGGCCACACTGTACCAAGGTTAGAACTATGTGGTACCACTTTGGCTGTAAAGCTCACCAACTTGACAGCGAAGATGTTGTGCCGTGAACTACAGTCCACCACCTTCTACACAGACAGCAAGGTGATGTCAAGCTACATCTGCAAGCAAAGCAAACATTTCTACATCTATGTAGGCAACAGAGTGAAAAGGATTGAAACATCTTTAAGCCCTGAACAATGGCAACATTTGCCAACAGATAAGAACTTTGTGAACCAAGTTAAATGGCCCAACCTTGCCACACAGTTAACAGACTTGATCTGTCTAGAAAGTCCTGAGTTCTTGGCCTGTCCAAACAGACAGATGCCACAGAGACCAAAACGCTATGCGCTTCCAGCTTCAGATCAATGTGCCAATCTTCAACCTCAGGCACCCAGCAAACTTCAACCAATCCGCTTCAAACCCCTGTCTAAGTGGAAGCACCTGAGATTAAGCATAGTTTTGATCGTCTTGATAACTTGTCTTAGCATCCCAAGAATTAGCCTTGTAGGAGCCTACAAAGATCTACAGACTATTGGAGACATTTGCCATGACCCAGTGATTAACAAATGTCTGAAAGCCAAAAATTGCCTTCCCCGTGCATCTCACATGGGCGAAGCGTGCATAGGCAAAGCATGGGAGCACATGATTGGTGCACCCTGCAAAATCATGTACTCTATGTCGTTAAAGACATCCACACCCACATATGAAGTCCCCACTACCCTGATGACAACAGTAGCAGCTGTCTTCAATATTCCATCGGTGGTTCCAGGCCCGTCGGTTCTTGAGCATCCGCAGTCTCCTGCAGCTGCTGTTGTTCCTGATTCTTCAGTTCCAGCTGTTGTTCCTGATTCTTTGGTTCCAGCTGTTGTTCCTGATTCTTCAGTTCCAGCTCCAACTGTTCCTGAGTTTCCAGACGTTCCTGATCCTGATTCTTCAGTTCCAGCTGTTCCTGAGTTTCTAGATCTATCTGTTCCTGTTTTTCCAGGTTCTTCAGTTCCGGAGTATCCTGTGAATCCAGTTCCCTTTGTTCCTGAGAAATTTTGGGTTCCAGTTTTTCTGTTCCAGATTTGGTTCCAGTTTCCTTTACAGGAAGAAGACCTTGTCTCGCTGAGAGACAAGAACGCATACCAGAACTATTGGCCCATGGGACTTACGCACCAGACCCACCCACTTGATGAACTAGTTTGCCAAGCTGCGGCCCAGATCGTGAAGCCACGTGAGTAAGGTCGTGACTCAAAGACTCTTGTACCAGGCTGATCACCGATTTGGTCCCGTTGCCGATGAAGACTAACCAGAAGATCAAACCTCAAATTATGTATTGTCTTTATGCATTGTTTGATGTAACACTTGCTTGTTTTTTTTCCCATAATTGTGCATGTTTCATACCAAGTTTTTACCTATTTAGTCACAAGTTAGTTAACATTGAGTACTGTATGCCTTAATGCTATGCTTTTTGCTCTTTCAGTTAGTTAGTAGTGAAAATATAAATTTCCAAGCGGGGAGTGTTCTGAACCGTATAGCTCTATGTAACCTCGTATAGCTCTATGTAACCCTAACTAGAGAGCATGTATCAGTATGTTAGAATATCTGGCAGTTATTGGGTTAAATGCTGGTTTTGTTGATGGGTCAGTGGGAGGAGTTTCTAAAGGGCATTGGGAGACTTCCTGGACACAAGCCTGAGGGGAATGCCTTTGTTCATCCAGCCTCATGGCCCCTAGCCACACGGCTTGGAGATCTTATGCTTATGCCAACATGTGATGCTTATGCAGAAGAAGTCTGTGAGGAAGCCAAATTCACTTAAGAATCTTGTGACTAATTTAACAACTCCAGTGATTCACTTAACAAATGTGGCAAGAAGAGTTGTAAAATGGGGCAAGACTCACTTTCCCGCTTAGCAACATAAAGTCTGAGCTCAATTTTGGCCGCAAATCAAGGATTACCTGTAGAGTCTGTAGATTCAGGGTTTCTTAGAATGGATATTTGAGACTTCCAACTTTCAACTTCCGACACGTCACCATATCATGGAAGCCTAAAATGGCACCTGGTTTAATGAACAGCAGAGAAATATCTCCTTCAAAAGATATAGTTTTTTGATTTACTGCCTGCAAATTCTCCTCTTTGACCCCTGGTTATTCCCTTCTTCTGGAGAGCAAAAGTCAAATTTTTTTTTAAATCTGATGATTTCATTTTACGCCACTTAAGTCTCTTGCAAGAAGATATATTCTTGTGATAAACAACATTCAACTGCCAGTTCAGTTTGTTTCCATATGGGGATATATTAAAGAAATACTTTTTTAAATGGGGAGAGGGCACCATCTTTGCATCGGGCAGCGGAATGCTAGATACATATATTTGCTACCAGCGATATAGAATCTGTACTCATTGAAAGCTTCATATATATGGTCTTTTCTGGAGATTTCCAGCAAATGTAGGCAGCTGAAAGTAGGTCTGAGAGCCACAATCCTGTTCTTCTCTACAAAAGATAGTAGTTCAAAGAATGTTCTATTGACACTGATGAAACAGAATTAAAAAAAATAAGTTATTAATGATACTAAGAATGTTATGATTTTATTGCTTTTCAGTGAGTGAACAACTGAATATACTATGAAGTCTGGGCATTTTCTTTTTCAGTTTTTATCTTATTTTCCTGGATGATATCTCTAGTTAAATTTTCCAGATTGAGACATTGATTACATTGCAGCTAATTCTCAGATTTTTTTTATCAGTATTAGTTGTGAACATAGCTGCCCGTTAAATTAATTCTAAAAAATATAGTATTTTTAACTTGGTATAAATCATAGCCTACTGTTTTTTTAAAAAATGATATTCTAAAACATTTTGTCCTATGGGTCATTCTACATAGATACTTACAATTCTTTATGGAGACACACATTTATTTCAATAATTTATCAAACTAGCAACGTTTCTGAAATATATATTAATGTATGCAGATAGATTCAGTTTATTGCAGAATGGTTTACTATTGCTTCATTTATCTACATAAATGCCCTCCCATTTAATGAAGAGAAATGAATAATCTGGACAAAAGAGGAAAACTTTTTGGAGACTTAAAGACTTCTTGTAAAAGGAAGGTTAAAGAAACGTTTTTATTCTCCAGTCAAAGAATTAGATTGGGTTGCAAAATTCTGGATGACCATTTGATGGAAACACAAAACATTATTTGCTGTTCAGGATTTTTGCAATCCAGATCAGATAGCCCTAAGTATTAATATTTCTGAGAGTTAAAAAAGTTATTATAAAGATCAATATGCTTGGAGCAGTTGAGGAAATAATTTGAGAGTCTCTCAGAAAACATGCTACAGTAATTTCCGGATGCTACTTAACTACAACTTTCAGCAGGCTCAGTTACAAAGAGTCATGATGTTGGGAGAACTGTTTCAGCAATGTCTGAAGGAACATCCAGTCTTCAGATCTGCTATCCAGGTTATACACAGCTACAGAAAGAAAAGCTTTGCCTGCACTGGATATTTATATCCGTAATGTTTGCTAACCAGGATCCAGCACAGACTGCCACTACATGTACTGCTTTTTCAAGTCAATCTTGTCACGTAATGATGAGTCCCTGCAGTTTTCTTGGCCAACATTTTCAGAAATGGTTGCTATTGCTTTCTTCCTACAGCTGAGAAAGAGCAACTAGCCTGACATCACCCATCTGGCTTATGCACCTACCGTAAGACAAATTTAGAACTCATGTTTCCCACCTCCAAGTCCAGTGCCTTAATCACTAGATCAGTCTGGCTGTGAGAGAGCTGATGAGCTGCCTAGATTTATTTTTAACATTTGGCATCCAAAACCACTTTTGTGGTGGATATAGAAACTATCAGACTTATTAATCATTCATTTCTCTCATACTTAAAAAAAAGCTAGTTGAAATTACCATTATTTTAGGCATCTGTGTAAAGAATGCTTTTATTGGTCATTTGGAAAATTTAGTGAGATACAAAATTAGTTGTACTAAGAGTTGAACCCTGAATTCAATTGGACTTAAGTTTTCCACTGCAATTTTATTTCCATTGATTCCATAGATTTTTTTTCCCCATTTATTGGGCCTACATCTTGATTGATTTCATTGTTATAAGCTACACAATACTATACCAAAAGGGAGTACTTTCTTTTGGAGGGCCTATAAATCTGGCTTGTGATGCTGTTAATAACACCTGAATGATACTTTCATTCTAAGGTCATGAATTTGGGTTTCTGCCTCATTGAGATACAGGTAGCCCTCATTTAATGCCTGTCCCTTCAGTGACTGTTCAAAGTTACTTATGACCAGTCCTCATTGTTGCGGCTGTTGCAATGTCCTCATAGTCACATCATCCAAGATTCAAGTGTTTGGCAACCAGATCACCAATATGATGGTGGCAGCATCCTATGGTTGTATCATCACCATTTGCGATCTTCAGTACTGTCTCCTGCAAAAAAAAAGTCAATAGGGAAACCAGCAAGAGGTTGCAAATGGTGATCATGCGATGGTAGGATGCTGGGACAGTACAGGGTTCTCCTAACAATGGCTATTTGGACAGTTGGGACTGCTACTGTAAATGACATTGTGCCTTAAAATCGTGTTGCTTAGTGATCCTGATTTTTGCAGGATCCAATCTGTCATTAGGATCAGAGATTTAATTTTCTGAGCTTTGGGACTCATGCTGGAGCCCATCCTGATGAGTCACATAATGGTGAGAGAGAAGTTCCCCAAGGATCAGCTCCAGCATGAGTCCAAAAACCTGGAAGACTAAACATCTGGTCCTGGTGACCGACCCAGATTGGATTCTGCAACATTATCCTGGGACAGTATATTTGCCTTCATTCATCCAGATTTTTGTATGACAGGTTTTTTCAATTCAAGTGGCTTGATTTAAGGCGATAGTGGATGGTTTTATTTATATTTTAATTTCAAATGGCTTGATTTTATGGATATTTTTAATATACTAATAAAAATATGTATGTGTTAATCTTAATCTGAACTTTCAGAATGGAATGGTCTGTAGCTCCAAATAAAGTAATGTTTACAATGAAATGCAATATTTCATTTTATAGAATTTCATTGGCCACTTTAATGCATAGTGTTCAACCTCATTATTTCAAATGAAAGTGAAGTTATTGAGGTGTATCTCACAACCCATCAGCAATTCCATCAAATATAGTCCATACTCAATTTGAAAAATCCTTGACATAGTGCCAGTAGCTGCAGCACATCAAGGTATGCAATAAAAACTCTTAGAGTTACTCCAACGTATTTGATGAACTATGTTGGCTTGAAGAGTCATAGATTGTATATATTTTGGTTGGGGATTTGAAGCTTTAATTCTGTGTGAATGGAAGAAAAGAATCCCAATGGCACAGGCATCCAGAACAAGCCACAATGCCACTGTGTGTATTGTGAAGTCATTTATGTAACAATATCAGGATGTACATGATATGACTTGTCTGCCTTCCCCTCCTAGGGATACCCATGTGTAATTGTAGCCTTTAAGGCTGCCAGAACTGAGAAATAAAGGATGTGATCTACTCACAACATATAAACAAAGTCTGAGTAAGTATTCAATTAAGAAAGATTATGCAAGGCCAATCAAAGTACTGTAATTCTGGTATCCTCTTGCATTGGTATTTTAGCATTTGTTCTTTTTGTTTCCAGTATAAATTGTTCAGTCCTGGGTTTTCCACTGGTCCAAATGTGTTAGGGATGACTGCCAACATTTTCTAGCCTAAACATTTTGCTTCTATATGAGTTGATCATTTGGTTCTGGTGATTAAAACCTCTAATATGGTTTTAACAAGACAAAATGGTGGGAAAGGTATCTTCTTAGACTGACAATGACAGTGTAAATGCTGTTTCTTTCTCTTCAAAGAATACAGAATATTAAGATTAGCTCTTCAGACAGATTTTTTTTAATGGTTCTGAAAAATTTGTTCATTAGATTTTGTCTTCCAAGCTCCTCATGCCAGAGGGAATCCACTTTTGTGGAGGTTTTCTTCCCAAGTACAAGGGAAATAGCTCTATTTCCCTCAGCTACATTTAATTCTTGATTTACAGCCATAATTAAGCTTAGAATTCTGGTAGTAAGTTGTTACAGTTGTTAAGTGGGTCACTACCTGAACAGGCCTGAATTTACGACATTTTTTGTGGTGGTTTTTAAGCGAACACTATGGTCATTAAGCCAATTCATTATACCCAATGGGTGCTCTTTTTTTGCCAGAAACTGGAAGTAAAGGCCGGAACCAAGCAATGACATTGAAAATTGCTGTCATGTGACAGCGAGATGCTACAAACAGCCATAAAGATGAGCCAATTGCCAAGTGACCAAAATGCAATTGTGTGTGTGTGTGTGTGTGAGAGAGAGAGAGAGAGACAGAGAGAGAGAGACAGAGACAAAGACAAAGACAAAGACAAAGAGAGAACCATAATAACTTCAAAATTGGGTCATAAATACCTTTTGGGAGCTCCTTTGTAATGTCGAATGGTTGCTAAGCAACCTGTTGTAAGTTGAGGACTATCTGTATTCAGTCCCGTTTTGTGTCTAAAATCTGGGACCATTACTTGCCATAGGATTGAAATTTCAAAATTCTTCGCACCATTTGTATTGGGAAATTTGTGACTACTGCAGCATTACAGCACCAACCTCCAATGCGGCCACATTGCCGTGGTCAGCTGTAGTCACATGGTTTTTTTAACTTTGAAAAGCTTAATAAAGCTATTTTTTAAAAAAAAATCTGGATCCAAAAACAGTTCTTGCTAAAATTAACAACAGCATCTGAACTCAAAGAGTCTTCCAAATTTAGCAAACCTAACTGCTGTTGGATTGGTCATACCAGTAAGTGCAGCTGAATGGAAAAGAGAGTTTTATGCCATAAAAAATGTAAAGATCTGTTTGAGAAATCAATGAATCACAGGATGCTAAATAATCTTATGTTGATTAGGCAGCAAAAACACTTAGAGTTGCTCCAATCTAATTAACTATGTTGGCTTGAAGAGTCATAGATCACATATTTTGGTTGGGAATGTCTATATGATATATACTTTGTGGGAGGATTTTCAGCTTTAATTCTGTGGGAATGGAAGAAAAGAATCCCAATGGCACAGGCATCCAGAACAAGCCACAATGCCATTATATGCATTATGAAGTTGTTTGTATAATAGTATTGGGATGTAGGACTAGGTCCAGGTGATTCTGGATTAAAAGAGCAGGATAGGCTTTTTTGGAATAATGGACAAAAGGAATCTCAGCAGACTCACTTAGATCATGAGCGTCTGCAGTAAAAACTTTTGAAAAGCAGTAAATGATTGGCATAACCGGGAATGTTACAACTGGATGGTTAACCACAGTGCCCATATATGTTGCATAGAGTTAAATTTGGAATGTCACATCTTTAGCCTGTAAACAATATGGCGATCTGACAATTCATCCACAAGACACTGATGAAGGTTTTGAAGATATCATCCAGGAACATTTTTCAGCTCCTTGATGGACAGTTTTGTAGTTTGGCTCTGCTTTTCTTGGGTTAACATCTTGTGTCTGACAGACTCTAGCTAAGTTAGACCATAAAAATAACACATCTGTAAACTGTAAGCATCATCAGAGAAGCAATAAAATTATATGCTTTCAGACATCTGCTTAAACCTTCAGCTGTGATGTCATTACGGCAGTTGTCAATGCCCAAATTTTGAACATGTAACCATGGGGATGCTGCTATAGTTGTTTGAGGATTGGTGATAAGTTACTTTTTTCACTACTGTCATAATTTCAAACAGTCATTAAATGAGTGATCATAAGTTGAAGATTACCTGCATTAGCTACATTACAACAGGAATTTCAAGGCTTTGGGGACTGCCAGTTAGGAATTCTCGGAGCTGCAAATTGAGCATAACTGAAAGATGCCAAATTAGGGAAGGCTGTATAAGTTTCTTATTTCTTTAGTATTATTGCCACAGTCCTCCTTTCTGCTGGCTATGCATTTAACTTGAGAATAATGTGAAATAAAATTCTCCAAAGAAGTTTCTGTAATATTTGACATAACTGCAAATGCAATCGTTTCCAGTGGAACAGCTTTCACACATTCAAATTCAACAAATTACTAATATGCATACAGAAACCATTTCTTACTGTTCCCTTGGTAGAGTTTGAGATGTCAGGCACCCTTTTGAATTATAATCTAGATGCAGAGGTTCTTGTTAGAATTACATGGAGTTGAAATTCAAAGACTCAGTTTGAAGGCAATTCAGTTGAATCTTATCTTCAGTCAAATCACCGGATCAAATTGTTGAATCAATTCTGTGTTTTGTTGAATCCATGCTGGCGGCTTTGAATCAATCCACAATTTGATGGGTTGTCACGCATGCAACTAAATACTTAACAAGAATTCAACCATTCAAATTGAATACATAATTGAATCAGTCCTCTGAAACTGATGATTCAGACTGGATCAGAGGTAATTTGGACATTCCCAATACTAAACTTCTTTTTAAAATGGCTTTTGAGAGAATCCCATAAATGATTTCACCCACAGGCAACTTGTGAGTTCAGATAAATCTTTCTTGAATTCTTAACTGTAGTAAAAAATAAAAATAGCAATTACTTAGAAACAAGCAGCCCTGTCTAGGCCTAGGCTGCTGAATCAGAAAGTAAAGTGTTGTCTAAAGAGGTTGGATAGTTAATTAGATTTTAAAGAATTTCTTCTTGGACAAGAACTTGCACTTTTTAAAGAAATAGAACATAAATGAATGAAATAATACCCTTGCCTGAAGTCTCAGAAGTTACAGGTTAGGTGTGAATATTTAATGTCATGTTTATCAGAAAAAAACTACTGTGAATATCTCCTGTAATTTGATTTAGCCCAGTGATGTCCATGGTGTTAGTCATTGGCTTCAAAATCATTGGCACAATTTGGTTATTAAGGCCCAGTTCTTTTTCTTAAACATGCATGACATGTTTTGCAGATGTGTAAAAAAGGCAGAGCTAGGATCACCCAGACACATCTGCCATTTTGAAGCCAGTGGCCATTATTGTGGACAACTTAGTTTAGTCAGAGAAATGTATGCAGTTTTTACCTGCAGCTTTCTGTTACAGATGTGTGCCTCTGTACGAAATGATATTTTCTCCCCAAATATTACCAGTGTTTGTTTTGCTACTTATTCAAAATGAAGTTTGTGTGAGTAAGAAACCCTTTGAGGCCTGGAAACCTTACTACAATATCTAAAAGCCTTTTAATTATCAAGGATAATAGATGTTTAACTTTTTACGGCTCTTCATTTTATTTTTTTTCCTGATAAATTCCTTTCAGTTAGATCAGTGCTCGTGTATAAGTAGTTTTTAACAAATTTGAATTACATTTTTATCATGAGGGATTTTTTTATGATTGATATGTCTGAGGAGAATCTTAATTGGGATCCTTCCTTATCTTATTTTATTCTGTGCCAATGCAATTTTTTTCTCCATTGTTGTCTAGAATCTTGTCTAGTAGTCTAGTAATCAGACATGTGTGAGAGAATCCCAAATCCTAAAATGCTTCCTAAGCTTATTTTTAACTGAGTTTTACTACCTTGAAATAAACATTTTGATTTATCTAATTATGATAAACTATGGTTTATAAACCAGAATGGCTGAGTTCATACAACAATGTCATAACCAAACAAATTGCGATTTGTGATATGATTTAATGAGTGTGTTCATTAGAATTAAATGTGAAAATAACATGTTCCATTCTTGTAATATTCTGCTGTTTTCTGGAACAGGCCAAGCAAAGATTCTGGATGGTTTAGCTCTAGAATAATGGTCCACAGGATTGTCCAATGAATTATTCATTTGAGACTGCTAAAGCCATTCTATGCTAGTAATACAATGTTCCAATTGATCATAAGAAATGTCCAGTGAGGTGTTGTTGATAACATTTTTGACACTGGGTTGCTTCTATTCACTTTAGCCAATAAAACAACAATTATACGTACTCTTCTAGATTTCTCCAAAAACCATCCCTCTTCTAGTAATTACATTTTATTTATAAAATTGTAACTGAAACAGGATTCATGCATAGCTTCAGAGTCAGGATCTGAATCCAGAGCGTGGACTTTATCTCCAGATAAAATGGATTCCTCTGTCTGTTTTCAGAGCAGTTCTGAAACATCTCACAACGTAATTTTGTTTTTAGTAGCTTTCTATCCAGCCATCTATTGAGGCTGTAGCTAAGAGCTTGTTGTAAAATTACTCTCTTGGACTAAGTCGGGGGTAGGGAACCTTAGTTCTTTTATGACTTGTGGACTTCAACTCCCAGAATTCCTGAGTCAGGAATGGTTCAGGAATTCTGAGTATTGAAGTCCACAAGTCATAAAAGAGCCAAGGTTCCCCACCCCTGGATTAAATCATGAAAATTTGAGTTTTATTAGGCAGAAGACATAATCTTTGGATTATTCAACAGTGCAGAAAACTGGACTATTACACAGTTTTAACTTCTTCTAGAATCTGAAACCAATGGGAAGAAATAACCCTGATGTGTTCATTCCAATCAATATCAGAAAATGAAGTATGAAGAATTACATCTTAGTTTGACTTTTAGATAGAAGCTATAGGAAGCAATGTTTCAACTAAGAAGAACTCTCTGGGTGGATTCATATATCATTCTAATACCTAGTTTGCATCGAACATAACCATGGCGTGATTAGGCTTCACATGATCACTATGAATTAAATTGTAAGTAAGGCAAAATGCCCAGAGTTGGAATAAGGATATCACAGGACTGAATGTTCAGACCCTATCCTTCCCTGAGGTTGGAGAATGTTTTTTTTAAAAAAATTATCAGAAGTTTCATGTACTTGTTTAACTTCTTTTTTTAAAAAAAATTGCAGTGCCAGGGGCTTCTTTTGTTTTTGTTTTTGTTTTTTGCAAGTCATAAAAATAGAGCTGGAGGCTATATGCTGCCCATGGCAACAGAGCAAATATTGAATGTTAGGAAACTGTATTTTTTTTTTAACTTGGAGCCAGAATAGTTGAAACGGCATAAAAGCATCCCTAATAAAATAAAAACAAATGAAAAGTTTTAATAGAAGCTGTTGCAGTAAGTTTAAACGAGCACTGTGGGTACGATAACTGCATCAGATGGTGTTATGAATTAAAAGTCTGAATTGTATCCTGTCATTTTCACTCCAGATCTTTACCCCTCTGGGGTATAACATGGGAACTTCAGTTTCATGTAATATTTTCCTTGGATACGCAAAGTCTTGTCTTCAATGTTACATCAGCAATATAGCAATATGAACACTATTTTGCAGATTAAAGGATATTCTTAGGGTTACTTCAAATGCTCAAAATAATGTTGTTATTATTATTAGCAGAATTACAGTTCACATCAAATCTTTCTTGCGCAAAAGCAAGTACCATTGAGTTCAGTGCTGCAGTCTTACCTAATGTTAAGGCCCACGAATTAAGAGCAGAACTTACTTTTAAATAAACTATTTAGCAAATGTCTTTAGGATTTAAGTCTTTGAAATATAATCTTTATCTGGGGTGTCTTTATCTGGCATATGAGCAATGATGGTGCAGTGGTTAGAATGCAGTACTGCAGGCTAATTCTGCTGACTGCCAGCGGTTCGATTCTCACCGGCTCAAGGTTGACTCAGCCTTCCATCCTTCCGAGTAAAATGAGGACCCAGATTGTTGGGGGCAATATTCTGACTCTGTAAACCACTTAGAGAGAGCTTTAAAGCACTGTGAAGTAGTATATAAGTCTGAGTGCTATTATATGTGATTGTACATGCATTTCTCACCCAAAAGATCACATGTAATTTGTATATACTGTATATGACCGGAACCACACTTTACACTGTTACAATGTGGTTTAGCTGGTTTTGGCTTATTGATGTGTGAATCCTGCCATTTATTGATAAAATGTCTAACAATGCAGTCATGTACTGTAGCTTCTGACTTGGAACTAACTTACTTCTTGAGAATTAACTTACTTTTGATTGCTGTGCATAGGACTGCTTTGCTCATCAGTCTAAAAATAACAATACAATGAATTATGTATGAAGTCAAGGGAAGGAAAGCACAAAAGAAGAAATGCCAATTCCTTGAAATGCACAGCACAAATTACTCAGTTCATGAGTCTGTACCATGTTGTGGATAAAGACTTGCTTTCAACTTTCAACTTGCTCCATTTTCATTGTTGGTATGCAGCTAATAATTAATAAATGTTATTGTGTTTTAAAAAAATAATAAAATTAAAATATATCAACAAAGAGACATTGTCTATGTGCTGAGGTTTTCTACCTAAATCTTCCAGTGTAGGGAACAGCTCCTTCTTTGGGTTCTGTGGTTGAATGGAAACGTGTTTGGAATCCTTTGGCCCTATAAGAATGAAATAAGGCTGCTTTGATCTGGATATGGATTGAAACATGGTTATTCCAGGCAGAAGTGGCACAGGAAGAAGAATAAGAAAAGGAACAGGCCAATGCTGAGGGCCTTCTGATGACACGTGTGGGCACTCGCACTCTGTGGTAGTTGAAACCTTTGAATGCTTTTTCAAGGGCAGCTCAGTGTAGAGTGCATTGCAGTAATCCAGAGGGAGATAGTGCTGAGAAGTCAAAAAGATCAAGGATGGTTACACAGCCTCCATCCTGCTCCTGCCAGAGGTCATCTAAGAGTGCAATCAATACTGTCTCTGTTCCATAACCTGACCTGAACTTTAACTGAAAGAGCTCCAGATAAGGCAGGATAGAAATCAAATAAAAATATATCTATACTTAGGAATCAGGATTTTGAATTCAAACCCACTGCTGTTCTCTAGCATACCAATCCTAAGAACTTTAAATTTAAATAAATCTTTTTGTGCTTTCTCCTTGTTAGGTGCTTATAGGACTGCAGATTACAGTAATGTGTTTTTTTAATGGCCGGTGAGGAGACTCTAAAGCGGCTTGAAGTTCCAAGTTATAAACTTACACTAGCACACATTTCATCACTTCATCATTTTCTTTGCTACATGAAAATGTGCTCACATTATTTGTCTGTCTCTAAGTCCTCCCTAGTGTAGTGCTCAGGGGATGTTGCATGGTGGTTCAATTTTGCAGAAATCTAATATAATAAATGAAAGAGCATAAAAAGAATACTTGCTGCAAATGCTGGGGCTGTAGAGTCTTCATAGCTTCCTGAATTTTCTCTTACCCCTTGGTATGCCTTGGGCATAAGTAGTATGTAGTACTAGATTTAAAAAACTCACAATAGTTCCATTGTATCTCTAAGGGTTCTGTGAGAATGTGGTAAGGTTCTCTGAAGAACCAAAAACAAAAGAAGTTAACAATAATAATAACAACAGCACCAACAAGAATGACGACGACGATGATGATGATTGATGTTATTACAGATATTGTCGCAGGATGGAGGTGGTTCCTAGTAAGGGCGCCTTTTGCAATTGACTAATGGCGAATTTGTCAATGAACACCATTGGCATTGACAAATTTGCCATTAGTCAATTGCAAAAGGCAGCCTTACTAGGAACCGCCTCCATCCTGCGACGATATCTGTAATAACATCAAACATCTACCTATCCCAGGTCCTTGGTAAATACTCGATAGGTAGACAAAATGCCAAATCCAGTCTGAACATCTGGCTGACTGTGCGATGATCAATAATAATAATAATAATAATAATAATAATAATAATAAAGTTGGAAGGGACCTTGGAGGTCATCTAGTCCAACCCCCTCGGTCACTAAAGTTCTGCCTCTTGATCAGAGTTGTGAGATTTCTTTTTTAAACTAACAGGTTTAATGGCCTGAAAAAAGTTGAAAATCCATCCCATGATGCACTGGTTTTACAGCATGGTCTGTAGATTGGTGCTGATTTAACAGGTACACCTTATCAAAGTGCTGATGCAGATGCTACAAACAAGTTTATAAACTTAATTGTATTTATGTTGAGAAACACTCTGAAATCTTCCTCCATTTCCAAAAGTAGAGAAAGCCTTTTTAGATTTATTTTGCTGAAATGTTGCTCTCCAGTGAGGTTAGCAAAAATGTTCTTTCAATTTCAGCAAGTAATATTGCTTGGCATGTAATAGTGGATGAATGGTAACTTTTAAAGCACTACAAATCCTGACCATACCAGAATTTTAACTAGAAGAACCACAGGGTTTGCCCTTAGCTTCCCACCAGTTCAGTTTTTGCATACACTGTAGCATATGGAGCCAAACATATTTTATGAAACTTGGGTGTGACCGTTTCTCCTAATAGTTTTTTTACCAAAGCTTTGCTCAAGTGTGGCTTACCTGTTTCCAAAATATGTTTCTGATCACTGTACTTTACACTGACAGATTACTATACAATCTTTTTGCCAGTAATTGTTTTAACTGTATTCCTAGTGGCTTTGTTTTAGCAATATTAAAATGCTCCTCAAAGTCATGCTGCTATGTTAACTGTGAAAGGAAAACCAGCATCCAATTGCACTGGTATGATTTTGCTATTCTGTTTTTGGTATGAGCCACATGCAAGAGATCGGCTACCCTCGTTTCGTAATAAATTCTTCATCTACAGTAGTTTCTCAGCCTGGGCAATTCAATTGCTGGCTGGGGAATTCTGAAAGTTGGGCTCCCTTCATCTCAGAATTGCCAAAGTTGAGAAACGCTGATTTACAGCATTTGCTACTGCACTCCTTTTAAAGTAATGGCTTGCTAGTTTATCTCAGCAAAGGGTTTGCTTTTCCTTTAACAACAGGTTCTCTGGATATATTTCATAGAAAATATTGTGTCATTTCCACCTAACAAAGAAAAGACTCTGGAGTCACAAGCTTGGCGCTGCTCTCTCCAACCTTTTATAAGAATTACTGTAACTCTCCCGAGCCTCTGAGAGCAAAACACCTACAGGCAGCCCTAGGCAATCAAACCACAACCCCAGATCACAGGCATGCCTAATCAACCAACAACTACCCAGTATACTGCAGTAAGGTAAGTTAACCAAAGGTTACTGTAATGCTTGTAGAAAATGTGGTTAGAATTTGAACAACACATTAGAACTTTAATTGAAGTGGCTTAATGCTGCGCTGACTCTTATCTAGTAAATATATGTAGAAGTCACACTTTGTATCTACATTTATTTACGCAGCTGGAAGAAATTCCTACTTGCAGGGTTAGAAAGCTAAATAAACTAAACCAAGGAAAACAGAACAGATCTCAATTCTGAGCCCATATGGGGATAGCCCTTTACTTCCAATCCTGTCAGTACTGTGAGGGAGGGAAGTTAGCCCAGAGAAGGAAATATTAAAAGGGCAGAAAAATATATTTTTTCTCAAAAGGATTTTTTAAAAACCAAACCTGGTCCCAAATCTATCTCTCTGCCTCAAGCAAGAGCTAGCCCCATACAAGTGCAGATGTAAAACCATCAGAAAGTTGAAGCCAGAGCAATCAAGAAGACAAAGAGAAAATCTGCATGCCCCACCCAAACTCTAGGAGTCATTAGCCCCATCACCTGGGAAGCAGGATATGATAATAGGATTAAACCACAGATATCAAGGCCTAGAAAAACACTCAGAAATAGCCTCAAGGTTCATGCCACAAGAACAGGAAACTATTCCAAACAAGGCTAGAGGGGGTATAAAAACCTACTGCCCATGTGCTCAACCTCTCTTTCCTCTCTGCTCTTCCTTGCAAGGACCATCTTTTTGCTTCTTCAATAAACTGTAACCTTCTTCCCAAAGCAGTCACCATGTTGCTTATTTATCCTGGCTTGGATGAACCAGGATGAAGACTTACTTCTGACAATTTGGCACCCCAGAATGGGACTCCAAGCTAACCTCTCCATCTTGCTGGCAGCAGACCCCCTTGTGTCTGTGGATGGGTCTCCCAGGCCTTGCCCATGTGGAGCCAAGGTAGTAAAGGGAGTTTTGAGAGTTTGAGCTCAAGGGCTGCTTTGGAAAGAAGGTGAAGGTGAGTACCTCTAAATTTTAAGTTTAAAGCCCAGGGGAACCAAGAAATGTGTGTATTTCTGTTTGTGTGAGTGAGAAGACTTTTTTTCCCAATCACAGTTGGATTTTGCTCCTTCTGGTCTTTCCTAGCTGCAGAAAGGATCTGTTTAATTGGCAGAACTTGGAAAGCATGGGGGTTTGGTCAGAGCACAGAACCTTTTGTTAGGGAAAAGGGAGAGGCTGTGTGAAAATGAAATGGAATGAGTGAATGAAAGAATTGGATTTGGGCAACTAGCTGGTAAGGCCCTGTAAGCAAAGCAAAGTTAGGAAATTAAGCCTTGGGCTAGGAGCGGCCACTTACCTCTGAGAGCAAGCAGAAGTGCTTGCGGACATTGGAGGTCCGTAAAACAGTGGTGTGAAGCTGGCCGGTCGAAGAGTAACCTGTACTTTCTGAGAAGGGAAACCAGAAGTGTCTCTGCAGACCCCTTTTGGTCTGAAAACATGGCAGATCCCACAAGGACCCCACGTACTCTGAGAGGGATCCAGAGTGCTCCGTGAGTCCCCTTTTTGGACCCACAAAACCATGGTAGTAGGAAGAAGTCTCACAAGGAGGCTTCTGGCATATAGTGCCCTTTAGAGTTAGAGGAAAATCCCGTCATAGAAGCATGGGAGGTTCCAATTCAAGGGCTGAGGTAGGTTTCCCAGTTGAGAGCTTGCTTGAAGCCTGGGACAGGAATCAGCTTCCTGTCCAGGCTGGAATAAAAAAGAGATAGGTAAAGAAACTATAGGGGGAAAAATAGACTTTGCTTAGGGCTTTGCTGGGAAACCAATTTGGCTAAATAAAGGTACTTAAAAGGGAAAATAAGAAATAGTGATTCTCTCTCTATCTCTATCTCTTCTCTATTGAATCACGTGGTATGTTTAAAATGTGTGCCTTCCCTAACTTGAGTTATCTGAAATTTATGGTGGGAATGACTAGGATGTGTAAAACTAAGACTTCTGTTCTCTTGTCTTTGTTATATATGTTTGTCAAAGTCTGTGTGTAAGAGGTAAATGTGACTATTAATTGTTTCAAATCCAAAGAGAAAAGAATTTTTTTTTGAAAATATTTTATTGGTTTTATAATTTTAACAAAAAATACTTAAGACACACCGTGGTGATTGGGTAAACAAAGATTCCAAAATAAAATCACACATAAACAGCTCAACTTAGTACATTCACTATCATCTCTCTATTTCCCTCAAAAAATAAAAATAAATTTAATGTATTCCATTTCTATCATAAATTTCTATTACTACTACACCTGTTTTAAAACTTTGTCAATTTCAATTACCATAGTCAAATATTGTTTTATATCAACAGATTAACATTTCAAATGTCTCTTCCACATATATTCAAGCTCTTACTCTTTCTCAACCCTCTTTTTATCATCAATCTTAATTATTTCTTCTTCCAATAATAATTGACTTATAATTATATAGCTACAGTAATATAAATCTCTCTATATATATATTTCCCCTTAATAAAGCCCATTTTTATAGGTTATGGTAGCTTTTGAGTTAATTCATTTCAATTCATTACACAAAGTCCAAATTCCATCCAGTTAATTATCATAACTTATCAAATCATATTACTATGCACAAAAATCTCTTAATTAGTTAAGAGATTTTTGTGCATAGTAATATGATTTGATAAGTTATGATAATTACTTAGTTATGATATGTTTTATTGAAACTTGTCTGATATGGAAATATGAAAGTTAAATTTGGAGTGAAACTTAATTAGTTAAGTTTCACTCCAAATTTAACTTTCATATTTCCATATCAGACAAATTTCAATAAAACAATGAAAAGTCATCAAATTGAATTAAACACACAGATATATAATTGCCGTTTTCATACTTCTAAGTCTGAATCATTATCCTTAAAACAATCCATGTATCCAGCATTGCCTAAATTTCTATTACTACTAAATCTGTTTTAAGAGTTTATCCATATGTATATATATCTATATATATATTTTCCCCCTTAATACAATTCATGAAACCCATTTTTATTGTTTATGATGCTCTTTGACTTAATTCATTTCAATTCATTACACAAACTCCAAAATCCATCCAATTAATTATCATATGTTATCAAATCATATTACTATACACAAAAATCTCAAAGAGAAAAGAATGTTAAATTCTGCTAGAAATTTTGCTTAAAAGAAGCCACAAAAAGGAAATACCTCACTCTGTTTGTCTGGCCAACAAAAAATGTGTTTGTTTGTTTGTTTTCCTCTTTCTCTCTGTGTCCTCTTAAGAACAGTCTTAAGTTAGCAGGAGGGAATGTTTTAAGTTAATCTGCTAGAAAGATTTCACTCTTGCATTTAATAATATATAATAAAGTTGGAAGGGACCTTGGAGGTCATCTAGTCCAACCCCCTGCTCAGGCAGGAAACCCTATACCAGTGGTTCTCAACCTTTTTAATGCCGTGATCCCCAACCGGTTGTAAGTCGAGGACCCCAACCGGTCATAAGTTGAGGACTATTTCCCTGCCCGGGAGTGCCGCGCATGCGTGGTGCCGCCCCCTCCGCCGGCCGAGGCGTAGCTGGCAAGGGGCAGCGACGGCGCAGGGCGACCACTGGCTGGGCCACCAGCTGGCCCAGCCCAAGGGAGGTAAGGCACCCGCCGGGCCCCATGCACGCCAGCAACCCTCCCTACGCCCGCTGGCCTCCCACCTCCCACCCCTAGCCCTCTTTTACTTACATTTTTAGTAGTTGCTCAGCAGGGAGGGGTGGAAACTTCCAGGCAGCTCGCTTTGCTGCAGACAACTTGCAGGACTGTTTGCAGACTGGGACTTTTGGCGGGCTCAGCAGCGCAGAGACAGCCTGGACAATTCCTATTGGCTTTTGAAAGCCAATAGAATTAGACTCTATTCAAGAGAGTCTATTCTATTGGGTTTCAAAAGCCAATAGAATAAGAGGGAGTAGCACAGCTAAGGAAACGGGGGAAAAAATGGCAGACTGCGTTGTTTGTCGACCCCCGTGAAATGGTCATTTGACCCCAAATGGGGTCGTGACCCACAGGTTGAGAACCGCTGCCCTATACAAACTTTATCAAATGCCTTACTGAAGTCCAAGAAAATTATGTTCACAGCATTCCTCTAGTCCACTAATTTTGTAACTGGGTCAAAGAATGCAGTGAGATGTGTCTAGCATGATCTATTTTTGACAAACCCATGTTGGCTTTTAGTAATGACTTTGTTTGCCTCTAGGTGTTCGCGGATTCTTGTTTGATTATCTTTTCCAGAATCTTCCCAGGTATTGAGGTCAGGCTGATAGGTCTGTTATTTCCTAGATCTATTTTTATTTTTATTTTGAAGAGGGACACTACATCAGCTCTTTTCCAATCCTCTGGTAGTTCCCTAGTGCTCCAGGGTCTTTGAAAAATATAGTTCAGTGGTTCTGAGATCACATCTGCCAGTTCCTTGAGAACCTTGGGTTGTAATCCATCTGGTCTTGGTGATTTGAACTCTTCTAGGCTGGATAAGTGCTTGCTCACCATTTTCTTGCCTAACTTAACTTGTGCTTCTAACCTATTTTTTATGGTACTGTTTTTGATAAGTTGGACTGTTTGCTTTTTATTATTTTTGATTGTGGTCACAAGCCTTAGTTCATTTTGAACCTTAGCTTTCTTCACCTCATCTTTGCAGGCTCAGACTGTTTGCTAATATTCTGCTGTAGTTATGTGACCCTCTTTCCACTTTTATACTGGTCCCTCTTATATGTCAATTTATCAGAGAGTTCTTTATGCAGCCATGCTGGTTTCTTGTGAGAGCTATTATTTTTCTTCTTTGTTGATATTGTGCTAGACTGGATTTTTATTATCTCACTTTTCAAAATTTCCCAAGCTTCTTGAGATGTTTCCCCTTGAAGATTCTCATCCATGGAATCCCTCCCAAGCCCTCTCAAGTTTATTGAAATTAGCTCTCTTAAAGTCCAAGACTCTAGTTTGACTTTCTATTGTCATGTATTTCCTATGTACCTTAGTTAGCTGACTAGCAAAAAGTTCTATTTCCCCTGTATGGTTGGGTGGTCTATAGTATATACCTATGGCAATGTCATTTCCCCCCCTTTTATACTGATCCAAATGCATTCAAGACAGTTTCCATCATTGTGCCCTAATTCTATCTACAAGAGCCTTTTAAAGTTCAAGTCTGCTTGTTTGGGGAAATAATTTTCTTAAGTTACTTTTCTTATCCTATCACTAATTGGTGAAGCTACTATGAAACTTTTTTGAAACAAATAAGCATTTTTTCCAATCTCTAAAATAATGTGATCTATTTTAGAATAAATGTTAAAGGCAGATTTTGTTTGCCTGTTTCTTTGACCACTGCAATACTGATGCAGGCTGCCTGCAAGCTAACCCCCCCTTCCAATTCTTTCTTGCCCTTTGTTCTCCATACCGTTTGTCTGCCTCTCCTGGGAGAGTCCACCCAGAAAGTGGGGGATACCTTGTTCTTGTATCTTTCAGCCCTGCAATCCTCCCCCAAACCTTTGGAAGCAGAACACACAGACCCAGATGCTGCCTCCATTCATTTGAGCCATGGAATTGGGTTTTGAATCCAGCCATCCACTAAAAAGCCACCATGCAATCTGAGTGGAACATCTTCCCAAGTCCTACCATTCCCCAGATGCCTGTGAGAGCTGCAGAAGGAAGGAGTCCTGGAGCCACTGGTGCCACGTGAAGCCTCAGAAGAGAAAATTACACTGTGGGGGGAGGGTGGAAACTCATTGTAAACTTTTCTTTCTTGCCCCATTTGTATTGTAACAAGCCAAACCTGGTCCCAAATCTATCTCTCTGCCTCAAGCAAGAGCTAGCCCCATACAAGTGCAGATGTAAAACCATCAGAAAGTTGAAGCCAGAGCAATCAAGAAGACAAAGAGAAAATCTGCATGCCCCACCCAAACTCTAGGAGTCATTAGCCCCATCACCTGGGAAGCAGGATATGATAATAGGATTAAACCATAGATATCAAGGCCTAGAAAAACACTCAGAAATAGCCTCAAGGTTCATGCCACAGGAACAGGAAACTATTCCAAACAAGGCTAGAGGGGGTATAAAAACCTACTGCCCATGTGCTCAACCTCTCTTTCCTCTCTGCTCTTCCTTGCGAGGACCATATTTCTGCTTCTTCAATAAACTGCAACCTTCTTCCCAAAGCAGTCGCCATGTTGCTTATATATCCTGGCTTAGATAAACCAGGATGAAGACTTACTTCTGACAACTGCATAGTCAATCAACCAATCTACTTTGTTGCATAATGCGACATACAAGGTTATTGTTTTAAACACACTGAGTCCAAACTTAGTTCCAGTAGGTAGTGGACATTTCACTTTTTTTATAACCAAGAAAAAAAGTTTATAATTTGGTAGTATGAAATATATTTAGCCTTTCAATTTCTAGATAAAGATGGGATTCTGGATTTAACCAGGCGTGCTCTTTTTCTGTTCTATTTTATAATCAGTGTTGAACCTCTATATCATGAGTCTTCAAACTTGGCCCATTTATGACTTGTGAACTTCAACTCCCAGAATTCATTAGCCAGCGTGCCTGGCTGAGGAATTCTGGGAGTTGAAGTCCACAAGTCTTAAAAGAGCCAGGTTTGAAGACCCCTGCTCTATATGGACAATGGTGACTTCACTTCCTCCCTGTCACCACAGTTTGGGCCACTTTTTTTTTTTTTAAATAAACCAGTTTGAACTCTTCCCTTTTAAAAAACAGAAACAGCCAGGCAAGCCCTGAAAAGCCTGCGAGCTGTTAATTAAAATGGCTGCACTCTACAAAACAGATTGTCCTCCATTTGGCTAGGTGATCTGGTTGCAGATCTTTTGGTATGTAATTTTCCCCTGGTTAAGTGTGTTATATCTTCATTGAGTGTGTTTGCATGATCCATAAACCAGCTGAGCACATTTCAACCCAGCAGCCTGTATAAATCCAGTGTGTGGGGACAGTTTATGGTTCAGTGAATTGCATAAATTCAGGCAGTGGGGCCAAGTAAACCATCATTAAGTTATCTATGATTAAGAGTATCATGCAAAGACAGACATAACATACTTGTTGCAACCTCTCTTCACACACCCCTTTCCCTCCAGGCTGGCTTCTTTTCACTGGGTCAGAATTTCTTCCCGTGATCTCCAATGAATCATTTCAGTGAGTAAAAGTATCTGTCATGCCCACATGGGCAGAGGAATTGACAGGATTGTATTTCAAAGTAAGGAATTGGGCAGAGCTTTAGTTGTCAAACATGAAGCAATTTCAACAGCTATTAGCTGGATTCACACTTCTCGCTAAGCCATAATGCGGTTTATTTTTGATGTGGTGTATGAACTCAACAATTGTCTCTTGCGGCTGAGTAGGCTAGGCAAATAAAGTCAGTCCTGGTTTATTCCCATTTAACTGTGTGTGATGAGAAGCCAGTCCCTTGTTGAATCTACAAAATATTGTAACAGATTGTAACTTTGTCAAGGTAGTTACCCTTAAAAATCATTAATTCTGAATTTTTCATTCCCTATTTAAAAGGTAAAAAACTCCCTTAAGTAAAGTTGACTCTTAATGGTTACACGGACATATCCAAGCAGTTTTCTTGGCAGCATTTCATTCTAATACCTATTCTTTCCCAGTGCCTTTTGCATCTGCCATCAGGACCAGAAAAAAATGGCAAGGGACATCAACATCATGTGTTGGATAAAGAAAATCCAAGCTGTCTTCTTTGGCAGCCATTTCTGGGACAGTGTTAATTCTAAAAGCTGCAGGAGGCCAGAGATTCAAAACTGAATAGCAATCAGAACATCTGAATATAGAAAGGGAGGGAAGGAGTAATAATTGTTTCTACATGGTAATTCTTTTTTCTCTATTCTAAAAACCTTTTTCACATCATCTTCGCTCAGAAATGCCATTTAACTCAGGGAAACTTACTCCTGGCTAGAAATGTGAAGGCCTAACCCGGGAGGCGGGGGGGTTATAGCATCAAAATCCTTTTTCTGTTTTTTTTGCTTTTTCTGAACAACGGGGGGAAAAATTGGTTCAAATAGTTCCTGGTAGTTTCTTTTTAAAACAAACAAAACTGAAAGAAATTGGCCTGTATTTAAAAATATTCATTCCAGATCAAATGAACGTGTAAAAAAATAGGGAAAGTTGTCTCAATAGTTGCAGACCTTTGGTTTTTCAGACACATGCAAATGATAAAATAAGGGACAAAGAATTAGAAATTTACTAATTAGACAGCATAGTAACTATGTATTAATGATGCTAAAAATAATTGTGTATATTCCATTTTCCCTTTGAAATCCAGTTTTCCCCTCAAATAATATTTTTCTTCGTGGCTTCCAAATTCCTGGAAATTTTATATCCGTATTCATAGGCAAACGTAGAAGGATTGCCAACCAAAATATGTTGTAATATTAGCAAAGCTAATTTTACTTCATATAAATTGCACATTAAGCCAGCTTGCTCTAATGGTTAAGACACCAGGCTAGAAAGCAAGGGTCTCTGACTTCTAGTTCTCCCTTAGGCATGAAAGCCAGCTGGGTGACATTGGACCAATCAGTCTGTCTCAACCCAACAGGCTTCACAGGGTTGTTGTGAAGAAAAGAGGAGGAAAGAGTATTAGATGCATTTGATGCCTTGAGTTATTTATAAAAATAGTGAAGGTGGATTTTTTTTTACAAAAATAGCAACCTCTTCCCTTCCGCTGATTCCTTTGAATTTTTACTTATTTTTCTTTCTGTATCAACAATTTTTCCTACATTCCTACATTCTAAAAGGACTCAGTAAAGTCCACTGCACAATTCTGTAGATTGCACACATCATTTTTGTCTCCATTTTACTTGCCAACATACAGCAGATATGCATATGATTGGAACTTACTAAAGTTATAATGTGGTTTATTCTGTTTTAATACATTAGTCATTATGAGTTATAAACTGTCTCATTGAACAAATATTACTTAGCACAATGTGTGAATCCACATTTGTGAACTATGAAAAGAAGCCTAAAGATGTTGTTGTACAAATAAACCATAATATCAACAGAACCTCTAACAAAGTGAACCAATACATATAATATGGTAGTCTTCTACCTTGCTGGTTTGTATACTGTTTGTTCATAGGTTTTCTGGTTTGTTTATATAATCTTGGATGACTTCTGGAACCAGGTCACAAAGTGTTTGGGTGTATCTTGTTTGCTTTTGGCTTACGTGTGATGCATGAAACTAATGCTTGCTTATAGTTCAGGATTTTGGATCACCCCAGCCAATTATGCTGTTAAAACAAATTACCATGAAGCAATCCATGGCTTTGTGCAAGAGTCAGCTCATTGCTTCCCTGTGGCCCCCAATAGTAACTGACAATGGATCAATAAAAAGAGAGCCAATGAAAATTGGTTCCCTGAAACATCCAAGTTAAAATTAAAAACAATCTGCAAGCTTGTCTGGGATACTACACATCCTCTTCATGACCTGTTTTCTTTGTTACCTTCTGGGAGGAGACTCCATGGTATCCGAAGTAGAACATTCAGATTCAGTCACAGTTTTGTTCCATACAGTATTAACCTTGTGAACGCTAAAGCAGTGGTTCTCAACCTTTTTCAGGCTGAGACCCCACCTGCGCCGGCCATGCACGGTGCGACCCCGACCTGCGCCGTGCATGCGCGACGTGACGGGCCAAACCGTGCCTGCGCAGCGTGACGGGCCAAACCGCGCATGCGCGGCGCGACGGGCCGATTCACGCATGCGCGGCACGCGCACGACGGGCCGAACCGTGCATGCGCGGCACAACGGACCGAACCGCGCATGCGCGGCACGATGGACCGAACCGCGCATGCGCGGCGCGCGCGCGATGACCCGAACCGCGCATCTACAGTATCTTTCATCAATCATCTATCCTTCATCTATCTATCTATCTATCTATCTATCTATCTATCTATCTATCTATCTATCTATCTATCTATCTATCTATCTATCTATCTATCATACAAATACGGATAGTTCTTGATTTATAGCCCTTCATTTAATGACCATTCAAAGTTACAACAGCATTGAAAGAGTGACTTATGACTGTTTTTCATACAACCATTGCAGTATCGCTGTGGTCATGTGATCAAAATTCTGATGCTTAGCAACTGGCATGTATTCATGCCAGGGTCATTTGATCACATAATGTGATTTTCTGATGAGCAAAATCAATGAGGAAGACAGATTCACTTAAGGACCGTGTTACTAACTTAACATCTACAGTGATTCACCTCACTGGAACAAGTTGTAAAATTAGGCAAAATTCACTTAACAACTGTCTTGCTCAGCACAGCAATGAAAATTTTGAGTTCAATTGTGGTTGCAAGTCAAGAACTATCTGTAGCAACATGTAAACATTTACAGAATACAGATAGCCCTCAACGTACGACCACAATTGAGCCCAACATTTATGTTGCTAAATGAGACATTTGTTAAGTGAGTTTTGCCCCAATTTATGACTTTTCTTGCCACATTTGTTAAGTGAGTCACTGCAGTTGTTAAATTAGTAACTTGGTTGTTACCGCGTTTCCCAGAAAGTAAGATCTACCCCAAAATTAATCCCTAGCTTGATTTTTGGGAGTGGGCCTAATATAAGCCCCACTCCAAAAATAAGCCTTAGTTTTGGGGTGAGGTGCATGCCTGAAAATCAAGCTAGGGTGTGGGTGGAGATTACCATTGCAACTGGGCTCCCATGAATCGAAGCTTGCTTCGCCGGCCCACTTCTTCTGCGGCCGAAGGAGCAGCTTCATTCTCAGCTGCAGAATGAAGCTGCTCCTTCAGCCACAGAAGTGGGCCAGCTGGGTGGGGCTGTCAGTGCCGCTGCAGCCACATGGTGAGTGGAAAAGACACCCCCCCCCCCAAATAAGACCTAGTGTCTCTTTTGGAGGCAAAAAAAAAAAAAAGACCGGGTCTTATTTTCAGGGAAACACGGTAAATGAATCTGGCTTCCACATTGACTTTGCTTATCAGAATGTTGCAAAAGGTGGTCACATGACCCTGGGACACTGCAACCATCATAAATGTGAGTCAGTTGTCAAGCATCTGAATGTAAATCACGTGACCATGAAGATGTTGCAACTGTCATAAGTGTGAAAAACGGTCATGTCACTTTTTTCCAGGCTGTTGTAATTTTGATCTGTCAATAAGCGAACTGTTGTAAGTCGAGGACTACCTGTAATGTAAGGTGACCAACTTTTTTACAATGAAAAGGAGGACACAAATAAATTGAAGAAGAAAATATCGTAAATAAAAGAAACATTTTATTCATTGCAACAATATAGAATACACTATAATATGATAAATGCATAATAAAAGACATTTGTAACAATAACATTTTATATTGCAATTATGTTTACATGCCACGCCCCGCTCACAGCCGCCCCACCAGCACTGCTGCCCCGCAGCTCCCAAAGCAGTAGCTATGCTGGCTCCGGCCCCGGGGAGGGGCAGCCCGCCGTCAACACACCCTCCCTGCAGCCGCCCCGCCAGCACCACCGCCCACCCTGCACAGCCCTGTGTAGAGCAGGCCCCGCGGCTCTGACAACATGGGGGGCAGCTGGCCACCGCTGCCCCTCACACCCCTGCCCGCAGCAGCCCCACTACCCCTGCCTCTTGCGCCCGCAGCCATTATTGCCCTAGCAGGGCAGAAGATCAAATGAAAGTTACCGTGGCATCGCCGCTCCAGTCTCCTCCAGGTATCTTTAGGACTAACTAGGAGATGGTGTAGTTGGGTAGCAGGGGGGGGGGTTGCAAAGTTCCTGCCAATTTGCCTTTGCTGCAGACAACTTTCATGTGCAAAGTTTGCTGGCCGGGTGTGTTGGCCCACTCAGCAGCAATTCCTATTGGCTTTCGAAAGCCAATAGGAGTAGCACAGCTCATGCAAAAGTTGAAAAAAAAACCCATCAAAAAAAGGTACCGGAACGCCATTCTGAACGTTCTATGAGTAAAAAAAGCCCTGCAGATCAGTCTTCAAATGTCAAAAAGGAGGACATATAGGAGGACACTTTTCAAGGGAGGACAGAACTTAAAAAAGGAGGACTGTCCTCCCTAAAGGAGGACGGTTGGTCACCTTAAAACTAGATCTCAAGTTACTGCTTGTCTATACTTGCTGATTATGATCTTGCATAATCAACCCCAAAATAAAATTCCGGGTAGGAGAAACAATACCAAATATATTTAAAACTGTTAACTGGGTTAGAGTTCCACTTGCTCCTAGCCTCTTTACCACTCAGGTCATCAAATTTGCCCTAAAAGTGGTGGTTATGGCTTAGAGTATATTAATAAAATTAAATATTTAATTTTGGAGTAATTGATATATAATGGAGTTTGAAATACCTCTAAAAATTGGATGGGAAGGCATATACAAGTGCAGTCATCCTGATTATCTCCTGCCTTAAAAGAATTCCCATGTTTTTAAAGGCAAAACCAGGGACTTGTGATTCGGTGTTAACTGCATTTTCCAGACTTTTACTTAGTATAGAGTCTGAGTAGTACTGCAAAAACCTTACCAGCTTGGGTCACAAATATGCTATTCACAAATAAGAAACTGTACGTTTGACTGAAGATGCGGTGTGAGCCTAGCAAAAGGTGCAAAATACAGTAGATATTTACTCAATATTTACTACATCAAAGAAAAAAACAGGCCCAGTGTAGGTATGAAAGGTTTCTCAGATCAAAATGAGCTACTCTGAAAAGCATCTTCCTATGTAAATAAATATAACTCGGAAGCAGATCCTGAATAAATACTACCTTTGCCTCAATCAATATTCTCATGGCCAAAACGCAGAACCCAGGACCGTCTTGCCCTCCCCCTTTCCCGGTGTATGCACATCCTATTTCCCTTGTCTTTACACCTTCCTAATCTTTTAAGGGCAAAAAAAAAATCCCTCAGTCTGGTGGACTGAGCATGCCCGAGCCACCTCGCGCATGCCCATTGAGAACAAAAGAGCTCGCCGATTTGATGGGGAGCAGAACCTAATAGAGCTCGGCAACCTTCGGTGTTTTCCGTTGGGGCCCGGCCGCCATTTTCTCGCTCCCTCTCTTTACTCGCTAGCTGCGCGGCTCCCTGCCCTGGTCGCCAGCGCTTTGTCCTGTTCGGCGATGGACGGGTGAGTTGAGGGAGTGAATGAGGGACGGCCGCCGGGAATAATAAAGGGAGGAGGGAGTTGTCGCCGCCGTCGCCGGTGCCGCCACTTCTCCCGCCTTCCTTCTCTTTGCATCGTATCTGACGGGGACTGGCAGCGCATCCCTTGTCTGCTCTTCCTCAGCCCCTTCATCCTCGCCGGCTGGTTCGGGGTGTGCGAGCCAGGAGGTTTCGGGATGAGAGGAAAAGGGGTGTGTTTCTTGGTGGGGGGGAGGGGGGAGAGAAGAGGCCGGGAAGGTGGACGGGAAGACGGCTCTCCCCTCCCCCTCTCCCGGTCTGCTCTGCTGCCTCTCGGGGACTTGGGCCCACAGCAGCACTGAGGCGCTGACATGAGGCATCTTCCTATGGCTGGTCTCTGAGATGCCGGGTGATCCATAGGAGGGCAACCCGAACAAGGCCTTAAATGCTGAATGAGTGGATTTACACACTTTCTGACTCTTTCCCGAGCGGCCCTCTTTTATTCAGCTTGGAGACAGCTCGCCCCATAAGTCCCCGGCCCCCTTTGTAGCCTGCCCCCTCCCCCCAACACCACCAGGGGAGGGAGCAGAGAGCAGCAGGAGGCAGACGCCTTCCTCTTTTGTTCCCTATAGCTGCTGCTCCGCGGCCTTCTCCCCTCCAAGACAGAAAGATGTCTTTGTATGCCTCGAAGGCCGTTCTGTCAGAGCCGAAGGGGAGGAAACGGCTGTGGGTGTCTGCCGTATGGAAACAACACAAGGGCTCTCATTGGCGGGGATGGATATTGGGGTGGGTAAGTCTGTAGCGTTGCTCAGACAAGGCCCTCTTTTTTTTTTTTTTCTTGGAGGCCAAGCAGACCAACCATAATAGTAAGGGGTCAACATCAGGAAAGATGAAATTTTATCACCCTTATAGTTCTACAATATTTAAGTTTGCTTTGGGTGGATAAAGCTATACCGTTTTAAACAGGAGTATTCGAATGTGGGCCTTAGCGAAATTCATGGTTGAGAGCTGACAGTAATTTGAAATCGGTTGGTCAAGGGGGAAATAATTAGGGATCTTTATTATTATTACTACACACAATGATGTGAAATCACACCTGCCAGTTCTTTAGCTGGTGTTGGCCTTCATACATGTCAAATCCTTCCCAAGAATCTAACATGTCCTAATTTATTGACATAGGATCCAAGTAGTGTTGCCTTTCGTAATTGACAGATGGAAATTTTATTGATGTGCAGATTTTCTAAGTACCTTCTAAGATTTTTTGGTATGGCACCCTGTCGGCAAATAACATCTGGGACCACTAAGGCCAGTTTTTGCCATAATCGTTCAATTTCAATTTCACATCTTGATATTCAGGAATCATCTCCAATTCTTTCTCTTTTATTCTACTATTCCCTATTGCCACATCAATCCACACCTTTTTTTTTCAACCACAGTTATTTCTGGTGTGTTATGAGCCAAGACTTTATCTGTTTGTATAATTGGAAATGGCACAATGCTAATTTTCTAGTACTTTTTCAACTATAAGCTTCTACCAATTTTTCATTGCTGGCACATCATAATTTTTTTACAGATATTCCAGTTTGGAACATCAATCCATTTTGGTGCCTGTGTTATGTTGTTTAAAATCAGTTGGTGTGATCTTGCATGAGCTGAGTGTATGATTTACTATTTCTTCTGCTTCCTTGCCCAGTCTGCCCTTTAAATCTTTTGATTTTTCAGTACTGGTCTTATTGCATTAGTTTGAATAGCTTGCTTTTGAGCAGCCAAAATTAAGCCTTCAGTTTCTTATTTAATGTGCCAGTGCAAGCCATTTCCAGTTTTTATCTTTCTCCATTTCCCCCTTAATCTTTTGTCGAAATTGACCATGTACTGCAATGCTTTTCCTTGCCAGCATTCTATTCTTTTTGAAATAATTGTACATTTCATGTTTTATTTCTTATACATTTAAAAAGTTTAAAAATTTTTAACTTGCTTCAATGCTTGTTCTTTGCTATCTTTTATGTAATGTATGCTTTTTTTCTTTGATAGTCTCAGTTGAAGTAAACTTCTGCTTCCATTTTTGCATGGCACATAATCTATCAATATTACTTCCAGATGTAATACATAGTGAATAGTCATTAGCTTTCTTTTCAGTCCAAACTGGTTCAGCTTGTATCAGTTAATCAAACAGTGTATTGCATCATAAGTATGGGCCATTATTGGTGACTTAGATGGTATTTTCACTGTTCAATTTTAGCACTTTTCTCACTCTTTGGATGTATTCTTTACTTACCACATTGTTAACTTGTCCATGCTTAATATTATTCAACTGTAAAATGCTCAGATACTTGTAGGCTTCATTCTAATGGCTCCTGATGGCTTGGCCATTCAGTATTTCAGTTCCATTACAGTTTGTGTTTTTATCCCAATTTATTGCTACTGTAGCACATTTCTTAGTCTCTAGGCCAAATCTCATTGCTACGTTTTGTGCTAAATGTGCTTGACTTATGACCACAATTGAGCCCAACATTTCTACTGCTAAGCATTTTACAACCCTTCTTGCCACAATTGTTAAGTGAATCACTGCAGTTGTTAAGTTAGTAACATAGTTATTAAGTGAATCTGGTTTTGACTTTTGCTTGTCAGAAGATTGCAAACAGTGATCACATGATGATAAAACACTGCAACCATCATAAATATGAGCCAGTTATTTATTTATGAGTCATTTTTTAAAAAATAAGTAAATATGAACCAGTTGCCAAGTGTTGAAATTTTGATAACGTGACCACAGGGATGCTGCAATGTTCATGTGAAAAATGGTCATAAGTCACTTTTTTCAGTGCCATTGTAACTTCGTATGGTCACTAAACAAATGGTTGTAAGTTGAGGACTACCTGTATTTGTCAGTGATTGGATTTTGATTTCCAATTTTCCATAAAGTTTCTGATCATCCATATAAAGAAAATAGGAGGTTTTATTAGCATTTTTGTAGTATGGTAGTCAAGATTTATTTTCTTCAAAGATTGTAGCAATGACAAATAATAAGGATAATACTAAGTCATCCTGGAAGATGTCTCTGCTAATGTTTACAAGCCCACGTATTTGTTTTCTAACCACCAATTCTATCTTCCACTGCTTCATTATTTTTTCTATAAGCATTCTAATTTTATTGACAAGAGTTGTTTGCAAATATTTGATAATCCATCTATGTGGTAATGAATCAAATATTTTTTTATAATCAATCCAGACCATGTGTAAATTAGTTTTTCACCTTTTTGTAATTCTTCAAAACCATTTTACCAATCACAAGTTGATCTTTTGTGCCTCTGCGTTTCCTTTTATTGCTTTTTGTTTTACTGGAAGGATGTTATTTTCTTCTAAACAATCTTGGATATTGTCCGTTACTAGGCCGGTGATTAAACATTGTAGGTAAGCTTGTTATCGTCCTATAGTCTACTAGTGTTGTCCCTTTCACTTGATATTTTTGAATCAGGTAAGTTTTGCCAGAATAACCAGTCACTGATGTCTCCTTTGTGCAATATTTCATTAAGATGTTTAGCTATAATTGGATGTAAGCTAGTCAGATATTTGAGCCAAAAGCCACGCAACTGATAATTTCCAAGAGATGTCCAGTTCTTAATTTTTAATCATTTTTGCTGTAATTATTAGTTCTTTCATTTGATTTTACTAAATTCATCTTCAGATTATTTTATCCATCTAAAGTTTTTATTATAATTTATTGAGGTTTCCCATAGATCTTTCCAAAACTGGATTGTTTTCTTTCTTTTTTTTTTTTTTTGGTTTTCCATGTTCAGAATTTCTACTGCCATTTATTCTTAGAATCACCTCTGGTCTTATGGTTGTTATGAACAAGATTCCTCTCTGTTGGATCTTTAAGTCCCATAATAATCTGCTCATTTTTCAAAACCTTCTCAATTTTGATGGTCCCAATAGTTTTTACTACATTTAAATCCAAACCTCTGGCAACTCGGTCATGATACTGCTTGTAATTCATTAAATTTTGCTCCTGCTGCAGCCACTGATCAAAAGGTCAATTGTTTCATCCTTTTCCTACAAAGGTGACATTTGCCATTTGTTGTATGTTGTATTTTTGCCATAACGTAATTAGTTGACAAAGTTTGTTCTTGAGCCACTAAAATAAAGACTTTAGTTTCTTTCTTTAACAATCTTGATTTTAAGCGATTCCATATAGGGTTTTTAATCTATTTTCTTCAAGTATTGGCCATTGGTTTGCTCTTCCAATTAACAAATAGGTTTTCAATTGTTTCTTTTCTATATTCAGTCTTCACCTTTCACCTTTGTTGTTTTCAAGAGCTTTCCTTGACTGACTTCCTTCAGCAAGGCTTCCTGGCTCAGGCCATACTTTTCTTCCTCCAGTTTGCTTCACTTGTAGGAACTCTATACTCCTCAACTCTTGCCAAATACAATGGATCAATGTCACCTTTGGGGTGCAAGGCTTGTGCATTGTCATTTTTTCTTGGCTTCCAATCCAAGTTATCAAGTTCTATCTGGGTCCTGTCAGTTATTCCTGTATATAGAATAACAGGGATTGCCCAGGTTTAATTGCTTTAATGATAATCCCACCATTCAGCTTTGATTTCAATTTTTTCAAAATAATGCATTCTAAAAGAAAGCAAAGATAGTAACAATAGCGATCAGGCAATCCCAAAACATTTGTAGCACTGCGTGAACACCATTATCAATTGCAAAAAAACAACATTACTTGGCTTTGCTTACATGCTGTGGTGATAGCCTTCACACCATCAGACAACATCTGCCTATCCCGGGCCCTTGAAAAAATTTGATAGATGCATAAAAATACCAAATTCAGTCCAAATATGTGACTGTGTGATCAACTACAGTAGTAATAACGAGCTAAAGTGGTATGCTCTAGTTTTGTAACTTTTGTTCCTTCTTGGTAATGATTTATATGGTTTTAAAAGCTCTGAATATCTGGGAGATTGCTTATCTCCAGTTGTTTCTGTCTGCAGAGTACATTCTAGTAAGAATGGGAGTGCTCCAAGTCCTCCCCATTAAACACTGTCCTCTTGTGGGACCTACCGTAGGAAGTGGTTCTTTTCTATTGTGGCTCCCACCCTTAAGAACAACATATCTCCCCCCCTCCCCCAATGACGATTGCACATTACTAGGATTCAGGAAAGTTATATGCTTATGATATTTTTTGTTTTGTTATTCATCACATTTTTAGCTCTGGACTGTGTGTCTGGTTTTATGTTTTTAGCTGTTTTTTTCCTAGTTTTGTACACTTCCTGAAATCCACTGGAGTTGGGCAGCCAATAAATTTATATAAATAAATTATAAATATTAACTTAATTTCCTTGATCATGGTCTTAGTTTGTTAGATCTCTAGTACATGCTGGTAAATAAATTTAGCAAGTTGCCTTTATAACTTGGTATTATGATTATTGCTTGACATGCTGCTGATAATCACTTTGGTAACAATGACTTCATTACTCAAATGTGTTTTCTAAGATAATTCAGTGTAATTTTATAATCACAATGGGGTTTTGAGAGGCATCCAGGCATGATTGTGATTTTCATAAAATGAGATGCAAAAACTGATTCTGTGATAGCTATACTGTAAGGAAGCTATCAAAACCCAGTCTTGGGATAATATATATCTCCCTTAAATATATGCCATTTGATGAACCTCAGTTTAATTTTTGACTGGAAACAGATTATATAAATAATAATGTTCTCAAATCCCCCCCCCCGATTTTTTAAAGGAACTGGTTGTTTGTATTTAATTTCATATAAACTGAATTTAAGGGAACCCATGATGTTAGGTTTTACAGTATAATTACAGTGTTTAAAATATATTAATTTCAACTTCTTTGCTTGTCATAATTCTATTTTATATGTGTTTGTGGCATGTAGGGTATTCTTTATTCTGATGATTTTCACTGTGCCATGAAACAAAACATTTTAAGCTGGAATTTTAAGACAATAAGTGTAAAAATAATTAGAACAATCTATTTAATTGCACTTTAATTAACTAGGGTTATAAGGACACCCAACTCAAACAATATGACTCTGGGCAGATGTATTGGGCTGTGGGGAAGAACATTGGGAATGAGAAGGAAGAGCCACAGCCTAGATAATAGTTTGATCAATGAAATCGGTATAAAGCAGTGATGGGATGGAGAAAATATCTCAGAAGGGACCCTCCTCCCTATTCCTCTGGAAAAATAAAGACAGAAGATTGGGAAAGTGCTTTCAGACTTGCAATATTCTGTTATTGTAACCTGAGAATAAAACTAAAACCAAAACTCATGGTTTTGATTTCTTAGCTGGACTACTTCATAGGACTGACAGCAGCATACAACAAAAAACCCCACAAATCAACATAACATTAAAATACATAAATATAAAATGCAGAAAAAAAATGGTGACTCACCATCACAGCAGAACAACCAAAGAGGGATCAATTCAACTAGTCCCTAATGCCTGGAAGAAAAGCCAGGTCTTAAATGCAAGCAGAGTTGGGGCCAGTCATATATCAACTGGAAGATTGTTCCAGAGAACAGGAGCAATTACAGAAAAGGCTGTAGATCAGGGGTGTCAAACTGCCAGCCCCCTGGGCCAGTTGCATCATGCAGAGGCTATGCCCACCACAGCTCTGGCAATGGAAAAAAAGTGACAATACGTCGCGACACATCGCGTGACGCGGCGAGTTTGACACCCGAGCTGTAGATACTTACTCATATTTAAAAGAAGGAACCTAGAGCATGTCCTCCCCATGTGAGCATGCGGAACTGGCAGATTTTCTTGGGAGAAGGCAGCTCCTCAAGTTTTGTCATTATAGCAATTTCCATTGTACGCAGACTCCTTCTCAATGTAGCTAACCATATGTCTAATCTGCAGTGGAGGATTGGGGAGTGGGGCATCACAACAGATTTGGAGCAACTCTGTATAAAATTCTGGGGAAAAAGCAGGGAAGTAGAAATTTATTTGTTTCTTATTCAACACAATCATTTACCTTTAATATGATAGTGCCACTTTGAATAGCGACATGGCTGGCATATAAATTTAATAAATACCGGTATGTCATATGATAATATAAATACTGTATAGCAATGTGCAAATACTAATGTATTTCTATTCTCAATTTTTCCTAGTTTTTAAGTAAACAGGAAGTTAAATAGCAAATTGAATATTTGTTTTTATGAAAAATGTATGCCTTGGTGGAAAAAAAAACATTTCCTCTTCTAAAATCTGATTTTTTTTTCAGCATTGTTACTGATGTTGCAGTTGGTGTGAAGGTATGTAATCAATTTAAATTATAATGTTGAATAATGAAAACGTTGGTCTAAAAATATTTATTTCTAAATTTGTTTAGTATTATCTTGGTGACTGCTTGTCATTCTTTTATCTAGAATCTTCAAGCAACCTAGAAGTTAGTAGAAAACCCCCAAATTATTTACCATAATTACCAGTATCTAAATATAATTGCAACCAGCTATAGAATGAATTAAAACATTATTGAATAGCTTGCAGAGAAGGAGATAATTGATAGGGGATTTTCACATTTCTAATTTAGGGTTTTTACAATAGTACTGGAAAAAAAAGAAATTTATTTCATTTCAAGCGATTTTAGCTACATTCTCAAGGCCTGCTGTTTTTATTATTCTTAAAGGTCTTTTCAAGCTATAGCCTTTGCAAATTTTATACCTCAAGTAATGGAATTGTGCTGTAAATAGGTATACTCCTTTGCCTGCACAATTTTTCTTGCCCTCTGCCTTTAATACTTACAGTTTAGACATCTATTGGTTTACACATTGCATTAAACCATGATTTGGCTTTGTTGGTTTTGATGTGGGGTGTAAATCTAATCAGTATGCTTTGTAAATCATGATTTATGTATGAGAGTGTGCGGCCACATGCCCAAAACATTATATTCACTAAAGAGCTTGGCATACTATTTTATGGACTAAACTTTGTCTTGATTGGTTAATTTAACTTTGGATTCTGTATCCTCTGCAAACTGTTGGTAGATTTTTCTTTCAAAATTTCACTATGAGTACGTTAGGATCAGATCCCAGAAGCTGTATTACAAGCATAAATATTCCCCATTTTTGAAGAGGCTCGTTCCTGAAATTAGGGTTTGAAATACAATAGAAGCCAAATTGTAAAGATTTTTGTTAATAATACTATAATATTATAATGGTGGTGCAGTGGTTAGAATGTACGGTAGTACTGCAGGCTAACTCACTGCTCACTCCAGGAGTTCAATTCTGAGCCACTCAAGGTTGACTCAAACTTTCATCCTTCCAAAGTCAGTAAAATGAGGACCCAGATTGTTGGAGGCAGTATACTAACATTATAAACCGCTTAGAGAGAGCTGCAAAGCACTATAAAGTGGTATATAAGTCTAAGTAGTTTTGCTATATTAATATTAGGAAAAATTTTTTGTATCTAAATAAATGGAGTATAATGTAACATATCAAACGGAAGAATTGGTAACTGTTGAAATACCTTGTAATGAGACATAAATTGTTGGATTGGGTTCATATAGCACACAAAATCACGAATAAGTAAGCCACATTTTGACTTTATATGATATATGTACATACTTGTGTAAGTAGGGGCATTCTTGATGAATAAAGTATAATTAGAGTGCAGATGATAACCTTTGTAATCTTACCTCAAATTAAGGGATTACAAGGGCATAAAAAGAGAATAAAAAAAATTGGGCCAATTTTGGTATTTTTTTTTTAAATACTGTCCTTAAACAATGTGTCTCTAAAATTAGCTTAGGCTGCAGTAAGTGAAATTTAGGCTTACTATAATGTGTGAAAAAAATGTCCTGCACACATTGCTTTCCTTTTCAGTTACCTTATATGTATATCCATTTCTGACCTCCCACTTAGGCTTACTTTGGTGAGAAATGGTTGTTATCTTAGAGAAATTGTAATCCTGGTCTACATATAACATAATCCTAATTTAAATAAAAGTTTGATTTGCACATAATTCTGAGCCAGAATACTTAATTGTTTTCTGAAACAAATCATATTGGTGTAATTTATCTATAAAACTAAATCATATTACATTGTGAGTTACTGGGGGAAAAAGAAAGCATCACACTATGCTAATATTGGTTGCAGACTAAAGTTTTAGATGTGGTGCTAGATTTTTGAAATGAAAATTTTCTGGGGGATTATTCTACCATATTCAGAAGTCTTGTACTGGAAATAGAAATATTCATTGGGAAATCTATGTATAAGAGAATATTTGTAGCTATGGGGAATATCATCAGTACACTAGAGTTGCCTAGTTTGGTAATGAAACTACAGTAAAACAACCAAACTTAGCACCTAAGACTCCACAAATCCATATATGTAAATAATGCTGTAGAACTTATTGGATACTTTTAAATACTCCAAATGGAAAGAATTATCCATTTTGCCATGTTCAGACAGTTGTGAATAGTTTATTTTGTCAACATCATCACTGTTAATCACAGCGTTATAATGAAAGATAGCCACTCTACTCCTTAAATAAAATAATAATTACTGTTAACTGTAAATCATTTAATATGTATGGGAACTAATAATACTTGAAGAAAGCAAAACATTTTGGCTCTTTTGAAGCTAACAAGGAAGGCAATTGAATAATTCTAGGCTGTTAAATGAGCAATCAAACTAAAATTGGGCAGAACAAGGTTTTGGGCCCATATATCTGTTTTGGGCGGCTGTAGTACCTTTCTTCAAGGAACCATTGGAAGAGTTTTCTATGCCCTAAATGGGATAGATAAATTTGTAAAATATTCTACAATAATCTATGATGTTTTCAGCGAATTCTGGCAGTAGTTCTTTAAGGATCAAAATGGGAGTTTGTAAAAAGGAATCAGTGTCAAAATGATGGATACAACAAAACGGTGGAAGTCTCAATCCTTTTTATGTACAGTATATGTGATGTATTGAAGCACAGAGACAGGGTTTCAATCACCTGATCAAACTTGCCATTTTGACTCTGTTGATACCCTGGTCTCATCCCCAAGACTGATGAGCGCATGGTAGATATAATCATTTAGAACAGCAGCCCCCAACCTTTTGGGCACCAGGGACCGGTTCTGTGGAGAGAGGTTTTTCTGTAGACCGGAGGGGATGTGGTTTTGTGTGCTGCCTGCATCCCGCGAATGGTGCTTCGCTTGTTTGCGCAGCCCGATTTCTTGCATGCCACGGACCGGTGCCGCTCCATGGACCGGGGGTTGGAGACCCCTGATCTAAAGTAAATGATCACTAATCCTTTTGACCTTTTTTGGAATAAGCCAAACTCCTGGGGCTGACTATATATTTGATGTGACAAAGTCAGGTAATAGGGAATGGTTGGATTGGTGTTGGTTGCAGGCTTGCTATTGTCACATTTGACCTAGAATTGTTGCCAGCAATCTCTTGCCTCTCTTTTCCCATCATCAAAGTTCTGTCTTAGAAGTGCGTGCCAAATTTTCCTTATTTATCAGTATAGGAATTACTGTATGAACAGTAGTTGATTATATGCTTTACATCATATTCTGCAGTGTTAAGTATACAGAGATTCTATGTATACTTGTAATCATTGCTATAGGTGAAGCCAGATACCTTTTAAAATCAATATTTAACTTTCATATTGATCTCAAGTTTACTTTCTATACAGATTAGTTGAGAACTTGAAAACCTAATCTGATTAATTTTAACATTATTTTTGAGGCATTGGAAAGAATGACAAGGAAAAAGTCTACAGTGCAGAAATATGCTAAAGGAGAATCAATGTCTCAGATATATTGCAAGAAGATGATTTAAATGGTTTCCAAAAATCTTGGAAAGTTATACCACAAAGGTTTTTACACTGTCCTTAAAACACATTTTAAAAGGCAGTTTTAACTGTCAATATAACCTTCTTTACATAGATGGAAACTATTTTAAAATATCATGGTAACTCAGTATGTTCATGGAATTTAGGCTAGCAAAAACTGTCAGTTTTCTGTAAAGGTAAGTGATGGTTATCAAATATTCCTATCTTAAATTGTGGGTAAATTTTAATTAAACTTTCAGGATTTATTAAAAACATTACTTTATCTTTCAAACCAATTGTTGCATTCACATGAGGAAATATGCTCATCTGTGGAGCCTGATAAGTTGATTCTTGCATATGGAAACAGTTACATCTTTGATCCTGTCCAGGTATGGAAGTTTAGCAGAGTTGGATTTAGATGGGAGACCATGAGGGAATTGGGCTGAAGACCTCATTGGGATGTCAAAAAACTTCCTGGAAAAAAGCAACATTGAATGATTTCCATGCTATAATGAAGATAATTGTCCACATAGTCAATTGTTCATATAGAAGTTGAGCTCAACTGAAAGGATCGTTACTTTTCAGTTTTCTTGTGAATTTAGCAAAGATTGAAAAAGTAAATATTACATATGAAATTAGCTTCCTGCTTTGTCTCTCCTTTGACAAACCAGGGTTTGAAGACAGGCTATTACTACTTCTACTTCTTATTCTATGCTTTGCATAATTAATTACCCTGAAAAGGAGTGTATATATTTAACAAAAATAATTCAGCCACGATAAAAACAATTTTGCTATTGTTTAGTAGTGGCATATCAAGTCGGGGAAAATATATGAATCTCTTTTTCAACAATCTGGTGTCTCCTGTTAAATTAAATAGCCATAGCTTGTGGGGAAGGATGCTTTTGGATAGCTCTTTATTGCACAAAGTGCAAATGGAACCAATAGGTTGCTGTGCCTGTTGTTCAGCTAAAGTGTTATTTTTTTATCAATATGTTAAAAATAATGCAATAAAGTAGCTGGAAATACAAGTAGTGTAGAATATGGCAGTTAAGAGGGAATGAATACTTACATAATCCCAGCATTATCAATTAAGACTATACAGGTAGTCCTCAATTTATGGTCACAAATGGACTGGAATTTTGATCACCAAGAGTGCTCATCTGTCATAATTAAGCAAGTCTCATGTGACTGGATCCTTTTTACTGCAGTTAAGTGAATCACACAAATCTGGCTTCCCCAATTGACTTTGCTTGTCAAAAGTCGGCTGAGTAGGTCACAAATGATGGTCACCTGGCCATAAGACGCTGCATCCATCACAGATATATGAGCCAGTTGCCAAGTGCCCAAATTGCAATCAGATGGGATTGGTGTGATGATAACAATTGAAGGATGGGTTGAAAGTCACTTTTTCTAAGGCCATAGTTATAAGTTGAGGACTACCTGTAAAGCAAGAGCCCTTTTATTTCAGTATTTTGGGTTACATATTGGCCAACAGATGCTTTTGGAAGTTCACAATCATGAACAAGAGAGTGATAACCATATGACTTTCCAGCTAGCTATGATTCATGAAGCATTATACAGGTATTAATTTAACTATTAATAATCCTTTTTTGTTTCTTGATGTTTCCAGTGTTTTATTTTTAATGTTGCAAACAATTTGTACATCTCCCAGAATTACTGAGACTCAGGCAGCATATAAATTTAAATAATAATAATCCTCCAATATCTTGATAGTTATCATCACGTTTTATGGCATCAATTTTTGAAGTTTAATGATGCAGTTGGTAAAGAAATACTTCTCTTATCTGTTTCCTCCTATATCTTGTTTTAGTGGGTTGCTTCTTGAAGAGAGAAAGAAAGCCCTCTTTATTCATATTTTTTGTACAATGTATGATTTTATATCCCAGTGTGATGTCTTCCTTCTTTACTTTAGCTCCAAGATCAAAACAATAAAATGCTGTAGTCATTTCTGGAAGGGAAGATGTTCTAACTTCCTAATCAGTTTGTATAACCAGTTCTTCATTTGGTCTTCGTTTGCTTTTGCAGTCTTATTTATTTATCTGTACCTTGCCTTTATTATTTTTACAAATAACTCAAGGCAACGAACATATCCAACACACCTCTGCCTGCTATTTTCCCTACAAAAAAAGCACTGACGTGGGATGGGCTGAGAGGCAGTGACTGACCCATAGTTATCCAGCTGGCTTTCATGGCCTAAGGCAGGACTTGAATTCATAGCTCCTATTTTCTATCTGGTTCCTTAACTAACAGACTTTTTTCTTGATTTTTGCAGTTTTAAATTAGAAATATGGAATCTCAGACCTATGGGTTAAATCTGTCCTCAGTTCTGGACTCTTTCAAAATTTCTGCAAAATGGTAGTTTTCAAAACTTTCCTCATTTTCCTATGCCAAGAAAATCAAAGGAGGATGAAGATACAGTAGTGCTTAAACGTTTGTGAACCCTTCAATATTTTTTCATAAATATGATCTAAAATGTGAACAGTTCTCCATATAAATCCTAAAACTAGATAAAGAGAACCCAATTAAAAAAATGAATCAAAAACATTATACTTGTTTGTTTACTTATTGAGGAAAATGATCCAAAACTATATATTTGTGTGAAGCAAAGACCTGTGAAACTCTAGAATTACTTAAACTTCTTTTGAAGGAGAAATTAGATTCATAAGTTTCAATCAATGGGATGATAATTGGGTATGAGTATGGGAGGTCCTGTCTTGAACAGAATTATAGGTGTTCACTATCAATAGCATTTAGACTTATATACCGTTCCATAGTGATTTACAGTACTTACTGAGCATTTTACCAATGCCAGCATGTTGCCCCCAACTATCTGGGTCCTCATTTTACCAACTTTGGAAGGATGGAAGGCTGGGTCAATTTTGAGCCGATCAGGATTAAGCTCCTGGCTGTGGGCAGAGTTTATCTGTAATGCTGCATTCTAACCACTGCACCACCACACCTCAGTCTGATGTTCCCAACACAGGTATTTGAAAGTGTGGCATGACTCAAATAGAGGAGATATCTATGAACTACAAAAAACAGTTATTAATGCTCACCAGTTTAGAAAAGTTTACAAAACTCCAAAAGAGTTTGAGCTCCACCAGTATCCAAATGGAACATTGCTGCCCATCTACAGTTTATGAAAGACTACTTGGATAAGCCCGAAAGTGATTGGAAGAATGTTCTGTGGATGGATGAGACCAAAATAGAACTCTTGGGCTTGAATTTTTCAGTTTGGCGAAAGGCAAGCACTACATTCCAGCATAAGGACCTTATCCCATCTCTGAAACATGGTGGCATTATCATGCTTTGGGGCCTTCTCTGCTGCTTTTGGACCTGGACAGCTTGCCCTCATTTATAGAATTATGAATTCTGAATTGCATCAGCAAATTCTGCAGGAAAGTCTCAGGGCATCTGTCTGAACTGAAGCTCAAGAGAAACTGGGTCATTCAACAAGACAACAACCGAAAACACATGTCATATAACCAAAGAATGATTAAAGCAGAAGAAAGCCATTTTCATCATTTTCCTCAATAAATCAGTGAATAAGTATGTTTTTGCCTCATTTGCTTTTGCCTCATTTGTTTAATTTGGTTCTCTCTATCTAATTTTAGGACTAGTGTGAAGAACAGATTACCTTTTAGGACATATTTATTCAGAAATATTGAAAAATATTGAAAATTCAAAAGAGTTTACAAACTTTTAAAAAAACTGTATATCTACAGCTTTGAGGCTCTCATTGCTTTTGGAAATACCACCTGATAATTTAATTGCCTCTCATTTTTCTAATTGGATTTTTATAATTTAGATCTCTTATCTGCTATTTTCATGGGGTTTTGTACAAGTAATTTTTGTTTTAGTCTCACCTGAAGAAACTATCATAACTGAATAAAAAATAGATGTAAATAAGTTAATATCTTTTGAAAGGACACCTGAAAGTTTAGTGAAAAAATTGATAACTCTTTAAATAGTTTCCTGCCTCTAGATTTTCATTTTGACATTGTTAATACCAATTTTGTATTTTTAGATGGCAAACTGTTTATTCTTTCTTTCTTTCTTAGAGAGGATCTGACGAACTTCTTTCAGGCAGTGTACTCAATAGCCCGAACTCTAATATGAGCAGCATAGTAGTTACTGGTAAGTGATACATTTTAAAGGATCATTGTTATTTGAATATCAAAATATATCCATCTTGCAGAATAGATTAAAATGTATAGCAGAAAGAATGTTCATGATGCAATTTGAATAATGATACATTAAACTTTAAAAAAAAAAAACACAGCCAGCAATAAGTGCCTGAACTAAACTTGTGTGATGTGTGTGTGTATAAATAAATAAATTGGAAAAATCTTTCATTCTGAATTAATTTAATTTAATTTAATTTTTTGGACTTATATGCCGCTCCTCTCTGAAGACTCGAGCGGCTTACAACATAAACAAAACAGTACTTCAAAACTAAGTCCGAATCTAAAAATCATTAAAAAAATACAACCCCAGACGCATTCATCATTCACTCAATATTCCACAGTCAACCCCAGGCCTGCCGGCAAAGATAGGTCTTAAGATTCCTCCGGAAGGCCGGGAGAGTGGGGGAAGCACGGACTTCAGGAGGCAGTTGGTTCCAGAGGGTGGGCGCCACAACAGAGAAGGCCCTCCCCCTAGGACCCGTCAGATGGCATTGTTTCGCTGACGGGACCCGGAGGAGGCCGACCCTGTGCGCTCTCACCGGTCGAAGGGAAGTATGTGGCAGAAGACGGTCCCGTAAGTATCCTGGTCCAATGCCATGAAGGGCTTTATAGGTAATAACCAACACTTTGAATTGCGCTCGGAGACCGATAGGCAACCAATGCAGCATGCGGAGAGTTGGCGAAATGTGGGCACAACGTGGAAGGCCCACAATTTCTCGCGCAGCTGCATTTTGCACTAATTGTAGTCTCCAAACACTCTTCAAGGGTAGCCCCATGTAGAGAGCATTGCAGTAGTCGATTCTTGAGGTGACAAGGGCATGTGTGACTGAGTAGAGACTCCCGATCCAAATAAGGGCGCAACTGGTGTACCAGGCGAACCTGGGCAAATGCCCCCCTCGCCACAGCCGACAAACGATGTTCCAATGTCAGCCGTGGATCGAGGAGGACTCCCAAGTTGCGCACCTTCTCCGAGGGGTTTATAACTTTACCCCCCAGGGTAATGGAAGGACAGATTGAAATGTCCGTGGGAGGCATCACCCACAGCCACTTTGTCTTGTCAGGGTTGAGCCTCAATCTGTTAACACCCATCCAGACCCTCACAGCCTCCAGACGCTGGCACATCACCTCAACCGCTTCACTGATTTGGCCAGGAGTGGAAATGTACAGCTGGGTATCATCAGCATACTGATGGTATCTCACTCCATGCCGATGAATGATCTCTTCCAGTGGTTTCATGTAGATGTTAAAAAGTTTAAGGCAGGATAACAAATGGAATGTTTCTGCAACAATCTACTTCTTGAATCCACAGCCTCACCTACAATTGTTATTTAGCTACAATGTACAGGTAGTCTTTGATTTATAACAGTACATTTAGTGACCATTCGAAATTAGAATGGCAGTGAAAAAAGTGACTTATGACTGTTTTTCCCACTTTAGACCGTTTCAGCATCACAGGATCAAAAGTTAGATGCTTGGTAACTATCTCCTATTTATGACACTTGCAGTGTCCCAATGTCATGTGATCACCTTTTAAAACCCTCTGACAAGCAAAGTCAGTGGGAAGCCAAATTCATTTAACAACCCTACCATTAATTTAACAACTGCAGTGATTCACTTAACAACTGTGGCAAGAAAGGTCATAAAATGGGATACAATTTACTTAATTGTCTCACTTAACAACAGAAATTTTGGGCTCAGTTGCAGTTGTAAATCAAGAACTGCCTGAATTACAGAAAATTAATACTGAAATTTACCTATTTTCCTTCAGCCTCTCCACCTGTTAGTCTTCTATCCTTTTTACTGCAGTATTTCTGTTCTACTCTGTCTGCCACATATAAGAATATACTAAGTGTGTAGAAAAAATGTTATGCTTTATGCTATGCCCTTGAATAATTATGTAAGTTTTGCAAATAATGTTAAAAGGGCAAGTGCCCAGCCTTTTCAGTTATTCAGATAATGTCTTGCTTGAGCATCTAGTAACTATAGAGTTAATGTATTGAAACCTTAGTGTTTTCCTTAATTAATTTTTTAATTAATTTCCTTAATTATACATCATTATACATACATACATCAAGGTATGTTTTCATTTTCTTTGGTACTCCTATTTATCCTAAATTTGATAGCTAGTATTAGAATTTTTTTTAGTTTTTAAGTTATTCTGGGACTTTTTGCTGAGAGTGGTACTAATGTACAAATGAACTGAAACTAGAATATAATAAAATTAGGAGAGAAGGTATTCTGGGATGGCATACTTATAATAAGTAGGTAATCTTGGATTGGTTAATGACCCGCATAGGGATACCTGTTTCAATCTGGTTGTATATGTTGGGATTGTGTGCTTTTTTTTTTTTTTTTGAGCTTTCAAGTCAGGGATGACTCCTGGCAACTGCCTGGACAAGCGCCTTTAATTTTCTTGTCAAGATTTCAAAAGTAGTTTGCCATTGCCTGCTTCCTAAGACTTGAGAGAGTGTGACTGGGTTGAGGTCACCCAGTTGGCTTCATGTCTAAAGCAGAATAAGAACTCATGGTTTCTCGCCTGGTGCCTTAAGCACTACACAGAACTGCCTCTCTAATATGCTAGCATTAGATGGCATTAAAGTTGTTTATTAATAGGAAGCACCAATGCTCTTATTTAAGGATACAAAACTATCTGTTGGTAACTGACATATTTCAGATTTTGAGATATTTCAGGAACGTACACAAAATAACTAATAGAGGAAGCATGTCTTTTCAAAACATGACTGTCAGAATAATCGGGATCCATACGTTTTTACATTAAAATTTTTATTGCATTGAAATAACAGTGGATAGTAATATCGTGACATACACTCTAAACATAGATAATGGCATCCTGCCATCTGCTGCAAGTATGTAAGCTGTAGGTTCCATTGTGGTTTCTTAGTTGGTGTGTGTGTGTGTGTGTGTGTGTGTGTGTGTGTGTGTAAAATAAAGTAGTGTGTATATAATACACACACACAAATAAAATAAATACGTATATATGTAAAATAAATAAATAAATGCTTGGGTATACCCATTGCTTCGATATCCTTTTAATGTCTCAAATGATCAACACAATCAAAAGCTTTGGAGTAGTCTATAAAGCAGAAGTTGAGTTCTTTTTGATTTTTTTCTTGCTGTTTCTGTCATCCACCTAATATTAAAAAAACACTTGTTCTCCAGTGTTTGTCCTGAATACTTCTCATACAATTGCCATTTTTCTCTTTCCATATAGGACTGTAACCCTTTAGGGTTTTCAACATTTTCTTGCTGGCAAGTGGTGTTAGGACTACTTTAATTAAAACATTATTTTAAATCTGGATTTTTATGGGTTAGGTGTAAGTAAATATTTTCCAGTCTTGGGTCCCTGTTGCTTTTTTTTACATTGGTTTGCAAAGGGCTGTCATGATTTTTCACACTCCATGAGAGCTTTATGGAGATTTGATCAGCCCTGGAGTTTTCCTATACAGTTAGTTCTCCGTATGCAACTGCAACTGAGACCAGAATTTAAGTTGCTAAATGAGGCGGTTGGAAAGTGAAATGTCACATGATCACATCGCTTAGCAACCACAATCCCAACACTCTTTGCTGCCATTGTTAAACAAGAATCATGGTTCGATAATTGGCAAGAGTCCCAGATAAGGAGCACGGGCTGCTTCAGGGAGTTGGGAGAGGCCCTGGGAGGTCAGCACAGGACATGAATGAGTTGGGGGAGTGCTGCAGTATGGTGCAAATGCAGGGAGGGCAGCGAAAGAAGCTGCACCAGCTCCTGAAAGCCCCAACCACCCCAGCAGCATGCCCCAGGAAGCCCCAAAAGCCCAGGAAACTTCCACAAGTGAAGCAGCCACCCCTGATAAAGCGCCAAGCATGTAGGAAGCCTCCACAACTCAGCAAAAGGCGCTGCATCCAGGGAAATACCAAATGCATAGAAAGTCTTCATAGGGGGTGCAAAGCAGGAAATGCCAAACACCAGGAAGCTCAACAGCACTGCTGTCTCCTTTGCTGGCTTGTCCTGTGCCCTCCTTCCCTCCTTTGCTGACATGGGCCATGGCCTCCTCCTCCCTTCGTACACTCACATTCACCATGTCCCCTTTGTGCTTTGTTGCAGCTCTGGGAGGAACGAGAAAGCCTCACAATCAGCCAGCAGCTTCCAAACAGAGCTCCAAAGTTACTAAAAGCATCCCTGGAGAGTCTCCGGAAGACATTCTAAAGAGAAAGGCAGGGAAGGAGGGTGCAGTGTGAGTGAAGGAGGCAAGGAGGGTGCAGGGCAAGCAAAGGAAAGAAGGGTGCAGTATGTGCATGAGTGGCTTGTGACCTCTCCTGCCAGCTTCCCCATTGATTTTATTTCTGGGAAGCCAGTGGGGAAACTTGCAAATGGTGATCATGTGATTGTGGAGTGTTTGGCAACTGGTTGTAAGTGAGAACAGGTTGCTAAACGCCCAGATTGCAATAACATGAATTTGGGGGTGCCGCCACAGTAATTACTTTGGCCGTAGGTCATTGTTCAGCACTGTTACAACTTTGCTGAACAAATGGTTATAAGTTAGGGAGTTCCTGTATGCTAGTTCTTCTGTAGCCCATGTGATTTCATCTTCAAGTTCACCAAATTCTTGAAATACAATCTCATCTGGGTTAATACCTTGTATAAGTTTTTCATGTTGTCCTTCTAAATACACGATCACATTAACAGTTTAATGTGATCAAATCCTTTCCATTGTTCCTTATTAAATCGAAACAAGTTTGGAGTGTTACCATGATTGCTATGATTTTCTTTAAACTATCTTTTGTTCTTCCTTTCTTGCTCTCTTTGTCTACAATCTGACTTCAAATATATACCTTTCTTACCTGCTCCCTAGTTTTCCCAAGATCTCCTCTGGCTTTTGTCAAATCTCAGCTTGGTTAGGGTTAGGGTTAGCCAAGACCAAGATTCAGTTATTTATTTCAAAAGTTTACAGTGGTTGAACAATCCACATATTTTGTTATCCTGAAGAGTACTATAATTCCAGATGACAAATTATTTTTGAAAGGGCGCTCAATCCCAAAAAAATAACACATATCTCTTGAATTAAAGTTAACATAACTAATAGAAAGGGCATTAGTAATTTCTAACGGCAGAAAACAGTTCAAACAGATTATGCTTAGCTAGAGGATATTGTTTACTGAAGATTTTTTGGGTGGAAAAAAGAAGTTTATAGAAAAATTAAGATTATGTAACTTCTATCATCATGGAAGAGAGTTGTAGCTGCATACAGCCTGGGCATATTGTTTCCTGACAATTAACCCTTGCTATTTATAGTAAAATACTCTTCAGGTGTCACCTCAGCTTTTTGAACTCAGTTGACAAATCTGCAGTTATCATAACAAGCAATCAGGAATAATACCAGACTTTTGCTGCTTTCTTTAATTTGCAACCTTAATTTTGACCTTTTTCCTTCAGACCATTAGAATATATTTTTAAAGGGTGTAATGTTTTCCCTTCTTACCTTGTTTGGAAGAGAATCAAGTAATCATTTCTATTTGAAAGTTAAATGTTGTGTGCATGTTGATATTTATGTTTGGTCTTTGTAAATATTAGTAGCAAATTGTAATTAAGTCGTATTGCAATAGAATGGTGCAATTTACTATACTGAGTGGGCTGTAGTTGGGGTGGTTATTAGGGAGCTTGCAAAAATTACTCTTAAGAAGCCATCTGCTGCTGTATACTCAGGACATTATTGGAGAGGAGGTAAGAGGAGGAAGTGGGATCACTTTGTTTTATTTTATTTAACAAATCTGCTAGGCCATTCAACTCCAACATGTTTCACAGATGGGAAAAGGTTCTTATGCTGGAATGCAGTGTTTGCCTTTTGCTAAACATAACATTTTTCATTCAAGCCCCAAAGTTCTGTTTTGGTCTCATCTGTCCACAGAACATTCTTCCAATAGCCTTGAGGCTTATCAATGTGGTCTTTTGCAAATCTTTTCAGAACATTGCATAATCATTATTTTCTCTTCTCCCACTCTCCCCCCCCCCTGATACTGTAGAGGAAGGAGTAGCAGAACCTGGACGCAGAATCAAAAGAGAGATCAGCCTAGAACTTCCATGTAGCCACAAGTCACTCCCCCTCCCCTGAATTCCATGGGTCCTTATTTAACTCCTAGCAGTTGCTAATCCTTAGTTGAGAATATTGTTGTGCGTAGGCATGAGTAGCAGTAAATAAATTTAATTGGATCTGCATTTGTGGACCTAATCAGTTGGCCTGACATTAATTTTTGTTTGTATCTCATCAGAAAATAAGAGTGAAGGAGAAAGGAATTTTACTGACTTACAATAAAGTTTTGAATAATGCCCATAAACTTTTCTGCAATTTCTCCAAAGAATAATTTTAAAACCCATTATTTGCCATAGAAATTATTGGTTGCATGTATAATTTTTGCCCCAAGAATAGATATCACCTGGCCTTTCCAATTTCCATAAGGACTTTGGGAGGAATTGGCATTGCCAGGTTATAACAGCTTCCTAATTAGAAAATTTTTCTCTTTATCTTTTTGTTGTTGTTGTTGTTGTTACCTTTTGAAACTGAAGACAGATTTCACTAAAATTCCTCTTATTTGAAGTGGATTTAAGTGAGGAAAGGAAAAGGATTGTCTGGGATTGATGATAAGTTATCAATAATACATTCAGGGTCAAACTCAAAAAAGAAAATCTCACTACTCTAATAGGTGGCCCTTTTGTTTTTCCAGAGATATAAAACAGTCTGACCATTATTAGCTAGATTTTGGAGACAGTAGGAAAAATACATACTAAAACTAAATACTGATAAATTAACTAGATCTAGATAATTTCTTAATAGATAAAAGATTTAGAGTAGGGGCCTGGGACTAGCAGTCATAATTCCCATTTTTTTTAAAAAGGTAGAATAAGTCAGCAAACAATAAGAGTAGTTCTCGACTTACAACAGTTTATTTAGTGATTGTTTGAAGTTACAATGACACTGAAAAAAATGACTTACTCTTATGCCCATTGCAACATCCCTAGGTTCATGTGGTCGAAATTTGGTTGCCTGGCAACGGACTCATGATGATAGCAGTGTCCCAGGGTCATGTGATCTTCTGATAAGCAAAATCAATAAGGAAGCCAGATTCACTTAACTGTGTTAATAACTTGAATGCAGTGATTCACTTAACATGGCAAGAAAGGTCATAAAATGGGGCAAAACTCACCTAAGTGTCCAACTTAGCAACATAAATTTTGGGCTAAATTGTCGTCATAAATCTAGGACAACTTGTACATTTGTTTGCTTATTACAGTTTGCTCCTTGCTACAAAAGCATTAGCTAGAACAAGAAAACCCGGCAGAGGAGCAGGTAGAATTTAGAGAAACCGATCTGCTACCAACCAAGGATTAACAATATTAACATTTAATGGAGAAATACACCTGTCACTTCAGAGGCTTCTTATAATCAGCTTTTCTAAGTTTTAAAATTGCCTTTTGGTTCCATCTCTTGAATAAAACTGGGAAAACTGAAAGCAACCATAATGGATTATCACCTAGTACATCCTGTCTGAGCCTTTTATGATGTCTTTTGAAAGTCAGAGGTAACCACCCCAAAGCTATCTATCAAATGCTATGTCAACTTGAAAGGCAATCAAACAAGACTGTAAGTTACCTCTGCTTTTGTTTAACTTTTGCATAAATGACACAGTGTGTTACTTAAATGGGACTTTTATTATCCGAAGTTGGTAGAGAAATTTATATCCATCCTTCTATATGCGGATGATGGAGTAATACAGTGTAAAAGCCCCTATAAGTCTTAGAAGAATTCTACAACCCTTGACTGCAGGGAGGATTATTTGTAAATAAATAAGAAAAGCTAAAAATATGAGTTTTGTTCAGAGACCAAAGGAACACTGCTGGCATATAAATGGACATCCATTTGAGTAGGTCAGATGCTGTTTGTACTTCTAATAGTAGGAAGACACATTACTAATATTGTTGCTCAACATTCTTAGAGAATTAACGGTGTTCCTAAAATGTTTATAATCAAAAGATGATAGTTATTGTTGAAAATGTTTTCAGTCTGATCAACATATTCACTGAAATATGTTTTGGTTTATTGATTGGTAGCAGAGGTGACAATAAGACTAAAGGGGGTAGGGTTTGGAGTTCCCCTAATTTTCAAATTCTAAAAAGATTTAATCAATGTAGAAAACCGTTTTATTGGGTTATGGCAAAATGTATGTTAATATAGGGGTCCCCAACCGCGGTCCATGGACCGGCACCGGTCCACAGCATGCCAGTAACCAGGCCATGCAAACAAGCAAAGCCCCAGCCACGGTGTGCAGGCAGCATATAAAATCACGCCTCCTCCAGTCCATGGACAAATCTTTCTGTACAGTTCCTGGTACTCAAAAGGTTGGGGGGGGCTGTGTTAATGAGTTTCACATGGTGAAACAGTGTATGGAAACCATTGGAAAAAGTGGAAACAAAGCTGACTATCCATATTTAATCTTTGACTAAGATGGTTCTTGGCCATAGAGTTTTCTTGATAGTCAAAAGTAAGCAGGGACTTACATGATTATGTTAGAGAGTTAGAAGTTCTTAAAATTAGAAGAGTCTTCAGTCTGATAATGTTTTTTCTGTAGTTATCTTTGACAGAAGATATAGTATATGAGGATTTCTGTCCTGGAATATCTGTGCCTTCAAGGTGATCATCAGACCATCCTTTTCATCGTATTATGAAGACATCCAAAAATATCCCCACCATTCCCTTTAAAAAAGCTGCCTAGATATATTGTTAAATGTTATTATATCTTTGTACTTTTTTCTGATTATAATTTTACTCCAACATACAATATTTACAAGCTTGTAAATATGTTGGAAATTTACTGCTAATAAGAATTAAGTAGATTTTTCCCAAGTCCTCAGTTATATAATTGCATTGTTGTATTTCTATCTCATTATGCTTTGTTTTCTACTCACAGTCTTAATGTGAAAGCATATTAGCATATTATATTAGCATTTCACTACTTTATTTTAATTCTTTTTATAGCATAGAATGATACTTTAACATATATTACTCTTATAGTAACAAATTGTTATTGATATTTTAATGCTGTACATAGTTTTAATATCAAATATAACTAATCATAATTTACTTAATAGTTACCTTACATTCACCAAAAATGATTAAAATTAACAAGATAAATTTTATATAAGGGCTTCTCATGCATACACACATACACACACACACTTGTGTGTGTGTGTGATTTTTACATAATAGTTTTAATAAAAGAAAGCCACATTTCATTGTAGTTGTCCAATGGAGAACCTGTTTATAAGTTGTTCATAGGATACATGTAACCTCACGTCTGTGTAACTGAGACCATAAATTTGAAAAACTCATTTCTTGGTAGTAAGGGCATAGACAATCTATTTCTGTTGTCCACCTGCCAGTTTCCATGTTTTAGGTATATCATTAAAATAATATCTACATCTGAAAGTATTAAACTTCATTTCAAAATCAAATCCATATATTTTATTTAACAAATTTAGAGGCTATCCATCTCACTCTCAGTGCAAATCTGGGCAGTATATACTATATGCAATTGCAACCTCCCAGAACTTAATTATTTCAGATCATTGAAAAAGATATTTAATGAACTGGTATTCTGTTCTGCAACAATTTACTCATTCCTTTTCTTTATAATTTTTTAAAAGTATTCCTATATTCCCAATTATTGGGAAAATAATTGACAATTGCATGTTTTTCAAAGTTGTCTTTGGAATTGAGGAAATCCACAGAAAAGTACAAAACTGTGTGAGCTTTTAAAAATATTTTATGGATATGTACACATGCAAAATATAAAGGATCCTTTAAATCATTACGTTCACTTTTAGAGCATTTATCCTGTCTGAAAGGATATATTTTAATCTATCAGTTGGTGTCCAGAAAAATCTCTTAATGCATCTTAAACCCATTCAGTAATTTATTATTTATTATTATTTAAGAAGTAGTGCTTGAAATAAGAATACCTAAGCAATGGAGGAATTGAGTACATATATAAAAAGGATAATTATTTTATTTTATTTAGGAGAATTTATTCAGATATTGTGTGATTTTTTTAATAAAAAATTATTAACAATAAAAATTTCATAAATAGAAAATTGCAACATCAAATTATTTCCATAAAATAACCTCACTGATTTTGCTGTTGATTCATTCTATACAGAAATATGTTCTCACAACAGCAAAGAATAAAAATAATTTTCTGTTCATTCTTGTCTTGTATTTTCATCAGAACTTGTCTGTATGCAGTCAAGCCATTGGACATATTCTAAAATGTCTGTTTTATATTATGTTTAAACAGGGACATCTTTGAAACCTAGGTACCTTCAAGGCCAATAATGTTGAAATATTTAGCTTTCTCCATTAAATTGGAAGAGAAATGAGAGGGGAAATATCACATCTGACTCAGTCCCAATAAAATGAATTTCTTCTTAAGACAACAAGTTTTATCAGTTATCAATAATAGTAACAGAGTCTAGGGCATTGATTCTGAGGTTCTTACTGGGCCCATGTTTGATCTTTTTTGTTTATTAAATGTATGTGCCACCCATCTCACTATCGAATGATTCTGGGCAGCTTACAACACCATAAAAACAAGAATATAAAACATTAAGATGTTAGAAACATTAAAATTCACAGAAACTGGGTAAAACTAGGAACTCGTACATGAGCAGGATGGAAATGGGATCTTCTTTCTTAGTCCACTAGCCATCTCCAGAGTGGGCAGCTCCCATCAGGGTCCCAAGCTAATCAGTGCAGCCAGGTTTTGAGCCCCTTTCAGAAAGCCAAGAGGGTGGGGACAAATCTCGCCTCCAGTGGTATGATGTTCCAAAGCGCAGGAGGCACAGAAGAAAAGGGCAGGCAAAGTTTCTTGACCAGGTCTACAGCATGACTCTTCTGCTGGAGTGAGTGAGTGAGGTGGACCAATCCCATTGAGCTGAGCAGTTCCTCAGGTAGCCTGTTCCTCTGCCATGAAGGTCTTTAAAGGTGATAACCAACATCTTGAATTGAACTCGGAAGCAAACTGGCCACCAATGAAGCTTGTTCAGCAGTGGTGTTACATGGCCATCCCATATACCCCTAGAACTGTCTGCACAGTTGCATTCTGTGCCACTTGCAGCTTCCAAGTATTCTTAAAGAGTAGCTCCATGTTGAGTGCATTGCAGTAGTCCAAATACAACATGATCAGGGCACGAGTAAGTGAGTGCAAGGCCTCACAATCCAGGAAATGGAGATTGTAAATCTTCAGCATTTATATGTTTTTCAATCATATATAGGAAAGAAGAAGCTCTATGTCACTTCCCTGTAGTGGATGAAATATGGCATGTTTTGGCCTATAGAATGCGATAGAATTTTCTGTGCAAGTGTTTTTTAAAAGTAACATGGTACGATCAATAAGAACAGAAATGTGCATTAAATAGAAAGTAAAAACCAATAAGCTCATAAACCTGAGTTCATGCTTTGTACGGGAAGATAAATATTGGGGGTGTTGCTTTGCTTGTGCTCTTGGCCAACCTTGAAATTTGGAAAAAAGGAAGAAACTGTGGTAACTGTTTTTGCTCAGGTATCTTCTTCAGAGTAGTTTGCAGACACTCATTCTGAACTTTTAGTTATTTTATTCCTGTGATATCAGGCTGAATTAGCCGATGGTCATAAATATATCAGCTCAAGGATTCAGAAGACATTGTTTTTTGTTATTTGTTGAGAGCTACAACACTAACACTTTTGTCATTGGACTAGAAGAGATAATTGAAAATAGGCTTTTGGGCTTCATCCAGTTTCATATAATATATATTTTTTTCCAATGCAGATTTGGGAAAATCTGGTTGTTTTAAAATGTTTGCACCAAATGTGTCTACCTTAGACCCAAATGAAACAAATCTTTCTTCCCATTTTTAAACATAGTCACATATATCAAACCATGCTGTAAATTCTATGTAATCATACTCCTTCAAAGAAGAATATTTTGCAATATATCCATTACTTTAAATGTGTGTGGCCTATCAGACCATAGGCTTATCAAGTCCCAACATTCTGTTTTCTGCTGTGGCCAGTAAGATAACTGTGGTTGGTTCACAGCAGAACATGGGGGTAATAGCTCTTCTTCCTCATCAGTTTAAATTTATAGCCATGCTGCTTTCTAGAGATAGCTTACATGCAGCCATGAAGATTAATACTGTAACTGATTATAATTATTACAAATTTGTTTTATTTCTTTTTAAATGTGATTAATTCTAAGATGTGGACAAATGTTAAAACCAGGTTATGGTACTCGGATTATTTAACTTCAGCAATCAGATTATTTTTGAGAAACATATGTACACACAAACTAGTGGTTGTCTCTAGCATGACAATTTTTTGTCCCGTTTTCTAATCAAAATACTTATTTCTTGTTAGCTTTTCTCTTTAGAATCACCAATATTAGTTTCTAGCAGCTATTGTTGTTTTATTATAGATTTATAACAGTTTTGTATGACTTATTAAGATGAGTCTGGATTGTTTACAATAAAACGTTATCATAAAACATCCCACTAAAATCATCATCATTTTACATAAAAACCATGGTTAAAATAATTAAAAGTTACCCCAATGACAATAACTTAGTGTTAAACGCTGTTTTGAAAAGGTTTTCCACTCCATGCAGGTGGTCCAGAATTATACTATAGTTGATGGTATAATTAATTGTCACCAGCATGGCATATTCTTCACATTTAGTGTTTCCAGATAAGGGGACTATGCAGAAGTTGAGAGATGGTCTTTTTAAGAGAAAGCACACCATTGTCTTTTTCATAGCAGAGACATCACACTTTTCTTCAGAGAAATGTTAATCCTATCCTAAATCTAGCTAAATGTGTCCTGCCTGGTTGCCCAAAGGAGTCATAAGGGGCATGTATCCAAACCTTAGGTGACAGAATTCATATTGCAGAATACTTTATCCATGTGTTGCATTTAGAAGCTAAAACAATGCCAGGTAATACTGGAAGACTTGGTCTCCTTCAACCTATCTGATTCTGCCCAAATGGCAACAAGGCACAAATGAATAATATGTGCAGGTTTCTGTTGAGAAAGCTGCAGAAATATTTGAATGATTTGCAGATATCTTGTCCTTTCATTCTTGCTCTGGAGTATCAGAGTAATTCTGAATATGGCTTCAAATGGAAATTTGGAGACACAGGAAGAGTGGAGGAGTACTTTGCATTTATCAATACTAGGCTTAAACCTGCATTTTAAATCTTATGTCAGTCTTGGCAGCTTTTCATTCTCTTTATCTCCTATACCTTCCCTGCAAAGCATGGGGTTGCTCAAGATCTGTGACAGGGAGGAAGTCTCAGAGGAATAATTTTATCCAATATTCCAGTTGTCTCTTTATAGAAGAGATTGATCAAGTACAGGATGAAACTACCCACCAAATTGTCAGGAAATTGCCTGAATGCCTTCAGAAAACCATCAACATTTATTTGCTGCCTAGAATGCATCCTGACCAAAAATGATCTGACAATAGCAAAGGACAGATAGATGTCAAGGTCCTCCATATGTAGATCCCATCTCATTTACTCTGAAATAGAAACTAAATCCAGTGTTTGCCTGTCTTCAGGAGTTATAGTTGAATTTACCAACACTAGGCCCATGGTTACAAGTAAGTCTGTGTAGAAATTAAAGAAGAGGATCTTCATGAACACTCTAACAAAAGTGATGAGGGAAGAAACATGACTCAACCCAAAAACAATCTGAGAAGAGGAAGAAATAGCTCAGATTGACACTTCTTTAATTTGCCATGAGTATTGGTGTAAGTGTGTAAAGCATAACCAGGCTTGCAAGACTCTGTTTTTATAACTAATAAAGTAACCTTCCTTTGCACTTACTTTCACAGTCTAGTCTACATAATGGGGATGAAAGACCATGAAATTGCAAACTAACCCAAACTCAATTCCTAAGCATGGAGATTGAAATTCACCAGAACCAGAAGTCTAAGGAACTGCATGTAATAGAATATGGGAATGATCTTGAGAGATAGGGAAAAGAGCCATAACCAGGGGAACAGTGAGATAAGAGACAGCCTGCAGAAGAAATATAAGCATGGCAAATAATCTCAAAAAGACTCTTTAGCCGTTACAGAAACTAGAGACTGTAACACCAACGGGGAAGAAATTTATTTTGAGATTTGGCAAGATTCTGTTAATGTAACTTTATAAAAAGCAGAATTTATTCATCTGGGTACGTACGGTTCTTGACTACCTCACAAGGCTGAACTCACAATCCAAAAATGTGGCCCATGATCTTCAGTTCATTTTGTACACCAACTTACTCATGTTTGTCCTTACAATCCATTCTCATACATACACATCCAGTTTTCTCCAAAGTAGCATTGTTGGTTATTTCCAACTTCTGATAAATGTTCAAAACATCCCGTCCTTCCTATCTGTAGCATTGTGATTTGTACAATACCTGAAACTTGGTAGGTCAAATCTTGATATCTCTACATCCTGAAATCAAATACATAAAAATAAAAATTGCTCTCGGGATTGAACAAAAAACTATCATCAGTAATCATCTGGAGCAATGGATTAGAAGAAGGGATTTGCACTGTGGGACTTTTTTTTAGTGATCTATTGAGTCCCCCCCTCCTTCCCAGTCTTTCCTATGCACAAAATTGCTAAATATGGTCACTACTGTCTGGTCCCAGTATCATTTTTCAGCACTCTGGCATCCCATTTGGCACCTGAAATCTTTTTATCCTACAAGTTTAGTGGCAGTGTGCATAGTATATTTGGAAACCCATTAAGTCCAACCTATGCCACCATCAGTCTGCATCCTCAATCCCATGGACATTAATTACATCCTAATTATGATCATGTTCTTTTTCTACATGAATACATCAAATACATCTCTTGAAGGTATGTATTTGAATCTCGAGCAAAGTCCTTAAACATCTAGCACAATCTAAGTGTCGGACTAGAGCAACGGATGTAATATGTTATCTCTGTTAGGAAAGAAATGATTTTTGTGGATGTAAGATGTGTTTCGTGGCTAAATTGTTTCAGTTTTTTCAAATTAAAATAGAACACACAGCCAAAGTGCTTTCCTCTATTTAATTAATAGAATAGGCCAATAAATGGTAGTGACTCATGTAAAAACTCAGTAGGAGCTTTTATTTTTTTTAAAAAATACAATTATATTGTGTGGAGATGATCTAAATCACACTCCAAACAGGGATGGAGCATAACGTCATAGTCTATGGAGCAGTGAAAGCTGATTATAAGAAAGCAGATTTATAGTTGTAAATTATAAAGAACTTCTATAATTTTGAGAGATATATACTATGTTCATGACACATCAGTGTGACTCAACACATGAGAATTGTTTGATAATCCAAATACAAAAAATAATTGTCAGTCATAAATTGATTTTTGCTTTAGATAGTTATAGAAACTATGCAAATATGTCTTCCCTTTTTCTGTATGATGTCATACTAGAGTTTTAGGTCTGCTTGATAATTAGATGTAGTTTTTATCATCTTTAAACATTTAATTGAAAGATTTCAAATTCATTTTTCCTATACTAACTTGAAAACGTCTGAATATACAAAGTGTATTTTTCTCTGAGTTTATAATAAATTTTAGATACGACATTAATTCAAAAATGTCTTATAGCCAATGGTAACGACAACAAGAAATTCAAGGGTGAAGATAAAATGGATGGAGCTCCTTCTCGTGTTCTTCATATCAGGAAATTACCAGGAGAAGTGACCGAAACAGAAGTTATTGCTTTGGGCTTACCTTTTGGTAAGGTAACCAACATTCTCATGTTGAAAGGAAAAAACCAGGTACCTTCTCTTTTTGTTACATTTTTTTCAATGTACAAAGTTTTTTTCCAACCCAAGATACTTAAGTTTTCCACTGACCATGTATGCAATTTACCATAACACATCAATTATAGGAACCTTTTTTTAATCCACGGAGACATGGAAAAGTATTTTAGGTTGCTAGGTGCAAAATCAAATGCAGTGTGACAGCAAAGATTTGTATGCATTTGCTTTGTGAAGAATTGACAGGTGGAGGGGGAAAGCAGCTCTTAAAAGTGTTGTTCTGGTAACATAGATCTCAGGCTAATGTCTGCCTGTATATTGCAACCAAGAATAGTCTACTGTTGGGCTATTAACTGTTAACTGGAAAATACAAGGAGCTGAATACATTTCCTATGTTTTGTGGTATCGTGTTCACACAGTGATATACTTTTTTATAGAGGACTCTGTGTCTCCTTCCATGAGTGATTTAAAATGGGAACAAAGTAGCACACTATGGTGTGGATGGAATTAATTTTAGATTGACATAGCAAGTTGTATCAAAACTACCTTGAGCTGGGTGAAACTTGAAATAATCAGGAAATAATGGTGTGCATAAAGTAGAAAAAAAGACAACACTTGTTTTGAGCTCTGTACAAATCTGCTGAGTTGCCTACCATCCCAACAAAACTCTGGATGCTTTTGTTTCAGATAGAACCAACTATTTTCTATAAAAATAGAAAATAATAGGAACTTGAAAAAATGCCTTCTTCATTCATTTTTGAACCACAAAATTAGATGGGATGATTTGGTGTACAGGCTGACTTTTGCTTTTCATCCAGTAGGCACAGAAGTTTGCAATGAGAATGATTAAAAGAAAAAAAAAATTCAATAGGCAATAATGGAACCAACAGCTTAAACGCTGTTATTTTCCACAGCCTGCCTATACCGAAACAGCTGCTGAAATCTAGAAAAAAATAGCATGATTCACTTCAACCTGTGAACAATAATGACAAGTGCAACAAAAGTATTTTGGGGGGGGGGCTTCTCTCTTTTAAATGCCTAAACTCAATGCACATCTTTCCATTTGACAGTCTACAAGCAAAAGTTAACGCACACAGCAGAAGCAACCTACAACATACTCAACAAATAAAGGAAAGCAACACAGTTTTAGCAAAACTTTCTAATAAACATTTCAGGGAACAGAGCTTCCATTTGCATAATGACTGTCAGTGAAAGAAATTACAAAACAAATGCATTTGTAGGCCCACAAAGAAAGCAGGAACTCAAACTTCCCAGTAGCTAAGAAGTTTGAAGAAAAAAGAAAAACCTCTATTAAATTTATCCCCATCTTGCATCACACTTTGATCAGTGATAATGTTATCTGCCTCTAAACATTTGTTAAAATAATGTCATTTCCTCATCACCCTCTTCTTTCTTGCCTCCTAGTCTGGGCCAAAAATAATGTAGATTATTTTTGTTAAAAATAATGTAGATTATTTTTGTTACACCCACTGAGAACAATTTGTCTATGCTTGCTGAAAATTTTAGAAATTTGAAAATCTAGATGGAAAATTATAAACATTCTGGAAATGGGAGAAGCCAGTAATTTGTTGGTTGGTTCTTTAGGGCTAATTTTCCCACATTTTGTGGAAAACGATCCAAAACTGGAAGATAATCTAATACTGTAAATAAACTGTAGTTATTTTGTAGCTTTTTCTCCTCTGCAACAGAAACAGAGAATGCATTATTCTCAGCAGTCACAATAAATTTTTATCAAATGCTATGAAGCAATATTTTAAGATTAATCAGGTTTTTAACATCAGCTAATGGACTCTTATTTTTCTTATGAGCTTTCTAAAGTATAGTTTTTTTCTTTTTGAAGATAAAGTACTTTTTCCAGAGAAGTTTCGTATTTTTTTCCATTTCTAACACACTTTTTGCATTTGAGAATCTTTAACACATGAAATTCTATATAATGCTGTTAATTTATTTAATAGATAAATAATAAAAGTTACATATCATGACTGAGTGTGGGAAGCACTTAACGTAATAACTTTTTAACTTCTTGCTAGAGTAAAGATGTATTTGAAAGTTAAAAATCAAGAATATAGAAATTATTAATTTAATCATGTTTTTAGAGGTTTGTGCCTACTTAGATTGTGCTTTTCAGTCTTTTTGGTTCCTTAATGTTTAGTTTTTGTCCTGAATGATGTCAGCAATCTCATTAATACCCTTAAGCTTAAGTTTGCTTCATGTGAATGTTCTCATGAAATGAGAAATGACAGCTGTGATTTTATGTGTATAGATATAATGATCTAAGGCAGACATGTCAAACTTGTCATGTCACGTGATGTCGCGCAACGTATCGGGCCGGTTTTGCCATTGCCGGCAGTGGGGTGGGCACGGTTTCTGGATGACGCATCCGGCCCACGGGCCAGCAGTTTGACACCCCTGATCTAAGGAATACTGATCATAAGGAAGAGCATAAATTAAACCAAATCTTTATTATGGTGGTAGACCCGCATAAAGGGAGAGGATATAGTATGTTATAGAAGCCAGGGAGAGGGGCATATATTGACTTAGTGCATGTGTATGCACATATAAAGCGTGTGTGGTTCTTTATAAGTTGTACATTCTAAATAATTTTGGTAAATATTTTTAATATATTACCAGACTATGATTCTGAAGGTAGATAGGTGAATGGATGGATTTATAGATGTGATAGTAATTTCTTTTTTATATGGCTATGTATATATATTTTTTCCTAGGCTTTTTTAGAGCTGGCAACAGAAGAAGCTGCTATCACTATGGTAAATTATTATTCTGCTGTGACACCTCATCTTCGCAATCAACCTATATATATTCAGTATTCAAATCATAAAGAATTAAAGACTGATAATACACTTAATCAGGTAACATTATAGTTATTAATCATGTGACTAATCAGTATATGTTGTTCTGTATTTATAAAATGTTTCAGAATATTGGAAATTATTTTATACTTATGTAGTAAATATGGCATTTATTAATAGGATCTAACCATGTTTAACATTAATAATCTTTCTGGCACAAGAGCTCAAGTTAACCTGGAAAAAATGGTTACTTTGCTACATAGATACAATAACGTGGAACTATGTTTCTGGTATGTTTAAATAATTCATTCAAGTTTTGAAACTCAATCTCACCTTATTATGATCTGCTCTTCTAATAAATAACTTATTGAAAAGACATTCATATTCACTGTGGGAATAACTGAGTATATAGTTACTTGATCTTGAAGATATATAAAATGTATTATTTTAGATGAAGAAACTATTCATGCTTCAACCGTAAAACTACACTTATGCAGGTACTAACTTCATGGACCATTATAAGCGTTTGATATTTCTTTTCTCATGAACAGTGCTGACCGATGCTATGTCAAATGGTAACATCTTCATCTTTGTTTTTTCTATTACTTATCATTCTGAATAATGGCTTAACAAGCATTTTGTGTTTTTCTGTTCCAGTGTTCTTTGTTAATCCTAGCCTAGAGACTTTTCTCATTTGAAATATAGAAGCAAATTTGTTTTAAATTGGATTTTTTTTCCATAGCCACTTGGCCATCACAAAAAACTGATTCCTCAGTGAATGCCTCAGTGAAGGCAGTATCTAGCTGATCTTAGATTATGTCAGAAACTAAGGGCCATCCCAATTAGTACTTTGATGGGGGCATTGCCTGAGAATTTCAAGGCTATATGATAGATGATGAAGTTAAAAAAATGTCTTGGAAGAAAGTACTGACAAATTTTTGTAGCATCCTCCAGAATACTACATTGATATAAACACCAGCAATTCATTTTAAAAAGCATTCAGAAGCTGTTTAAAAATTGCAAAATAATTTTAATTAAGGAAAAAATGCTTGGTTCTTGATTGTCTAGATTCTATTCATTAAAGACTGATTGGATTATATTTTTACCCAAATAGAAATGTGTTAAATTAATGCTGAAATGTATTTAAAAGGTGTTTCAATTCAAAAAATATAATTACCCTATTTATATAGGGTAAAATATTATATCTAAATCCTGCATCCTGTTTTAAATTTGAGGGTTGGCTGCTGGTGTAGATATATATATATATATATTTAGACTATAACTTTACACTTTGCTATCAGCTCTCATCGCCTGAGATTCAATATATTGAATCAATAGTATTATCATAGTGCTATCAATATGCTACTTATTTTCATAGACATGGTATCAGCAGCAGCTATTTTTGTGTTTTTCATTGAGGAGCCTAAACTTTGCAGTCATTTGCTGCTGAAACTAAAGTGAACTCCTCCTTGTTACAATTTAATAGGAGAGCTAAAATCATTTATTTACCCAGGCCATTCAGTCTTTCAGTTGAGGTTTACACATTTTTATTCCACATGGTTATTTGTAAAGTGTCTAAAGCCATAAATAGGAGTGGGCTTCATATAATTTTTTTTAAATAAATGCATTTTATCTTGTGCTTGGCATGAAGTTATCCACCAGTTGTAACCAGATATTTATGTTCCTATAGTTAAACCAAAATTAGATTAGATCTAACATTTTTGTCAAGATTTATTATTTTTGTCTCTATTAATATGATGGTAACTATAGCTTTCCTCAATGAGCTGTTTGCATTACTTGAATTTCATATAATAAGCCCAAGTTTTAAAATTCCAAAATTTTTAAAAGACAAGATTCCAGAAAACAATTGTATGCCTCAATCCTCCAAAGTTAATATCCTCAGGTTGGATAAGCCAAAATGTAGGACCAGATGGTGTCATGTCTGCATCCATCTCTAATGGTTCAAACTGTCATATCCATATAATTGTAAATGCAAATTACTTATATGAGAAATGCATTGCAAATTAGTAACAGCAATCCTTCAGCTGGTTTGCACAGCAGGATACCTGGGGTCCATGCACAAAAGGCTCTTTATCACACAAATTATCCACTAGCCAGCATTAGGGCATATGCAACAATGGAAACAAGTAATATTTTTTTGTTATTTAGTCCTGCTCATCATCATGTCATGCCACCTGCACTCTAGCTGTCAAACACATCATTTAATTGTCTGCAGCTCTCAGGAATACCAGAGGAGCCAGAATGTCTTTGAATTGAGAACATTCAGATCCATCAGCTGTGTTTATATTATGTGTTGATCCCTAGGTAACTGAACCATGATCTAATGAATGATCCCAATTCATTAGACACAGAACCAAAAATTAACTACACAGTAAGACACAGGTTATTTAAACGTATTTTGTCCTAGTGCATTTGGCAAACAAAATCTTTTATCAATATATCACAACTGCCTTGAGAAGATTGCAGCCTGTAAGAAATTTAATGAGAGATCTTAGAAAATACCAATGGATCTTCAAGGGTAGGCATTTATGTTTGGGCTCTCCATCAATTTGAAATTTATTAATCACAGTCAGATAATGATTGTCCATGATAAATAAATCACTGGCTTCAATAATTGAGACTAAAGCTGTACAAAAATGAGGCCTAGTGAATAAATCCTGCTTCTGGTGAACTCGGAGTGATATACACATGGTTGTAATAGAGGCAGTTGTGGCAATACACTTTAGAGCATATTTCTGTACATGTCTGCAATTATGTATTACTAAACATTCAGCAAATATGACAGCTGTCCAATTAAACTAACACACTTTCCCTATGTTTTTGTCTTTAAGAGCATGGGAGTTAAGGATTTTTGGGTGAATATAATAATTATTCCATATGAATATGCCTTCACATCTCATATTTTTAAAACATTAATCCAAAATTAAGTATTCACAACTTGAGTTATTTTATCCTATGCCATCTTAGCGCTAACAAAAATGTAGAACTGGAAGAAGAACCAGAAGAATAGAAATGTATGAGTACTCTTTTTATACCAGAAACTGATACCTAGCTTGATGGTAGATACTTTGAGCTATAGGTCAGGTTCTATTGCCTGTTGACTCTTTCTATTTCCATTATATTTGAAAACCAAAATTTGTCCTTGAAAGTTACTGGGAATGTTAACGGGTTTTATAATTGGGCTGGATAGATTTGGATATTCAGATTGCACACTAAACCAGAAAACTGGAAGTGATTTTTTTATTGAAGACTACTTACAGTGCCTTATTTAAATTAAGTCAAGAAGCACATCATGCAAATTGAAAAGCTGAAGGCTGCACTTTGATAGATGGATGCATTGATTGACCCAACTTTCCTGTTTTCTGTTGTAGCACCTGGTTATATGTTTTGAATATTTGTACAAATATACTATTGATTTCTTCTACCAAAGAAAGGGGACAGTTAATGAGGCTGGGGCAAACATCAGATTATTGTCAGCTAAGCCTTTTGCACCCCAATTCATATTTCTGAAGAAATGCCTAAATTAAAACTTGTGACATTTTCATACAAATAAATAGGCAACAACCACTACCCCCCTCATTTGCACGGATGATGTTACCTAGTTGCGTAATGAAACATCTGCAAGCAAACAACCAAGTTCAGAGAGCATCAAAAACTCTACAGTTCAACCCTTAGCTATTCAGACACTCTTTTCTACAGGAATGTAATTGTCAAAATGGCTATCAAAATTAGAATTACTTGATCACACAGCATTTAGCTTACAAAAAAGCCAGTTTAATGCAGTGTTAAGGTACTGGCCTAGAAACAGGAGACTGAGTTTTGGTCCAGCTTAGGCATAAAAGCTGGCTGGGTGACTTGACAAGTCTCTCAGCTCTATTCACTTTATAAAGTTGTTGTGAAGAAAATAGGAGGAGGAAAGGAGTATTGTGTATTTTTGCCATCTTGAATTACTTACATAATAAAGATGGAATAAAAAATCTAGTAAAATAAGTAAAAAAAATGTTTGAAATTGCATATATATATATTATTGTCAAGTATATGGATAATTATTAAGGCTTCAGATGAAACATGAATTGTTCCTAAATTTCTATCAATTGCTGAGTATATTATATAACAATACCTAAAGTATGCAGAGTGTTGAGCATTGAGTTCAGCTCACAATTATGTTCGCAGGACCTCTAAAGAAGAGTAACATTTAATTAGCATAAGAGAACAAAATTAAGACTTGAGTCTGGCCAAGGTTGAGAGCTGAGAACATGAACAGTACCTAAAACAGTGTTGCTTTGCTACTCAAAACAGCTCTGTTAATCAAGCAGAGAGCTGAATGAAATAAAACATACTTATGCCAATATCTGAGTCACAGATCTCATCATAGAATTCAGCTACTACTGTTCTCCATATATGAAAATGAAAGTTGAGGGATACAACCCCACAAATAGAAGGAAAGCCATCAAATCTGCAAAGCACTTTGAAATATAAATTACTTTGAAGGCATGTCATTCAGTTGCTCTTTTGAAATAGGTCTTCACTTTGATCTGGTTTTGTTTTTTTTTTTGAGATAATGGAAGTATCATTGAATTAAACTTCGTTTCTTTCATTTCTTTGAACCTCTGCACATTGTTATAAATTTAAGATTTCTGTTAATGTGGAATTGTTCTATATTTTTGTTTTTACAATGGCTCCCTGCACTAATGTTTGCTTTTGTTTAGAATTTTTTTTTATTAAGGAGATTAAAGTTAATGTGATTTTGGGGGGGGGGTGAGGTAGTTCATCTGGTTAAAAAAATGAGGGATATTCCTATCATATATTCCAATGAAAAAGTGGATAAAGAAAACAGATTTAACAAAATTCTGTACTAAATTTATTCTCTATAAATATTTTTACAGGAAAATAGATTACCAAAAATTAAAAACTAAATTATTTATAGATTTTGAGAGTTATTTTACAAGAAATGGCAGTGCTTTGCTTCTTTTTCTCATGTTTTTTTACAGAATAGATTAAAGAACAGTGGGTCTCATGCTCATGGGAAGAAATACAAATATCAAACATGCATGCTTATAAATCTACAATATGTCCTAGATTTTTTTTCTACTTACTAGTAGCTAACCTTTCAGTATGTTCTGCCCTGTTGTTTTTGAGCAACCAGTCTTAATGCATAATTCACTTTTAGCTTCTTTTCCGCTAATGTGGATGGTGATTTTTCTTTGGTTAGAAATAGTTGAAGAGTTGTTATTGTGATTGTTTTTCAACATGGCTTGAGGCAATTACTGAATTTATTGATCTCTAAACTTAATCCACGTGCATTATTTCCCCCCCCTTTTCTTTGCATATAGCGAGCTCAAGCTGTCCTACAAGCAGTTACTGCTGTACAGACAACAAATACTCCCATAAGTGGAACTGCAGTTAGTGAGAGTGCAGTAACTCCAGCTCAGAGTCCAGTCCTTAGAATAATTATTGACAACATGTATTACCCAGTAACTCTTGATGTTCTTCACCAAGTAAGTTGCCTTTATGAGTAATTTTCAGTCTCATTTTTACATGCTTCAATAGCCAGGAAATGACTATGCTGAGATGATGATGATGATGATGATTCCAAGTTTAGTGGCAAGCAAGCTATGGCATGCCCTATTTCCTTCACAACCCAGTATTAAGGGAGAGGAAGCCCTGCTTTTCCTCCTACCTAAGACAGATGGTGGCAGTGGAAGTACAACAAATAATCTGGGATGTGACATGAAGGAAGAGTCAAAGGTCCTGTAGAAATGAAGGGATGGTATTTCACCCCATTTTCCGCCCAGTACAGGGCCATTCAGGGAGCTCAGCTGAACACTTCTCCTACTTCAGTACAATTTTTTGTTTCCACTATCAACTTGAATGCTACCAAATGATGATGTTTTTTTAAAATAAAGTGTGGTATGCTGTATGTATATGTTTATTGAATATATGAATATTCATTTACCTTTTTCCCCCTCCAACAGATATTCTCTAAATTTGGTGCAGTCTTGAAAATAATTACTTTCACAAAAAACAACCAGTTTCAAGCATTGTTACAATATGGTGATCCTGTAAATGCCCAGCAAGCAAAGCTTGTAAGTATGATTTCAAATACTTCTCTTTAGCCTGTGTGAATAAGTATAGTATATATGTTTCCATTGACAGAACTTTTGCAAAATGTTGTTTTGTTGGGTAGAATAAACCCAATTTTAAATTATAAATAAATCATCCTGTGTAGACTTTTATCTTAAATGCACATGTTGGTGACTTCTTAACTATTATATTGGATCAAAACAAATAGTGTACTGTTTTCAAAGCAGCTTTTATGTCTCTCGTATCAAGGTAATCCATTATTTTACTTACAGTTGATGAAATGTTATGAGCAATTTGTCATAGTCCTTACTTTGAATATATTTATTACAGTGTGTGGATTCTGCATGGACTATTTAAGGTACTTTATGTGGGGACCACCCTTGAAAATTACTCAGAAGTTAAAGTTAGTCCAGAATGCAGTAACAGGAATAATAATGGGCATATCCTGTCTTTTCCATGTAGCACCACTCCTTTGCACTGTTCTGGCTTTTGGATGTGTAATTCAAAATAAAATTTGTCACCTATGAAGCCCTTTCTGATTTAGGTCCTGAATTCTAATTGAGTTGATGATTTTCAGTTGCTTCTGCCCATCCAGTAAGTTTAGACAAGATTAACTTGCTTAGATGTGGTTGACAAAGCAGTGTTATCTCATAGGACTTAGACAGACCTTCTCTGTAGGTGAACCTCCTCCCTTAAAAAGCATTCCCTCTGAAATTTGACCATGCTGTACTTCCACAAAGCCTTGGATTATGTAGTATCTGCGGCATAGCAGTCATTCTTGAATAATACTTTCTCATTTTTAAATTATTTCATAACATAATGATTAACTCTGGAGTACTGTATATAACATATTGCTGTAAGTCAAATTTAAAAGATTGGGATGGCTACTTGTACTGGATGATCTTTAAACTGATTAAAATTTCACAGGAAAATTAAATTCTGAACGATATACATGTAAGATCTAGTTCTGGCAAATTCAGGTGCAGCCAACCTGATGCTAGCCCAGTTTGTTACATAATAAGAAACAGATGGAAATTGTTTTTCCTTCCAAAAAAGAAAAGCTTCAAGCTTTTGGCATACTTTGGATGGGAGAAAAAAAAAAGCAAAATAATTTGGATTTTGATACCACTAGAAATAACATTTACATTTTACTGTAGCCATTACTATAAACAATAGCTTCATTTATTTTTTGCAATTAACTTTTCAGAGATAATTCATAATGGAGTGCCACTTTCATTTCTAGTATTTGCTGGTGAAATCCTGAGAATTTATTTTATATTACAAGTGGATTTACCATCAGTCAGTATACTACTATCTTTAGTACAATATTGCAGTAATATATTGTGTATGATTCTTGTAAACCTCCAATAGATACTGCAGATTGTGAAAGATGCAAATTTAATAAATAGAATTTCCACCAAACCTGAAAAATAAAGAGAAATGCCTGTATCCACAGAATTTTGGCTAAATCATTAATTTTTGACAGTATGTACTTTTTAACTGAATTAATGTAGAGAGGTATAGAAAGAAAATAAGATGAAAAATAGTTAGATATAATGTTAAATAAAAATAAGATGGTCTCCAGAGTATAAAATAAGCTGCCCAGAGTCACCATGAGTAAGTTAGATGGCCATATAAATTTTCTTAATAAATAAATAAAATAAAAATAAAATATTCAGCAGTTGACAAGGGTCAGTTTAAAAAAAATGTATAATGCAGATGAGAAATCAAATGTGTTCACTGTTTCTTGCTTATAAAGGTTAGTAGTAGAAATACTTTTGCACATAGTCTATATAAGGAATCAGAATGAGGTGTTTAAAATTTAATAAGGAAGCTTAAAAGGGCATTTTCTGAAAAGTCTGATGACAATAACTTTGTTGTCAACTTCCTACTATAAAGTACTGGTTATTTTTAGCATGTTACTCAGGTGGCAAAGATGAATATTGGCAGCAATTCTATATTTGGCTTACAATGACTCTCTCCATTATATCAGTTTATGAGAGAGTGTTTATATCATAAATTACTCTTTAAAAATTACATTGCAAAGAAGCATTTATCATTAGTTTGTATGAGCCACCAAAACAAATAGATTAGTTTCATTTTCTAAAATTAGATCAGAGTATAATAAAAGCATTTCATATTAAACTTTGTGTATCTGTAGGGAACAAAAACATGGATATCAGGAATAGATTTGCCCTTTTTCACTTCTTTCTTCTTTCAGGCATAACTTTCTGTGAGGTTTGAGTGAGGTGGATAATGGTTGTTTCTATCTGCAGCAGTGAGGCTGGAAAAGCCTCTCTGCATGAGGAGGGATAAAGGAAAAAAAATTCCTGTCAGCAGACTCTTGGTCTCTGTGAGTTTTAATCCAGAATTGTCGGAAACACTTTCTTAATTTCTTAGGAGTAAATATGCAATGCAGCATTTTAACCTTGGGAAGAAATGTTATTATCTTCAAGAGTGTTTTTACCATTATGCTTGTCTGTGTTAAATGGTATTTTATTGTCTTCAGGTAGACAAATTCTTTGAATGTGTTATAATTTGTTGAAGAATAGGTTTTTAGTGTATCCATTGTATAGCTTTGTGTATATGAGAGCCACTTGTGACCTTCCTGAGGCAACAGAACCAATTTGGATGGTCCAACTCTGGTGACTAATGGAATCCAATTGTTTCCAGGAGCACTTAGGAAACTAATTGTATCTCATCTCTGGCAGATAGTTCAGTTTACTGCTTGGCAAACCACTGGCAATGGAGGCAAGCTGGGCACTGAATTAAATCTTCCCAAGTTGTCTCTTTCTAGGAGTCAATCCTTAGAATATATATTCTGTGTCAACATGGTAATGCACTGATATTATTCCTATCGATATCAGCTCCAAATCTTTGATATTACTGAAATTGAAATGTGCTCAAGGGAACAAATTCAACCTTTGAAAAATAACTTCTTGTGACCGTCCAAATAGTGATGATAAGATTTTTCCTTCCTCATACTTCTCAAATGTCTCTTAACTTTCTCTCATCTTCAAAATTATTTTGGCTATACCATAGTCAAGATAATATATTGTGGAGACCCACACAAATACATACACATATGCGTGTACCACTCTCCCCCTTCCCCCCCCGAAACACACACTTCAATAGAAAGCTAATACATAGCTGGAGAGCAAACTTAACACTATCAGGCCATAATTGTAAGCCTGGAATAGTGCTGTTTTTCTATTTTAACAAAATAAGCTATGCTATCCATGCTCAGTAAATACAGTTGAACATCCTTTTTAAATCCTATTCCTCTTCCCCAAACCATATAACTGAACCCTGGTGGCACAGTGGTTAGAATGCAGTATTGCAGGCTAACTCTGCCTGCAGACTGGCATTCGATCCTGATGGGATTTGAGTTTGACTCAGCCTTCCATTCTTCCGAGATCAGTAAAATGGGGACCCAGATTGTTGGGGGCAATATGCTGACTGTTTAGAGTGCTTAGAGAGGGCTGTAAAGCACTATGAAGTTGTATATAATATAGCTATTGCTATATTAAAAAAATTAGGAATATCAAACCAGATAATATGATAATAGGCAATCCCATAGCAAAGGTGTAATTATTCCAGTTCCCATTTTGTCCTTGCAGCATAACAAAGTTGACAGCTTTTTCTTTAATCTTCTCTATGGTGTCTGAAGAAAAAAAGGTTTGAGGCTTGATCTTATTTTAAATCGTAAAAAACATACATAATATGTAAAACATTTAACCACTGCTTTGCTAATAAGGAGGTCTAAAATCTTGTCCTCCTGTGGCTCTTTTCAGACTCTATATTTCTCCTGGGCCTCCCTCTTTCCTGCTCCTATTACCATATATGAATTTGAGATAGTAACATGTATTTTCTGATATCAGTAAGACAATACAGGTATTCCTTGTTGATGATAGTTTGTTCAGTGACCATTTGAAGTTATAACGGTGCTGAACAAGTGGGAACCAGTCCCCAAAGCTCCGTCCATCCCAGCACCCCAGTTATCTGGTTATGATCTGGGCACTTGGCAACTGGCTCACAATTAAGACAGTCGCAGCATCCCACGCTCACGCAATCACCATTCATAACCTTTTTCACTTGAGATCGCAGTTTACGACCTGCATTACTTAGTGATGGAAATTCTGTTCCCAATTACCATTGTTAACTAAGGACTACTTGATTTGCAGTATTACCGGTATATACTTTGCTTTTCTATAATCCTGTAAACCTCTTGGCATGGGCCATGGCTTCCCTGTTACAGTTGTTTAAAAAGCAGTTTGATCAAACATAGTGGCAGTTGAAAATTGTACACAAGTAGTGTTCGACTTACAATCATTCATTTAGTGACTGAAGTTCCAGTGGCACTAAAAAAAAGTGACTTAATGGTTTTGGGGGGGGTTGTATTTATGACCTTTGCAATATCCCCATGGTCCACATGATCAAAATTCAACCATTTGGCAACTGGTCCACATTTATGACAGTTGCAGTGTCCAAGGGTCATGTGATCATCTTTTGCAACCAAAAGATGTGTTGGGCTCAATTGTGGTCATAAGTCCAGGGCTACCAATATAAATGTGATAAGGCTGAATACTACATCTTCATAATTTATTTTTGATCTAGAAATATGTAATCCAGAATATTTTTTTTAATTATTGTGGATTAAATGTTCTGACAACTGTATGCATTTTAATTAGTCTAGCCCTACCAAAGACTACCCAAGTATTTTATATGGGTGGTTTATACTTTTTTCTGTTTTAATGCTGGATTAGTTAATGGCTAAAAGTTTAATCAAATTTTAGATCCTCTGTAAGGTTGTCATGCTACTCTAACTAAGGATAATTCTTATACATGGAAAATATTACGAGCTTTATAGAGTTTAATTGGATGAATTGTAATGACTTTAAATCCCTCATAATAAAAATATAATTTTTACTCAGTTGCATACCAGGCCTGTTTTCATATCTTGACCTTTAGTTCACTTGTTAGATAGTTGCAACATATAGTTTCTGTTACAAGATACAATCAAGTTCTAATAACATTATAAAGTACTCCTAAGGCGAAAAAAGGGTGGTTCCTCTAAAAGTATTTAAATACATCAGTATTAAAAGAAATTTATAAAACAGATGAAACAACACTTCAGATATCATTTTACTATTGTTTTTTGCAAAATCCTGGGGATTCTCAGGGCTGCTGTCCCAGAAACAGGCAGATGGGAAGTCTCTAATTGGGACGCTAGGCCTTAGGGATCATTTGGGATTGCTGTTGTTGACCAGCCTCCCTACTGTTTTTCTGCCTGTGCTGTGTTCTTTAGGTTGCCATCTGCGGTCTCCAGGTTTATGGCCCTAGGGACTTCAACACATCCTCCCTAGGTACAGATTCAGAGGCACTTTTTGAATTCATACCCGCCATGGCAGCCATGGCAACCAGCAACTTAATTTATAGCAGATCTGACTCATTGGGAGAAGTTGCAGAGGTGTCACGCACTAGACCTGGTTTTTGCTTGGAGAGGTGGTGATGTGATTTGGAATTGTAGGACATTATCATCAAGGACAGAACTATATCTTAATGAAGACCATAAAATTCAAAATTCAGCTGCTCTGTTATATTATCCATTTATTTATATCCATAAATGGCTAAATTTATTTTTTGGTTCTGATATATTAAAAAGAACTGATATTTTCTCAATAATTTTTTGGATAGTGTGGAATACCACACTTCTGTTGTTTCTCTGGAATTTTTATTTCTACCTACCATCTGACCTTTCAAAACTTTAAATTATCTTCAAGCATCCTGAACTGATTATTCTTTTTAGCTATACTTCTCAATTCTAAGAAACTGCTTAAATATTAAAATGCATTGAATTTAATAATATCAAAGTCATTGTTCAACAAAAAATACTCCTTTTGCACCAGATGCTAAACATTTCAAAATAAATTCTTCATTGCTTTGTTTTGCATGTAGGAGCTTCCCAGTCATTCCAAGACACCTTAATTTATTATATCTAGAAATATTATGCATCAGTTGAAACCAGAATATTTATCTAATAAATGGAGGGCAGCTGAAGTCACCTATTATTACTATATTGTCTCCTATTTCAATTGCTTTTCAAGATTGCAGAGTATATTCTCTCTATATTACTTTGGCGATTAGTCATGTATATATGTTTTGATCTTAAAAGGCAATATTTTCTACCAATCAAAAAATGCAGCAATATGTGTTATTATGGCATAGACTGTGATATATTGAAATACAGTAGTGAATTCATTAGTAAACCGGTGACTGTTGATAAATATAAGATTTTTTTTCTTCTTAGTTTGTATTTTAATTTTTATGTATCTTAAGGTTAAGATTGTTTTATTAGAAACAATAAAGATGAAAATAAAATAATTAAAATATGTTTTGATCTTAGATTTAGGCAATCTTAACGAACTAATGTTCCATTTTATCAGTTATGGTGTTCTTTTACATTCTTTATTTGTTAAGGGATGGAAATCAATTGCCAACTGCTGTTTTTAAAAAATGACAATAAATAACCTGCATACATATGTTTTATAGTTTTAATTTTTTTAAACTACAGTACAGTGACAATTATAGGATAATATGGAATTTAACTTGTATAATGAGAGAAAAAGGTATTTGATCCTCTGCTGATTTTGTACGTTTGCCCACTGACAAAAAAATGATCAATCTATAATTATAATGGTAGGTTTATTTTAACAGTGAGAGACAGAATAACAACAAAAAAATACAGAAAAACGCATTTCAAAAAAGTTATAAATTGATTTGCATTCACTCATTTAATGAGTGAAAGAAGTATTTGATCCCTTCGCAAACCATGACTTAGTACTTGGTGGCAAAACCCTTGTTGGCAATCATAGAGGTCACATGTTTCCTGTAGTTGGCCACCAGGTTTGCACAACATTTCAGAGGAGATTTTGTTCCACTCCTCTTTGCAGATCCTCTCCAAGTCATTAAGGTTTCAAGGTTGACGTTTGGCAGCTTGAACCTTCCACGGATTTTCTATGGGATTAAGGTCTGGAGACTGGCTAGGCCACTCCAGGGCCTTAATGTGCTTCTTCTTGAGCCACTCCTTTGTTGCCTTAGCTGTGTGTTTTGGGTCATTGCCATGCGGAATACCCATCCATGACCAATTTTCAATGCCCTGGCTAAGGGAAGGAGGTTCTCACCCACGATTTGATGGTACATGGCCCCATCCATCCTCCCTTTGATGCGGTGAAGTTGTCCTGTCCCCTTAGCAGAAAAACACCCCCAAAGCATAATGTTTCCACCTCCTTGTTTGATGGTGGGGATGGTGTTCTTGGGATCATAGGCAGCATTCCTCCTCCAAACATGGTGAGTTGAGTTGATGCCAAAGAGCTCAATTTTGATCTCACCTGATCACAACACTTTCACCCAGTTCTCCTCTGAATCATTCAGATGTTTATTGGCAAACTTCAGATGGGCCTGTACATATGCTTTTTTGAGCAGGGGGACCTTGCGGGTGCTGCAGGATTTCACAGCATAGTGTGTTACCAATTGTTTTCTTGGTTACTATAGTCCCAGCTGCCTTGAGATCATTTACAAGATCCTCCCATGTAGTTCTGGGCTGATTCCTCGCTGTTCTCATGATCATTGAAACTCCACGAGGTGAGATCTTGCATGGAGCCCCAGGCCAAGAGAGATTGACAGTTATTTTGTGTTTCTTAAATTTGCAAATAATTGCACCAACTGTTGTCACCTTCTCACCAAACTGCTTGCCAATAGTCTTATAGCCCATTCCAGCCTTGTGTAGGATGTTCTTGACATCCTTGAACAGCTCTTTGGTCTTGGCCATGGTGGAGAGTTTGGAATCTGATTGATTGATTGATTGCTTCTGTGGACAGGTGTCTTTTATACAGGTAACAAACTGAAATTAGGAGCACTCCCTTTAAGAGAGTGCTCCTAATTTTAGCTCGTCACCTGTATAAAAGACCCCTGGGAGCCAGAAATCTTCTGATTGATAGGGGATCAAATACTTTTTTCACTCATTAAAATGCAAATCAATTTATAACTTTTTTGAAATGTGTTTTTCTGAATTTTTTTGTTGTTATTCTGTCTCTCACTGTTAAAATAAACCCACCATTAAAATTATAGACTGATCATTTCTTTGTCACTGGGCAAACGTACAAAATCAGCAGGGGATCAAATACTTTTTCCCCTCATTGTATATTGTCTTTTTTGGGGCAAATGTTAACATATCTGTCCATCTATCTATTAGAATAAAAGGTAACCATTATATACCCAGCCATTCTCTTTTGATGTTTATAAATACGATAATAATGGAAAAGAAGGGAATCTATCATGAGCATTAACATCTCTTGTGATATTGTCTCTTTCTATTTCTCCAACTATTTGACAGTTCTATCCAGATTTCCTAAACATTTAACAATAAGTCTGTAAAATGTTATGGGTAGGTAGTTACATCAGTAGATCTGTATAAGTAATTTATAATTTATTTTCAGATAGTTAGCTCTCTTTAGCCTTGTTTTTAGACACCCCCGAGTGACTAGATTGCTAGAAATACTGAAGCACATATTTCTTTCTTTAGCAGGAATTAACTTTGCTTCTTCCTACTTACTCTAGAAGCCAAGTTGGCTCCTTAACGAAATCCTTCATTCCAACTTCTGCCAAACTTGTTTATTATAGTGATTGTTTAAAAATGACAATGGAATTTTAGCATGTATTGTTTGATGCTTCTGGAAAATGAGAGTAAAATCATTATTGAGATAGACCTTCCTACTAAATTGGGAGGAAAAGGTTATTGGAGGAGGAGGAAAAATTCCACTACAAACTTTAGTTACAGTCTGGTAAAGCTGCAATTTTATCAGTTGGAACTTTGCCACTTTGGAGATAAAGACAACAAGATCTAGTTGATATAAATATTTTGAAGTATTTTTAGATTAATTTCAGTGGACTTTTAATTGTCTTTTATAAATTTTGCTGTATCATTTCATTCCGTTTTTCTGGTTTTCTAGGCATTAGATGGTCAGAATATTTATAATGCTTGCTGTACCTTGCGGATTGATTTTTCCAAATTGGTCAACTTGAATGTAAAGTATAATAATGATAAAAGTAGAGATTACACTCGTCCTGACCTTCCATCTGGTGATGGTCAACCAGCTTTGGATCCAGCTATTGCTGCTGCATTTGCAAAGGAGACTTCACTTCTAGGTATGATTTTTGTTTGTTCCTCTTTCTTAGTTGTTCGTATAATATATACCATTGTGTTTTATATAATAGATGTCATTTGTAGCTTATGTACACACACATACACACAAGCACATGAATGAGATTATTGAATTAATTGGTTCCTAAGAATAATTTTATTTGATTACTGTTCTCACCACTTTTTCTTTTCTTTCTTAAGCAATTACTTATTTATATCATTTCAAGTCTTTTCAGTCTGAGTACCTGCTTCTGATATTCAGGTAATAAGTTCCCATTTTGGAAGATACTTTTATTAATATTGCATTAATTTAAGGCATCCTCTAGAATCGGTTGAAATGAATGTTAATACATAGCCTATTCCACATGGTCCCCTTTCCTTGTATTTTCATTGGCCAATTTATTCTCTGTGTATTATAAAATAGAATTGGCCATGAAAATTGGCCAGTTTTATTATCTATGGATGATTTTTAAAAACCCTATAGGATAAAATAAGCACCCACTTTTGAATTAAATTATCTAATTAGCTGAAAATCAAAACGAGAGTAATACTAAAGATGACTTTTTTTAGAAAAGAAAGTACCTAGATTTTATTTTTCCCTAATTCTTGATAGATTAATGAAACAGGCTGAAAATGAAATTTGGAAAGCGTTAATATTCCCTAGTGTTTTTGTTTAAAAAATGCACACATTTTAGTGGCACTTAGTTTATATTAATACTTGGGGGGGGACATCCTAGGATTATAGAGTGTAAGCTAGCAATGTCACCATGGTCAATCATGATAGAATTACTAAATTATAAATCATGGGGTCAGGAATCATAGATTCTTAAATCATAGGAATGCTCCATTCTGCATTTGTCATGTCCCACCCCAAATATGATACATTTGTGTTTTAGAAAATACAGTATTCAGACAAAGTGGATACATCTAGAGAAGGGCATGCAAGGATGTATGAATAGGGAATCAGAAACTAAATTTTACAAGAAACGATTAAGGGAACTAAAAATGTTCCGCTTTAAGAAAAGAATACTAAGGTAGAATATAATAGTACTCATTAAGAATTTAAAGGGATGTCACATAGAAGACAACCACTGCCTGTTGTCTGTTATCCCAGAGTACATAACAAAGCAGGTTCTAATTGCATGTTAAGAAAAATCTCCTGAGAATAAGAGCAATTCGACAAAGAGTCAGTTATTTAGAGAGATAATGGGCTGTCTTTTTGTGGTTGTGTTCAAGTGGTAGCATAGCCATATATTAGAAACTTTTATTAATTTTAATTCCTGCACTAAATGAAATGTTTAATTCAATAGTCTAAATTGTCATTTTCAATTCAGAATCTCTGAACTATAATAAAATCTTATCCTCACAATGATATAATCCAGAGATGATACAGATGATGCTGTACTGCTGATGTAGTGCATATGAACTGAGATAGTACGCATTTTGAATGAGGAAGTACATATATCAATAAATAATATTAGCAATTTTATAGTAACTTGTACCAAAATATCTTATATTAGGGATCACAAAGGTCTTACAGACTTGCAACTATTTTAGAGCCTGTAAGTGAAAACAAAAGTTCAAGTTCACTCTGACTCTTACCAAATTAGCAAGCTAATTTTAGGCTCTCCAGTTAAATATTGGCATAACAAATCTAATTGAATAGATGGTTTTCAGTTGATGTGATACAGGGCAAATTTATTGGTCACAAAAATAAAGAAAAAATCTTAGTGCTGCCTTTTCCTTTTCTTTTCTGTCCTTTGGAACTGCTGCTCCTGGTATTGAAGACATAACTGTTTGAAAAAACAGCTTTCATTCTAAAGATGCATATCATTTATTGATATGAACTGGGCCTTACATAATTGAATAGATAAGTTTATCTTATCCAGACCTCCCGTAGAAATCTTTTCCAGTCTAGCAGTCTGAAGAGCTTCTTTATTAGAAATGGGGAAGATTTATGTAGGAGACCAAAGCACCTTTAAGTATAAGCTTCTTGTCTAGCTTATAATTAAAACTATTAAATAAAAAGAATAAAAATTAACAATGCTAAATACTAATATTAACTATTAAACACGTTGAAATGGCTAATGTGATTTTCTCCTACAATTTTAATAGAATTTATCAGGTAAGTTTGTGTGGAGATGGGATTCCAGATGTAAGATGTCATGATGAGAAAGCTTTCTGTCTGATCATCAGCCACGGAGCATTGTAGTAGAAAGTGATAACATTTGTACAGAACTGTGTGGCATTTGACAAATATTTCAGGTAGTTAAGCACATCCTCCAGATACCTGTTAGGAATAACAGCACTTCAAAATGAATTAGCAATCAGGAAGTTCTAGTCTTGTATTGTTGACTAGACTGCTTTTTGTATTATTGTTTCCAAAAAGATTTTAAAGTTTTGTGTTCCTACAAGAGATGAGAGCTATGTTACTTGTTTCCTTCTTCCTTTTGCTTCTCTGTCAGTTGTATATGTGGTTGGGATAGGAGAATCTCATTGCTTACAATCATTCAAATCCGGTCAGTATCTTCATTGGAGCAATAAATTGTATTGTCAAAAGGCAATTAAATATACTTTTTGCTTTGTGCTGATAAATATTGCTTCAAGGGAAAACACAGTAAACTGTGAGTATGGCTATAGGTTATTCTGCATGAAATCTAATTATATTTATTGCATTTATTTGTCAAAACCTGTTTAATATAAAAGCAAAAATGGTCTTTTGATGAGTATGTCAGTATACATGAACCCTGTACATTGATCTTTCCAACCATCTTAGGTTTAACATTAATGATACTGAAGTAAATAAAGAAATGGTTAGCAGCTGTGTTATCCATATCTGCTGTTTTCTAATACAAAGTTTGGAGCTAAAACGAGCATCGCTGTCCTTGCAGAACTTAATTTTTTGAGATTTGTAATGCATGTAAGGTATATGTAGCTCATACTATTTCTGATTTTCAGATTAAAACTGTAAATGTTACTCCATGGTCTTTGTTCATATATATGGTCTTTGTTCATATATACATATATGGTCTGTTCTTTCATTTACTGTAAATTGGATACAATTTCAATATGCTTTTATGTTTTTGTAAGAAAAAAAATGTCTTGAACAAATAGAAAAGCTTGCTTTCTAATGTTTTGTCAGGAAGAGTTCTTGATTTCTTTACTGACATACATTTTGTACTTTATGGAAGAAAATTGCATGGAAGAAAACTGTGAAACTGTACTCCTTCTCTGCTTGGAACTTAAGAACAATAACATTTTAACAGTGCCATAATTTAGCCTTGAGGGGAAAAAGTGTTTAAAAGTTTCCACATTCCGAACTAAAAGTAAATTGAAATCTTTGCAAGGTGCATTTGGATACTTTTATCACTAGAAATCCCATTTTACATATTTTTTACATAAGCTTCTTATCAAATTGCTGTGAGAGTCCATATAGTGCAGGTAATGTTTAGCTGAAAGAAAGAATTACTATTGAATCTGCCTTGAGTAAGTGATTTGGAAATTATACATGTAGGACAAGAATATCTTTTATATTAGGATTATAGAATTATAGGATAAATAAGCATTTGATCTATTAGTGTAGACAAATAAATTATACCATTTTTCTGATGAGTTGAGATTCTTCTGTGTAATTAGGCAAAAGAAATTCACATGGCTTAGTAATAAAAAAAATTAGAGAGATAGTAAAAATCATTTAACAATTGACATTTACTTCCCCGGGAGGATAGAACTGTACCATTAGGGATTGAATTACAAAAGTAGCTAAAGATTACAGTCTTGAACAAGTTACAAAAAACTCATTAATTATCACTTAACCAGCTATTTTAATAATGTCTCCTTCTCAATGCATTCAACATCGACTGTATGCATTTGTTGTCACAATTTTTCATGACGCTTTATGACCTAATAGGTTTTATTTTTTTAATCTGTTTTCCTCAGTGACTTTTATTATCTAAGTCTCTGCTCAAATCTTCCCTGAGATCCTATTTAGAGATAGAAGGGCATCCTGATGAAGCTTAACTCTCCCATCTAATTTTGGAGATGGGATTGTTTTATGTTAATCTAGTAAATTGCTATGCTTGAGCTGGAAAAGTTCTGTTTCAGGATCAGAGCTTTTGTTGATTTAGGTTTAGGTGAGGGTAGATAACAAAAACCACCCCCAGAAACAATGAGAAGCGGAGGTCAACATAATAATAATAAAATTGGAAGGGACCTTGGAGGTCATCAAGTCCAAACCCCTGCTCAGGCAGGTAACCCTATACCATTTCGGACAAATGACCGTCCAGTCTCTTCTTGAAAACTTCCAGTGTTGGAGCATTCACCGCTTCTGGAGACAGGTTGTTCCACTGGTTAATTGTTCTAACTGTCAGGAAGTTTCTCCTTAGTTCTCGGTTGCTTCTCTCCTTGATTAGTTTCCATCCGTTGTTTCTTGTCCTGCCTTCAGGCGCTTTGGAGAATAGCTTGACTCCCTCTTCTCTGTAGCAGCCCCTGAGATACTGGAAGACTGCTATCATATCCCCCCTCGTCCTTCTCTTCATGTTCTCACTTCATACAGTAAATGTCTACATGACCTGATACAATGTGTAGAAAACAGAGAGCCTGCCCATAAATTGGGGCAGGGACAGAAACTTTTTTTTATCACTTTATATGCTTATGACCACAAGTGAGCCCAAAATTTCAGTTGCTAAGTAAAACAGTTGTTAAGTGGATTTTGCCCCGTTTTGTTACTTTTCTTTCCACAGTTGTTAAGTAGATCACTGCAATTGTTAAGTTAGTAACATGGTTGTTAAGTGAATCTTGCATCCCCATTGACTTTTGCTTGTCGCAAAAGGTGGTCACGTGACCCTGGGACACCGCAACTGACATAAATATGAGTCAGTTGCCAAGCATCCGAATCTTGATTACGTGGTCATGGGGATACTGCAAGAGTCATAAGTGTGAATAAAGGTCATAAGTCACTTTTTTTCAGTGCTGTTGTAATTTCAAACGGTCACTAAACGACCTGTTATAAGTTGAGGACTACCTATAGTGTCTACCAAACTACAAACTGAATCTCAAGTTTGTAGTATATTATAGAAAGTTAAGAATCTCCAGCAGATAACCTCTAGGAGTCACATACCTACTGAATGTATTTAATGAAAAGAAAATTTGGTATTTTTGCCCTGTGGAAATCCCAACCAATGTAGTAGTAGTAGTAGTAGTAGTAGTAGTACCGGTAGTAGTAGTAGTAGTAGTAGTAGTAGTAGTAGTAGTAACAACAACAACAACAGTTGGAAGGGACCTTGGAAGTCTTCTAATCCAACCCCCTGCTCAGGCAGAAACCCTATACCATTTCAGACAAATAGTAATACTATTTCAGACAAATTTAATATTACATTAAACTGATGAAGAAGAATCTTTGCTTTACACATGAGTTCATTTAGCTTTTAGGATTAGTGTCTACTAATATACCCAAAAGCAAAAAGGGAACAGAGATATTTAGGTAGATATTTCTAATTTCTTAATGAGTTCTTAACTTAATATTTTGAGCACGAAAACATTGCCATTGTTAGCTTCCTCATTTTTTTCCAGAATATACAAAATAGTGATCTCATACGCACATTGTAAACAAACTTACAATAGTTTGTTTAATAACCATTTGAAGTTACAATGGCAGGGAAAAAAGTTATTTATGACAGTTTTCGCACTTACAACCATTGCAGCATCCCCATGGTCATGATCAAAATTCACATGCTTGACAACTGACTCATCCTAGGTCATGTCCCCTTCCGTGACCTTCTAACAAGCAAAGTCAGTGGGGAAGCCAGATTCACTTAACAACCACGTTACTAACTTAATGGCTGCAGTGATTCACTTAACAACTGACAAGAAAGATCATAAAGTGGGGCAAAATTCACATGTCTTACTTAGCGACAGAACTTTTGGGCTCAATTGAGGTCGTAAGTTGAGGACTACCTTAATACAGACATGTCAAACTCGTGATGTCACGTGACGTATCGGAGCTTTTTTTCCCATTGCCGGCAATGAGGTGGGCGCGGTTTCCTGGTGACGCATTGACACCCCTGCTGTAATAGATAAAGTTGTTAAGTCCCATTTTGAATAGAATAAGAATTTTATTCCTCAAGCATTGCAGCAGACAGTGAATTCCATTATCTCTTTCTTGACAAAGAGGAAGGACACTGCGTATTGAAGTTATTATATCACCTTTTTCCCCAAAGAATTTTCCAGCCTAGTCAAGGCAGTTACACAAGTGGCATTTGAGGCAGCTGGTATTCCTTTAGGTTTACTTGGATTGCTGAAAAAAATGTTCTATAAAGGCAAAGTCCCAAATCATGCCGTATCATTTTAGAATTGTCATATGCATGTGCAGAACAAAAGTAACAATCTTCCTTCTAGCTAACAGTGAATACATATTTCATTAAGGCTAGCTGCTTGTCAAATATGCTGCTATGAGTAAAAATGCAGAGGTCTCCTGTAGTAGCTCTTCTACTACAGAGCCGTGGTGGTGGAGTGGTTAGAATGCAGTATTGCAGGCTAAATTCTGCTGACTGCCAGGGGTTCGATCTTCAGTGGCTCAAGGTTGACTCAGCCTTCCATCCTTCAAGTTGGTAAAAGTACCCCCCAGATTGTTGGGGGCAATATGCTGACTCTGTAAACCACTTAGAGAGGGCTGTAAAGCACTGTGAAATGCTGTTGCTATTACTACTGTACTGCTACTATCTGTGAAATAAGGAGTTCAAAACCTACTGTTCACCAGAGTTTTTATATTGTTATCTTCTGGCCAATGTGAAGATTCAACTTTCATTCTTTATCTCCTTTCAGGTGTAATATGATTTTCGCACTTTTTTTCAAGAGATCAACTCTTGGATCATTTTCTACCCCTACAGTACCCTCACTGAAAGATTATATAAACATTTGGTACTTCTTACTTCATCCCATTTGGCGTCCAAGTATTGGAATTTAATGGTCATATTACTTGTCATAGTGGCATTTTTGAAATAAGGTCTTTTTGTTAGGTTAATTTACTTTCGTTTGCTTTAGTCTGAGCCAGAGTTATATTTATAGGATGCGATAGACCAGCTTTGCAAATGTAATGCCCTCTGTGTACATTCCTAGAAACATGGCCCAGTTTCATCATTCATCCTAGAGACTGCTTGCTTGTTCCATGAACTTTCTGAAAGTATGATGATAAATAGTAGATGTCCATGGGAAATTATAGGTTTTTTTTTATTATATATATTTTTAATTGGTTTTTTAATTTTTAACAGAAAAAGAAAAATGCTCAAATCAAAGGAAATTATAGGTTTTATTGCGTGTTCAACTATGACATTTTGATATATTGATTTATATTCCTTCATTTAAGCATTATATCTAAAAGCATGGTGGGCTACTGAATCTCATATTGTTCATTGGCCAAAGCAAGAACCTGTGCTGTATGGTGATCATCACATATTTAGTAAAGATTGTCACTGGATTTTAGCATTCTGTATCAGTGAAGGATTTGTGTAATTTGTGACATGCAAATCTCTGATTCAATCTTTATCCTGTATTATTAGTCAAATAACTGTATTTCTGCAATTATAGTCTTGGACCCAGATCCTCCAATCACTGAATTATATGGCCCATTTAACATTATATAAACCTGTGATGGATGGATGGATGAAGGGATGGATGGATGCGAGAGAGAAAGAGTGAGAGTGATGGATTTATAAAAAAATGTTGCTTATAAATCTACTCATGTTCAGAAATTCTATCATGGTTCCAAAAAGATTTATTATTGATATTTTCGGATCTTTATACTAAGTGTTCATACTTCCTTTTTGTTTTCATGTATAGTCTTTCAACAATAATCATATGTAAGGATAACCTTCCATGGCTCTATTCTAATTGTCTGTCCATTAATCCCAGCCAAAAAAAAAAAATTCTAGTACTAGTCAGATATTAAGTTTTTAAAATTCTTTACATCATTGTGTATATTTGAACCCAAAATTTTCTGGCTTTTTTTTACAAATCCACCACACATGATGATATAGTGACATTTTGTGTTGTCCACATTTCCAGTATAAATTTGAAGTAACTTTATATATTCTACGCAATTTTTCTGAAGTCATGTTCCAATCCATCAATAAACATCATTTTATTTCTTCTGTGTTAAAACAAATACTGTATAACAAAAAGTAAATTTTACATCTTTTAACAACATATTTTCCCAGTTTATCAATACACTATGTCCAAAGTTCTTTATCATGCACTCTTTCGTGTACTCTTTTGTTTACAGTTGAATATATTTTATATATTTTAGTAATCACATGTTCAACTTTTTACAGAATTTAACTACAAATTCTGCCTTCTGCTTTTCAGTTCCAAATGTCATATCTACCGTAAATCTTTCTCTTGACTGTATATACGAAAACCATTGAAAACTAAATCCCTCTACAGGCAGATGTTCTTTTGATTTCATCTTATATTCTCCATGCTCTTGTTTTAAAAAACACTCAATAATAGGTTTTTGCCTGCTGTTCTTTTTTCTCCTATAAAATGTTTCTTGTGCTGAGATCCCTGAAGGCATTTTGGGCACATTCTGGGTTTATATCCATTCCACATTCTCAGCGTGGGGGGTTCTAATATAATTATTCTTAAGATCTACATTAACCTTACATTTATCATATCATAATCAAATCTCAGATTGTACTCTTCTAATTTTAAAGTTCTGTTATTTCTAAGGAGAATCTACTCTCATCCAAACCAAATAGCAGGTTGCAAAATGCAAACTCCAGTTAGGCGATTCCACTCCTCCTTTTTCCTTTACATCTGTGATGCAAAGCGAGAGTTCTAAAGGTGTTGATTCAACACCCCCCCCCCAAAAAACAGGTCCTCAGAAAGCGCTCTCAAGGTATAGATTCGGATTCCATGCTCAGCACGGCAAGACTCACTGGGTAAACCAAGTCCCTCAGGCACACCCAAAATCCAGGGAAACAGTCCACAAGTCAAACGGGCCAGGGTACAGCACGAATACACAAGGCACGGAACTGGGCACTTTGCTCCAGCAAATCCTCGGGGTGGGATTATATGACACTAGTGCGGCCCTTCACGACAGGTGAGGTTGCCTTCTCACAAATAGTCTAGCTGTCCAGCACTGTGCCTGTCTCCTCTCTGCCCTACATGTCCTCGGATCAGGAGGCAGTGTGGACTCCACCTCCTCATCACTAATGGGCAGCAGCTGCTCCCAGTCCTCACCTGGTGCCTCCTGGCCAACTCGCTGCAGCTCTCCTCACTCAGCCTCAGCCTGTCGCTCATCTAATCAATCCAGCTGAGGCTGCTCCATCAGGTTAGCACTCTCCAAGCCCCAATCCAGACCATCACTCAGCTCTGTGGTTTCCTCTGCCGACTCAAACTCATCCTCCCCCTTCAAACTCTCATCTGGAGAAGGGTCCAGGGACGGATCCATGATAGCATCTTGGAGTATTTTATATTTAACCTTTGGTGGTTTTTTTTTTTTACGTTGCCATACAAACTTGGATATAATTTTCTGCCATTGTTTAAATGATATATAAGATGTCAGAACATGTAGTGTTTGAAACAAAAACATCATTCTTGGCAAAGGATTCATCTTTATGACAGGAATTTTATAAACCAAAATTACAACAATGATAATTGTAATGTTATTGTATTAAAAACTCTTAGCATCCATATGGAAGCTTGTATCATAATTTGAGGAAGGAGGTGTTGCTTTTAAATTGGGGGAGGGAGTAGGCCATGATACTCTAGTAATACTAGGTACAGGTAGTGTACCTAATCCATTATCACAAGACTTTGATACTGTTTGCAAGTAATTTTTCCATTCAATACCAAAGGATACACAGCACAGGCACATTTTTATATTAATCTCTGCAATATTGAATCATAGTTTTACAAGGTACTAATACAGATTGATTTCACACTTAGGACAGATAATTGTGAATAAACTATTCCGGAGAAATACTGTCATGGAATATAGTTTGTACCCTTACTTAGAGGATTTTTCTTTAGATGGCATTGTGCCAGGACAATGGCAATGATGACTTCAAAATTAGGAAGAGTGATTGTCCGTGTCCGTTGTAGAGTTTCATCCTTCTATGGCTGTGCTTTCCATCACTTGGAAAGTATATTAGAGGCAACATGCAAATTAAGAAATTAACTTTATTAAATTCCAAGGAATGATGAAATACAAAAATGCATCCTCTTTTTAGTAAAGTCTTTTCCCTTTGTTACTTTTTCCCTATAGAATATGTAGGTAAAAATGCTTCAAACCCAAATTGATGTAGAGGTTTTTTTCTCCCCTTTGCTAGAAGGGATTTAAAAAAAAAACAAAAAACTCTTAACCCAGAACCTGTTGTAAAAGAAATAACATCATTTGCTTCGATTTATATTAGTCAGTCGAAGAACATGCTGGCTGGATGATTCTGCAAGTTGAAGTCCACACTTCTTATAGATGCCAAGGTTGAGAACACTGCCATAGAGTCTGCTTTATCATAAAGAATTGGTTTCAGCAATGGGAGCATTAATTAGGCTATATTGGAGCGACTTGTGTGTGTTTCGTAAAATATGCTTTATTTTAAAATTAGGGCTTCCTGTTGCAGCTGTTCCAGGAGCGCTGAGTCCTTTGGGGATTCCAAATGCTGCGGCGGCGGCAGCAGCAGCTGGCCGTGTGGGTATGCCTGGAGTTTCAACTGGTGGCAATACAGTCCTTTTGGTTAGCAATTTAAATGAAGAGGTTAGTGTATCTACTCTCTCCTCAGCATTCTTTTTTCTCTGATCATGCTTCATTCTTTTTCAAATTCTTATGTACACTTCTTATTTTGAGCTTGCTTCCATATCTTAAGATCGACTTTTTATTTATTCATGTTACTTCAGATTGCGTTATGGCTGGATTCCAATATGTCACGTACTGTTAAAATACTTTTGATTTTGGAGGTAGCTAGCCTTTTTAAAATAATCATTTCCTACTTGGCTACCATGTTTCATTTAAAACATTAGAAAGAGTAAACATTGCATGTTCTGGATAATTTTTTTTTAGCTTATTTTTGTAACCGTGTATTCCATTTTGAAACATAGAATTTAATAAAACTGCTATTTTGCTGTTATAGTTGTTCCTTTGCTTATTCATTTCATGCTTACACATCTCTGCTCTTTTTGTTGTATTAATATATGTGAACAACTCTAACAAATTTTTCTTTGAAGGTTCCTCCCAACGATCTTGATGCAGCACTCTTCAATCTCTCTTAGTAATTTTTCTTTTCTTTTGCAGTTGCTATTCATTTTGTCTCCTTTTTAGAAAACCTTTGTTTTATTATTTCCTCAACTCTGAAGTTTAAGTTACTTTTAGTTTTTCATTTTATTGCCTTGGATCTTTACGTTGACTTGCTGTGGAAACTGGTATGAAATGTGGGATAGTTTGTATTGGTTTGTCTTATTTTGACTATGTGTTCCATTTGACTGGCCTCTGTTTTAATATTGAACCATTATACTTCTCTCTTTTTTGTCATTCATAGTCTTGCGTGTTAAAATGCTTGAATCAGAGTGCCATTTGAAAGACTTCTCCCTGCATTTCATAACCAGACATGCTTATGCAGTTAAAGTTTAGAGGATTTTTTTTCTTTAAGTTTATGTTGCATGTTTTTTCATATTCAATTGAAATGTAATTTACTGTATGATATGGATGTACTTTACCCATATTTTGTCTTGGGTGACTACATTTTACTCAGTTTTTCTTGTACAATACATAAACCAACCATTTTCTGACCAAATTCCTGCATTTCCTATGTACTGACCTATATTTTATTTTTTTTTTGTTCCCCACTTCCTTATTTTTCTTCTGCATTGCTGTTTCCCTTCCCCATTTCATCCTTCTCCCTGTGTACTCACCTACCCTTTCCCCGTCTCTTCCCAAATTCCCACACCCTCCCCTATCCTATCCTTTGCATTCCTTGTCTACACCCCTGTCTCCATCCCCTATGTTCATGCTTCTGTGCTTGAACAAAATGTTCCTCGGACCAACTTGCCCCAATTAACCGCCTTGAACCATGATCCATGACCACCTCACCATTCTGCGGGAACCACCCTTCGTTATGGATGATCTGTTCATCTCCGCTCTTCCTCGACTCTTCTCTCTTCTTGTCTTATGCTGCTTGCTCTTCTCTCCTTCTAAAGATGGTTACGCCCCAAAGTCTGTTTACCCTCTTCGGTATGTTATCGTTAGCACTATACTTTTATTATTGATTTAATTATTTGTTTCACCTTAATTCTTATTTATAGCTAGCACTTTGGCTTAAAGTTGAATAGTAAATCTTTTGCTATTTTTCTTTTGCTATTTTTAAACGCCATAGATGCAAACTTTTCTTTTAATGCATGTGATTTTATTTTGCATGGTCTTTTATTTAAAACCATTCTCATAGCTTTGAGGGTATATCAAAAAATGTCTTCCTTTTTTCAAAATCCACCTATTCAAAATCTTGTTCTTCTTATTCATTTGTGTGAATGCTGGAAGAAGTGAAAGATCTATCCGAATGTTTCATTGATGTTTCAAAGTATTCTATTTAGCTATATTTAAAATACTATTTCTTTTGGGTTACTTTTCTAATCCTAAAAAGGTGTTTATGGGGATGTACAACGAGTGAAGATTTTATACAATAAGAAAGACAGTGCTCTTATACAGATGGCTGATGGAAACCAGTCACAGCTTGGTGAGATTGTTTTTTTTTTTCTTCTTCCATGTATCATTTCTTGGCTTTCAGTATTTCTTAAAATGTCTTAAAATTATTTGGGAAACTTCATATTTCACAGTTTATGAAACCGCAGGATTTCTGTAGGGGTGAAGAAAGTCTGTAAAGTTGCCTGATATATTCTAAGGACAGATAATTATTTTCTGAACATGAGGCCTTTCAGTCAGATAATACAATATCAGTATTCAAATTTATTTTTCAGCGAGTGCAGCTACAGATTTTTTTTTTCTGGATCCTTGGTTTTTTTTAGATCTCAACCCTCCGTACCCGTGAGATAATTTATTACTTGCATAGTTGTACCTGTGATGGGTGGATAGTAAATAACAGAATATTGCAGATTCATGCTCTTTTCTTCCAAAGTCGGGTTAAAAATAATATCTTTAAGGAAGGGAAGGAGACTAATGAGAGTAATTACTTAACTTGCCTACTTACGTTAAATATTATCTTATTTATAAGAAATGGAAGAAATGTACGTGGCACATTACGTAATTCTTTTAGGTTCTGCTCCATCTTATAAAAATGCACCGTTGTTTACTGCCTGAATAAAATAAAAGTTCTGCTGAAACACATCTTTGTACATTTGTATCATAAAATTGATCTGCCTGATTACTGGTAATAATGAAATCATCCGATTTGTAGATTAAACAAGACATTATTTCCCTTTGTTTTTCTTTTTGCTTGACTGAATACACAGCGATGAGAATTTGAACTTAAACATTAGTTTTAATTTTAAGTAGATAACAGTAGAAATTCAATGAGAAAGAGTTTGAGACAGCCCTGGAAAATTTGAAATGGGAATGATAAGAAATGGCAACCTTCTTTCCTGCAGGATCTTGCTCAGGGGTTCTCAACCTTGGCAACTTTAAGACTTGTGGACTTCAACTCCCAGAATTCCTCATCCAGCTTTGCGGGCTGAGGATTTCTGGGAGTTGAAGTCCACAAGTCTTAAAGTTGCCAAGGTTGAGAACCCCTGATCTTGCTTATTGAGTGCCCTTTCCAAATAGGAAGGCCAGGCTTCTTCGTTAGTCTCTTTTCAGTACCAGGCATTTTAAGATACTCCTTTTTTTCCAAGGATTTCTATACTATGCTACTCAGATTGAGATTAGATGTCTCCTATGCACTGGGATGGTAAATAGTAGATTGATTGATTGATTGATTCATTTTAGATTCCATGAGTGGTCTAGGCACATGAAAATAGATAAATAACCAGATAAAATGTACTGTGCTTTATTTCTCATGCTATTTTTTATTATTTAGATTGTTTTTCTGTTTTTGTTTTTTAAAGTTTTAAAAAACTCTTCTCTGAGAAACCTCCAGTTATTTCAAATCACTTTGATATTGGGCAGATAAAGAAAAAAATACATCTTTTTTTCATTTCTTCATTTAATAAATTTGCCATCAGAGGCTCTTCTTAAAACAATATCAATCTCAAAACGTTGTACTGTTGCATTGTATAAGGGACCGAAGCAAACAATCTTTGTCATTTCTCTTTAGCTATGAGCCATCTTAACGGGCAAAAAATGTATGGCAAGATTATTCGTGTTACTCTTTCCAAGCATCAAACAGTTCAGCTGCCTCGAGAAGGTCTCGATGATCAAGGATTAACAAAAGATTTTGGCAATTCACCTCTTCACCGTTTCAAGAAGCCTGGTTCAAAAAACTTTCAAAATATTTTTCCTCCCTCTGCAACTCTTCATTTATCTAATATTCCGTAAGTCTGGGCTAAGCAACTTCCTTGAAAAATTCATGTAAAAACCAAATGTTAGCTTTTAATTCTTTCCTGTCTCTCGTCTCTCTCCTACTTCTTTTTGTAGACCCTCAGTATCAGAAGATGACCTGCGCATGTTGTTTGCTAATACTGGAGGCACTGTGAAAGCGTTTAAATTTTTTCAGTAAGCACATTTTCCTTGAGACTTCATTTAAAATGAGGGAGCAGCTGTCTGGTAAGAGTAGGGTTTATATTAAAACTTTCTTGTATTGTTTTCGTATCTAATTTCATCGCTTTGTTCCAGAAGAGATCACAAGATGGCCCTTCTTCAGATGTCAACAGTAGAAGAAGCTATCCAGGCTTTGATTGATCTGCATAATTACAATCTTGGAGAAAATCATCATCTGAGAGTTTCTTTTTCCAAATCAACCATTTGAAGTGAGATATCAAAATAATAAGGTTGTATCACATTGTTTAGTGTTGTCATCTATGACTGTTCGGGAAAGCGGGGACCAGAGATGGACATCTGTTTTTCATGCTGTTATCATTCCTTGATTGTTTATGTATAAAAAAAAATGAAAAAGGATTTGCAAGGAAGAAGCAGTGATATTATCTGCTGGTTTTGCATATGTTTATGAAACCATTTTGTTTAAAGGGGATTCAGAGGAAATCCCATAGTTTTTCAACTTAGTTAACATACGTGCCTTAAAGAAGGAAAACTTAGAGTTGCATTTACTAGTTAAAAATTTGGTTGTTTGGGGCACATTATATGGGAATTAATAGGTGCAGTCCAGTGAACGTTAGTCTTGCATTTATTCCATTGAAATCAAAAGAATTAGAGCATTGATTTCAAGGGGAATTTGTTGCACCTAACTTCATCAGGATTATGCCAAATATGTATTAGGCAAGAGTGTGTAAAAAGGGTTAAGCTTTTTTTTCTGTTTGGGATTTATCAGCTTTCCATGAAACATTTTTAAAGCAAAATCAGTTGCTCTTCTTGAAGAGAAATGCAGCATATTATTCTTTCTCTCAATAAAAATGGCCTTTGTATTTCAGATTTAGTTTAGTTGAAAATATAGGCTTTAGTCAGAACTACAAAGATACAAAGAGTTAATTTCTTTAAAAGTCTAAAAGTGATTCTTCTGTTTTTTTGTTAGTTCCTGTGGCTCTTAGCCTCAGTGGAAAAAGAGTTGTATAAAGTCTTAACCTTTTTGTAAACACACTCTGGGGCGAATCATATAAATGTTGGCACTAAGTAATGTCTTGTTTGTGGCTGAATATTTTTTGTAGATGTTTTTTGAAGTTGACATAACTTACATGCATTTAAATATATATTGCCATTTTTAGTTAGTAATTACAATTTGAAGTATGGTTGTGGATTTCTGAGCATGTTCAGACTGGTCTAGCTAGTTCAGGAGTTGGTGCATGTATTTCAAGGATGAAGAAAATGTATTGCAAACTTTTGCAGAAAGATTAATAATTTTTGGCAGTTTTCTTTATAAAAAAAACAAAAACAAAACTGACAACCAGGTGGGACCAAAGTTTATGTGCCTTTAGTCTTAATTTACCTTGCATTGTAATATTCAGTTTTAATAAATCTCTTCAAAATATTTTATATCTAGAAATGGATCTGCCTTTACTATAAACATGGCTCAGAATCTACAGGAAAAAAAAATCATTTGGAAACAGTTCCTCTATCAATCTGGGCTGTTTTACTGATTCTGTTCAAATGACCAATACTTTTTGCAATTGATGTATTTAGTTCCAAGAGTCATAGATTATGTTATCTATGTAGAAAAAGGTCATGTATATTTTCTATTAGTTGAGTTTTTACATCTTTAGAAATGTAATATTTCAGTATAGTTTGAAAGCGGCACAATTAAAAATTAATTTTCTAACAAAGTTGGGAGGTTTGATGGTTGTTTAATTTCTTCTTATGTGTACGCTGCTTGCCTCTGTAGCATGCTCAATAAACACTTCTGTAGCTCTGTATTCACCTCTTCTGTCTTTCTCTGCTGCCTTTTCTCTCTTTTCTTCTTTTTTCCCCACTTCCACTGTGCTTTTGAATTCATGTTTATTCTCTGTCAGGGTGGGAAAAGCATAATAATCTGATTTTTTAACTTTCGGATTTATGCTATATAAAAATCAAATGCTGTGGAAAGAAATAACACTTTAGACAGCATAAATACTTTGTACATTTGGAAGTCTAACCACTTCCCTTATAGAAATGGATATTAAACATTTCCCACCCTGTTATATAACCGACAGCTTTAAAGACATAACTTTTTATCGTAGCTTGTAAATTCTATCTTTTTTGTTTTTAAAATAGATTTATGCACTAATTAACTTTTTCAGATTTGCCATGCTTCTGCTGCAGTTTCATCTTCCATTTTCTGTGTCTGCTAAAAAAGCCTTTCTACTTATCACAGGTATTACGTGGGTTAAACTAAACTGTCAAATTGCTCAATGGAGGGATGGGTAGGAGCAGAAAAAACAGAGGGCAAATCTTGTCAGCTGCTAAACACAACTAAAAGGTGCTGAATATGTTATCCTAGTTTTACACTAGTTCAGATTCTAATTGTATATATATCACCAATTATTTTTATGAAAACTACATTTAAAGGATGATTTTTGCTTTATCTAATCTAAATCTCAGTACACAGTCATGTATGATTGGGATTTATTAATTTCACTGGGGTCTACCTTACAATTTTATACTAAAATTGAACCAAATCCATGTTTACGTAATGGTATATTAATGATTTGTTTGAGGCTCTTCAGGAAACTTGAACTACTGATTTAAATTCAAACATCATTTTAATGAATCATTTTACATGAACCCAAAGACAATATCAAGGACTTTTAAACATAATTATTCCCTAGGCACATGCCAGAACTCATTCACTTGTGTAGGAAGATATAATCACAATTAGTAACGTAGCTAGTCTTCATAGATGCCTGTGAACAGAATTTGAGGAATAGGGGGAAAAATAATAAATTCCCTTTACCAAAAATGATGCAATATTTGCATTTAAATATCTGTGTTACAAGTGTTTTGTACTTCTTTTTTTTTACCTTTCAAAAAATGTTTAGGTGATTTATAATTAAAAAGCAGACATTAATGTAAACTGTACATGCCATTCAAAGAATGTAGTATAAAAGGCATCTTTTGTCATTTAACATATTGGGAAAAGCAGCTCTCTCACATGACAAACTGCTTTGCATTATGCAGTAGACCAACTTGATTGCTTATAGGAGAAAAGATGAGTGGTGTACTGCAGAGTCACTTAGCTTTGCAAAAGATGCAGAGCGAACCCAAGGCATTCATTCTGCGCTATTCCTCTTAGGCAGACTCTCGGCAAAAGTGGCCAAGGCTGTAAAATCTGGAGATGGATTTCTGGGGTAAAAAGCATACAGTCTGTACGATTACTGTTAACTTCCACTTTTTATTCCTGCTGTTTCAGCATTTTTATTGGACTGTGTTCTTTTATTAAAAAAATACAAGTTTTATATTTATATTTATCTTCCTTGAAACATAAAAATAAAATACATAAGCCTCTGAAACTAGGATTCTGGAAATTTAACAGAAGACTTAAGTGTGCCAAGAACTCTTGATTTGTCTTGCTGAAAATTTTTGCTTACAGAAGGTTTAAAAAAAAAAAAGCACAAGAGAATCAACTGTGGTTTCATTGATTCTAACCAATAGGAAGAACTCTAATAAAGGAAATGGACATAGCTGGAACAGTTGAAGGAAAATTAAAACTGAATGTGGCTCAACATGTTACATAATATATAAGATGATGTGCCATGAACTGATGGAGCTCCTAAAAAAAAATTACCAATTGCAGTAACAAATCATTTCAATGAAGAGGGGGAAAAAATGAAGACAGTAGAAAAAGTGAAAGGTGTAATAAAAGTTTTTGAAAGCAAAGAGTGTATAGAAGAAGATAGGTCAACAGATCATTAAGGGAAAGTGAATATAGGAAGCCAAGGATTGTAGAAAATAATAACACAATAGTTAACAGACCAGCAGTTGTCAGTGGATGCCAAGAACAATAGTAATATAACAAAATGTCATCAGAAATGTTCAGAATATGATTAAAAATAGTATGTATAATAATAAGCCAGTATATCAGTTGCTTAATAAAGACACCATAATATTGATAGATAGCAAAGAAAAGGTCAAACTATTGCTTACTAAATTTGCATATGTTTATTTATTTATTTATTTAAACTTTTATGCCGCCCTTCTAGGACCCAGGGCGGCTTACAATAACAATAACAATTACAAAATAGTAAAGCAAAAGTCAAAATGGGTTAGAGAAAAAGACTGAAGGAGCTTAAGAGAGACAAATGTAAATTTATTCACTTAGACATATGGTTACACAGAAGGGGATATCTGGCTGGACAGGAGTATTTGGTGAAAAAGATGTTGGAAGGTTGTTAAGTAAAAATCAAGTAGGTATCATCAGTGTAATGCTGCCAATTGTAAATTTAGCTGAACAAACAATATCATTCCCAAATTACAGGAGATCATCATTCCACTTTATTTTCCATTGGCTAGACATCAGCTCAAGTACCGGTATTATAGCAGTTCTGGCAGGACAGTTTAAGAAGAATTCAAAACATTGGAACAGATTCGTAGAAGGAACGTTCAGAATGATTAGGGTGAGGGAAACAAAGCCATATGAAGAAACTGAGCATCTTTAATTTTGAAAAGCCTGAAAAGGGAATATAATACCAGTCCTCAAATACTGGAGAAGATACCACACAGGGTGTCAAGATCTATCCTCAGTAGTTCCAGAGTGCAGAACATGAAATTTTACATTGGCTATGCTTCATTGAGAAAAAAAACACAAAACAAAACAGGTGCTTGTGTTTCATTGGAACTTGTGGTTTGACCTTAGAAAACAGTGAGAACTTAGAAAAAAAAACCTTTGCTCCCTCACTTTCCTTCCTATGTCTACAAGAATAATTAGGATGTCAATTCATGCTCACATCTACCAACCTCTGAATCTTTGGAGAAATCAGCCCTTATTTTATTTTTAATAATATAATATTCTATAGTATTTTATAGAAATTGTGTGGAAGCAGGTTCCTGTGATACTTGATATGCTCCTGAGGAATACCTATAAAGAGAATGTGAAGTGGGACCGGCTTTTAACTTTTTAACTTCTATCATTCTTTCAGGTATCTTCAGAAGTGCAGTCAGGCAAAAAGTGAGTTTTAATTAGCCTAATTAATGACCTAAACATTTCATTCAAAAATCTGTTAAAACCTCATAAGCTTTTAATGTAAGCCTTATTTTCAAAAGCCCAGATTATCTCAACCTGAAAGCTTTACTCTGCCTAAGGTAACACAGAATGAATCTTTCTCTTCCACTGGTCAAATCAATACACTAGTCAATGTAGAATCTCAGTTACTTGGAATCGGGACTCTTTATCTAATGCTGGGAATGAAATGTCCATCAGGTGGTACTAATGCTTGCTCTATATTTAAGGACTTTAGTCGATGCATAACTCCACTGTAACACTGAGTCCTCAAGGCTTTTTGAACGCCACTTCTCCTGGGGTTCATCCAAAGTCTTTTCTAAGAAATGAACAAATTGCAGAACTTGGCCTATTAAGGCAAACTGTGATGCCAAGAATGGCTGACATGTAGAATCTGCCTTGACCATGCTTCTCCACTCTTGGGGATTGAGGAGGCCCGTTGAGTGCCTTGCCATGTTGGGCAGGTGGAGTTCCACTACGTAAGGACAGCCAGGCAATCAAGTGCAACTTGATTCACGCTTGGTTTTATTCACACACTTAATATGTGCCTATATCAGTACTAATGCATGCTCTGATTCCTCTTGGTCACCATTACTATCCCTTTTGGATTCCGATAGAGTACTACAGGAGACAGATCCTTTTCCTCCTGACTTCTCCCGGATGGCTAACGGAGAGCAGAAACTTAAATGAGTGCCATTTAGTACCATTAGCTTCTCCAAATGCTGCTAAGAGGCCTTCCCCAAATACTGAGCCATTCTTCCACCTCACCAACATAATAAAACTGGGGTCGCCATAGCTACTGCAGGAAGGCTAGGCCAGTTACTGCATTCAGGTAGTCATTAATTGCAAGAGACCAAACCATAATGTCCTAATAACATTTTCTGAAACAAAACAAAGCACTTAGAACAGCATGCTTTGTTTCATCTTCAAAACAAAATATTTGAAATGTGGATTCTTGGATCACAAAATACTCAAACTGCTTTCATATTTTTAATTATTTTGCACACACCTCTTTGAGTTGCTCCTCATCACATGATAAATGTAAACAGATTGTAGGCAGTTACTCTTTAAGAAATGTGGATTACACAGTGGAGAATTGGACTCATTGGCCTAAATAGTCTCTTTCAACAGTGATTCTACCAGTCAAATGTACTCATACTGAACACACAAATAAAAGTTTACTAAATGTAACTTATTACATACATACCTACTGATCACACTATTTCCTTTCAGAGTGTAATAAACTTTATGAAGAAAAGATTCGGAAATAGTAAGGAACCCCCCCCCCCACACACACACACGCACACACCTCCATAGAGATAAACGTTTAAAAAATCTGACTTAAACCCTTCACAGTCCTTTCTGTACAGTGGTATCTTTGCAAGGCACCCTGTCTTCCTCCACATCTGTACACTGATTCACACATTGCATTCTGCATCTCTTTTTGACAATCTCAGTCACTCCATCCCAAAGCAACTTTCTTGGTCTTTTATCTCAATTCATTCCTTTTTCTTTCATACGTTTATTTTGCAATTTGATCCTTATTGTTCTTTATTCACCTTTTTATTCTTCACCCAATCTGTTCTTGTTTTATTATCCATTGTTTTTACTAATCCATTCCCACTATATTCAAGTTTCCTTCCTTCCAGCAGTTTTCTCTTCTTTCAACATTACTAGGCAAAGGACTACATACTGTCTTCTATCTTTCTCCAACTTCCCATCTTCAGCAACTATTGTAGCAAGATATACCTTACTTATTCTCCCTTATTATAAGAGTTAGAAGCCAGTAGTGTATTTTCTTTAGCATTTTGGCCCATTGACATTGAGTGACTCCTGTCAAAGTATCATCTAACTCTAAAAGCAAAAAGAAGAAAATGGCTACATCTCCATCTGTTATCAAAGCAAAAACATCCGATGTTAGCAGCGTTGACATCTCCTTTCTAAATTTTGTTCATTATAAGTTCATTCCAAAAAATTCAAAATAAACAAGAATTGTATCCTAGTGTCAGGTGACATGCAAATGATATGAATATTACTTGCAATGCCAGGTGAGCCTTTTAAAAATGTAAATAACTTAAGATACCTTGGCTTTAGTTGATGAAGAGCAAATGTAATGCTGAATGATTTATTAAGATCATTTTTACTGATTAGTAATTGCATCACACTTTTAATTTTTGAATTGCACATTATTTGGATGATTCTCTAACCCACCCACCCACCCCGGTCCCCTAGCAACTGCTTTCTGAACATCCATTTTATTTCTGATTAGCACTCAAAAGTTATTAACTGTGTGTCTTTGGCATCTTCTAAAAATCTAATTGGTAGAATCCTATTTTTCATGCTCAAAACTGTCTTCCCAGAGATGGCTTCATATTTAAGGTTGGCCTCAAGTGTAGGTCATTTTCTTGACATTTAAGTTACTGAAATACACACTGTATCAATATGACTTTCCTTCTCTGAAAGTAGAGTTGCTTTCTCCCAATTATTCTTCATGACTTCAATCTTACACATTAGTTAACTTCTTTTCAAAATCAATACTCTAACTTGGCAACTTTAAGACTTGTGGACTTCAACTCCCAGAATTCTGGGAGTTGAAGTCCACAAGTCTTAAAGTTGCCACGGTTGAGAACCCCTGCCCTAAGGTAACTATTCAACACCATCTATATGAGATGCACATTTTTGTTCTGTCCCTGTACAAATATGCATTTCATATTAGGCTGTTGCTGCAAAATAACTCCTGTAAGAACTAGCATTATAGTATGTGTTTCCCTTTCATTCCTCCTTCGGCATGTGTAGAAATGCAAATTTTAATACTGTAGTAAAGATAAAGAAGCTTCCATGAGTTATTTATTGTGTCTTGCCCTTTCATTCACTTTTAAAATAAAATTAAAGGATGCTACACTCAGCGGAATTGATTATTGAACAAAATTTTTAAATGTAAGATTTTAAAAATCCAACCAAAGAACTATAGAAGAATCTCTTTTCAAAATAATTGCTAAAGGTAAGTAAATTATTTCTCTACAGTTCTTCCAATGAAATGCCAGATCATCATCATGACCTTTCAGAACATTATTGCTAGCAGGGATTTTTGCAATTATTGGAAGCCATTGAAAATAATAAGAGCACAGTATTTTAGTATGTAGCCTGGATTTGATTCCATTTTTGTACTTGGACAATATGAGCTGGTATCATCTTATTGCTTGCATGAAATCTTAACAGCTTTCACAGAACAAATAAAGTAAGCAACCTTATTCCATTCTGTGGAAATTAGGCTTTATAGCACATTCTATTCTGGAAAAAAATATATATTTTTAGCATTAATAAAAACAGAAAATACCAAAGATACATTTGCTTTAGGGAGTTATAATAAAATGCTTCACTTAAATTTTAAAACAACTGAAAAGACACTTGAACATTAAAAAAAAAACATGCTGGATCCCCACACAGCCAACTAGTTTATTTTTTTCTCCTTAAAGGGAAATAGATTCCTACACTGGCCAAGTTAGGTTTTCCATAAATCTCGCATTAATTTATTACATATATATGTAGTTTATAAATTAAGATTAGAATTGTGTGTTTCACTAGCATGAAAGATAAACTACTTTTTCAAGAGAAAGCGCAAGGAAAGCAGTAATGGGTATCATCAATTGGAATTTGTTTTTTCATGGAAATTTAGTGACGGGAAAAGCTGATTTCTGCCTGGTAGAAAAAGGCAAAACATACAAAAGTTCGAACAAGACTCTTCACAGTTAGCTTAATTCTTTCCTTTTGCTATACAAATATTACACTGTTCTAAACTGTTCGTTTGGAGTATCACCACATATGAACAGTACTCTGAATATATTAACTTTGTTTATTTTTTTCAAAAGAGATGGCTGAAATTGGTTTTTTAATAGATGTCTCGTAGGCAATGATTGATGTATTCAAGTGATCATGTTCTGATCTCTTACTGATAAAAATAAATGATAGTTAATGGAATTTACTACTCATTCTTTGTTTACATAGAAAAGTCTTCTTTTGTCTTGGTTATACATTGTTACTATTTCATTACTATAATGGGCAGTAAAAATTCTGCAGGTTATGGCTTGGCAGTCCAAATTGCATTCTAGTAATCCTGTACATATTGTAAACTTATCCAGAACCTAAAAGCAGCAAGAAAATGTAGTTGGCTGAAGACAAAAGGCTGCTAATTTTAACACTTCTAGAAGAAGAAGAAAATCATAGCTCATTGTACATGAGTACACCTATTAATATGTGAAGAGGGCACAGTGTGAATACACATAATGTCTTTATAGTTGTGTAGAGACAATATCCAACAAGCACGAATGCCATTCTGCATTTTTAGTAGCTGAAATAGCTTGTATAAATTTGCAGCTTAAACAAGGAAATTATGTTTGTCAACTTGGCGCACAGATATATCTCAAGAGACGTACATTAAGTATACATGGCTGTCCCCGTCCAAGTACTTTTCTTCAACAGTGAATTTCCTCCCTACCCAGATAAATCCCTCATACTAGATGACTTTTCTCAGTTGCAATGACAAAATACAGTTTATGAATTAGACCACGGATGTCAAACTTGATCACATCATGTGAGGTACCGTGACGTTTTTTGCCCTTGTGGAGCCGGGGTGGGGCATGTGACGTATCTGGCCCATGAACCACCAGAGTGACACCCCTGAATTAGACAAAGAAGAATCTAAGATGTGTAACTCCCAATAGCAGAAATTTAAGTGATGGTATCTCCCATTTTATGTCTGGAGGAAGTGAAATAGACAACCTGATGTGGAGAGTCAGATTGATTTGAACATCTGGGATATTGATTAGCAAGGTAATTGCTTCCAAACTTGGAGACCTAGGTATAAGGCAACAATTATCTTGACCTGAGGATCCCCAAAGTCATGATTTGGTGTCTTAAATCTAGCACCAAGGTATTATGAGCCCCAACAATTGATCTTAACACTATTTAGGAGACCCAAGAGCCAATGTCATTTCACATGACTAGAGAAACTCAATTTTGGAATCGGTACTTCAGTCTGAACATTTTGATCCCGCTGAGAAAATCGTCAGGATGAGATGCAGCACCTGTTTTTCTGTCTGCCACTACTGTTACCTCAAGAACTTGCCCGTTTCACTGCTTTCAAGACTAAACCAGGGATTCTCAACCTTGGCAACTTTTAAGACTTGTGGACTTCAACTCCCAGAATTCCTCAGCCAGCTTTGCTGGCTGAGGAATTCTGGGAATTGAAGTCCACAAGTCTTAAAGTTGCCAAGGTTGAGAACCCCTGCTCTAAACCTACTGTAATCTTAGGTGGAATGAAGCACAGTGCAAACGTCATATCTGATATTCCATTTGCAATCCTCCTTATAATAGTCCTCATATCACAATTAATGCAATTCAAAAATAATGTCCAATAGTTTCTCAGAAATTTTCTTCTCAAGAGATTTCTGCTTTTCTACCTTACTTAGAGTGAAAGATGCTACTGCTACTAGTGATATTTTCTGCTACACAGCTCTTGTAGCCTTCATGTCTGCCCAGATTTAAAAAAAAAACCCATGAAGGCAGTTAACCTCACAATGCCTCCCCTTGATAAATTAATATAGCTACAGCAATTAAACAATATTAAAAATCTGCCTTTATCTTTTAATGTTTGGAACAAGTGACAGAACACAGTAAGAGTCACTTTTTGGAGCTGCCGGTTATAATCCAGATCTTTTGTCCTTCTTCTTTTGAGCCTGTGAATTATCACTGGCCAAGTTGATGTCTAATTCAGAGAGTGCCCCAAACCTGGTATTCCCTGAGAAATGCTAAGTGGGCTCACCCTAGTTCATTTCGGAGCTCAAGGAAGAGTAAGTAGGTGTGGCCATGTAAGAGGGCTGAAGGAATGACCTTGAAGAGAAAGGAAAGCATAGACCTTGCAAATTATGTTGTTACAGCTTTATAATATAGTAGGCCTGGCCTGTTTCCTGATATAGTCTACCTTGAGGAGCTAACATGTCCCTGCTGAAGCATCATTATAAAGCTACATCTCCAAATAGCAACCAAAAGGAAACAACATTTGCTTCCTTTTTTTAAAAAAAAAAACAAATTCAGGTAATACATTTCCCCCTAAACCAGGCATGTCAAACTCTCAATATATCAGCACTTTTTCCCCATTGCCGGCAATGGGGTGGGCGCGCTTTTGGCATGATGCATCCGGGTCACAGGCCGGCAGTTTGACATGCCTAAATTAATAGTGCAGTAGTTATTTCAATCTCAAAAAAATGATCCATGAAAATCATGAAAGTTAATATAGATTTGGAGATCCTGAAAGAAAAACTGCCACTGAAAGTTTCATCTTTTCAATCACACAATCACAAAAGCTAATCGAGAGAAGCAACCTGAAATTAAGGAGAAACTTCCTAACAGTGAGGACAATTAACCAGTGGAACAGCTTGCCTCCAGAAATCGTGGGCGCTCCATCATTGGAGATTTTCAAGAAGAGACTGAACAGTCACTTGTCTGAGATGGTATAGGTTCTCCTGCTTGAGCAGGGGGGTGGGCTAGAAGACCTCCAAGGTCCCTTCCAGCTCTATTCTGATATTGCTAACTTAAGTTATTTCCCTTGGCTACTGCTTTCTATACATACAAAGTTGGTTTCACACTTATGAACCCACCCATCCTGCCCACAAATCTGTAATCTTGAGTGATTTTGCTCAGTAAAAATCAGCTAATCTTGCTATTTATATTTAGAGGGTACCCAATAGTCATCATTCCTTGTTTTGGCAATCCGCTTATCTAATAAAATTGTACTTAAGATGCAAAGGTACTTGCCACTGACATCAGAAAATGTCAAGCTCATCAGGCCCGTTAAAGAAAAGAAAGAGAAAACTGTATTAAATACAAATGACAAGTTAAATCATCTGTCGCATCTGGGGAAGCTGCCTTATGTGGCTTTAAAGTTTCAAATTTAATATAGATAGCAAATAGCAATCAAATAGCTTTTTCATTGATTGTGCAGAATTGTGTAGACTATTCCCTAGAAGAGAGATTGGAAGGACAAGTAGCGGAAAGGAAAATAGAAGCAATATATTTTTTTATAAAACCAACGATTTGGCATTAGCTCTCGGTCATCCAGCTCCCTTTTTAATTGTAAAACACTTGTCATTCTGTAAACAAATGCAGCCAGAATCCTCAGCTATGACAGCAGATATACCGACCAGATATAAATTATATGTAAGCATTCATTTCTGAAGAGAGAGAATAGACGTTCTAACAGCAGATCGTTTAAATAAATTTATAAAAGTGATTCAGCCTAAAACAATACAAAAATATAATAAATGTCAAACTATAGCCAATGAATGTAGAGCTGGGTTTTGCACCTGTTTAAAACAACTTTGTCTAATAGGTAAACTCATAAAGTTGTGCTATCCCAATAAAATCTCTTGGGTTTTGATGTGAACACAAGAATTTAAAATTCTGCAGAAGGATGACAACCAAAGATACTGGACATGTCTTCCACATATCCAGGTGTATGCTGATCCTTTCCCCCCCCCCAACAGACTGTTTTTAAATGATGTGGCTGTTAGATGTTTGTACCACTGAGTAAAGCGTGCTTCAGTTTTCAAGTATTATAGATTATAAGTAGCAGCTGCATCTCCTTTGACTATCAGTGAAGAGTGTGATGCTGCTAAGCAGAAAAAAAATACATTAATCCCGCAACGGTTTCACCATGCACCTATAAGCAGATGCAGAAATCCTCATGAAAGGAACAGAATTCTAAAAAGCCACTGAATTGGCAGCAAGAGGATGCAGTGCTAAATGAAGTAAGAGCCACTGACTTTTTAAACATCTCTCTGTGTCCTTCACATTTTGCAACGGAGTGTGGATCGTTCTTATGCTGTAGATATTACAGACACAGCCTTGCCATTTTTCTGATTTCTCTAAAATTATTTGCATTTAGCATCCCACCTGCCACTGTGGTGCTTTACCCCTGAACGGGATTATAGCAAAGATCTTGTCAATGTCTGAGCAGGAGTCCCCATTGTGAGTCTGAAAAACAATCAGGAATTGTGTTTTCTAAAACAGAAGATCAGAGCGCAAGTATCGCAGGATTAGGAAAGGGTTTTTGCAGGGATTTATAGTGGACTAGAGAAGTTTGTTAACAAAACATTGCCCTAGGCTCTATCTGCAGAAGTAAAATGTCATGGTCAAGAAAAATGCTCATTCTTCTCTAATCTGCATTGGTCAGATCATACACTTAAGACTGAGCACTACATTTTAAAAAAGACTTCAAGAACCACCAGCAGGAAGGAAGGAAGGAAGGAAGGAAGGAAGGAAGGAAGGAAGGAAGGAAGGAAGGAAGGAAGGAAGGAAAACTTAGTTGGACATGCTACGTATGTTTAGCCTAGAACCGTGGTGGCAAACCTATGGCACGTGTGCCACAGGTGGCACGCAGAGCCCTGTCTGTGGGCATGCGTGCCGTCACACCAGTCCTAGGCCTACAGCTGGGTTTTATAAAAACTTTTCGCTTTAGGCCTCTGCCACCGTGTGCAAAAAAAAAAGGTTCAATTTCAACTTCTCGCGGGAAAAGGATCTCGCAAAGTTGGAATTGATTGATTGAACTTTTTAGTCCCACCCAGTCTGCTGTTACCACTGCAGCCACGCCCACCCAATGGGCCACGCCCTCCCAATGGGCCACAGCCACCCGGCACCCGACGATACACAAGTGGGTTTTGGGTTGCCGTTTGGGCACTCGGTCTCTAAAAGGTTCGCCATCACTGGCCTAGAAAGATTGCAGAGAAACATATTTGCCTTCAATACAAGTAGTTCTTGACTTATGACTACAATTGAGCCCAAACTTTCTGTTGCTGAGCCAGAGAGTTGACAAGTGGGTTTTGCCCCATTGTATGCTCTTTCTTGCCACAGCTGTTAAGTGAATCACTGCAAGTTGTTAGGTCAGCAATTCACTTGTTAAGTAAAACTGGCTTGATCACGTGACCCCAGAACATCAAGAAAAAGTTCCTAAGAGTAAGAATTGTTCTGGACTGTCTCCAGGGCGGTGGAGTCTCCTTGCAGGAGGCAGATCTGTTGGGAATGCTACCAGTATATTAGTGAATTTGGACTAAATGAATTCCAACATCTCTTCCATCCCTTCCCAAAGCTGCTTTTTCACAAGGCAACTGGACTTTCTTGTTTTTCACAGAAGATGTTTCTCTTCTCATCCAAGAAGCTCCTTCAGCTCTGATTGGTTGGTGGGGAATGGAAGGGTTTATACTCTTTGCAGACAGCTGGTTATTTGCATTCTTTGAGAGAGTTGTTGAGGCCACCTAGAGGTTTAGCTGTGTCATCAGGGTCACCTGAGTAGTGCAAATGTGTGTGGAGCCTTGGAATTGCTGAAAGAACCCCCCCCCCTCTGTTGAGAGAGGGCTGTTCAGTTTTGGCATAGATGGCCTCTTTGACCCCTCTTTCAAACCAGTGTTCCTCTCTGGATTTTGCTGTCTTCGAAAGAGGGGCCTTTGTCTTTTAAATGCAGATGGATTGCTAAATCTTGTCCTGATGGGTATAATAATGATAATGATAATGATAATGTTGGAAGGGACATTGGAGGTCATCTAGTCCAACCCCCTGCTCAGGCAGGAAACCTATACCATTTCAGACAAATGGCTGTCCAGTCTCTTCTTAAAAACTTCCAGTGTTGGAGCATTCACCACTTCTGGAGGCAAGTTGTTCCACTGGTTAATTGTTCTAACTGTCAGGATGTTTCTCCTTAGTTCTAGGTTGCTTCTCTCCTTGATTAGTTTCCACCCGTTGCTTCTTGTCCTGCCTTCAGGCGCTTTGGAGAATAGCTTGACTCCCTCTTCTTTGTGGCAGCCCCTGAGATATTGGAACACTGCTATCATGTCCCCCCCCCTCGTCCTTCTCTTCGTTAAACTAGACATACCCAATTCCAGCAACCGTTCCTTATATATTTTAGCCTCTAGTCCCCTAATCATCTTTATTGCTCTTCTCTGTACTCTTTCTAGAGTCTCAACATCTTTTTTACATCGCGGTGACCAAAATTGGATGCAGTATTCCAAGTGTGGCCTTACCAAGGCATTGTAAAGTGGTATTAATACTTCACATGATCTTGATTCTATCCCTCTGTTGTGCCATGCGTTTATGAAGTGGTTGTTTTGTTTCCCTAATGTACAGATTTCCACATGGCTCACTGCATTATATTCTATTCTGGTTTTTTTGTTATAGGAAATCTCACTCTTTTCATGATTACCACTGGTGGTATCTCTGATGCAAAAGCATTATTCATTCCCATTTCTGTTCATTTCCACCACCGGTATCATGTGCAATTGGGTCCATACACTATTCTAAGCTATTTAATCTATCTTCTGCAGTTCATTTTCCTTTCATTAATAAAACAATGACCTCTGCAAATAAAAATCAAATCAGTGTGAAAGTCTCATTTGATCACAGTTATTGTTAATGGTTACTTTGAAAATGAGTTCTTATTCCAAGTGCCTGATTAATGGATCTAAGAATTAATCAATTACAGATTCCTGATTATTTTTGCCAGGGAGTTAATAGACCATTGATTTACCTAGTGTTGGGTGCATAAGACGGGTGCGCAGATACATTGGTTCACCCCAAGCAAGTGCTCTACAGGAATACAAATAGTATATATCAGCTTTTGTGAATCTTAGAGCCACTGGAGTGTTACTACTATATCGTCTTGCCATTTCACAGGGGTACTTGATATACATAATATTCAAGATGCAAATTTTAATTATTACAGTTTGACTTAATAGGTAGGGAATACATTTTAATTGATGAGTGTGGGCAGGAGCTACTTGCTTGCTTATAGGAACCAGAAGATGCCTTAGACCCGGTCCGTTTTATTTATAAACCTAGTAGGTGCATTGATCTGAAGGCATAAAGAGAAAAGAATTAAGATTGATTCTTAATTTTGCATGATTTTTAATTTTAATAAACAAGATAATTCTTACTGTATATTGAAGACCGAAGAAGGTACTGTCAGGCACAAAAGGTTCAATCTAACTTATTTATTGATAAAAGCCTACGCACAGGAATCTTTTCAACTAATGGTCAGCAATTGATAAGGGTCAATGAAAGTCAAGGAGGTTGGAGTTTGTGGCTACAAAGGCATTCTAGGCTGATCCTTCTTTTTACTTCTCTCCTGGCTCTGCCTGTCCTAGTCCTACAAGCACTAATTTTTTTAAGCAGCCTTCCCTGACATGTTACCTTCCAGATAATGGTATTCAACCAGCTTTTATTTAGCACAACACATCTATGCAGCGCTAGGCTAAAGTAGACCCATAGTAAAATGAAATTATTGTGAAGATGGCCTCACTACAATTGACTACTTCCAAAAGATCATGATAGCTTAACCTAAAACTTTTATTTATATATAGTCTAGCTAACTTCAGCCTTACATTGGAACTAAAAAACTAAATCCAATAGATTGCACTGCATTAGATTGGCTCTGAAACTTGTAATCATTGTGTGACCCAGAATCCCCAGTTAGTGTTAGCTACTTTTCACTATTAAGTCTTAACATGTCTATCTTTCCACAGGTACTCCTAGAAGACATCATGTTGATTCAAGCTATCTGGGTCTCCCTCTTACTTTAAAAGGGTTGATGTCTCATGAATATGCAGACTCTCATTCAGTCTAGACATGAATACGCTGAATATAGACGTAAGAAGAAGTCAGCTCCCTCAAGAGCTTACACCAAGCTATGGGGGAATCAAAGCCTTTGCTTGAACAAGCCTAATAACATGGTAGGGGAGTAACTCACAGCACCTCCTCCCTTTTAGCCAGAAAACAGGAGTGGGGTTGGCGGCTCAAGGGCAGGGAGGACCAAAAGCAAAAACAGTTTCTAAGTCTTACCTTTTCTGTTTAAAAAGCTTGATTTGAGATTTGTATGAGACAGAAGATATAATGAAGAAGGAGTTTAGTGAGATGAAAGGGATTATTGGAAGTCACGAGTTACCATAGATCCAGAGAAACAAAAACAAAACCATCCCACCTTGATGAGCTGGATTGAGAAAGGCGAAAGGCTCCAGGTCAAGGGAGAGGTAAACTCCCTGGGTCTATGGTAAGCAGCAAAGCTGGTTTCTCTGGGAATGGAGGTGAGGTTCTGTCCCCATCGGAGAGGGTTTGCAACTTGGGTGTCCTCCTTGATCCACAGCTAAGTTTAGAACATCATTTCTCGGCTGTGGCGAGGGCGGCATTCGCCCAGGTTCACCTGGTGCGCCAGTTGCGGCCCTATTTGGACCGGGAGTCACTCCTCATAGTCACTCATGCCCTTGTCACCTCGAGATTCGACTACTGTAATGCTCTCTACATGGGGCAACCCTTGAAGAATGTCTGGAGACTACAGGTAGTCCAGAATGCGGCCGCGCGAGCTATCTTGGGTCTCCCAAGTCATGCCCATATCACCCCAGCTCTTTGTGAGCTGCACTGGCTACCAATTGATCTCCAAACACAATTCAAAGTGTTGGTTATGACCTATAATGCCCTTTATGGCAATGGACCAGGTTACTTGCAGGATCGTCTTCTGCCTCATGAATCCCAGGGACCGGTTAGGGCACATAGGGTTGGCCTCCTACAAGTCCTGTCTATTAGGCAGTGTCATCTGGCGAGACCTAGGGCAAGGGCCTTCTCCGTTGTTGCCCCAGTCCTCTGGAACCAGCTTCCCACAGAGGTTCGCACTGCTTCCTCCCTCCTAGTTTTCCGGAAATTACTGAAGGCTCATTTATGCCAACAGGCTTGGGGCGTATGAACTGTACTCTGCCCCTGCGCCTAGGAATGTTTTCCCATCACTGATTGTATCTTGATCCTGATTGTATGTTGTATGAATGTGTTTTTGATTAAATGAAATGTGTTTTAGATTAAATGGTTAATTGTAATTGTTAAATTTCTTATTTGTTATTGTATTATTGTTGTAAGCCACCCTGGGTCTCAGGAGAAGGGCGACATAGAAATTTAATAAATAAATAAATAAATAAATAAGAAGAATTGGAGCCCTGAAGACTCAGGAAGTCCTTGGAGAAAGCCACACTCAGAACACTGAAGGATACTTCTTCAGGTCTATGGAAAGATCAAACTTGTATCTGTGGTAAAAAGAGCTATGCTGCTTTCTGTGAAGAACAGAGGTAAGCTATGCAAAGCTTAAAAATCACCTTGAGTGTCCGGAGGAATAGTGAAATTTCATAGGCTGATTCTAAACCAACGCACAATCACAGGAATGTGAAGTCAAAAGGCCTCATCACAATGGGAAGTGTTTCTGTTCATTTCACTGTATTTCTTCTTCTTCTTCTTCTTCTTCTTCTTCTTCTTCTTCTTCTTCTTCTTCTTCTTCTTCTTCTTCTTCTTCTTCTTCTTCTTCTTCTTCTTCTTCACCTCCTCCTCCTCCTCCTCGAACAATTGGAGAACCTTAAACTCTCCTTAAGCAGAGCTTGGAGCTTTATAGTTTCACTTAAGAGCTTTCTTGCAACCCAGAAAATAGACCTCCTCTTATTATGTTTTGCATGTGAATTTCATACATACGAATGCTGAATTCCCAAGGGAGGGGGGACAGCATATTGCATGAGTTGGCACCAGTGACTCAACTTCAGTAGTTTCTTTGAAAATAAAATAATTTGTTATAGTACAAGCCACAAAGATCAGACTATACACATTTAAGCATTTAATGGAGGTGCTGAATATATAACAGCCCAGTTGTTGCACGGCGGCATTAAAATGTGGTCCCTCCTATACTACCACCTACTAGTTCACTTTCCTCTTGCCATTTTAGCCTTCCAGAAGGCTATCATCTGGCTTTTTCTTTTACACAGGTGCTGGGATAGAGGTAAGGTGTGTAAGGCTTCTCAAGGGAATAGAGTAGAGTAGTGGAATGGAATAGAATAGAATAGAATAGAATAGAATAACTTTATTGTCACTTTGAATGTTCACTAATCGGCATATATTAAAATGAAATTTCATTGCATACAGCTCTCAAAGGATCACCACCTCAAATATACAATACACAAATATGACATAAATAAATAAATACAGAATTATGCATATGTCCCATATGTTATATGACACAGAAATAACACCGTCTAGTTCGGATTATGTATACGTGTGCATGTCAAGAAAAATGAATCTTGCGAGTTTACCAGAATTGGGTAGTTCTGTTAGAAAATACTTTGAAACCGCCTCCCAAAGGGGAGCAACAGAAACAGATCGTAAAGTGGGTGTGTGGGGTCTCTAACAATGTTTTGAGCTCTAAGCACATAAAAGCGCTTATAAGCGGCATCCTGAATACCAGGGAGCAAGCTTCCTATGATCTTCTCGGCTGTCCTTACCACTATCTGTATGGACTTTCTATCTGAGGCCCTGCTGCCACCAAACCAGACAGTGATTCAGTCTGTTAAAATGCTCTCAATCGTGCCTCTGTAAAAAGTGGCCAGGACAGAACAAGAAAGATGTGGTCTCCTCATCCGACGCAGGAAATGCAGATGCTGGTTAGCACGCTGGTTTGCACTGGGTTTTAGTTTTTTTTATTTTATTTTGTGGTTTATAATTTGATAGTTATTAGTTTTATTTTTGCAAGCCACCCAAAGTTGCTTTTAAAAGGAGAAGCCATACAAATCTTTTAAATAAATAAGTGCTTGTAGAGCAGTGGTTCTCAACCTTTTTCAGGTTGAGACTCCACTTGCGCCGCCCATGCGCGCCGCAACCCCGACCACAACAGGCCGATCCGCGCATGCGCGGCGCACGCGCAACAAAAAAAACAGGAAAAAACAAAATGGCGGGCCACGACGGGCCGATCTGCGCATGCGCGGTGCACGCGCAATGGGACAATCCGCGCATGCGTGGTGCACACGACGGAAAAAATAAAAAAAACCAAAAAATGGTGGACCGCGATGGGCCGATCCGCGCATGCGCGGCGTGCACGCGACAAAAAAATATAAAAAATAAAAAAAAATGGCGGACCTCGATGGGCCGATCCGCGCATGCGACCCATAGGTTGAGAACCGCTGCTGTAGAGATTACTGGACCCTTTTTTAAATAACCGGGTGCAGTTGTTACATATGAATGCTGGCTGAGGAATTCTGGGAGTTGAAGTCCAGAGACATCTTAAAAGTTGTCTAGTTTGAGAAACACTGTGCTAAGTCAATGCCTATTTAAAAGGGTGGACTCTTTCCTCTAATTTAAAGAGGAAATCATATAGATTGGTTCAGCATTCAAGAAAAAGTTGCATTTGTGCTATGAGTTATAAAAACATAAAGGGTGTTAACTGAAAACACCCATTTGAAGCCCATCTTCTTAATTTTGCAAGGTGAAACCATGTTGTACCTTAACCCTCATTTTGCTGCATAATATATATCTAGCTTTTAAAAAAAACACAAGTGTGAACTGGAGATTGGCCAAGACAGTAGTCCTCAATGGTACTACATCCACATGGACAGAAGTAAGCAGTGAGGTATCTTAGGCTCTATCTTAGGCCCAGTCCTCTTCAATATCTTCATTAATGACTTAGATGAGGGAATAGAAGGGGAACTCATTAAATTTGCAGATGAGACCATACTGGCAGGAATAGCCAACACCCCAGAAGACAAGCTCAGGATTCAAAAAGATCTTGACAGACTTGAACAATGGGCCCTATCCAACAAAATGAGTTTTAATGTGGAGAAAAGCAAAGTTTTACATTTAGGCATGAAAATCAAAAGTTTAAGTACAGATTAGCTGAGACCTGGCTTAAAAACAGCAACTGTGAGAAGGACCTTGGAGTCCTAGTGGATGATCACTTGACTATGAGCCAGCAGTATGCAGCAGCAGCCAAAAAAGCTAATACAATCCTGGGTTGTATAAACAGAGGCATAGAATCAAGATCATGCGAAGTATTAGTACCACTTTATAAAAACCTAATAAGACCACACCTGGAATACTGCAACCAATTTTGGTCACCATGCCACAAAAAAGATGTTGAGACCTTGGAAAAAAATTCAGAGAAGAGCAATTAAAATGATCAAAGGCCTGGAGACTAAAACATATGAAGAATGGCTACAGGACTTGGGTTTCACTAGTCTAAAGAAAAGAAGAAATAGGAGTGACATGATAGCAGTATTCCAGTATTTGAGGGCCTGCCACAAAGAAGAGGGCGTCAAACTATTATCTAAAGCACCAGTGAACAAGACAAGAAACAATGGTTGGAAACTGACCAAAGAGAGAAGCAACCTGGAATTAAGGAGAAACTTCCTAACAGTGAGGACCATTAACCAGTGGAACAACTTGCCTCCAGAAATTGTGGGTGCTCCATCACTGGAGATTTTTAAGAGGCTAAACAGTCACTTGTCTGAGATGGTATAGGTTCTCCTGCTTGAGCAGGAGGCTGCACTAGAAGACCTCCAAGGTCCCTTCCAGCTTCTATTCCTATTCCTATTCTATTCTATTCTATTCTATTCTATTCTATTCTATTCTATTCTATTCTATTCTATTCTATTCTATTCTAGTATTTTGATGGTAATTAGAGATTTTCCCTACCTGCCCACCTGTGACTTTTCAGTTATTTTTGTCAGAATAAAGTATAACTCATCCAGGTTCAGGAATGCAAGCCTATTAAAAATCTTCACTTTCCGAAGCAAAATTTTCTTAGCAATCCCCAAAGACCTATGTAGAAATCTCAGATAGCATGTAATTTTCAAGAAAGAAAGACATGTAGTTCCCCCTTTTATACATTCTGCTAAATTTGGATTTACCATTTTTCTCCCTAACTCAAAAGAGTGATTTAGTCTTCCTTAATTCACTTGAGAGATAAGAGATTCAGAAATTGAATGCAGGCTTTTAAAGTACAGTGCCTTCAGCTAGTAATATGTTGATGTTAGTAAAATACTTACACATCTAAGGAAAGGAATTCAATATTCTGTTCTGAAGCTTTTGCGGTAGAATATTACTTATGCTGAATAGAAATCACAAGATTTGGTTCAGATTCTGAGTTGGTCAGTAGTTATAATACATACTGAGAGTGGGAGCTGTGATGTTATGAAAGTAAACAATAAACAACACATGTGATATACATATTACTAGGTCATGAACCTTATCAGGCATGACCTGTGACCAAATCCCATCAGGAAAGGCCACTTGCTAGCCCTAATGTTAGTGATTAACATAACCCTCCACTTGATTGCATTGGCTTTTGATCACTCTATACAATTTGATTGTATTGAAATCCTATATTTTGAACCAAATCCTGTTTTGACTCCCTATAAATCCATACAGCCCAAGTACAGTTTTATTTTTGTAAAGGTTTTAAAATCAACATCTTAAATTCTGGGGGGGGGGGAGTTTTCAAGCTACAGTTTGCTTTTCTGTCATTTCTGAAAACTAAAGACACACACACACACACACACACACACACACTTGCAAAGTTCAGCTGGAAACACCTGTACATATGCATCACGTTAAATGAGGGGAAAAGAACTTTTAAAATTATAGCAAGCTGTGTCTGTGTGTGTGTGTGTGTGTGTCTTTTCTGAAAGACATATGTATGGTTTAACTGCAGACACAGATATCCCTTCAGGAAGCATACCGAGCAAATGAACACATCAAGCAAATCTTATTTTGAGTTTTACTGAAGGAAAATAAAAGCTAGTAAAAGAAATTTAAATTCTGTGTGCCAAGATTTGATTACACATATGCAATTTTGCTATAACATATCCCCACAATGATGACTGGCATTTGTAAAGCATGTCCTCAAGAAGGTTTGTTACTCAGCAGACACCCAGAGCATAATCTACAAGGGTAAATGTGTATCGGTTAGTAAAGCAGATGCTGGTAAAATATTGTGGCCTGTCTGGGCAGAGACATTTGACTTTGACTTTTTAAATTCTCACATGCTTTTGAAAAAAAAACAAAAAACAACCCACCATTTTGAAGATGGTGACCTCAGATATCAGAGTGGCTTTAAGAATTCTACAAGTTTTTTTACACTGTTGGAGATGCTCTCCAGCACCTGGAGTAACTCAAAAGAATTATTTTTCAGGTACATTCTCTGTGGAAAGAAAGCCTCTGACCACAAGTTGCAATAAAGAGTTGGTTTCTTCCAGCCTCTTTGACTGTCACAAAAGGAGTTCCAATTCTGACAAAACTCACAAGCAACAGAGGAAAAACTGAGACAATTATCATGAAATATTTAACACCTAGGCTATGAAAGGTGAATAGTCCCCAAGATCTCTGCAAAAAACAAAAAAACAACCCTGGGGGGTAAATAACTGGGTTTTATTTCTTGTTATGTAAATACCATCTGTTGGACGTCACCCAGAAGGATCTGATTTAGATTCTGCACTCTGAATTAATAAGAGATCTGTATGAAGAAGGGCACTACAAACACAGAAGGGAACTGATACCGCCAGTAAAGTTTGCTGCAAAGGAGATTATTTTGAAATGATATCCAGGGAACAGGCCCAATACAAGATTCTTATCTTGAGTCCAGATTCTTCATTCACTAAAACGTTTGGCTTCCTTTAAGATTAATTTTTCAGTCTCTCAGGATCACCCTAGGATCATTTTGGCATTTAATGTAGACTTGTTTTCCAATGCTCTTCAAATGGCAGAGTACTGTATCTGCTTCTCCAAAAAGGATAGCCTTCAAGGTTAAAACATACATATTCATTTTTATAAATAATATAAATAAATATTATGCCCAATAACTCCTGAAGAGAAATGTTCTAGGTAAATGAACCAAAGGGGGGAAGGGAGGGAGGGAGAGAGAGAGATTGTTTTCCTTAATCCATCAAAATAATCATTGATGAAGTAAAGCATGAGCAGAATTTCTGAAGCTAAGCTCTGAGCTAACCTTGCTATAAATATCTATCTTAGAGACACTGGAGAAGCACATGCACTATTGTCTAGAGTCATAACAGTATTATCTCTCCCAGGAATCTTCTTGTTTCAGCCTTCAATAGCCGAGGGGCAAACAATCACTTAGAGATTGTCTGCATTCCCATGAAGTCTTAACCAGTAGACCCATTTATCTCTTCCAAAGTGAGATGAAGTAAAGTAATGTGGTTGCTTCATCTCTGGAAGCAGGAAAAGAACTGCTTTGATTGATTGATTGATTGATTGATTGAGATGGCTGCCCATCTCACAAATACAACTCTAGGCAGCCAATTACACTTAATTAAAAACAATATAAAAACAGTATCAGTAAAAGCATAAAAATCTACAATGGTCATCAAGAGCAAACCCAATAAACACTCAGCATTAAAAGTAACATCTCAAGAGACATCTAATCTCCTGACCTTCATCACTTGCAGCACAACTAGGTCTTCAGCAATTTACAAAAGGCTGACATGCTCAGAACTAATCTAATCTCAGGGAGGGGCATACATACGGTCTTTCAGAGGGGCCCCGTGGTGTGATGGAAAAAGCCAGCTTCCTATTGTCTCCTTAGATGGCTTTTTTTTTTAATAGCAGGAATCTGAAAGATGCCCCTCCTCTTGGACCTGGTGAAAAGGACAGAAAAGTGGTACTGCAAATTACCTAGGTACAAAAAAAGATTTCAAAGCCAGCATACTGAATTCCACTCTGAGTTCTTGTGAAGCCCATGCCACAGAGAATTTTTTTTTTCAAATATTTTATTGGTTTTATAATTTTAAACATAGAATCAAATTAAATACAACTCAACTTAAAACATTCTTTTTTAACTTTCTCCCACACAAAAACGAAACATACATTCTTTTAGATGCTTACATAAAGTAACCATGGGTGTTGCTCAGCAGCACCCTTCACTACATCCCCCTCTTCCTCCCTATCTCCTACTTCCCTCCTCCCCTCTCTCCCCCCCTCTCTCTCCACCCTCATCTCCTCCAACCCTACTTCCCTCCACTCCTTCACTCCTCCCTCTCAACCCCCTCCAGATGTAGTCCAGAGGTACTGTCCAAGCAACCCCTCATATATCAATAAGTATTTCTTTCTTATATATTACAAGTGTTACAGTTCAGTATATTATTATACCCCCCCCCAACCTACCGCCCCCCCCCCCGACTTCCCAAAGTGAATACAGGGTAAAAAACAAAAAACCCCACTACATCAAACAAAATTGTTAAAATTATTAAATAATCCTAATAAAAATTTAACTATATGCTAAATACAATTTCTTAGATTGATATTTCCGTTGAATATACTCTATCCATTTTTTCCAATCCAACATATATTTTTCATTTGAATGATCTTTCAAGTAAGCAGATATTTCCCATGCCACAGAGAATTGAGTGTGACTTATGCATATCAAGGTTTACCTATAGCCACACACCTTGCTGTATTCTGGGTCATATATAGCTTCCAGGTAGTCTTCAGGCACAACCCAATATAGAGTTCTTTGCAGTAATCCACTTGGGAGATGACTAAACTATGAATGACTGTAAGGAGGCCCTCATAGAAGCCATGAGTCCCAAAGGACCTCCAGATGGTGTACTGGTTCTGTTTGTGGTATTGCAACCCCATTCAGAACTAAAGATGAAAAAAGAACTTTTGAGTTCAGGGGGCTCTGAAATGCAAAGCCATTCATCTTGCCAGGATTGAGCTGGATGGGGAAGCTTGTTCTTCCCCATCCAGATTTCCCACAGCTTCTAGATACTATGACAGAACCTCCATGGCATCACTAGAGCCAAAATGGTGATACCTCACTTTGTGTTGTTGGATGATCTCTTCCAGGACTTAATGTAGATGTAGATAAATAGGACTTGGGGAGTGGGGGGGGGGAGAGCATTGAGCCACACTATGATTTGCAGAAGATTTCAAAGAGATGATTAGCCTTGAAGCAAAGTACCTCCTTGAAGATTTGTAGAGCTTGTAAGAGTGGTTGTTTTCTAAAGTAATCCAGAGATGATAGAATGGATTCCAAAAATATCTTAGAATGGGTGTCTTGCTGCCAATGTACTCTTGAGAGAGAGAGAGAGAGAGAGAGAGAGAGAGAGAGAGAGAGAGAGAGAGAGAGAGAGAGAGAGAGAGAGAGAGAGAGAGAGAGAGAGAGAGAGAGAGAGAGAGAGAGAGAGAGATTTTCAATCCGCTTTCCAAATGTGTGCTAATGTCTTTGAGAAAGATCATTTATCACAAGTGCACTGCTTTCATATACTTTACAATGCAGTGCCATACTAATGACCATTACATTACCCAGGTGTTCATATTTGTATTGCACCTAAAGCTTGAACAACTCATTCGTTTTTTTTTCCTAAAGTGCAGAAAAAGATCATTAAAAAATTTGATTTAAGCAGCTGAGAAGTTAACTTTATGTAATGCTGGGGAAAATTTTTTTTGATCACGATGGGATCGTGGGAATTTGTGGGTACGAAACAGCTACAGACTACGGTCCAAAATATATGCAAAAGAAGAAAAATAAGACGCTGACAAGGCTATAAATATTCAGCCTTGAGAGAAGTGTAATTATCCAACCTTATTCACATCTAGAATGTACCTCTTTAGCTTAAAATTAGCATCAATCGCTTGGAATTCTTAAACATGCTATTAAGGAATTACCATATTATTAGGGAATAGTTATGTTGCTCCAAGTTTACTCTCGGCATAAAGATGCCGGCACACAAAGGATATTCCTAGTTTTTTTAAAAAAAAAAGGAACAAAGGAAGGCTTTACTACATTCAGGGGCTTCTGTGTGCCATCCTTGAATCCAGGAACAAAAGATGCCAGACTTCTGAAGGAGTCGAATGCCTTATCCCCCTAATCTTTCAAGGTTCCCTAATCCTTGGGACAGGAAATACTTTCTCTCTCTTTTATGTCTATGTGCTTATTAATAAAACCTTAAAATACAAAGAATGTTTAGAAAAACCAGATATTGAAATAGAAAGAAAAAAGTGGGGGAGGGGAGGGGGAGATAGCACAAAAAAAAATCTACCACACTTAAATTCAACAGGACACCATAGTAAGAAAAAGGAAAACAAAACAAAACATAATTTATTTATTTATTTATTTTGTTTGGACTTATATGCCGCTCCTCTCTGAAGACTCGGAGCGGCTTACAACATATATATAAAACAACAATTACAATCTAAGTCCAAGCAAAAAAATTTAAAAATAAAACCACACACATATTCATCAGTCACACAACAATCGACGATCATCCCCAGGCCTACCGGCAAAGATAGATTCTTTCGGAAGGCCGGGAGAGTGGGAGAAACGCGGACTTCAGGAGGCAGTTGGTTCCAGAGGGCGGGCGCCACAACAGAGAAAGCCCTCCCCCTAGGGCCCACCATACGACATTGTTTCGCTGACAGGACCCGGAGGAGGCTGATCCTGTGCGCTCTCACCGGTCGTAGGGAAGTATGCGGCAGAAGACGGTCCCATAAGTATCCTGGTCCAATGCCATAAAGGGCTTTATAGGTAATGACCAACACTTTGAATTGCGCTCGGAGACCGATAGGCAACCAATGCAGCATGCGGAGAGTTGGCGAAATGTGGGCACAACGTGGAAGGCCCACAATTGCTCGCGCAGCTGCATTTTGCACTAATTGTAGTCTCTGAACACTCTTCAAGGGTAGCCCCATGTAGAGAGTGTTGCAGTAGTCGATCCTCGAGGTGACAAGGGCATGTGTGACTGTGAGGAGAGACTCCCGATCCAAATAAGGGCACAACTGGTGCACCAGGCGAACCTGGGCAAATGCCCCCCTCGCCACAGCCGATAAATGATGTTCCAATGTCAGCTGTGGATCGAGGAGGACTCCCAAGTTGCGGACCTTCTCCGAGGGGTTTATGGATTCACCCCCCAGAGTAATGGAAGGACAGATTGAAGTGTCCTTGGGAGGCATCACCCACAGCCATTCTGTCTTGTCGGGGTTGAGTCTTAATCTGTTAACGCCCATCCAGACCCTCATAGCCTCCAGACACCGGCACATCACCTCAACCACTTCACTGATTTGGCATAATGAAATAGCATCCTTCCCTTCCCTTTATATCCCCAATCACAGGGCGCAATTTTAATACTTAAATGTTGCAGCTAACATTGGTAATAGTTTCTATTTAAATTCTTAAAAAATCCCAAATAGTAAACCTTATTCTTATTCTGTAATATACCGTATGGAACGTGTTATTCTTGCTCGAATTTAGACAAGCTTTTAGATAACCGGGAAATTGGACAGGGGCAAATATAGCACTGATCCCAAAGAAAGGCGAGATTTAAATTTTACCTAAAAACTATACTCGAGTATCATTATTGAATATTCACAATTACGTTAGCTGATAGGATGAAAAATGCTTTACAAGATTTTATCCACAAAGATCAGTATGGATTTTTACCCAAGAGAGAATATTAGAAATGCCCTTAATGTATTAAAGTGCTTTGAGGAACAGAATGAAAAATAAACTGCTTTAAAATTTCCTCATGCAGAGAAAGCTTTCGACAATTTAAATTGGACTTTTCTGTTTAAAAGTTTCAATGGCACAGATTTGGGAAAGAACTTCATTAGAGGGGTGAAGTAGATGTATACTTCCCAAAATGGAACAAAAGTTTGTGCATGTGCATGGAGGCAGCTCCGGCCTCTGGCACTCAGGCCACTCCAGCTGCTGGCCTAGGGCTCAAGCGACAGTGCTCCCAAGAGGAGTCCATTGTGGACTTGGGGAATTCCATCCCACCACTGGACTTGGAGAATTCCACCCCCCCAAGGAACCCTGGCTTGGATTTAGCAGATCCAGCCAGTCAGCAGCTGGGTGGGTCCCCTGGGTCTTTGGGGCAACAAAGTCCTGGTCTGCCTAGCCTGGCAGGCGAGCTGGCAGGCCAGGCACACACATCGGCCATGAGAAGATCAGAACGGGCCAGAGGTCCTCCCAAATACTTACAAGACTATGTACGGTCCTTGTCAGTTCATGGGCAGGCCTAGTAGTCTGGGTTAAGTAATGCAGCTCAAGGGGAATGGGAGCATGGCAGTAGCAAGACTGTAGTGTTGTGTATATATAGATGCAACGTAAGCAATGCAATGGAGTGTTGGAGTATTGAAAATAATAAGTGTGCCTTATTATTTTAGCCAAGGGGGAGGAGTGTTATGTCCTGGGCCGGCAGGCACAAGCTGCAGCTATTGGCCCGGGCAGATCATGTGGATGCCCGGGACAAGAAAGGCTGCTCCCAGCCTTGCATGCACACGCACGGCGGGAAAAGATCCTTTGAAATGATTGGCCGGCAAGGTATTGTGCAGGGGGGGCTATAAAAGGGGGCCCGCACCATTTAAAAACCTGTTTTGTTGGTGTTGCAATAAAGGAAAACTGTTGGAACTCGTTGCTTCGTCTCATGCCTCTTTTCCTGAAACAGAACAGGATCAGATCTTACCAGTAGAAGATAAGATGTTCCAAAAGGCAAGTGCTGCAGCAATTGATTCTTCTTCTGGATCCTGATAGTCAGAGTTCTTTGACTGGATCTGAAATAGGCCCTCTCTGCCAGCACAAATAGGACAGGTTTAAATTAAGAATGGGAGATGGGACTTAAGATGTGAAAAATTGCAATTATCATTGGGAAAAATTTCTGTGCTTAAAATGAACGTATTACATAGATCCTTGCTTTTATTTCAGACAGTATCTGTACTGAGAAATGATGCCCCATTTAAACAATGGCAAAAAGACATAACGAAAAGATTTATTGGGCATAGACAGAAAGACTTAAAGATAAACATACTCCAAGGTGCCAAAGAAAAAAGAGCATTGGGTTGTCTGATTTTAAATTGTACTTTGCTGCCCGCTGTTTGGTTTGGATGAAGGAATGGCTGTTGTTAAGAAACAAGATACTCTAAGACAGTGGTTCTCAACCTTTTTCAGGTTGAGACCCCACTTGCGACGCCCATGCGTGCCGCGACCCTGACCCGGGCGCGCACGCGCGCAATGGGCCAATCCGCGCATGCGCAGCACGCGCACGACGAAAAAAAAATAAAAAATAAAAAAATAAAAAAACACCAAACAAAATGGTGGACTGTGACGCGCCCATCTGCGCATGCGCAGTGCGCGTGTGACGCCCGAACCGCACATGCGCAGCGCGCACGCGACAAAAAAATAAAATAAAAAATAAAAATAAAAAAATAAAAAAACAAAAACAAAATGGCGGGCCACGATGGGCCGATCCGTGCATGCGCAGCGCGCACGCGATGGGCCAAACCGCGCGACAGAAATTTTTTTTAAAAAAATAAAAAAAATTAAATAAAATAAATAAAAACAAAATGGCGGACTGCGGTGTCCGGCGACCCCTGCGAAATGGTCGTTTGACCCCAAATGGGGTCGCGACCCATAGGTTGAGAACCGCTGCTCTAAGAATTAGAAATACATGGTCTGAGATTTGGGTGGCATAGCTTTTTTTATGGTATAACATTAAAGAAAATGTACCGTATTTTTCGCTCCATAGGGCGCAGTTTTTTCCCTCCCAAAGTAGGAGGAAAAATCAGCCGCACCTTATGGAGCGAAGATGCAGGCAGGGAGGGGGGGAGGCGCTGGAGCAGAGGGGATGTGACGCAAGCGCCGTTGCCTTAGAAGACGGCACGAATGCCGCAAACCAGCGTTACAACAGAAATCCCAGAATCACGAGAAGCTTCTCGCGCGCCTTCTCGCACACGAAACAATTCCATAGAAGGGCGAGCTGGGACCGGAAGTCCGACTCGCAAGAAGGCATTCGGGAAGAAAGGCTTGTAGCCCAAAACAACCATGGCGGTGACGGCGACCGTTTCCCTCAACCCCGCCCACACAAGAGGGGCGGTGAAACAAGGAAGGGAGCGGGCGGTTTTGAAGCCGCCCGCGAGCAGCTGCCACCCCGCGGCCAGGCAGACGAGCTCAGCGCCGGCAGTGAAGCCATGAGCCGCAGCAGCGGCGAGGCGCTAGGAAAGCTCCTGAGGGTGCAGGCCTTTCGCTTGCCCGGCCGCCACGGTTACACAGTCGAGTTTTCGCCGTACCTGCCGGGCCTTTTGGCCTGTGCTACCTCACAGTACTACGGGATTGCAGGTGAAACGGCAGCAGGTGGCACGTGCACAGTGACAGCAGCAGCAGCAGCAGCAGCAATCCCCCTACCTACCGGTAAGCGCTTTCTGCTACCTACCGTAGATTCTTTGGTCGCGTCCAAAGGGCGGTTGGAGAGGATGATAGTCCCGCCCACCCGCTCTCACCGATTTTCTTGCGGCGCTGGGTCTGCTCTGCACCCCCGTCCAAGAAGTTGGTTAGCAGCTCCAGCTTGAAAGAAGCCGCCTCTCGCTCCTTCCGCAGATCCGCGTTCATCTTCACGGCCGCCATGACTCTTCCGCGACCAGCCCGAGAAACAACCACCGGCCAGGCGAAATGTAGCCTAGCCCTGCCCTGCCCCCGTGACGACTCGGAAGCCCAATAGGAGGTCGCTTAGCATCCACGTGACTCTACGGGGGCGTTTCCTCTTGCATGCGGAGCTTCGAGTAGGGAGGCTTCGGTTCGAGTCGGGAGGTTTTTCCATTGCTAGGAGGAAACTGCGGTGGGGGTTAAGAATCCGTTGGTTTTATGCACCGGTAAATATTTACCGTAATTTGCACCATCTGGGAGTTGAAGTCCACCCGTCCTCAAAGAGCCAAGGTTGCCTACCCCTGGCTTAGCCCAGTGCTTTATTCTTTGGAATACGTAAACTGCCCAGCACTTTCTGAGCCCTCATTGGCCGGCGGCTGTAAAGACCCACGTTCCCGGAAGCGCGAGCTGCCCAACACTTTCTGAGCCCTCATTGGCCGGTGGCTGCAAAGACTGCAAAGGCTGCAAAGGAGGCAGGGGCGGGTTGAAGCGGGCAAGGACGAAGGTGTTGCTAAGGTGAGTGAAGGGCCGGGCTGGGGAGGGGAGCTAAGCGGACCCAAAGTCTCAAAACGCCAACTGATTCCTCGGAAAAGTGTGCCAAGAAGAAAACAAAGGCAAAACACAACATGAATTCTCTGAACTGTCACTACACAGAATCACTCAGTGACAGTTTAACACATTCATGTACATGTATGTCAAAGAAGAGAAGGCTAAGCTATAAAATCCCATTTAAACTGGAGGTAGTAAAATACGCCAAAGAACATGGAAACAGGGCAGCTGAAAGACATTTTGGGCCACCTCCAACTGAAAAAATGATACGGGGATGGAGGAGACAGGAGGAAGCACTGCAAAAAGCAGATAAAAGCAAACACAGTTTTCGTGGGCATGCTGCAAAATGGCCACAGATAGATGTGGAAATGAAAGAGTGGATCAAACATTACAGGAACAATGGATTATCAGTCTCCACGAAAATGATAAGATATGAAGCCAAGCGTTTTGCTGCAGAGAAAGGCATTGACGACTTTACTGGATCAGCATCATGGTGCTACAGGTTCATGAGAAGATCTGGCCTTGCTATGCGCACCAAAACTAGAATTGCGCAAAAAATGCCTAAAGAATATGAATCCAAGATTCTGTCTTTCCATACATTTGTTATTGATGCAAGAAAGAAAAATGGCTTTGAAATAGGGCAGATTGGAAATATGGATGAAGTCCCATTAACCTTTGATGTTCCATCAAACAGGACTGTTGATGTGAAAGGTGCAAAAACCGTAACTGTGAAGACCTCAGGACATGAGAAAACCCATTATACTGTTGTGTTGTCCTGCTGCGCGGATGGCACCAAGTTGCCTCCAATGATAATTTTGAAAAGAAAAACCATGCCGAAAGAGGTGATCCCACATGGAGTTATTGTCCATGTTCATGAGAAAGGATGGATGGATGAAGGTGGAATGAAAATATGGATAGAAAAAGTGTGGTCCAAACGCCCTGGAGGGCTTCTGAAGAAACCTGCCCTACTAGTACTTGACCAGTTTAGGGCACATATCAGTGACAACACAAAAAAAATCTTTAAATTAGCAAAGACCCATCTAGCTGTCATTCCTGGGGGGCTTACTAGCCAGTTGCAACCTCTGGATGTTTCACTTAACAAGCCATTTAAAGTGTTCATGCGAGAGGAGTGGAACAAGTGGATGGCTGCTGGGAATCATGACCTGACACCCACTGGAAGAATGAAAAGACCCACCATCACTCAAGTTTGTGAGTGGGTGAAAACGTCATGGCAAGCCGTGAAGGATGAAACGGTTGTAAGTTCCTTCAAGAAATGTGGCATCAGTAATGCCTTGGATGGTTCAGAGGATGGTGTCCTTTATGAAGACCCTGACACCAGTGATAGTGAGCCACTGAGCGTGACAAGTTCGGACAGTTGTGAGGAATTTTTGGGATTTCCCAATGACTAGAGACCTTATCTTTTACAGTAATGATGGTTCTTAATGCTGCTGTTGGCTATTGTTCATGTTAAGTTATCCTGTTATTGTAATAAATATTTTAGCCCACTTTTTGGCTCAAAATATTTTTTCCTATTTTCCTCCTCTAAAAATTAGGTGCGTCTTATCAACAGGTGCGCCCTATAGAGCGCAAAATACGGGGTAGATTCTGAAAATAGTTACATTAGGAATGCCGTATTTTGGAAATGGAGCAGATATAGACCCAGATTATGCCTGAAAATACTTATGTTGGCCTCACCCCAAGAAGCATTTAATACAAAACAAATAGGTTTACATATCAATATATCCGTTTATGACAATGGACATATCTGGACTTCCTTGATAGAAAGTAAAAGAGCTTTGGAGAGCCTAATAACAATTCAGATTGTTATTTGAATAAACTCTTGAAAACATTTTGCGTGCTTTTGGATTTTTAGCCAAACTTCCATGAAAGTCAACGTGTTCATACACTAGAAGACTTTTCTTGAAAGCTTTCATCTTTTTTCCCCTTGAGTATATTTATCTAAATTCAGATCTAGCACTTCATTCGTCTCTCCCACAATAAGTATTTCTGGCTCTGCCTCTTCTATTAAAATATGAAAAATATTTCATAAAACTGTTCTTTGTTTAGCATGTAGATGGGTGCAGATGTTAACTCTCCCCCCCTATTGTTCTTAATTTCAAGATTAGAATCCTTCAGTCTTTGTTCTTTAGCTGTTCTAATACTTCCCAGAAGGGTAACTTGAGATAGATTATTGTTTCTTTGTTTGCTTGTTTTATTTTTCCAAGCACTGTTCTTGACCTATCTATTTGTGTTTAGTAAACGTGCCGTCTGTTTTTGTCTGCCTCTTATAAACAAATAATATCAGTGTTATGTGTTCAGAGCTTATTAAAATTGCCACTAAAATAGGATTAAATCAGAACCAGACTGAAGAAAAGCAACATTAATCACGTTAAATGAAAGAGGACCCAATTTATTCTTAGCCACCTTTTCTGTGTTATTTGTTCATTGGGTAGGGACCTCATCTTTCTAGATTGTAATTAAAGGGGTGGCCTTTGCTCAAGCGATAAGCATATCATATCAATGTGATGGTACTCAGGCCATCATTTTGTGTCTTCAGAAATAACCAGATGGGTGTTCATAACATTCTTTCAATATTGCTCCCAGAACTTGATTTTATAGCACCCTGTCCTCAATTACAGAGGTGGAATACAACCATCACAACAAGGCACCATTGACAGCTTATCTTCTAGGGATCTAATTTCTTTTGTCACCTGTCCCATTTGATGGCAATGGATTGCATCATAGTTTAATTGTGAGTTATACGAGTACCTGGTTTTACTGGTCCTGAATTTTCCTACTTTTAGCTTCAGTAGAGATTCTGAGCTCTAATATTGTGCAGAGAGGGATGAAATCGTTTCTCTATTGACATTTTGCACAACATGCCTGACTTTATATGTTTCAATCATGTTCTCCATTTCTTTTTAATCTAAAAAGCTCCAAATGCTTTGGTCTTCCATTGAAGAAGAATTGCTTTGATGCCTTAAACATTTTGGTTTTCCTTTCAATTTCTACAATAAAGTTTTCGGAGCAATGACCAAAACTGTATAAAATATTGTATAGTACGCTTGCATCTTCAGTTGATAGATGGGCATTACTATGTTGGCAGTTTTATTTTCAATTCCTTTGCCAATGACTCTACTGTGCATTTTTTTTTACAGTTATTATATATGAGCTGACATTTGCATTCAGTCATTCACTAGATATCTAAAATCCTTTTCCTAGTTAATCACTGATAGCTTAGAAGATCTTTTTAATATAGATGAAGTTTGGATTGTTTCCTCAAATTCACACACTTTACACTTGCTATCTTTCATTTGCATTTGCCACTCATGTTTAGATAGATTTTTTTTTTCAAAATCTTTGCAATCATGCTGAATATTTTGATGTTATCAACAAGCTTTGCCGGCTCACTGTTCACTCTAAACTCCATACCATTTGTAAATAAAAAGCATCAAACTCAGTATAAATGTTAGGGAAATCTTATGTTTAGTTGTGAAGATTGTCCCTTTATTCTTATTCCCTGATTCCTGTTCTTGAGTAAGATAATGTCAGGTTCCCTATTTTACTTACTTTCCTTCTGTCCTTCCATCTTTGGGACCTGCCATTCTGTTGCAGGAGGGTGGGGGAGCCCAGCGTTTATTTATTTATTATTCAAATTTATATGCCGCCCTTCTCCTAGGACCCAGGGCGGCTTACAACAACAGTACAATAAAAAATTTAAAAATTAATTGCATTCATACAACATACAAACACAATCAGCTCACAGTCGCTGATGGAGGGACATTCCTAGGGCCGAGGGGCAGAGCACAGCTCATACGCCCCAAGCCTGTCGGCATAGATGCGTCTTCAGCAATTTCCGGAAAGCTAGGAGGGAGGGAGCAGTACGAACCTCTGAGGGAAGCTGGTTCCAGAGGGCTGGGGCAGCATTGGAGAAGGCCCTTGCCCTAGGCCCCACCAGATGACATTGTCTAACAGACGGGACTTGTAGGAGGCCAACCCTATGCGCACTAACCGGTCGCTGGGATTCATGAGGCAGAAGACGGTCCCGCAAGTATCCTGGTCCATTGCCATAAAGGGCTTTATAGGTCATAACCAACACTTTGAATTGTGTTCGGAGACCAATAGGTAGCCAGTGCAGCTCGCGGAGAGCTGGAGTGATATGAGCATGTCTTGGGAGACCCAAGACAGCTTGCGCGGCCGCATTCTGGACTACTTGTAGTCTCCAGACATTCTTCAAAGGTTGCCCCATGTAGAGAGCATTACAGTAGTCGAATCTCGAGGTGACAAGGGCATGGGTGACTGTGAGGAGTGACTCCTGGTCCAAATAGGGCCGCAACTGACGCACCAGGCGAATGCCCCCCTCGCCACAGCCGAAAAATGATATTCTAAACTTAGCTGTGGATCGAGGAGGACACCCAAGTTGCGAACCCTCTCCGGGGGGGGGACAAGTGTTACTTGCATGTTTGTATTTGTTCTCCAGTTCTGTTTCCTTTTCCTGATTGCCATGGGGAGGGGTATTGTAGCTCTCCAAAGATGATTGTGATGAGCCGGATGACAGCGAGACCAGGAAGTTACGTGCCAAAAGCAACGGCTGATCGCCCCGAGATGCCAGCTGATTGGATACAATTCAAGTCCCCGCGTGGCTTTGGTGGGAGGGGTTTATGGCTTGGATGACTATACGGCGTTAGCGAGCTTTTACCTCAGACCTCGCCTTGATCCCCCACTGTTACTGACCCCCAAATAAAAGAACCCTGTTTGTAGCAGTGGTTACCTCAAGAGTTTGAATTCTTGGGAGGACAGCTGAAGTGGGTCGTTACAGATACTAATCCATGAGAGAATCTTACCTTTTTTTGTTATGGTAGTTGATTTTTCTAGAGAGTTTGTGGTAATGAGTTTTATGAAAGGCTTTTTGAAAATCAAGGAGATACTCAGTAATGTGCTGAAGCCAGCTTGTATCAACTCACAAGAGCCAACTTGTGGAGGCCTAGCATGCCAACCAGCTGTTTGATGGCTGATGCAGCAATTCAGTGTCAGCAATGAAACTGGCAGAGTTGGGTATCATGCATTTATCAGCACACCACTGTATATAATACAGACTGCACTTCTATCTATATGCTTGCTGAAGCCCTCAAAAATGGGTAGGCATTAGCCCTTCAAGGTAGACAAGCATAATGATGAGTACTACTCATGTCATTATTGTAAGGTTAAATTAACAGAATTTTGCAAGACTGAATGCATTTCTTCCTCCTGTCCTTTAACTCCAAAGTTCCTTCTAAAATGTTTTCCATGCCCCCTCTGCTTCTACAGGCTGAGACATCTTTTATGTGCCAGTTGATCCAGTCGGCAGCTCTTCTTCCTGTATCCCAGGGTCATTCTCACATACCATTATAGCAGGTAAAGTGCACATCCTACAATAAAATCAAAGCCATTTTCCTTCCTTCCTTCTTTCCTTTCTTTCTTTCTTTCTTTCTTTCTTTCTTTCTTTCTTTCTTTCTTTCTTTCTTCCTTCCTTCCTTCCCTCCCTCCCTCTTTCCCTCCCTGTTGATTTTGGTAAAATAGCAATAACATTGGTATTCTCCAAATAGCTTGATTGTACAGTATTTCTTTAACTAGGAACATAAGAACATAAGAACATAAGAAGAGCCATGCTGAATCAGGCCAAAGCCCATCGAGTCCAGCATTCTGTGTCACACAGTGGCCCACCAATTGTACATGGGGATCTTGAGCATAAAGAGAAGGCAAAACCCTCCCTTTCCCTTGACCCCCAACAAATGGTACCCAAGGGAATCCTGCCTGCCTCAACCAACATAGAGGCGGCACATGGACATCCGTTTTAATAACCATCGATACACTTTGCATCCATGAATCTATCTAGCCCTGCCTTGAAGCTGTCAAGGCTGACAGCTGTCATGACCCCTTCAGGAAGTGAATTCCATAAATCAACGACCCTCTGGGTGAAGAAATATTTCCCTTTATTTGTCCTCACTTTCTTAGCTATGAGCTTTAGGGAGTGCCCCCTTGTCCTGGTATTGTGTGATAGAGAAAATAATTTTTCTCTATCCACCTTTTCTATCCCATGCATGATTTTATACACTTCGATCAAGTCACCCCTTAAACGCCGTCTTTCAAGGCTGAAGAGACCAAGGCATTGCAATCTGGTTTCATAAGGGAGGCGCTCCATTTCCTTGATCATTCTTGTTGCCCTTTTTTGCACCTTTTCCAGTTCCATTATATCCTTCTTGAGGTGCGGTGACCAGAACTGTACACAGTACTCCAAGTGTGGTCTCACCATCGATTTGTACAGAGGCAATAGAAAGATGGCCTCTGTCTGTAAAGGAGAATGAAGTTAATCCACAAGTTTTTCTCTCTTTAGTATAATCGTTTAACATGCCAAGAAACTCAAATGCAGAAATCTTGGAATGCCATCATCTACAATTTTACATGAACAGATACATATTGTCAAGGAAATGCCCCCCACAAAACCCCAAATATTTTATTTTATTTCTTTATGGGTTAAGAAATGGTATATGTTTTTTGTTTAACTGGCAGTGGAGATGCAGCACAGCTGGCCTTGATTAGACTGCTGGAGAGCTGATGGTTTCCTGACATAAACAAGTCTGTTCCCCTAATATCCTGATTTCTAAGACAACTGTAAATGAACAATCCAGAATAATATCTCCTAGGCTTTTGGTTGGAATTGGAAAGTTTTGCAGATGGAACTGTTCATCATCTGGAACGTTCTTCATACTTACAGAAATGGTTGTTTTTCTTCATTTGTTTGAAGATTTTCTTTTCAGTAACTCATTCTGCCAAGCTAGTCTATAATTTCCTTATCATCCAATTAATTGTTTTCAGAAACTGAAATCACATTAACTCTTTTTCCGGCTGTGGAGATAGTTGCTGATTTTGGAAGGGGAAAATGCATTTCACACTTTTTAAACAATCATTGGAACTCAGTGGTTCTTTATGCCATCGAGGTCTATAACTTTTGTCTTCATTCTTAGAATTCTGCTTCTGAAAGAGTTTGTTCAGATGCAGAAGACATAAGCTTTATATCCTCAGCTGCAAAGATAGATCAAATAATTCATTGAATTTCTCTGCAATTTCCTTACCACCATGTAGGTCATCTTTAGGTCATCTTTGCAATTTCCTTACCACCATTTAGGTCCTTTTTATCCTATGACTCATTGGTCGCACCACCTCTGTGTTCAGTGGCCTGTTTTAAATATAGTTAAAATGCTTTAAAAAAAAAAGAATAATCATTCATGCTTTATTTTGCTTTGTTTTTGCATCCTTGGCAGTTTGCTTGAATTTTTTTTTTTTTGTAAAAGGTTTCTCTTTCCTTCTTCCAGTCTCTTGACAAAATTTCCATTCATTGTTTTTAGCTTTGTTGTAGGCCACCCAGAGTCACATTTGGTGAGATTGGTGGCTACAACAAACAAACAAACAAGCTTGTTTGATCTGTCTCATTAACCATTAAATGCTCTTTAATTTGGTAACTTATATCTTGAGTTGAGGTATGCTTTCTAGAAAGGTGTTCTTTATTACAGTTCCTAAATAATACAGAGGAACTTAGTACTTTTGATTCTCTCTGAAACATCCTTTATACCAGGGGTGTCAAACTCGCAATGTCACGTGATGTGTTGCGACATATCATGACTTTTTTTTGCCATTGTCAGCAATAGGATGGTTAGCAGCTTCGCTATGATGCATCCGGCCTGCAGGCCGGCAGTTTGACACCCCTGCTTTATACCATTATCTTATTTGCAATCAGATATGACTGTTTTGGACATTTTGAGCAATTATTCCCTTTTCCATGTTAAATGCAGCGGCATTATGGTCAATGTTTCCCAAGTTGTTCAATACTATCCAGAGAAAATACTGCTATCCAGGATTCAACCCAGCATGATTTTCCACCTGGTTGACTGCTGATGAAATATTCTAGACATACATATTTAGCTATCTAGAAATTTTGCTTATTTGACATGACATGGCCATGTATTTTTGCTGTCTGTGATTAAGCTAACCACTCAGTGTATTCCTCTTTAAATGCCTATGTGATTTCATCTTTCATCAGAAGACAGTCAAGGGAATAATAGCATGTCCCCAATACTAATTTTTTCTTTCTTTCTTGAGCTACATGGTTAACTCCAGTGGTTTGATGTCATTTCACCCCTTAATTTAAACAGAGGAAGAAATGAATAAAAGGATTGTGTTTTACTGATTATAAGTCTTCTTTCAGTTTTCTTCACATCTCACCTTTTAAAAACCCCCACTGGGGCTGTGACAACTCCATCAGCATCATTTCACAAAGGAGCAGTAGTAAGTATTGAGTGTGAACTTACAACGTTATGCCTTACTCATCAGTTGCTCTGCCAATTTGATGACCATATCTATTAATTTACCAGAAATAGTTTGTTATTTGGTTGAACAGTAAAAGCTACAGAATAATGATTATGGGGTAAAACACAGGCACTGAGATTATTCATTCACAGCAGGAAATGGATGCACAACTGAGGAGGTATATAGGTCATCCGGTAATAGTCTTTCCCACACTGCTAAAATATATATGTATTATTTCCCAAACTCTCAGTATTCTAAGTTCTCTGGTTGATAAAGATCATCATCATCATCATCATCATCATCATCATCATCATCATCATCATCATCATCATCATCATCATCATCATGTAAAGAGCAAACTAAAACTTGCAAGAACACATATAAATACCAAATGTCAAGTAAGCAGCAAATGGCAGCATGACAAGAGATTTGACATCTACATGAAGCAGCAAGAGGGTTTTTTTTTTAAAAAAAATCTGGCCTTAGTGCATATTTATGGAGGGTGTGATTTGGCCTCCCTGCATCAGAAAACTAATATATGACCCTGATCTTTTGTTAAATTTAACCCTGCATCCAAGATACAGTAGTAGACTTGGATTCTCATATTCCCTTTTTTCTCAGTCTATTCCCCCTGCACTCTACAGAACCCTTGTAGTCAAGAAATCAAGATGGCGCCTTAACAATGCAATCAAAGCTCCATCTGGGTTTTGTGGGTGTTGCACGTCACAATTGCCATCTTGACTTTTTTTTAACCATACCCCACAGAGACTTGCTTGGAATTATCCTTTTTTCCCCTCTCCCCTCTCTTCTGAAATTAGTTAGGGATACCAGCGAATTGAAACTGAACACATTTGGAAGGCAAGTTATGAAAAAGAACTCTGGAATAAGCCTTGCTTTGAATTGTTGTATTTGTCCTTTAAATATCTGACCTCCTCCAGATAGATGGGGCCAAGATAAACACACACACACACACAGAGAGAGAGAGAGAGAGAGAGAGAGAGAGAGAGAGAGAGAGAGAGAGAGAGAGAGAGAGAGAGAGAGAGAGAGAGAGAGAGAGAGAGAGAGAGAAGAGAGAGAGAGAGAGAGAGAGAGAGAGAGAGAGAGAGAGAGAGAGAGAGATGTATATGTGCATATATGTATCTATATGTATATTTGTGTGTGTATTGATTTACATATTTAGTATGTTTCTGGTTCCTCATTTTACCAACCCCAGAAGGATGGAAGGCTGAGTCAACCATGAGTCATTCAGAATTGAAGTGCTGGCAGTCAGCAGAATTAGTCTGCAATACTGCATTCTAACCACTGCGCCACCACGGGAAAACTGGATAGTAGGCTGTGCACGCCTGGACTTAAAATAACATTGCAACACTCCACCTGTTTTGTACTTGTGTTACAACACTGCATGCCAGAAAGTAAAAGGTAGAGCTTGTATTGTGGTATCAAAACACGTTGCATGACAGTTTCTTTGCTCTGTATCCATACCTTCTCAGAAGTAAATCTCATTAAATTCAAGTCAGTTTATTTTCAGGGATGCACATATCTATCTAAACACTCATCCATGTCAGAACACAATCCCTTCACTTCCATTTTTACCTTGGGCAAAGCCAGCTATGACAGTATTTTATTTATTTGTGTAATGAGTATTGTTATAGGCACAATCTAGCACTGCGTCTATCCGAAGTGGGTCCGAATGAGTTCAGTAAGGTTTATTCCCAATAAGGCTGTAGATAATTCAGAGACCCACCCAGTATTGACTTCCTTTAACAGCTTCTGCAAAAAAAAAGAAAGAAAACACTTTTACCCCCCCCTGTAATCTTCCTAATTATATAAACAAAACATCATCAGAAAAACACATTTATAATTAGTGATTCATATTGTATGCATCAGGACTTTACTCCAAATAGGTAGGCTAAATATTCCCTTCCTAGTGAGGGCCACAAAGGATGGACTTTGTAATATTTGAAATATTGGTTTTGTAGTACTTTGCACTGGCAGACTAACCTCACTTTACTTTCTTTAATTTAGCCGACACTAGACATTGCTCAAGCCAATTATAAACTCTGATACTGCTGTAGATGGAATGTCTTTTAGGTTCCTACCAGATATGGCATTCACATCGGTCAGGATAAGCATGTCCAAAAGAAGATCCCTCATTAAGGTGACCAACCGTCCTCCTTTAGGGAGGACAGTCCTCCTTTTGTAAGTTCTGTCCTCCCTCAAAAAGTGTCGTCCTTCATGTCCTCCTTTTCGATATTTGAAGACTAATCTGCAGGGGTTTTTTTTCTCCTCATAGAACACTCAGAACGGCATTCTGGCACCTTTTTTTGATGTTTTTTTTTTCAACTTTTGCATGAGCTGTGCTACTCCCCCTATTGGCTTTCGAAAGCCAATAGGAATTGCTGCTGAGCATGCCAAAACACCCAGCTGGCAAACTTTGCACAAGCAAGTTGTCTATATTATTGTTGCAATGAATAAAATGTTTCTTTTATTTACGATATTTTTTCTTCAATTTATTTGCGTTCTCCTTTTCATTGTAAAAAAGTTGGTCACCTTATCCCTCAGAGCAGTAAAAAGATCAGCAACTCAAAGCAAGGTTATTGGTTTGGTGTCTGTGGGGTCCGATATTTTTCCAGGATAAGGCCTTTCTGCAGGGCCACATCTTGAAAAGCAAGATGGTCCTGGGAACTTTGTAATGGCTGAAAGGTATAAATAGTGTGGAAAGAGCAGGCCTAACCATGGAGGAGGGTGGGAGAATTGTCAGTAATGCTACTTTTTTGAGGGCAGGAATTTTTGCCCAAGTGTATGATTATCTCTTTCACCCCTGTGTTATAAGATTCAATCAGGGAAGCCAGATGATCTGCTGCCTCCAATACAACTGTATGTCCTACCACAATTCAAACTACTTCTTTCTTTCTCACAGGAGTAGAGGAGATGAATCTGCAAGATCGTTGCAAGACCATTCAGCTTCAGCTAGGAAAAAGAGATTTTCCAAACCCTTTTCTTTTATTAATCCAATGAATAGGCTTGCAGACAGGAGGAGGTAATTAATATAACAATGATTTTTCACTGTTTACAAGGTTTTGCATATCTGGCTTCTGAACTTTTCAAGGTTATTTATGTATGTGGTTTAGGGCACACTCAGCCTAAAGCTTTCCCAAAAGGTTCCTGCCTAGATGCCTTTGAGAAGAACCCACATAAGCAGTCACCGGAGAATATTGTGATTCTTGAGTGGTACTTTTTAATACCATCATGTCTATTTATACTAAATCACTTTCCCTTTTCTAGTTCTTCATTTGATTTCCATTTGTGTTATTAGGACTGCACTTGTATCAGCTCATCCTTTCCCCATCTGATATATTGGAGTTACTGTGTAACTGTGATATATTGGAGTTACAAGCCTGAATATTCCCACAGGTTTCCAGAGGATCTTTCAAGACATTGGTCCTGTCAGCTCAGTACAAGATTTGCCTAAGGCACTTTGTGCCAAGTGACACCTAAAGCACACCAGATCAAAGTACAGGGTACTCCTAAGTCTTCTCAGAATGGTTTTAAAGGAATATTTTACTTCAGAACCAAAAATCAAACAATTTCAGCCAATGCTGTTATGCAACTGCCTGCTCTTTGTATACTAGGACTTACTAGATCTAGACCGCAAAAATATAGACAGCCATTAGATGGCAGTAAAAAATATAGAAAATATAGAAAAGATCTGTTTCCCTCTGGTGGTCATCCATGTTTTTGCAATCTTAAGCTGATACTGTAAATCTCTCTATACAGCCAATTCAATCAGTTTTTAGAACTTTTGAAATTTAAAGAGAGGATAATGCATGATTTGCCATCCTCCCCTCCCCTCTTTTTTTAAGATATGGAAAAATGACTCAGATTGCCCAGAAGGAATTATAAGGGCGGGCTGTGTAAATAAATGTAGAACTGATCTTGGGGAAGGTAGGTGAGAGCTGTTAAGAGCAAAAGAAAAGAGCAAACTGTTAGGGAGAAATTGCAGATAGGTTTACCCAAGGAAGTGTGAGAAAAAAATTCAAAAGCGCCCCACCTTGATTTTGTTTAGTATCAGATGGGACAAGGAGAACCTTGGAGAGGCTTTCAAGATTTTATCATTCTGTCTTAAGAACATTCCAGGAATCCCTGCCATGCCTATTTCTTGACCGGACCTACCTCCAAGGCATCAATCCTGGAAGCCTCAGTATGGTCTCATTAGAAAGACATCAACCTTGCTTTTAGAAGTTGAAAATAGTGAGAGATCCTCCGGGCATCCTGCTGTCCAGAGAAACAGTGGTCAAAGCATGGTTACAGCCTCAGCTGCAAGTGAAATGAAGCTGAAGAATGTCCAATACAACTATCACAGCAATTGGGGAAAAGCCTACCTCAACCATCTACCCTCTCTGTCCGGCAACAGTCCTTCAGAAAACCTCTTGATTGCCTTAACTCCGTGGAGATGAATTCCTTGAAGGCCATTTTACACATCAACAGAAGACCTTTAGGATAGTTGTCAGGTGAGAGCCACAGAGATGACTTTGGGGGAAATACATAGAAACAATTATTATGAAGCATAATTAAAAGCATGCTTAAACCCAGGAAAAATGCTCAGGCTGACACAGGTTTTCAACACTGATGGTCAAGACTTGAGGTAGGACAGATAAGGAAATGGATGCCAGTAGTCAGAGTGGAAATATATTTTACAAATGTATATTATTGTAATAGAAGTTTATAAACTTGTGTTTTCCCTTCCCTCCCTCATAATTCCAGCAGATTACTTTCCTGGATTTAAAGCATGTTTTTTTGTTTCTGTCAGGGGTGTCAAACTGCTGGCCCATTGGCCAGATGAATCATGCCGAAACTGCACCCACCCCAGCTCTGGCAATGGGAAAAAAGTTGTGATATGTTGTGGCATGTCACGTGACATGGCGACTTTGACACCCCTGGTTTATGTAACCATTGTAGTTTCTACCTAATTTCTCCAAAGTCATCTTAGGTTCATTGGCCCATTTATTCAGATGAGGTATTTTGTCCATCAAGTTTGGTCAAGCCACTGCCCTGAAAGTTCTTAACACTGATTTCTTTTCTACGTGTGACAGGAATATTGATAGGTTTGCCTGTTTTGTCAATGCACTGTAGCTGTTTTAAAATGGTCATTCCCTTACCAATTATGCAGATAGTCCTCACCAAATTATACGGATAGTCCTTATACGGATAGTCCTCACCGAACATTCGTTCAGTGATCGTTCGAAGTTTTAATGGCACTGAATGAGCCATTGGAACTTCTTGATGTTCTGGCCATTAGATCGTTCCCGTGGTCACCTGATCATGATTTGGGCCTTGGCAAACTGTCTTGCAGAGGTTGCGATTCCCTGCAGTCATATAATTGCCATTTGTGATCTTCCCTGCCAGCTTCCCACAAGCAACGTCAATGGGGAAAGCCAGTGGGGAAGATTGCAAGCAGCTCTGGTAAATTCAACCAGCCTTCCTACACTCATGTGGCGTAGTGTTCTGCTTTTCTTTGCGCCCCATATATATGCACTTGCTCCGCCTAGTCTCCCAGCCCATCCCTTGGGCAACCCCATGTTTCTTACCCGGGTTTCCCACTGCTCCCAACCTGCACATATTGGAATTATAATGACAGCCAGAACTGGTGTCACATTTTATGAGCCCCTCACTTAATGACAGCAATCCTGGTCCCGATTTCTATTGTAACCCGAGGATCATCTGGATTTGTTTTCTTTTGCAAACTGCTTTTGAATGAATTGTTGTGCTTTAAATTACATTCAGAATCCAGGCTTCCCTAAGTGTAAGTTTCAAGGTTCAGCAAGTATTGCCTGACAATACAGACTAAGTAAAAGCAACACAGATAAGAAACTAAATAGATCAGATATGGCTTCGAAGAAAGAAAGAAAGAAAGAAAGAAAGAAAGAAAGAAAGAAAGAAAGAAAGAAAGAAAGAAAGAAAGAAAGAAAGAAAGAAAGAAATAAGGAGATGAAAAGATAGATTTTAAAAATAGGAGAACTTCTTTTTAAAGTGTCTATGGAGATTCTCGGTCATCCAGGTCACGGTTGTCCAGAGGTTCTTTTTCAAGTGGTAACTGGACTTTCTTGTTTTTCTTTGAAGATGTTTCACTTCTCATCCAAGAAGCTTCATCAGCTCTGCCTAGATGGTGGGGAATGGAAGGACTGGAAGAGAATCCTTCCATTCCCCACCATCCAGTCAGAGCTGAAGAAGCTTCTTGGATGAGAAGCGAAACATCTTCAACGAAAAACAAGGAAGTCCAGTTGCCTCTTGAAAAAGCACCTTTGGGGTTCCTTTTAAAGTCTAATCATCAAGCTCATAACTCTCTGGAAGACAAACAGCTGGTGAGCTCAAACCCTCTTCCTTGCCTTTTCCTTTGCTGCCCCTGCCCCTCCTCCACCACGCCCCACCAGGGAAAGATACGTGTCAGAGAGGATCCGGCAGCACTGAAAGAGATGTGAACTGTATTAAGTGAAATAAATAAGGAACGTTGTGGTTGCGATGGGGAAGGCGATGGGGAATTTGAAGGGTTTGAGTTTGCCAGGCGGTCATCCTGATCTGGGACTCTCTCTGCCTACTGTGTCAGGAAAGAGGTTATCTCTTCTGGCCCTTTATTGCAGCACAACATAGAATTGGTTTCATTAACCAGTCTGATTGCTAGGAGAGGTTGACTCAGGCAGAGATGGTAGTCTAGGCTTCCTATAATTTTCTTTCCGTGCAGACAACGGAATTGTTAAAAGTCTATTTTTAGTAGGCGCTGGAGTACGGTGACTCGTGGTTGCTCTTTTGCAATGAAGAGAAGAGAAGGTGTGTGTGTATGTGTGGCCCGAATGGATCTCACCTCAAGGAATATAAAATGAGAATCACTCTCAAGTCTTTGAATGTGTTTGAAAATTATTTGCTTTCTGCAGATGGAGGTGACTTTATCTGGAAGGGAGTTTGAAATCTACAAAGTTGCAATGCACAGTATCACATTCACATAATTGTTTTAAGCTAATAATCAAAGTATTAAGTTGGATGGTAAAAAAAATAATCCCATACCTTGTTAAAAACACATACACCATACCATTTCTTGGCAGTGAGAGCAGACAAGCATTTCAATTGCTTTGTCTCCTTTTTAATGTAATGCTGAGTTGATGACCATCAATAATGCTTTTTTCACCTTGGCAGATGACAAAAAAGCTAGATGGACTGCTTACATAATTTCCATTTATCAATTCTCTTGGTTCTTTAAGGGAAGCCACACTCACGTCTTAGGTGCTGCTTTGAGACAATTTGAATTATGAGCAAAAATTAGTTCACAATAATGGAAACAATATATTATGGATAGTGGCTTTAAGAATGACTATTCTGCCTGATGATGGAGTTGGCATGGCTTTAAAACTAGGATGTTATGGACAATTGATTTAGAAGATTGACGTACACTAAGGACATACTGTTGAGTAAACACGCATAGGACTTTCTTATAATTTAAGATCTAATATTAATTGTGAATGACAGAGGTTAGAAGTTTTCTGTATTCAAAGCAGATGTTCTCCTACTAAGCTAAACAATTCATTAATAAAGTAAAAAGCCTCTTCCATCATGCATATGCCTCCTCCTCCTTTCTTGCTCTTAATTGTAAGCCATGCTTAGCATACTACTAATTTTCTAGTTTAGATGACTGTTTATTGTACAAATCATGGAAGGCACTTCATGGGACATTTTGATAAATAAAGTAATTTATATCAAAACTCTTCCTATCCATTGAGCCATAAAATGCTGCAAAAATCTTCCTGCTGTTGATCCTCTTGAGCTTGCTAAAAGGGTGGTCTCTCAAGAATTGTATACTGTGTATAGTCATTTAGTGGCTGCTTGAAACTTTGGACAAAGATCCATGAAAACCATTTCTGCAGCTTAGGGTAACTGAAGAGCTTAATTTATTACTTGGGTTGTCTCAACAGTAAAGGGAAGGAAAGAAGTGTGGTTTTCTTCTGCTTTCCATTCTTCCTTTTCTTGTTGCAGCCAACAATCTGGACATACCGCAAGCAGATTTTAGGGTAAGTGATGCTATATTCCAGTTATATTAGTAGGGCTAAGAGAAATGAACTAAAATGATATGGCTTCAAAATATAAGACAATTGGTGATGTGTTTATTAATGCGTATTTTGGCATTGTATTTATCATTTTACTTGAAGAAACAACAAGATTACAGCTATTACAATTAATGGATATGCAGTAAATATCATGTTATTAATGTAGAAGCTCCTACTACAGAGTTATTGGCGGAGGTCATAGGCAAGTTTTATAAGAAATTGCTAGAATTGTTAAATCCAATATCCCAGAAAGGATATACTACTAATAGAGGATTGGAATGCAGAGGCTGGATAAGTGAAGGAACTGGAAGATTTGAATTAAATTGAACCAATTATGCAGGACATAGGTTAATAGAGTTTGAAAACAGAATTGCTAACACCTATTGCAAGCAGCATAAGAACAGACTTTTTGCATAGATATCACCAGATGCACCTCTTCAGAATCAAACTTGATCATATAGTAAGAGACAGAAGATGGAGGAATGCAATTAATTCAGCCAGGATACTTCAAGATGCAGACTATAGAATAAACTAGGAATTATTAACTAACAGAGAGATTATTATTAATTAACAGAGGGATAGAATCAAGATCTCATGAAGTGAGATCACTTTACAATGCCTTGATAAGGCCACACTTGGAATACTGCATCCAGTTTTGGTCACCACGATGTAAACAAGATGTTGAGACTATAGAAAGAGTACAGAGAAGAGCAACAAATATGATCAGGGGGCTCGAGGCTTATAAGGAATGGTTGCTGGAATTGGGTATGTCTAGTTTAATGAAGAGAAGGGTGAGTGGTGACATGATAGCAGTGTTCCAATATTTCAGGGGCTGCCACAAAGAAGAGGGAGTCAAACTGTTCTCCAAAGCACCTGAAGGCAGGACAAAAAGCAACAGATGGAAACTAATCAAGAAGAGAAGCAACCTAGAACTAAGGAGAAACTTCCTGACAGTTAGAACAATTAATCAGTGGAACAACCTACCTCCAGAAGCTGTGAATGCCCCAATACTGGAAGTTTTTAAGAAGAGACTGGACAGCCATTTGTCTGACATGGTATAAAGTTTCCTGCCTGAGCGGATGACCCCCCAAGGTCCCTTCCAACTTTATTGTTATTATTTGTGTTGAATATATGACTTTAAAAATTAAAGTAGCTCCAGGAGATCGGATTTGTAGACGGAGTAGTCAGAAAATAGATATAAAAATCAGATGTAGTCCACTTGCTGTATACAAAAGAGAAGTTGAGATACTATGGGAAGAGATAAAAAATTAAGAAACCAACTTTTCAAAGAAGAAAAGATCCATACAACTTTCAGATCAAGCTATAATAAGGGCCAGAATAAGATGGAGGATGAAAGATGCACAGAAAGTAAACACCACTTTCCAGCATCAAGCAAGAAAGGATAAACAGAGGTGAGTCAATCCAGGGACTTTTGGTTTGCATTGTGGCAGAACGGGACACAGGAAGGCAGAGCTCTGCCTTTCGTGCCCAATTTCGCCCTGCTGGGGGTCCTAAAAAGGGTCTAAAATTGCCCTGAAGAGGCAATGAAAAGAAGGAGTGTCTTGTTGATCACAGAAAGATGGCAGTCTTTCCATTTGATCCAAGGAAAGCCCTCCAAACCAACAGGGGAAAAACCAGCTACATTCCTGTGACTGGCCATTAGCTGCTGATAACCAAAGAGGAAAAAAGCACTACTTAATACATCATAAACAGCGCATCTGGAACTGGGTGTGAATATTGATCCTTTCTTTATTATTTTACAACTAAATTTCCTGGGAAAGGCTCTCAAGAAGCAAAAAAACCACACCTCCAAATGTAAAAGGAAGTGGCATTTTAATTTTATGGGGGACAGAAACATACAATATTGAAGTGGAAGTAACATAAAACTACAGTTTTAATAAATTTGAGAACTGTGATAACTGTTAAAATTTTCTCTTTGAAAAAAGAAAAAACATTGAGGCGAAATATAAGAAATCCTTTGTTTTAAGAGTGGAAAATGGACTTTGAATGACATCTAGAGGTGGATTTGTGTATAGCAGTATAATTTGCTTTGCTTGATGATTCCTACCCTGGGAGAACAGCTGGCAATAAAGGAAAATATTTTGGCATACTTATCATCCTGACCTTCTTTGATTATAAATAACTACTGAGTTTGGACTTTTAACTTCAAGAGCTAGTGAGAGAGAAAAAAAAATTTGACCTTGGACTATACCTGGCTGGGAGAGACCTTTGAGCTGCTTTCAGAGAGGTTGGACATTTTGAACACTTTGAATATTGTGGATTACAACCTTGCCTGATTGACATTTTTTTGATACTTGAGACAAGGGATTACTATAAAATATTGCCTTCCAAACTGAATCTATACTTTGGAATATATTCGATTATAAAAGATACATATAAAGACCAGAAAGCCAGTCTCCAGGAATGATGGCTCAAGAAAAAACAAACACCTTCCAGAAAGAAATATATTCTATGCTACAACTAATCCACCAAACAATTGTTGAATGCAAAGAGGATATAAAAAGAAATCATAATGAGACTAAAAACAATTTAGACAATATAAACGAGCAAATCTCCAAATTAAATCTACAACTAAAAAGCTCTCAGATAATGACCACAAAGTATGAACAAATAATCCAGAAATCAGAAAATGAAACAGAGGAAATGGATTTAGAGATAGAAGAGATAAAAGAACTGCAAGACTTAGCTATAATAACAAAAACACAAAAAAACTTTTACCCCTTAGGTCTGCAAAATATATCTGATGGCAAAGAAAAAGATTTTTAAAAGGGAATATAGAGCTGTTAAGGGAAATGTCACAACTTGAGAGACAGGAAATGAAAAGAGAAATGGGAGGAGAAAGGAACTGGGAGTTGTTTAAGGAATATAAATGGGCAGAATTCTCCCCCCGCAAAAAATACCCTACCCAAATTGTTTTCCTCATGTCAAGCAATTTTCACAAAAATAGAAAGAAAATTCCTGGGTGATCTAATTGCCGTGGCTTGGAAAGCAACTTGGCAAAGAAAGAAAGCAAGAGTCAGATTTAAAAAATAGAAGACTTGACGTTCTAAAGGGGGCATTATATATTTAAAATTTTTTTTGAATAAGATTAAAAAAATAGAAGACTTTTAGATATAATTAGATGTTTACAATGAAAGATATGATTTAGAATTAAGATAACATTTTTTCTTTCTTTTTGATATGGGAAATATGAAGACAAGAGAAGGATTGATTTGAATAAAACTTTCAGCTATATAAATGTAATTAATATTGAGGAAATCATAATTGATAAAGATATTTCAAATACTGATGGGAAATCAAATTTTAATAAGAGTATGAAAAACATGATATTTATTAATGAATTGACATTATTGACTTATGAATTGATATTATTGTTATTTGTATGATATTAATAAAATATGATGAAGATGCTTATATCTAACTTTGTATACATTAACAGAACCAAAAATTATAATGATGTAATGGAGAGAAAATGGAAAAAATATGGAGAAGAAAGGAGGATCAGGGAAAAAATACTGTATTCTGTAGTATTGAACAGATTTATATTGAAAAAGTTAATGTTATATATTTGAACCCAGACAACATGGTGTTTACTAAGCACTAAAGCAGCGGTTCTCAACCTGTGGGTCGCAACCCCATTTGGGGTCGAACGACCATTTCACGGGGGTCGCCAAACACCGCAGTCCGCCATTTTCCCCCCCTTTTCCCCTCGGCCGGTGCAGGGGGCAGCACCATGCATGCGCGGGGTAGCACCGCACATCGCGCATGCAAGCCATCGCGCCGTGCATGCGTGATGCAGGCCGCTGCACATGCGCCACCCATGCGCGATGCGGGCTGTCATGCGCGCGCCACACGTGCGTGATGCGGGCCATCACACACGCACCGCGCATGCATGATGCGGGCCGTTGCACCACACATGCACGATGTGGGCCATTGTGCATGCGCGTGCCACAGGCCATCGTGCCGCACATGCGTGATGCGGGCCGCACATGTGCGATGCGGGCTGCACCGCCGCGGTGCGGGCCGTTGTGCCGCACATGCGCAGTGCAGGTCGGGGTCGCGGCCTGAAAAAGGTTGAGAACCGCTGCACTAAAGGCTGTAATTTTTTTTTAAAAATACAACTTTTATATATAAAAAAGAGGTGTGTCAATCCAGAATGTTAACAAATAGAAGAAAAGGGAAATGAAAGTCTTTTCAATAGATCAAAGAAATCACAGGGAAATTAAATAAGGTAAGACCATTCAAGATTAATCAAAGGAGAGATTTAAGAGAAGTAAATGAGGTTAAAGGAGGATGGAAGGCCTAGAATGATAGATAGATTTGTGGAAAGAGAATATATTGAGGACCTCCCCCATGAGGGAGGCTGTTTGGGTTTGGATGGGTGCTAACAGGCTCAAGCTCAACCCCGACAAGATGGAGTGGCTGTGGGTTTTGCCTCCCAAAGACAATTCAATCTATCCGTCCATCAACCTGGGGGGAGAGTTTTTGACCCCCTCAGAGAAGGTCTGCAACTTGGGTGTCCTCCTCGATCCACAGCTAAATCTGGAACATCATCTTTCGGCTGTGGCGAGGAGGACATTTGCCCAGGTTCGCCTGGTGCACCAGCTGCGGCCCTATTTGGACCGGGAGTCTCTTCTCACAGTCACTCATGCCCTTATCACCTCGAGGTTCGACTACTGCAATGCTCTCTACATGGGGCTACCTTTGAAAAACGTTCGGAGACTTCAGGTAATGCAGAATGCACCTGCGCGAGCAGTGTTGGGCCTGCCTAGAAATGCACACATTTCGGCATCACTCCGCGAGCTGCATTGGCTGCCAATTGGTCTCCGAACGCAATTCAAAGTGTTGGTTATGACCTATAAAGCCCAACATGGCATCGGACCAGGTTACTTAAGGGACCGTCTGCTGCCCCATGAAACCCAGCGAACGGTTAGGGCCCACAGAGTCGGCCTTCTCCAGGTCCCGTCAGCCAGACAGTGTTGCCTGGTGGGGCCTAGGGGAAGAGCCTTCTCTGTTGCGGCCCCGGCCCTCTGGAATCAACTCCCCCCGGAGATCCGTATTGCCCTCACCCTCTCCGCCTTTCGCAAATTGCTAAAGACACATCTTTGCCGACAGGCCTGGGGCAGTTAACATCTTGCCCCTAGCCAGTGTATGTTTGTGTGCATGTTTGTTGGATGATTGGTTTTTTAATTAAGGGGTTTTTCTTATAAAGTATTTTAATGTTAGATTTCTATCTATGTTGTGAGCTGCCCTGAGTTCCTGGAATAGGGCGGCATAGAAATCCAATAAATAAATAAATAATAAATAAATAAATGAGTGTGGTGTGAGAGACAATAGACATGCAGATTTTTTTAAAACAACAACAACAACAACACTGAATTGTTTAAAGCTGCAGGTGGAAAAACAATTCATGCTAACAACTCAGCACCAACAAATATGGAACAAGATTTGCTAGTCCAGAGAGTGTCAGTTACCAAACTATATTGCAGTAATTCTTCATGCATGCAAAGATGTGCTTCCAATCTTAAGAAGAAAAATAAAATGACACATGGGGAGGGGGAATATTGAATGAATAGGCAGGTTTCCAAAAGAAAGAGATACAAATCAAACAGAGAGAGAGAGAGGAAAGTAGAACGTGAGATTTTAAGAAGGAAGTTTATTTCTGCTTTATTGACTGTAGCCAGGCCAGAACAGCTGATAATTCTTCTGAATTATTTTTATAGTGAATAACAAGCTACTGTAATGTGCTGAAACAGAAAGAATCACAATAGAAATGGAGTGAGGCAAGAATGCATATTGTTGAAATATTCATGAGCAGGAAGAGTCATGTGGTAACTCAGTCAGCCAATGTGAAGAAAGTGCTACTGAGTCTGTGCAAAAAGGGTATTGAGTTAGAAGCTGAATTTTCAGTCTCAAGCTATGTTGCTGTAAAGAAGAATGTATGGTATTGTAAATATTTTGATATAAATATAAAGAAATTATTTTGAATCAGCTAAATGCAGTCAACTGTGAGAGCTTCTAATTTATTTTTTCACCAACAGAGAAATTAAAATTATCTAACAGGTTATGGGCCCAGAGCTTACTAAGAACTGCATTGTAATTTAAAGCTGGAAGAAATTGCCTGTGTTTAGAAAGTATAAGAACAAGGCAGAGTTAGCAGAATGGCTGCAATGGAATTTAAGGAAAACTTTGTGCCTCGTTTGGGCCAGAACAATTACATTGTGTGGGCTGCTAAAATGGAATGTTTGCTCAAAGCAAAAGAGCTGTGGTGTATCATAGAAAATCCACCACAAGTGTTTGCAGCTGCTGATCAGAAAAGTCATGATCGAGCAATGGCTTATCTCATCTTGAATTTAGATGATGAACAATTTCTAAATCTTGCAAATTTAAAGACTGCAAAGGAGATTTGGTTGAAGTTGAGAGCTGTGCACGTGAATGTTTCTGCATGCAATATAATGCAATTGTCAAGAAAACTTTACAGGGTCTGTTTGCAACTAGGTGAATCTGTGGAACAGCATTTAAATAAAATGCAAAGTTTATTTTTGGACTTAGAACAATGTGGGATTAAATTCCCTGAGTCCCAGAAGATTTTATTGATGTTGAACAGTTTAGATAAAACCTGGGACACAGTTTCTGTGATATTTGAGTGTAAAGAAGAGCAAGAATTAAATTTTGAGACTTTAAAGGCATGTTTGCTTAATGAAGAAGAAAAGCACCATTTTAGGAACAGCCACCAGGAGGTGAAATTCCTGAGGAGGGGGTCCAGACTGCAAGTCTCTGGAGAAGAAACAAGCAGATGAGACCAAGTTGCATCAAAAGAGAGATTTTGCAAGCAGAGGGCTCAGCAAGAAAAGAATTGCTACATTTGTGGAGCAAACACACATCTGAAAAGGAACTGTTTCCAGAGGAACAATTTACAGAAAAGGATATTTGTGCAAGCAAAAAAGACTGATTTGCAAAAGGAACATTTTGGTGTTGCAAAAGTTTGCTATAGCAACAACAGAGACAAGTGGCTAATAGATAGTGGAGCAAGTCAAACAATTGTTAATGACTCTGAATTATTTTGCAGGTTTGTTCCTGTAGCACAAGAAGCTGTGGCTTTGGCAAATGGCCAGAAAGCAAAAGTCATCGGAAGAGGCGATGTAAAAATTCCATATTTGGAATCAAAGTTTACCAATGTGCTTTGTGTACCTGAGATGGAACATAATTTGTTAAGTGTATCTAATTTAGACAAACAAGGTTTTGAGATCATTTTTGTAAATGGGAAGTGTCTCATCAAAAGGAATGGAAATATTTGTGCAGAAGGCATAAAGGAAGATTATATGTATTGCAGGGACAAAAGGTTCAATGTTCCCATATATTTAAGAATGTTGCAGAGCATGATTCATGTGTTACATCTTCTACATAGAAGACTTGGCCATGCAAGCTTTAAGGTTTTGCAGCAAACACAAGAGTTTGCAGAAGGGCTAAATTTGAAGGGATGCAAAACATATTTGGACTGTGCAGTATTCAAAGCATCGAAGTCAAAGGCATTCCCAGTTAGTAAATATAGCACAAGACAAACAAAAAGAGCTCTAGAGCTGGTCCATGCAGATCTGGTCGAACCTATGCAAGCCAGTTTAGGAGGAGCAAAATATGCACTGGTAATTGTTGATGATTATAGCCGGTATTCATTTTGCTACTTGCTTAGAAGTAAGACAGAGGTGCTACAACAATTCAAACAGTGGGTAAGTTTTGTAGAGAGAAGGTACAGACAACAAGTGTGTCAGTTGCAAACTGACAGAGGTACTGAATTTATGTCAACTAAATTCCAACAATGGTTGGGGCAGTTGGGGATAAGACACAGACGTACAAATCCTTACACAGCAACAGAGAACGGTGTAGCTGAAAGAAGGAATGGTGTTTTGCAAACAATGAAATATTCATTATTAGAGGATTCTGGTATGAGTAGGTCATATTGGGGAGAAGCCATATTGACTGCCAATTATATAGTTAACAGGCTGTGGAGTTCCTCCATTAATAATACTCCATATGCCATTCTATATGGGAGAAAGCCATCACTGGCACATTTGAGAATTTTTGGAAGTACTGCATGGGTACATATTCCGAAGGCAATCAGAAGAAAGGGACAGCAAAAGGCAAGAAAGCTCAGGTTTGTGGGCTATGAGCCAGGGTCAAAAGGATATCGCTTTAGCAATGAAAGTAAAAGAATTGTAATTTCAAGGTCTGCTAATTTTGCAGAACAAAATTGGGACAGAATTAATGCAAATTCAGGGTATGTCTCACTTAATGACAGTGATCTATTTAACGACAATATCTAATGATGGAAAAATGTTTGTTGAAGATGTCAATATTCAGGGAGGAGAGACTGAACAAGACATGAAACCAGAAAGACTTGAGACACAGGAGCAGTTAATGCCATGTAGGTCAGAGCGATGTAACAAAGGAATTCCGCCTGACAGGTATTCTGCCAGCAAAATAAAGGTTTGCAATGTGTGGTATGAGCCAAGAAGTTATAAAGATGTGTTGGCATTACCAAAAGCTGAACAAGAAAGATGGAAGGAGGCCATAGATAAAAAGATGAAATCCATGGGAGACCATGAAGTATTTAAATCAGTGACTTTGCCACAGGGAACCAAAGCTGTGGGTTGTAAGTGGGTATATAAGAAAAAGGTATTGCCAAATAATGATGTACAGTATAAGGCCAGGTTAGTGGCACAAGGTTTTTCACAATTAAAGAATGTGCACTACAATGAAGTATTTGCACCAATTGTGAAAAGTGAGGGTATAAGATTAGCCCTGGCATTGGCAGCGGCATATAAACATAAAATCTGGCACTTTGATATCACAACTGCATTCCTCAATGCTGAGTTAGAGGAAGAAATTTATATAATCCAAGCACCAGGATATGAAATTGCAAAACCTAACATGGTGTATAAATTAAACAAGGCTATTTATTGGTTGAAGCAGTCAGCCAGAAATTGGAATATCTGTTTAGATACTGCTTTAAAGGATCTTGGATTTAAAAGTTGCAAAGCTGATAATTGTATATATATTGGACAGTTACAAGGAGGGAATTGTCTACTGTTATCATTTGTGGATGATCTTTGCTTCATTGCAAGGGATGCATCACAAGTCAAGGAATTTGCTGATAAATTAGGAAAGAAATTCGAATTAAAGAATTTGGGAGAAATAAAAAATTATCTCGGCGTAGAGATACAAAAAAAAAGAAAAAGGTGGTTATATTCTCAGTCAAAGGAGAAAAATTGAGCAGTTATTGGAAAAATATAATATGAAAGAAAGTAATACTGCTCCCACACCCATGAGTACGGATTTTTATAATAGTTTAAGTGTGGACAAAGGTGAAACCTGTGATCAAGAGATATATCGCTCAGCAATAGGGAGTTTGTTATATCTATCACAGTGGTCCAGACCAGGCATAGTTTGCGCAGTAAGCATTTTGAGTCGTTTTACTGCTGCACCTATAAAGTTACATTGGATGGGTGTAAAAAGGGTTCTCAGATATTTAAAGGGAACTATAAATTTGGGTCTTCAAATACAGATTACTGAGGAATTGAAATTAAAGTGTTATGTCGATAGTGACTATGCAAATGACATGAACACAAGGAAATCAAATTCTGGGATTATAATATTGTTTGGAGGGACTCTGATTGGATGGAAGTCCAGAAAACAAACAATTGTTGCTATTTCAACAGCGGAAGCAGAGTTTATTGCTTTATCTGAATTGTGTTCTGAAGTAACATGGTATGTACAGTTGTTGCAAGATTTAAATATTAATGTAAAAGAATCTGTAGAGGTATTTGAAGACAATGCTGCCTGTATAAAAATGGCAACTAGTGACAGGGTGAAGAACAGAAGTAAACATGTAGACATTAAGTATTGTAATGTCAGGGAAGCTGTAAAAGGAAAATTGATTAGTTTACATCATTGTTCTTCTGAGGATAATTTGGCAGACATGATGACTAAACCGTTGGGTGGTGTTCACTATGGAGAATGTATTAAGTCAATAGGTCTGATGTCTCTTCCTGTCATGAAGGGAGGAGTGTTGGAATATTCATGAGCAGGAAGAGTCATGTGGTAACTCAGTCAGCCAATGTGAAGAAAGTGCTACTGAGTCTGTGCAAAAGGGTATTGAGTTAGGAGCTGAATTTTCAGTCTCAGGTTTGTCTCTGTATCTCTCTATAAGAAGTCTTCATTAAGCTATGTTGCTGCAAAGAAGAATGTATGGTATTGCAAATATTTTGATATAAATATAAAGAAGTTATTTTGAATCAGCTAAATGCAGTCAACTGTGAGAGCTTCTGATTTATTTTTTCACCAACAGAGAAATTAAAATTATCTAACACATATTGTCCTCATATCTGTTGAATGTAAACAGTGAATATAATATAAGAATGGAATCTGGATTCAGAAGTGACGGCTGAAATGATAACTATTTGAAAGATGCAGACAATATCCACCACCACTATTGCAATGACACTTAACTATTTACCATTTTCACAGCGTAATTCCATTAGTATACTTCATAATCCAGGAAACATAAACAAAAAATGAACCTTGTCCTAAACTGAATTTTGAAAACATACAAGATGATAGAGGGAGAGAGTGAAAAAGATGGGAGATAATATAGAATCATTACAGTAATGTGTCTAGGCCATATAATGGGTGGCAGTAGTATCTGTCATAGCCATATTTTTGTCCTGCACACATTTGTGGTTGCTTTACCATCTTCATGTACATAGCGAAGGCAAGGCAGCAATCCAGGAAGTACATTGGTTTGACCATGAGACATTCTCCAATGTGTTCAGCTGTTGCTTTCTGAACATTTCTATTGATTGGATTTTTGTGTATGTGTCTCCTGGCCTTACTAATGTTCATGTACATGCTGGCAGTGGATATTTATATGAGTGTGTCTCAATAAAAGAGAATATTTGTAGCTCAGGGTTGAAATGAGGGGTCCTTGGTGCTCTCTCAGCTTGGTTGTTTTATTGCAGGCATTTCATTATCCAAAGTAGATAATAATGCTATGATGATGTTACCTAGTTTGGTAATGAAATGTCTACAAGAAAACAACCAAGCTTAGAGAGTATCAAGAACTCATAAGTATGTCTTTCTGTATCTGGCTAATTATTTTGATAAAGTCAATGAAATGGAAAGCTGGAATGTATCAGAACAAAGTCTCACAACTTTGTTTTTTAGTCTGTAGTTTAGCTTAGCTTATTTTATCTTAGCTAGCTTAGCTTAGTTTAGCTTAGTTACAACATGCTCCAAATGAGCCCTAAAGGTTGTGTTACCTACATGTACCTTTATACTACCAATAAGAAAACTCATGTAGGAGATGACCAGGCTGAGCCTGAGGGAGGGTTCAAATGCATCATAAGTCATGAGTCCCTGCAAGAGATCTAAGTCCAGCCCACTTTGAATGCCTTCTTAATTCCCCACTTATTTCCCTTGACAGTTAGTAGCTCAGATTCTTGTAGAGAGCTTCAGATTGCAATAAATCTTTATATTCATTTGAACTGCCTAAATCTCCTGATTTCCCTGGCACTTGACAACTCTCACATGGCTTGTTCCACATTAACATGGATGAGTAAATCTCCACAGGTGAGCAAGAGAAAGGAGGTGGGAATATATTTACTAGGAGGAAGTAGCTGAAAAAGTTAGAACTTTATCTAAGGTTTGTCAGAGTTGATAAAGAGAGGCATTTACCTCAGGCATCAGACCTGGGAAAAGCAGAGCTGTCTATTACATAACCTGCCCTTGTTCACTAAGATAGCTTGTTTCTTTCAGATAAAATGGAGCACACGCTCCATTTCCAGTTTTCCAGGGGAAAAAAAATCAATGCCAATCCTATTTATAGTTGAAATGGGAGGGGAAATCAAATTGCCTTTATTTCAGACAGCAAAATATTTTTGGCTGGCTGGCCTTAAAATGGACAGAAAACATGGGATTAAGTGTGCTTTTATTATCTTAGGGTCAAACTCCACAGTGGATGGAGGCATGCTGCTGAATTTAGTACAGTGTGTCGTGCCCTGCGAGGCCTACTTACATGGCCGGTGTTTAAAACTGTGTAAGAAATGTACAGGTTCAAGACCTCATGAAACTTGGACAATTTCTAAATATATAAAGATCGGAAAGGAAGCTCTATTTCTACCAGTCTTTTTAAAAAAATATCATATGTTGCTGGATAGAGGACATTGGTAACTCTCCCAAGTGTAAATGTGGATCCCTAGATTATTTCTTAGATCCATCCAGTCAACACTGAATGTCAGCTGCCACCTTATGCTTGCTTGTGCTTTGCTGCTATGCAGTGACAGACTGCCATGAGCTGTGGGGAGAGGGAATGAAGAAAGGGATGCTTGGGGAAATGAAAATTAGTTCCTGTGTCTTCTCAAGATGCTACTTCAAGGTCACCCAGATGGAAGAAGGAGGGAGCTGCATACCAAACTGCATTTAGACTGACCATTATGAAAACATCTTGCCTGAACTTGATTGGTTACACTGAGGTGGGCAGTGATAGACAGTTAAGGGAGGGAAAAGTAGAACTGAGGGATTTTGGTGTGTGATTCTCAGTTCTGGCTTTGCACTACTACAATACACTCGACCTCTAATAAAACTACACCTTTCTCAACAAACTGAGCCAAGGATTGATTCTATCTACAGCAGCGGTTCTCAACCTATTTCAGGTTGCGACCCGACCTGCGCCGCGCATGCACGGCGCGACCCCAGCCTGCACCGCACATGTGTGGTGCGACGGTCCTCATCGCGCATGTGCGGCGCGCCCGCGACGGCCCGCATTGCGCATGCGTGGCACGATGGCCTGCAACACGCATGCGCAGCATGACAGCCCGCATCATGCATGCACGACGGTCTGCATTGCGCGATGCTGCCCCCTGCGCCGGCTGAAAAAAATGAAAAAAAACGATGGAAAAAAATGGCGGACTGCGGCGTTTGCCGACCCCTGTGAAATGGTCGTTCGACCCCAAATGGGGTCGCGACCCATAGGTGGAGAACCGCTGATCTAGAGGTTTAAGTTGTGGCAGGTCTGATAGTGAATGTGATCCAAGCTATCTTCCATTATTTTCAGAAGTTTTATAATTAAGAATCTGGCTAGCATATATTGCTCTATTGTGTATGTCTATTTTCCCTTTCAGCTCCTCCCCCCACTTACTAGCACACATTTGGTAAGAAAGATCACACTATTGGTTTCTTTTTTTTCAGATTGACATGTCTGATGCTTTTATTTAATGCTTTGTTTGCTTTCTAAAATACTAAATTGTCCAAAGGTGGTTTTAATTTTATATACCAATGAGAAATGGCTGAATAGATAGATTGTGTTCATAATCAATTGTCCACACGAAGTTAGTTGATGAACAATAAAAAGAAAATGAGTGGATAATTTAAAATATAGTGGTAAATAATATATAATCCAAAATCTGCTTACTGATCATTCCAAACATGTCTGTTACTGTTGTGAGTGTCCCTGAACCAGCTTGGGAAGTATCAGAGGATGAGGATCAGCAGCCAGGTCCCTCTGGGTGTTTTCCCCTCCCGGCAGCCGAGGATCAGCAGCCAGGCCCCTCTGGGTGGTTTCCCCTCCCGGCAGCTGAGATAGACAATGAAGAGCTTTGTATGCATTCTGAATCAGATTCTCAAAATGATGAGTCAGATTTAGAACAAGAAGATAAATGGATTAATCCGAGGTTCCGAAGGTTTGATAAGCGAAGGTGTCAGTTAACTGGAAAAAGGAAGTAAGTGGGGAAGTGACGTATCGGACACTATATTAGAAGGGGAAAGAAAGACTACGCTTTTGTCACGAGCAACGTTAATCAAGGAGTGGGCTGAAAACTTTGGCAGTGTTTTGGAACTCAGTTTTCTGGTGTTTTGAAAACCTATCGAAGAATAATGAGATCTTGGACAATGTGATGAAGAAAGAGTAAGTTAATTGGGATGTAGGAGGAGGAGAGCCTGTTTATCTAAATGTAAATAGATCTGATTTGGCCGTTCAGGCCAACATAATGCCAGCAGCTTGCTTTGAAATGAATCCTTTTGAAATGTATTAAATAAACCTCTTAAATACATATTTACGTGGATTTTAATGAGCTGCGAGAGGCCAGACATAACAGTTACTAATCCATGTCTAGCTTCATTGTGCCATAAACAATGGTTTACAAACCATGGTGTTTTATTTCACGTAACTGGAAATTTTGGCACCCTCTGAGCTTGGTTGCTTGCTTGCAGATATTTCATTACCAGACTAGGCGACATCTTCAGTGCCAGAGGGGAATGGGTTTCTTCTCTGTTTATATACAGTAGCTTTCCCTGTCAGTATTGGTAGGGGTGTTGTTTTCTCTTTGATTATTCCTTTATTAAGCTGTTGTTTACTTAATTTCACATAAACCTTATGTTAAAAGTAATGATTTGCACTTAGTTCGGCAAAATGGTTGAACTAGATTAGGGGCATATATGATAGAGAACTATCAGAAGAACTATCTCTCTATAACATGTAGAGCCTGTACTCTATGGGTTAGTCCTGCAATTCTAGGTCTATGATAGATTATTTTGTTTGAGAAATTTTTGTTGGAAATAATCAATATATCTAAACCAAGGATATTGTTTCAGAGTTTTGCCATTCAAACTGTATCTCTTCAGTTCTGGAGTCCATATAACTTCTTTGTCAAATACCTAATTTATTGCAGTGTTCATTCAGAACTTAACTCTATGGGCCCTTGGCTGGTAGAAACAATTTTTTTTTTTTGTTGAGTCCTACATAGGTTGTGGGCAAGAATAAAAAGAGGAAGGGGAGAAGTACAATATCAGTTCCAAATTCCTGGCAAATCCTCAGTCAACCAGAAATATTGGCACTCATTTGAATCACCATTCAATGTTTAAAAATCTGTTTATTTTGATTTAGTTGATATTTCACAGCCATTTGTCTCGTTCACACTAGAAAGACTATGAGTAAAAGAAAATTAAGAAGAATGTAGATTGATATGGTAATTGCTATTAAGTTTCCAAATCCATAAAACTGCAGCCTCTTTCCAAATTGCTTTCAGCTAATGTTTTCTGCCTAAGAATTCCAAAAGAGAGAGAGAAAAAAATTGTGTTGTGTTGCCACGATCAGGTATCACTTTTCAATTATCCAACAAAGTTTGTCAAACTACACGTCTACCAACTTAGGAAAGAAAGATAGGTGGATTTGTTGTTAAAGCTGTGGGGCATATGGGGTTGGATTTCCTGTGATTACCCAGTCCATAAAGAAAATGTGCTTTAGTGTTACACTGGATTAAATTTTACATAGTGAATGCTGTAGTGAAAGGTTAGAAGATTAAGTATGAATCCTAAAGTTATAGCTCCTGAAACTGTAGGACTGTAAGCAGGGATCCATAATTTTTGAGCCTTTATCTAAATCTGTCTTCTTCCTTGTGACTGAGGAGAGTTAAGTGGACTTGTGAAGAGTGGAGAGTCAATCTCTTATCAAAAGCAGTTAAAACCTGAATGTCCCCAAGCCCAGGTGAAAATTGGAAGATTGATTCTCTTCCTTCTCTATGTTGTGTACGCACTAGAGAACCTGGAAAGAGGTATGGTCTTATTCCATTCCAAATAAAGTGAAGAGCTTACTTATGCAGGTTAGAAAACATCCTTGTGAAAGGCAGCTGGGGTGTATTATTCTAAAGCTAACAGGGGAAAAAAAACATGTTGGAATTGACTTCAGCAATATCAAATATCCTAAAATGTCCCTCCAATGAATTTCCATCTGATTTGAAAGCAGAAGGGCAACATATTCAAGGAACTCCTTTCCTCTGTACTCCATTTCTGCCTCGGTCTCCATTATTTATTTAACAAATATTACTTTGATTCTTTGTTTAAATGTTGTCAAAAAGACCCTGCACCTAGTAATCACAGTTTTGGCCTGAAAAGACCTTTCTGTTACAAAGAAGTGGATCTTTTGTGGGAAAAGAATTGAGAAAAATTCTCTTAGGATTGGCTGTTATATGAAAGAAAAAAATTTTCTCTTTCTTCTCCAAGCTGGTCTTCCCAATTCTAAAAAAACCACATGTGAACAGATTTTATTTCTATGATTTTTTTGGGGGGGGATCATTCACTGGTTATCTTAGTAATTTTAATTTAAAATAGCTCATTTGATTTATTGATTCTAAAATCTAGCCCTAAAAAGTAAAAAATAAAAGACAGAAATATTTAGGTTTGACCATTGGGTTATGTTTGTTACATAAGTCAGTGTAGAAAGTTAAGGCAAAAATCACCTACAGAATTTAAAATATGAACATATTTGTCCATATAGTAGGAATGCCAACTGATTTCTGCATCTCACAGCAGCTGGATGTGCTCAAATGAGCAGGTGAAATTTTACACAGTATATAAATTGATTTTATTGTCCAGTAGCATTTTTACACAAATACCAATACAAAAGGAGCAATAATAAAAATTGAGGATTGCAAATGGACTTTTGCAAAATTAAAAAAAAGAAAGTGATTTATGGATCTGATGTTAGAAAGGGAAAATTATAGAAAGAAGGAAGTTATAATTCAATCTTAGAGAGAGGAGATAAATATATAAATGTACTTATAACTGTTGTTAAGAAGATCAGAAGCCATTTCTTTTTTTTCTATTCCTTCTTTTTCTTTCTTTCTTTTTCACTTCTTATTTCTTTTCCCTATTCTTTCCTTCAGTTCAAAATTTGTATTGTTTTTGTTCAATGGAAAACTTATTTGATTAAAAAAAAATCCGATAGAATCACGTACAACTAGCGTCAGAAACGCACACGCGCGGCGTTCCTAGGGAGCTCTGAGACGGGGATCGGTTTTTTGGCTGTTTCCCAGCCGCCTGGAGCGCCGGAGGCCGGGAGAGACTCACAGACGGTAGCGGAATCCCCGACGAACCGGAGGAGGCAAAGAACGCGGCAGGAAAGCCAGAGGGGACACAAGCCGGAGACGGAGAGGCTGGCTGCGGCCGGCCCGAAGACACGAGGAGCTGGCACAAGCAATGGAGGCGAGGGAAGAAGAAACACGGAAGCAGTAAGGAAGGAGAAGGTGGGGGAAGACCCAAGAAAGAAGTACCCTGGACAGCTGAGGGACTGGGTGAGTGAACTGGAGCCCCAGGGGTACAGCAGCGGCCAGAACTTAATAGGGAGGAAGGAGGGAGAAGGAGAGAAAGGAGAGCAACGGAGGGGAGACGGAAGACAGGAGAACTACCTGGGACGCTATAAGGGGAAGGCTGAAGGGAGTTGGAACCAAAAGCGGACAGAATACAGCAGAACGTGGTCTGGGAAAGAAAGTAAAGAAGGGCAAGAAGGAGCCAGAAAAGTGCGAAGGGAAGAGATAGGCTGGCAGATTATAGCGTGGAAGAAGCCAAGGCAAAGCTACTGAACTGGCTCCCTGATCACAGAACTGCCTGAATACTGACTCTTAGCCCTGAACTGCTTGAATCCTGAGCCTTCTCCCTGAAAGATCAAAATACTGGATCATCATCAGAACACAGTCTGGTGATTAATTTGGTTTAATTTGAAAATCAAAGAAAAGCCTGGCCAACAGGAGGCTGAGCTCAAGATGGCCACCAAGCAGACCAAACTGATACCCCCAAAGGCAGCTGCACCCTCCCCTGCTCAGCTCCCCAAAACACCAGGGACTAATCTATCTGCCCTCCCATCCTCCCACATACCTACAGGCCCCCAGACCCCCCCATCAACCCAGGCCCTCCAGTAACACATATGATGAAAGAAATAAAAGAGATGATAGAGGCATTGGGAAAAGGGTGGAGGGAATGGATAAAAAGTTGGAGGAAATGGGCACAAGGATGGAGAGACGGTGCAAAGATATAGAACAGAAGCTGGAGGAACAAGGCAGAGATTTAGAGAAGAAGTGGGAAGAACAAAGCAGAGCGGTGACTGCAGACCTGGATCAAATCAAGGAAACAATGCAAACACACAACAAGAGAATGAGAGATGAAATTGAAAAAAATTTCAAGGAGATCTGGGAGAGGGTTGAAAAAAGGATGGAAGAGGTGGAGAGTCACATGGAGGGACAAATAGCGGAGATGAAAAGTGTGGCTCAGGACCAATCAACTATGATGCAATACTGGCAGATGGCGACAGCAATCAGATTTAGGGGATTGAGAGAGACAACAAACGAAAACCAAAAGGACCTGAAAAGAATCTTCGTAAAAGCCCTGGCAAAATTTCTGGGAGAGGAAGCCGAAAATATTTCGTGGCAAGTCGACAGAATACACAGAGTTAACTCATGGATGGCAGCAAACAGACACCTACCAAGGGACGTGGTCATCTATTTTGCAACAAAGGGGCTCCGGGACTTTATCTCCACAACCTCCTACAACAAGAAATTATATGTAGAGGAGCAAGAGGTGGCAATACTGAAAGAGATCCCCCCGAAGATGTTACGAGACAGAAAAGATTATAAGTTCCTGGTCAATGAACTGAGAACACGCGCTCTACAATATCAATGGGAAGCCCCAACTGGAATATCACTATTCTATAAAAGCAAAAGATACCATCTGAACTCAATCCAGAAAGCCAAAGAATTTCTTGAAAAGGAACTGAAGGCGGAAGGACGTCAACCCACAACGAGGGACAACATAGATGGGCCACACGAAAGAGGAAGGGACTTAGAACAATGAGCAAACTACTCAGAAGCACAGACAGCCGCAGCAGCAGGAGAAGTGAAAGGACCACCTCGGGATGCGACTGCACAGAGAATAGATGGCAATAAAAACAAGGAAGCAGGGCAGAATACAGAGTCAAGGCAACTAAGGTCTACTACCAAACGCACAGACCAGCAAGAAAAGATCCCACAAAACAATATGAGCACCAACACGGATACCATGGGAGCGAGACCAAGGAAGAAAGCAGGGGAAAAAGCAGAAGCGGTCTGGCAGGAGTATCCTGAAGCCGATCATGGCAACTAAATATTTGACTTGGAACGTTAACGGGTTAAACTCCCCACAGAAAAGGAAGAAAATATTTCAGTACCTGAATCAAAGTAAAAATGATATAATTTGCCTACAAGAAATGCACATCAGAGCGGCGGACCAGAAATATTTAATCAACAACAAACTAGGCACACAATTTGTTGCAGTGGCAGCAGGAAAGAAGAATGGAATTGTTATATATGTAAAGAAACATATAAGAACTAAGCCAATAGAGTCGGACTCCCAAGGTAGATACCTAGCAATCGAAATAATACAGGAAGATAAGAAAATTCTGGTGATGGGCATATATGCACCAAATCAACAACAAGGAAAATTCTACAAAATGATACACAAGAAGTTAACACAACTCAACTACATATCATGTATTATAATGGGAAACTGGAACGGTGTCATAGAGATCATCCTGGATAAAAAGAAGACTGCACCTAACCCGCAAAAACACTCCAAGTTGCCTAAATCCTTCTTCGACATAAAGGAGGACCTCGAACTGACAGACATTTGGAGGGAAAGACACGGCAAAGAGCAAGAATTCACATTTTTCTCAGACAGACATCAATCATTCTCCAGAATTGACTTTATATTAACAACTAGCGACTTGCTGGTTAGCCTAAAAACGGTGAAAATCCTACCCAAAGTACTATCAGACCATAACCCGGTATGGATGGAATTAAGACATGGTCAGAAACCTAGGAGATCCTGGAGAATTAATGAAAACCTGTTTAAACACAAAGAAAAGGTGGCTGAATGCAAAAATGCTATAAAGGAATTATTTAGCATAAATATGAAAAATGAGACACCTATAGAAATGATATGGGACGCCAGCAAGGCATATATGCGTGGGATTCTCATGGACATGAATAAAAGGCACCGTTGTAAACAAGAACAAAAAAGAAAGGAGCTAGAAGATGAGATAAGTAAGAAAGAGCAGCTATTAATAAAAAGACCGGAGGACAAAGTCACCAAAGAAGGAATCAAGATTCTAAGGAAACAATTTGACTTGTTGTTGGCAGACCAAGTGGCAAGGAATATACAATACGCAAAACATAAGACATTCTGTAATTCCAACAAACCTGGTCGGTGGCTGGCTTATATCTTAAGGAAGAAGCAGAAATCCCGCATAATTGAAAAGATAGAGTACAAAGGCAAGGAAGAATTTCAACAGGAAGCCATCAAGAAAGCTTTTACCGAGTTCTACTCAAAGCTATACGCCGAGGAGAAGACACAAGACAAGGAGATAGATAAGTTTTTACAAAATGAAAAGTTATTGAGAATCACCGATGAACAAAGAGATGGCCTGAATGCCTTGATCACAAAAGAGGAAATACATTCAGTGATCAAACAACTGAAAAAGGGAAAATCGCCCAGGACGGATGGGATAACAGCGACCTACTACAAGCATCTCCTAGAGGAAATGATAGAACCCCTCAGAAAATTATTTGTCAACATACAAGAAGGAGGCCAAGTTCCACCGTCATGGAAAACAGCCTACATCTCTCTAATCCCCAAAGAGGGAAAAGATAACGCACAACCTGAAAATTACAGATCCATTTCACTATTGAACACAGATTACAAAATCTTCGCAAAAATTTTGGCCAACAGATTAATGACTGTGCTACAAAAAATAATCCACCTGGATCAAACTGGATTTATACAAGGACGTCAGATGAAAACTAATGTAAGACAACTGCTGAACATAATAGAGTATTTGGACAGGCACAACCAGGTGCCCGCTACTCTCATGTTTGTGGATGCAGAAAAAGCCTTCGACAGACTGAATTGGCCGTTTCTGTCAAAACTGGTCGGGGGGATGAAAATGGGAAAACAGTTTCTTAACTCCATACTGGCAATTTACCAGAAACAAACAGGCCAGATCATTGTGAATGGAGACTTAACAGACTCATTTAACATAGAAAGAGGCATGAGACAGGGATGCCCGCTATCACCCTTGCTATTTGTTTTAACACTGGAGATTCTACTGAACAAGATAAGAGCGGCAGAGGACATAAAAGGCATACGGATTAGACAACAAGACTACAGACTATGTGCCTTCGCGGACGACCTGCTGGTGACAATGGCGCAACCAGCACAATCAGCTAGGAGATTGATGGAGATAATGAAAGATTATGGTAGGGTATCAGGCTTCAAAGTAAATATATCTAAGACGAAGATGCTAGTTAAAAATCTAGACAACAAAGCAAAACAGGACTTGGAAAGAATAACGGGTTGTGAAATAGTTAAGAAAGTTAAATACTTAGGAGTGGAGATAGAAGCAACGAATGCGAAATTATACAAAAATAATTACGTGGTGCTGTGGAACAAGATACAAACAGATCTAGACAGGTGGAAAACACTACAATTGTCCCTGCTGGGCAGGATAGCGGCAGTAAAAATGAACGTATTGCCAAAATTTCTATTTCTCTTTCAAATGCTACCCATTCTCAAAAAGGATGTGGACCTGGACAAATGGCACAAGGGCATCAACAGATTTATTTGGGATGGCAAGAAACTGAGGGTTAAATTAAAAATCATCCAGGATACAAGGAAGAGAGGGGGTTTAAAAATGCCCAATCTGAAGTTATATTACTACGCCGCGGCGCTGGTGGCGCTGAGTGACTGGATCAACATGACGAACGACAGAATATTGAATGTTGAAGGGCATGGTCTACTATACGGCTGGCACGCATACCTGGTGTATGACAAAAAGGCTGACAAGAACTTCAGGGAGAACCCACTAAGAACCCCGTTGTTGTAGGTCTGGAAGAAATATAAGTACCTTCTACACGATAAGATCCCCATCTGGACGATCCCCGGGCACGCAATAGGGGACATAAACATATCACAAGGACAGGAAGTGGTACCCTATAGTAAACTTGAACTGGAAGAAGAAAACGTGTTTTCATTAAAGCCACCAAATACGCTAGCAGATGAAGGAATAGGGGGTACCTGGCTATCATATTTGCAACTGCAGTCTAGGTGGCAAAAAGATCTGAAGAAGGGCTTATCCCTTACAGATGAGAATTTAATTGAGCAGGTTAGAGAGCAGGGGATCATGCATATCAAACGAGTGTACAGTGTACTGATAGAAATTGACTCTGAAACTGTACTAGTCAAGAACTGTATGGTGAAGTGGGAGCAAGATTTTGGGCAACCTATCACGATGGAAACGTGGGAGGGAATCTGGGTGAGAAATGAAGAATTTACGAAAGCGCAACATTTAAGGGAAAAATTCTATAAGATGTTCTATAGGTGGCATCTAGATCCGAAAAAATTATCACATATCTACCCAGACACCCAACCTAAATGTTGGAGATGTGGTAGTATGGAGGCTACATATTTTCATGTATGGTGGTCATGTAGGAAAATTAAAGCCTTCTGGAGAAAAATATGGTGGACACTCCAAACTATTTTGAAAAAGTGCATTGAATTTCTACCTCAGGTGTTTTTGTTAGGGATCATAAAAGATTGCACTACCACGGAGACGAACTTAATTCTGAACTTAATCACAGCAGCAAGACTGCTGGTGGGACAATACTGGAAGAAGCCAGAAATACCACCTATTGAAGAATGGACTTTGAGAGTAATAAATCTGGCAGAAATGGCGAAAATATCGGCATATTTGAAGGATCGCTCAAATGAACAATACATGATAGACTGGAAACAGTGGATAGAATACATTCAAGAGAAACACCAATCAAATAAAATGTACCTGGCGTATAGCTGAGGCTTGACGTGAGGAATGAAGAATGTTTACCAAATTTGAATTGATTGTATTGGGTTGGATAGCAGGTAGCTTGAACTTTCCCCGGGTTTATGTATACAAAGACCAATACTTACTGTTGTATTTTATGATTTATGGTGAATGTTTTTTAGTATGCTATTATGATTAATGTTGATTGCTTTAATAAAAATTTTATATATATAAAAAAAATCCCAGCAGTATATCCATATGTTAAAACAACCTTATAATTGGTTACAATTAAAAATCGGCAGGAAAAACCAGGGTTAGCTTTTCTAACTATAAATGACCTTGTTAACTTCAACAAAAGAATGTTGCTGAAAATAAAAATAGGGGCAGTCTGTCATAATAAAACCAGGAAAATGTAATGCATCAGGGGATTTCGTAACTGTGCTTTTCACCAAATTCTGAAAACTGATCAAAAACCTTTAACAGTGATCCTTTCACACAGTGATCATTTGAAGTGGGTTAGACTGAAATAGTCTACCTCAGAAAAAGCTATCCAATACAGGTAGTTCTTGACTTACAACAGTTCATTTAGTGACTATTCAAATGGCACTGAAAAAAAGTGACTTATGGCTGTCTTTCACACTTTCACACCATTCCAACATCCCCGTGGTCAGATGATCAACATTCCAATGCTTGGCAATTAACTCATATTTACAACAGTTTGCATGTCCCAGGGTTATATGATCACCTTTTGTGACTGTCTGACAAGCAAAATCAATGGGGAAATCAGATTCATTTAACAGAACAGTGGTGTTACTAATTCAACAACTGCAGCAGTTCACTTAACAAATGTGGCAAGAAAACTCATAAAATGAGGCAAAACCTAACAAACTTCTCACTTAGCAACAGAAATTTTGAGCTCAATTGTGTCCATAAGCTGAGGACTCTCTGTATGTTTCTGTGGCCAAAGATGGACTTGGCCCTTAGCTTAGTTCCGCGGTGGCGAACCTATGGCACACATGCCACTGGTGGCACTCAGAGCCCTCTCTGTGGACACGCACACCATCGCCCCAGTCCTAGACGTTCCGCTGGGTTTTATAAAACCTTTTCGCTTTAGGCCTCCGCCGCCATGTGCAAAAAAAAAAGGTCCAATCAATCAATCAATTTCAACTTCTCACAGGGAAAAAAAAGATCTTGCAAATTTGGAATTGATTGAATGAACTTTTTAGTCCCACCCAGTCTGCTGTTACCACCGCAGCCACGCCCACCCAATGGGCCACACCCACCCAACGGGCCACGCCCACCTGGCACTCGACAATGCATAAGTAGGTTTTGGGTTGCAGTTTGGGCACTCGGTCTCTAAAAGGTTCGCCATCACTGGCCTAGTTTATGTCAGAGTGAAAATAACAAATTAAATCTAAATAGCATTATATGCTGATCCAAAAAATCAGGGAGGGAGGGAGGAAAATGAGGGAGGGAGGGAGGGAGGGAGGGAAGGAAGGAAGGAAAATGGCTTTGATTTTACGGTAGGAAGTGCATCTTGCCCAGTAAGGGATACAAACTATTACAAACTTAAGAAGGAACAGGGAACATTTGACCTGAAACTTTCATTTCTCATACATCAAATATATGAATGTTTTCCAGGAAATGGAGGGTAGTACTAAAAACCCACTCCACATTCTAATAATATACCCTTCAATGTGTTAATCTTTCAAGATACTCACTGCAGTTCTCTCCCACCTTTTCTTCCCCATTTCTGCTGGATAATGATAGGGCTGCTATTCCTCTGATATAAATATACTCATTTATATCCATAGTAGTGTTCATCATTCAGTTGTAAAGGGGACGTCACTGAAATGATGCAAAAGGCAAGCAAGGTGGAAACCAATTATTCCTGAGCCTAATACAACTGCTATAGAAACATCTGGCTTCTCAAGGAGAGGAAAAGAATGGACCAAATCTGTTAATTTGAAAGGAAGGGAGCTCAAGGCCTGGAATGTAAACTTTATAGCACACAGAGAGAGTTTTGTGTTGTGTATGCAACAGGCAGATCCTCTGCATGCATATAATTTCTTTCTTGTTTGTAGTAACATAACTTATTTAACTGCATTCAGTTTGTGAAGCTTCTGCTGATAGCTAGTTGCTGATTGCTGAGCAGTTTCTTGAGTATCTGTTTCCTAGTGCGAAGTCTGACAGCCTGGAATTGCAAGGTGAATCCAAATTTAGTGATACTTAAAATAATGCTTGGAATTTGTATTTAGCCATGAGTGACTTGTTCCATTGCTTTCACTGGATGATTCCAGCATGACTATGAATGGATGAAACAAATATCTAGGAAACAAAAATAAAATAGAATAAGGCAATAAAAGAATGTCTTGGCTGAGATTGATTCCTATTTTTGGAATGTCCCTCTGAATATTAAAATTTTCAGTTGTGGCATTGACTATTCTTTGAAATGTGAGAGTATTCCGAATACATTCTAACATTGTGGGAAAACACACAAAGTTTTATCTGAAGATCTAAAATAGACATTTTCATTTAAAACGTTTGGTCTCTGAATTATTATAAAAACTTTGGAAATCTTTATGAAGTGTTAGTCTACACTAGAGCATGAAGTTAAAATGGATATTTCTTGAGTTTGATATTACAGGTTGGGTATACAGTATGAATATATTAATAGTAATATAATACCTGCTTTGTACACATGCTCCAAGATTAATATGCTTTGGTAGAAACTTTGATTTCATCAGTTTAAATGTAGGTCTTAATCCCACAGTCACTCATTTTATTAAGTGAATGTTTGAAAAGCCCAAATAGAAATATAGCTCTATTTCTTGATATTACCATAATTGTTAACACTTAAATATGGACTTCAAAAGTTAATGTAAATGGACCAGTCTGTGGTTTATTAACTGAGGCAAAATAGCCAATAGCAGCTCCCAGGCACACAATTAAGAAGCATACTTGGCACCTGACACCAATTTTTTTTAGTTTGTTCTCCCCTCTGTGGTACTAGCAGTGTAATACAACTCACAATATTTGCTGCCCTTTTATGGTACTAAAAAATTAGTTAGCCAGTTTTTTTTTATCCTGCCTTTATTATTTTTACAAGTAACTCAAGCTGGTGAACCTTCCTACCGGTAACTCTTCTTCCTCCTACCATTTTCCTCCACAACAGCAATCCTGTGAGGTGGGCTGAGCTGAGGGAGAATGTCTGGCCCAAAGTCACCCAGCTGGTTTTCATGCCTAAGGTTGGACCCACAGACTCTAAGTTTCTGGCCTGGTAACTTAACCACTAGACCAGGAGTAGGCAACCTTGGCTCTTTTATGACTCATGGACTTCAACTCCCAGAATTCCTGAGCCAGCTATAAAAAAGCCAAGGTTGCCTACCCCTGCACTAGACCGAACTGGCTCTTCTTTTCCTATGATCAAAGGATAGGGTCATGGTATCATGGTTATTAAAAACTGGTAATATACCAAGACAAAACGTTTAACTTAAGCGTTTTATTACTTGGGTTATTTGATCCTGATGCAAGTACAGCTTCTGAAATTTATTTATTTGTTTGTTTAAAATATTTATATAGCTACCTGCCTTTCAATCAACCAACTTCACAGTGGTTAGCAATTCTGTAGGAATTAGTTATGGCTCTTAAAGCAGTAACTCTTCTTAATGTAAGGCAGTAGCAGTGGTGGGATTCAGCCGGTTTGCACCACTTTGGCAGAACCGGTAGCTAATTTGTTGTTGCCCAGGCCCAGAATGGACTTCCAGAAGTGGCATCCACACAGAGAACCAGTTGTTCACATACTTTAATCCCATCATTGGCCAGCAGTAATTAAAGTGTGATAGTGTAGTAGTTAAGCTATTGGACTCGGAAGTATTGGAAGTCCACCCTTAGCAATGGAAGGGCCACAGAGGACTTTGTGTCAGTCACATTTTCAGTCCAATTTACCTCATGGGATTGTTATTGAGGTGAAAAATTGGAAGAAGAAGTTCTACGTATGTACACCACTTTGAGTTCCTTGGATAGGACAGGCTGTAAAGTGAACATTTCGTAATAAAAATAAATAGAATATGAAATTCAAAGAAGGTGATGAAATGGATATCAGTTATTCATGTAGTCTTTGGAATAAAGAGCATGAATAGTAAACCAATGGAGGTTTGCATCAAACAAGATGCATCTAATTTTCTTAAGATGATATTAATATAACAGGTTTTATTGCAAGTATATTAAATACCTCCAAGGCTGATGAAGGTGGTTGAACTCATTCTGCTCTTGCAGATGTAATTTGGGAGTTGGAAAGTTAATTCACATGGCTTAGTCTTACCCTATTTGTGAATTTTGGTCTGACATCAACAAAATTGTTAATATTACTCTGAAACACTTAGTATATACCAGTGGTGGCGAACCTATGGCACGGGTGCCAGAGGCAGCACTCAGAGCCCTCTTTGTGAGCACATGCACCATCGCCCCAGTCCTAGGCCTTCAGCTGAGTTTTATAAAAACTTTTCACTTTAGGCCTCTGCCACCGTGTGCAAAAACAAAAAAAGGTTCAATCAATCCGTCAATTTCAACTTCTCGTGGGGAAAAAAAAGATCTTCCAAAGTTGGAATTGATTGGTTGAACCTTTTAGTCCCACCCAATCTGCCGTTACCACCGCAGCCACACCCACCCAATGGGCCACACCCACCTGGCACCTGACGGTGCATAACTGGGTTTTGGGCTGCAGTTTGGGCACTCGGTCTCTAAAAGGTTCGCCATCACCGATATATACCAAAGACTCATATGTTCTTTTGGTCTATTTCCTTAGTATTAGAACTCTTATCAAGAAATGTGAATTTTTCAGGCATGGGGAAGTGGGGAGTTAAATAATTATGCTACTACCTTGGGAGGTGAAATGTATTCCTGATTTGGAACTGTAGATTATTGATATGGAATGTTTATCCACATTTGAATTAATCCTTTATTGACAAACAGGGAGAAAAAGTGTTTTTAGTAATATAGTGAAAACCTTTGGAGCTGCTTTGGGTATAACCTTTCAAAGAGTTTTTCTTCCACACGCCTCTTTTAAAAAAAATTGGCAATTGTATTGATTCTTTCAAGCTCCTTTATGCATTTGTACTTTTCTTTGGTTGATTAGTTTAGTACAATAAAATGGTATTAATAATAAGAAGAAATAGTTTTAAGGTTCTATACTATAAGGAAACAAATTATCTTTGTGATAGTTTGAAATCATTTAAAAGCTTTCCACAAGCATGCAACTGTGTTGTTGTTGTTGTTTTTTTACAAATTTACATATGAATTAATAAGAGGTGTTCCTTTTCTGGGTACTTTTATATGAGTAAATCAGTGTGTAATCTTATAATAGGATTAATTTATTACAAAGGGGAAGGAGAAACATTGTAACGACAATTAGAGTGAAACGGTATCATAAAACGGATACCGTGACATTGGAGGGCTTATAATAATCAGAAAAGGGCTTCTGATAATTAAATGTTGCGCCTATTGGTGCAATCTTGAGTTTCTGCAGAATTAAGCTTGCTAAGGTTTTATTCTGTAAGTGTATTTTAATTCAAGTGGTCTTAGTGAAGAACTCCAACATCCAACAGTGCCCATCCCCAGCTGGAAAAGCCCAGTTCTTCAAAATGAAAAGTTAAAGGAAACTCAGAGGAATTTGTCCAAGTCCAGAGGCATCACAGGTTTCAACACAAGGGAGAATAAAAGAAAGTACCTTCTTTTTTTTTACTATAGCCTGTTATTCTTCTTTCAGTAGCTATAAATTGCTAAACTAGAGCACTAAACATGTTCAGGGGGAAAAAAAGTATATTAAAAACAAAATTGCTCATGATTCTCATATTAGTAATCCTGGCAGAGTGCCTTCCTTGATTGTAAAAGGAAATTGTGCATTTAATTATTTAATTATGTTTCTAAAGTAATCTGGCTTCAAATGAGAAACTTAGCTTTTAAAGGATATTTCTGTCATTTATGATGTCCGTGTCTTTTTTTAAAAAAAATGCATTCGCACCCCACTTTTTAAAAGGGCAAGAAGTATAGTTGCTGCCTAGGAAAAAAAAATATATATTATATCGTTTAGTCCTTCAACTATCCATTTAGAATGAGCTCCTCCAGTCTGCTCAAATAGTGCATAAATAGAGCTGACAAATCTCTCCATTCAGGTCACGGAGATGAGGAAATAACCTGAATGATATGCGGGAACCAGGACTATATTCTGATGGGCTTTAAACTGAAATAGCGCAATTTGAAGTCAATTAAGCCACACAGCTTCTTGGCTGCATAATGGAAAGGAAGTCATTTTAATAAAATTAACACTGGAAAAGAGGAGAAGATTGTGGCCAAGACGGCAGTGAAGTTCAACCATAATAGGAAGTTCGGGGAATAAGACTGCCAAAAGGACGCAGATTTATTCCTGGTGTAAATTTAAAGGGCTTGAAATGGGCTCTGCTTTTCATTGTGGCTTGCAAAGGACTCGAAGCTTCTGTCCAAGACTGCAAAAGATCTATCAGTCTGGCAGGAGAGATGCTCCTGCAACATTTTGTGCAGAGAACAAACATTACTGCTACTGTTGTTAAGGCCTACATGCGCAATGCATCGTTCAAGGATGCCCATGGGTCAGCATCCCAAACTACATTAGACCGATGCCCTGATTTTCTCACCTGTTGGTATTGTGCCAGGAATATAGGCAGAACTAGTTTAGCAATCACATTTGAGAACAGCAATTTGGTCATTAAGTGAAGCAGTTGCTAAGTGAAACCACAGCTGACTTCCGGTCTTGCGCAGCAGCGCAGCAGTTGAGGGGTTCGGGGCTCCATGCCCTTCGGCTGATTTTCTTCCTCTTAGGGGACCCTAAATGGGCCAGAAGCCACTCCAAAGAGATGGCAAAGAAGAAAGAAAGTCCCGGGGACCACAAAGAGACAGCAGTGGACCTGACTGGTCCAGGAGAAGCCTTCCAGAAACCAACAGGAGAAAGGCTAGCCTAACTTCAGAGTCTAGCCCAAGCTACAAGCAACCAAAGTCAAAAGCACTACTTTAAGCTGATTGTAAACATTGCATTTGAATCTGGGTAAGAACATTGATTTTCTCTATCCTACTTATCAACTTTCCTGAAGAAAAAAAAAATCCCAAGAAGCAAAAAACCTCCAAAAGTGAAGGAAGGGGGATCTTTGCCCCGCCCTTTTACTAATGGAAGCAGCGAATTAAACCTTTTATGGAAGACCAAAACATATTGAAATGAAATGAAATGACTATAAAACCTAAGTTTGGATAAGTTTGAAATTGCTGAATGGTTAAGATTCTCATTTTTCTAAGTGAAACCACAACTGTGCTTAGGGTCTTATTTCAGCTTTCTTTTGCTTTACTGACCCGCAAAGGTCATTCATGAAAGGACTGGTCACAAGGTTACTTTTTTAATCACCGTTGCAACTATGAGGGGTCACTAAACAAGGAAGTCACCTAGCAAGGACTATTTGTTCAGCCCACCAGAATCCCTTTTGGGGCTCCCAGAGAAAATAGTCCCTTTCAAAAATGTCCCCCCTTCCTATTTTTGGAATTTGGGTGCAATAAAAGAAATAAAATGGGTCTCTTAAACCCCTATAAAACCCCAATGGACAAATCATGTCCATTTTGGGGGTTAAGCCTCTTGTACAATTTTGGGATGCAGTTCTGAACTTTCTGAGAAAAGCCCAAAAGATCTCTCCTACTACAATGGTCTCCAGCATACAACAGTTTGTTTAGGGACTGTTCAAAGTTACAATGGCACTGGAAAAGGTTACTTATGGCCATTTTTCACACTTACAACTGCTCTAGCATCCCCATGCTTACATGATCAAAATTCAGATGCTTGGCAATTGACCCATTGGTTGCAGTGTCCCGGGATCACAAGATCACCTTTTGCAAACTTCTGACAAGCAAAGTCAATGGGGAAGCCAGATTCACTTAACAACTGTGTTACTAAGTTAACAGCTGCTGCGATTCACTATGGCCAGAAACATCGTAAAATGGGGCAAAGCTCACTTAACAACTGTCTCACTTAGCAACAGAAATTTGGCACTCAGTTGTGGTCAGAAGTCAACGACTACCTGTACAATATAAGATGAACACCTTGGCTTTCTATCCCTTTCACTAAACCATTTGACTCTTCTACATCCTGACTTGATCAGGATTATTCTCATTTGGTGTTCCAATCCAGTATTCCTGGCTGGTTTACAATGAAGTCTCAATGGGTAGAATTGTACTGACCCACAAAGGAAAAGCATGTGAAGAAAGAGCAAGTTTTGTCAACGGCTCAACTCTTTGCCTAGGGAAAGGCACTGTGGGTTTTAAAAGAGTCACTTCCTTGCACAAACCCTCCAGTCATGATCTTTTGTTCAGCTTTAACTGATGGAAAACAAAACCACTTCCAGGAATGCAGTTGCCCTGAAAAATATGGAGCCACCTGCATAGAATCAGGACAGGCCATGCCAGAACTAAGGCAAAGCTCCTTAAGTGGGGAATGGCCAAGAACCCACAATGCAACTGTGGTGCACTGGAACCAACTATAACAGAGGTCCCCAACCTTTTGGGCACCAGGGACCGGTTCCATGGAGAAAGATTTTTCCGCAGACTGCGTAGTTTTGTGTGCTGCCTGCATCCCACGGATGGGGCTCTGCTTGTTTGTGCGGACCGGTTGCTGGCATGCAATGGCCCGGTACTGGTCCATGGACCAGGAATTGGTCCCTTGAACTATAACACTTATAGCTCAAGAATGTCCACTCAGGAAATTTCAAGGCACCTGGGATGATCTCACCACAGCCGTATCAGAATCAGTTAAACAATTAGCCTCCTTAGATACAGAAATGTAACATCTATTCCATTATAATTCCATCACTCCATATTATGGTGATTCTATTATGGTTTAATCTTAGGTTAATTTATTATCTCCTATATTGTATTGTCCACATATTATTCATAGATAGATAGATAGATAGATAGATAGATAGATAGATAGATAGATAGATAGATAGATAGATAGATAGATAGATAGATAGGCTGATGCTTTATTTAAATTAAATTTGCATATCAGGGATTGCATGACCTCTATAGATGCCATATGCTAAATAAATAAATAATGAATGATAAATCTCATTCTTGTTCTCTCCTGACCATACCAACCTTTTCCCTGACATCGTCTTATTATCCTTTCATACAATTAGAAGAAAATCTCACTTCAAGTCATGCTCAGCTCCTGCACAAATAGCTTTTTTGGCAGCAGAAGAGCGGTTTGCCACTGTCTTCTTCTGGGGTGTGTGTGTGTGTGTGTGTTCCTTTGATATCTGAGTCTAGCCTACAGCTCTGGTCTTGCTTCTAGGTCTGAGTGGGTGTTCTGCATTTCATAAGATCTGCCTGCAAAAAGCCATTTTCCAGACAGCAACACTGGAGAACCCTTTAAAAAGGTCCTGTTGGTTTTAGACACGGCACTAACAAGTCAATGAGACCGGCTTTGTGATGGCATAATTTGGGATCCTCCTGGCATTGAGAAAGGGCAGAAATGGTGGGTGAATACTTGACTACATCTTCCTAGTGAGAACTTTCTGATTACAGACCCTAACTCTGAAGCAAGACAAAGTGCTGACATTTTTCAAGTAAGTTGTTATCTACGTGTCCAAATGAGTCAGGAAAGAAGTGAAATCAGATTGCACCAGTAAAAACAGATGTGTTCCTGAACCACTGTATCTTCAGTCCTCCCTCTCTGTCAAATGGTTTCTAGAAAATTGATATCTCTCCCATCTCTGGCAATCCTTCAAGATTTATACTTTAATACTCAGAATGAAACAGAACGGCAGCCTTTTGCTCTATGTCAACAACGGTTTTGAAACTGAAAGGAGAATATTAAAGCTTTCTTCCCTGAATTGCAAATATTTGTGTATCTCCAGCTTATACATCTAGGATATAAAATACATGCCTAGCCAAGGTCTTTTGGATCTGCATGGTGAAAGGGTTAGGTTAATTATGAAATAACAGAAAGTCCACTAAAATGTTTTTGCTGTATGCAGGTTTGATCAAGGTTAAAAGAGAGGTGGATAATTAAGACTTGATATTTCAAAATATTGCACATTACATGTTGATGTATACATTTCTCTTGAAAGGAGTGCAACCATTTCATAAGAAATTATGAAAGACACTTCCCTAAATTTCTCCATGCACAATTTAGTATTTGTTTTTATTTAAACATTATGAAACAGGAATTAAGAAGTTACCTTGAATAGCACAGACTCTCCAAATAGGTATCTTTTCCACCTGCTGAAGCCACTTCAAGTGAGAGTGGATAAGTTGTTTTCTGAAAGCCTATATTGCATCTTGGTTTATTGAAGTGTCCAAAGGTTTATAAGATCTTCAACTCAAGTTTTGATTGTTTTAGGTAACTACCGTCACTTCTCATCAGTATTAAAGGCAGGGATCAAACTGAGATACTCAGGAGACCAATACAGACTTTTTAATGTACAGAGCAGCTCAGTTCTGTCACTGTATACAATCTTCTCTCTCAAAGCCTGATAGAGGTTATGATATAAGGATGCCCTGTATTGTCGTTGTTGTTATTATGGTTGGTCAAACAGTCAGCCAGATGGATTTTGCATTTTTATCCACCTCCCTGGTCCTTCTCTGGGACCTGGAATAGGAAGATATTCCTGCTTGGTGGTGTTAAAAGTATCATGGCAGAATGTAAGCTGTTCCAAGTGAAGCTGCCTTTTGCAATGGACTGATGGTGGATTTTGTCAATGCCACCTGTTGATCAGTGGTGTTCCAGATGTTTTGGGATAAATAAATAAAATGTGAGGTATAGTGGATCAGGACAACAGATGAGACAATTTGTGAATTATGTTCCTGCAACGGAATGACATTCTGGGATTCATTTGTTTTATGCCACAGCCTGATTGCCCTAGATAGGCTCAGCCTTCTGGCATCAGCATCATTACTCTGTTTTCATCAGTTTGGATTCCCATCTGCTTCAAACTTCCCATATTTCCTCCAACATTGTAAGGTGGAGGTGGGATAAAGGTTTTCTCCTTACCCCATTATAACCAAATGGCTGCTGGCATTCCCCCCCCCTCTATCCAAAGGGGCCACCACTGAACAACAAACAGCACCCATCAGCAAGGGCTGATTTTCGATGCACAGTAGATGAAGAAGACAAAAATAACAGAATAATAGAGTTGGAAGGGACCTTGGAGATCATCAAGTCTAACCCCCTGCTCAGGAAGGTTATCCAATCTCTTCTTAAATACCTCCACTTTTGGAGCACCTACAACTTCTGGAGGCAGGTTGTTCCACTGATTAATTGTTCTCATTGTTAGGAAATTTCTCCTTAGTTCTAGGTTGCTTCTCTCCTTGATAAGTTCCCATCCATTGCATCTTGTCCTACCTTCAAATGCTTTGGAGAATAGGTTTACCCCCCTCTTCTTTGTGGCAGCCCCCTAAATATTGGAACACTGCTAGCATGTCACACACCCCCGTCCTTCTTTTCATTAAACTAGACCAGCGGTTCTCAACCTGTGGGTCGCGACCCCATTTGGGGCCAAACAACCATTTCACGGGGGTCGCCAAACAACAAAGTCCGCCATTTTCTTTCCCCTTTTCCTTAGCTGTGCTACTCCCTCTTATTCTATTGGCTTTTGAAAGCTAATAGAATAGACTCTCTTGAATAGAGTCTAATTCTATTGGCTTTCAAAAGCCAATAGGAATTGTCCAGGCTATCTCTGCCCTGCTGAGCGCGCCAAAAGTCCCAGTCTGCAAACGGTGCTGCAAGTTGTCTGCAGCGAAGGCAAGCTGTCTGGAAGTTTCCACCCCTCCCTGCTGAGCAACTACTAAAACTGTAAGTAAAAGAGGGCCAGGTGTGGGAGGTGGGAGGCTGGTGGGTGCAGGGAGGGTTGCTGGTGCGTGTGGGGCCTGGCAGGTGCCTTACCTCCCTTGGGTTGGGCCAGCTGGTGGCCCAGCCGGTGGTCGCCCTGTGCCGTCACTGCCCCTTGCCAGCTATGCCTCGGCCGGTGCAGGGGGCAGCACCACGCATGCGCAGCGCTCCCGGGCAGGGAAATAGTCCTTGACTTCTGACCGGTTGGGGGGTCATCGACTTACGACTGGTTGGGTAGTCCTCGACTTACGACCGGTTGGGGGTCGCGGCATTAAAAAGGTTGAGAACCACTGAACTAGACATATCCAACTCCTGCAACCGTTCTTCATATGTTTTACCCTCCTGTCCCCTAATCATTGTTGTTGTTCTTCTCTGTACTCTTTCTGCAGTCTGAACATCTTTTTTATATTGTGGCAACCAAAACTGGATGCAATATTCCAAGTGTGGTCTTATCAAGGCATTATAAAGCAGCACCATCACTTAATGTGATTTTGATTCTCTCTCTGTTAATGCAAAAAACAAAAACAAAAAAACCCCAAAGAGTTGGGCTAAAGAGTCCTTCAACCTGGGCCAAATGTTATGTGCCAAAGTATTACGAAGCAAAAGGTAAAATAAATTGCAGTGGAGTTTTAAGAAATTTGAGTTAAAATCAAAGGAATTTCAACTGAGAAATATATAAATGGATATGAGAAATCTTAGCTTTTTTACCCTCCAGTATATCCCTTGGTAGCCATTTTGCTGCTTCTTTGCACAATACCCTCTCCTGCATTTCTATACAGGATTTACATTCCACACTGCTTTTTTAAAAAATCTGTTTACCCAACAAATTCTTCTACAGAGCCTTTGGCTTTGCTGATTTTTTTCCAAGTATATACAATTTGCAGACCTGGTGACATTATTTTCTACATCTATTTAAAGTTGATCTGATCTATTTTACAATGTTCTGCAGGATATGCAGAATCACTTTATATAAGTGCTAGAAAAATGTGGCCTTTTAACCGCCGTATCAGTTTATTAGGTTTTTAAAAATGTATTTGCTTTGCTATCAACAACAGTAAGCAGGAGGGGGGGAGGCGAAAACGACAGAAAATCCATTTGAGAGAGTAAATGGACTCTCTCTAGGTGCACATATACGAGTGAATGTATATAGGGAAAGTACTGTTAGGAGCACAGATTAGAAGAGGCACCTTTTAGCATTAGAATGACAAATCATAAAAGATGACACACTTTTAAAAAGATGATGTGCATTGGAGACTTTATTATTTCCTACCCAAAGCAAAAAAGAAAATTGGCTTAAACTGGAGAATCCAGTGGCTTGAAATTGGAATGCAAAATTTAGTTGTAGTGCTGCAGTAAATAAAAAAGAATTCAAAGCTGAGATGTGGGCTGAGGGAAGAGAAAATTGTGGGTTGGTGTTGTTGTTTTAAGAAAGAGTCTGACATACTTGCCAACCCTCTACCAATACTTGGAGTGACCTAAAGGCACTCTTGGTGAAGACTAATACTGTCTGCACTGGCTGCCGGTAGTTAGCAGGTTTGGAAAGCTCTTCCCATACGGAACCATCAATGTCTTCCAACTGTATTTCATTATGTATTACAATTTGACAATGCATTATTTTTTACTTTCATCCATCCACACAACACTGACTTGGTATCATCCCCAGATCATGATATAAGTACCCTTTATCTACTTTTTTGGGTGCCACAAAAAAAGCAGCCAGGCCCCAAATATAGAGAATAGGGAAGAGACTCAGGATCGTGATATTAGTAGTCCTTGACTTATGACCACAGTTGAGCCCAAAATTTCTGTTGCTAAGTGAGACAGTTGTTAAATGAGTTTTGGCCCATTTTACAACATGTTAAGTGAACCACTGCAGTGGTTCATTTGTTAAGTTAATAACACGGATGTGAAATGAATCTGACTTCCGCATTGAGTTTGCTTGCCAGTAGGTTGCAAAAAGTGATCACACGATGCCAGGAAACTGCAATTGTCACAAACACCTGCCAGTTGCCAAACATCTGAATGTTGATCACATGACCCTGGGGACGCTGCAATGGTCGTAAGTGTGAAAAATGATCATAAATCACTTTTTTCAGTGCCATTGTAACTTTGGACAACAATAACAACAACAACAACAACAACAACAACAACAACAACAACAACAACAACAACAACAACAACAACAACAATAATAATAATAATAATAATAATAATAATAATAATAATAATAATAATAATAAAGTTGGAAGGGACCTTGGAGGTAATCGAGTCCAACCCCCTGCTCAGGCAGGATGGTTGTCCAGTCTCTTCTTAAAAACTTCCAGTGTTGGAGCATTCACCGCTTCTGGAGGCAGGTTGTTCCACTGGTTAATTGTTCTAATTGTCAAGAAGTTTCTCCTTAGTTCTAGGTTGCTTCTCTCCTTGATTAGTTTCCATCCGTTGCTTCTTCTCCTGCCTTTAGGCACTTTGGAGAATAGCTTGACTCTCTCTTATTTGTGGCAGCCCCTGAGATATTTGGAACACAGCTATCATGTCCCCCCTCGTCCTTCTCTTTGTTAAACTAGACATACCCAATTCCAGCAACCATTCCTTATATGCTTTAGCCTCCAATCCCCTAATCATCTTTGTTGCTCTTCTCTGTACTCTTTCTAGAGTCTCAACATCTTTTTTATATCGTGGTGATCAAAACTGGATGGTTTGAATGGTCACTAAACGAATACTGTAGTTGTAAGTCAAAGACTACCTCTATAACTCAGATTCTCCTAAGAATTGCTAATGAGGAAAGACTTTGGGACTGGGACACGCAAAACATCCATACCCATGATTCACAACATTAAACTACAGGAGATCAATCTGTAAACAATCCATGATCATTGGAGAACTAACTGTCAAGAAAAAGAGATTCATGCAGATTTTCTCATCTAGCATGTAGGTTTGACCCAAAGATGCCTGAAGGATCTGAAGCGTTCATCAACATGACAAAAGCTGCAGCACACCATTGAGATCCTAGCTTCCTCCCTTTTGTTTTGAGTGTGATATTGCAACACACATACAAAAGGATTGGAACTTGTATTGTGACAGCATGATGCTGCTCTCATCATTTGCTTCTCTTTGGTACCCCCTTCTTCTACCAATGCCTCTGTTCTGATATCAAAGCTTTAATAGGCACAACTAAATATTACTTGGCTATCTTTGGGCTGTCATGCCATAGCTATTCTCCTCACCACACCATTTTTATTGAACTCAAAACTCAGCGGGGCAAAATTTAATATACAGTCTTCACCCATTTAATCACTGACATTGTTTTGATAATGACTGCTGTTGTTCTGTCCCAGAGATTCTCTTTCTAGCTTTATTGTAGAAATGGTGAAGATAGCAAAATGCCTAATTAGTGCATAATGCAATCCAGGGGAAAGAAGCATAAAAAAAGCTTTAATCTGGGGGGACACGACTAAGGCTTGAAATCAGAAAGGAGCAGATTGTCTCCATTGCTTTTTGATGTAGGTCAGAACCTCACTGCATCAACCTTCAGAGGAATATATCTAAAATATTGGTACCTGGGCAACTTTCTTTGGCTTTGACCTCAGTTACAAAAATGTTAGTTTCTTTCCACTTCAGTCTCGGCAGATAATGATGTGTTCAGGGACGAACCTCTGTCCCTCTTTTGACATTTTTGGAATGCTGAATGTTGTATTTTGATGGTAATGCATTCTGAAAAGAGGACAACTTGGCTCATTTAATAATGCAGCCTTCGTTTCCAGTTCGGGGTTTTAGCCAGCTTCTGGTGAAGCAATCTCTCCTAGCCAAATGCTTATCTATGTGGAGTACTAACTTCATTTTGCAATAGAGGGGAGAAAACAGAACCAGCTGAATGATAAACTCAGAATGATTCATGATGAGAACATAGGATGCATTACAGATGGGAGAATATTTGTGCATTATTTAGCAGCAATAATGCCTGAGTTCATACATTATGCAGATATCTTTATAATCAGGGAAAGGGGGGGCAGGACGGCTGCAGCTCTTTTAGATCTGCCATTAGCTACTTATTTGTATGTAACATTTAATCTGACACAGCGCCTCAGCCTGTCAATTGAGAAGGTTATCATCAGGAATTAATGAGGGCAGCAAAATATAAATAAAAAAGGTGATGAATCAGATTGTGACTGGGAGAGCGATCTTTTGAGAAGATATTGGCAACAAGTGAGAAGGGGCCTTGTGACAACCGATGCCCGTTCTTTTGTTTTTTTGTTTGAATTACAGCAGCTCCCTCATTTAGTCTTTCTGATACCTACCCAGGACTAGCGCAGAAAATGTGATTTGAACCAGTTCGTATACTCCAATTATAATATCAGCAGATCTGCACACAAGCAGTCAGAGAAATCACTCAGCCAGTCTAAAACATTCACATCTCTTTACAGAAAAGATACTTTGTTTTAGTCTAAAAACACAGCCATTAAAATCTTCAGCAGTTGTCAGGCGTGAAAGACCAGGACAACACGTGAAGTTCCAATTAAACTGATTTATTGCTCATGCCTATATGTAGGAATCTAATCAATTTACGATTAGCAATATTTTGGCACTGGATAAGGGTCAATGGACTTCAAGGGGAGTTGAATTTAGTCCATTTGTGCTGATTTCCTCCTTTGACTGTGCCTCCAGAGTCACTGTTTCCCCCCCCCCCTTTAATCAGTCTCTCTTTCTATCTATTGCAGGGGTTCTCAACCTTGGCAACTTTAAGACTTGTGGACTTCAACTCCCAGAATTCCTCAGCCAGCAAAGCTGGCTGAGGAATTCTGGGAGTTGAAGTCCACAAGTCTTAAAGTTGCCAAGGTTGAGAACCCCTGATCTATTGGATTGTTGTGGTCACTGAATGCACAAAAATGAAACTCAGCTAAAAACAGAATTACATTTTTTTTTTAAAAAAATGAAAGAACAGCAACTAAATCCATAATTAGAGCTCACCAAGCTATATTACATCTTGCAGGGTGAGCTTACCTGATACTGTATCTTAGCCCAAATGTCCAGATTTTTAAACTCTCCCTGAAGACTAACAAGGTTTGGGTTGGTTCTCCTCTTCCTTTTCATTTCATTTTATTTTATTTTATTGTTTGTGCCCCTAAAATGGTATCTCAAAATGGATTTAAAGCCATCACTATTTCAGAGTGCAATCATCTACATGATACAGAGCCTTCTCTGTATGGCCCTGATGTGGAATCTGATGTTCCCATGAACTAGATTTGGTTCCCTCCTGGCTCTCTTTTTATTTTACAGCAAAGATGGTTTCCTGCTTTTACAGATTTTCAGATTAAAAGAATAGATGGTGAAATTAATGGAGTTGATGGAAATGGTAAAATTGACTGCTTTGATTAAGAAAACAGGCTACCTACTTTTGTTTCTACTTGAAAAGCACTTTGGGATTTATTTATTTATTTTGCTTGAAACTAAAATAAATGAAACTTTAATTTTGGCATTTGCCAATCAGAACTATTTATGATTATGAAAAAAACCGTGTTACTGTTAATCTTAAAGTAAGAGGTTACTCTATGTTATAGTTGTATCTGTACCAAAGAAAGTAAGAAATTACTTATTTTTTATTTCCCTCCCCCCTTTGTTTTTCCTTTTCTGCACCCCTAACCTTGTTTCCTTCTTTGAAATTTATTTTTCTGTTTTTATATATTTTAGTCTTCATTGAAATGTGATAAAACCTTACCAAAAAAATAATAATGCTTTTCTCTTTTGCTTAACTGTTTTGCCACTCTCTGAGCAGGTGACAACACATGTCTTGACCTTGAAAGACTGGAGCTCAACAAAGTTAGGCCTGAGAGGCTACCAAGGAATATCCAGGACTGTAGGCAAGGTTGGCTAGTTCTTCTTACCAAAAGAAGACAATAGCAGAACATTTCTACACTTAAATACTTACACTGTTGTTTGTATGTTACCTTTTAAGCTTCACAATTCTGAAAAATTTAAATTGGAAAGCAGTTTTTAAATCCAACCCGAGCAAGGATTTTATAATCTGAAACGCCCATGACTGAAGCACTGTGTGCTGAGAAGAAAGTGTTTCCAAAGAGACACCAACTCAGAGAAGACCTGAAATATTCAACTGTAACACAAATCCTCTTTAGACCTTCTCAGGGCATATAAAGGCACAGTGAGAAATATGCTAGCTCTCGCCACCACTCCCTCTTCATCCTGACCATTCTTGTGTGTATAAAGCTCCTGTCTGCCTAAGGCAGCTTCTCTGTGGTGAGGAAATCAGCCCTTCCTTCCACCTGTTGAAAGAAAACATCTTCATCAGGGTTCAGTCCAAGCTGGGAATAAACAAAATGGAGACTGCTTTAGAAAGAAGGTTGTAGTTTATTGAAGAGCAGAACCACAAGACATATGGCTCTGGAGCAGCTGACCACATGTTGCTGGGAGTGGTGGGTTTTTATACCTTCTTGGGCTTTTGTGTTTGGAGTTGTTTCTGTTCCTGTTCCTGTGTCATGAACTTTGACCTGAGGTTCAGTGTGTCCTTTTGGTATTCTGATGGTAGTGGGTTAATCCTATTATTTCTTAAAGGTCATGTCCTGCTTCCCTGTGGCTGTGGCTGATGGCTGTGTCTGTGCTGGATTTTTTGGGTGAGGGGTTACTGATTCCAATTCTATCACTCTGCTATTATTAGCTATCAGTTTTGCTGCAAGGGATTTCAAAAGATCCTGTCTTGAATGGGTTTCTGCAGGTACTATTTGCTCATGAATGGGGCTGAATGGGATTATGAAATATGCATTTCTACAGAGCTGGCCTGCTCAGTTTCTGTTTGGGGTTATTAAGAAAACCTGGACCTGCTTTCCTCTGGAGAAATATAATATTCTGCCTTTTTAATATTCCCTAAAATATTTCTTTCTCTCGGGAGGGCTGACTTCCCACACACCAATAGCAATAGCAATAGCACTGAGATTTATATACAGCTTCACAGTGCTTTACAACCCTCTCTTAGCAGTTTACAGAGTCAGCATATTGCCCCCAACAATCTGGGTTCTCATTTTACTGACCTCAGAAGGATGGAAGGCTGAATCAACCTTGAGCCAGTGAGAATCGAACTGCCGAACTGCTGGCAGCCAGCAGTCAGTGGTAGCTTCAGAGGAGAGAGGAATCTATATAATAGTCCATCATTACACAGCTTATGAATATATGTGGGGTTTTTTTTCCTGAGAATCCATAATTAATTCAGAGTCTGATGAAGTAGTTATTCCGACCATTTGCATCTTGTTTCAATATACTCAGTTGAAATGTATTTCAAGTTATTTCACCAGGTGTTCAGTTGTGTAACTGGTATGATGAGGTGGTGACTAGGAACTTGCTGCCAATTTCTTTGTGTTTTAATTAGCGACACTCATTTTAGTAGTTTCACATAGCATGCAGGCACTGGTTCCAAGAAAAACATTGCAGGGATGATGGTTCTTAAATATCTGGTACTCATTTTTAAAAGCCATCTTCCCGTTCTTATAGTTTTCCCTGATATTTGCCCCCTGTTCCTATGTCTTCCTTATCTTGAAGCTATCTGCCTTAATACATGCACATATTTGATGATACTCTTACCCTATTTGATGCCAGTATAGTGATAGACTGAAGAAGGTCATCAAGATGTTAAGATGGTTGCTGAACAAAGGAACAGAACGTAAACAAACTCTTGGAAGTTGGTAGGCAGGAGTGTGATAGTGTAAATAATAAATTCATTATTGACAGCCTAGGGACAGGAAAAACCCCTTTCTATCACATCTTTTTCATGCTGAGTGACAGCATTCAAAGCTGTTGGTTCAATATGATTTTCTTCTATACTCTTAAGGAATGACTAGAACCCTGCGCAAAGTTATGCTTCCTTAAGCTGATTTCTGCTTACATTGTCCTCCTAAATATGTTTTAACTTTAAGTAGGGAAGAAAAGGTTCTTCATAACTTAATTGGTTCTTCCTTTGCCCAATCCCACCCTCAACTGTGTCATTAATATCTTTCAAATATTTGTCAGTTGTTGGCATGGAAGGCGGTGGGAATATATTCTGTAGTTTATCCTTTCTGCCAGAAATGCTTATTCTCCATGTCAGAATTAACCTTCTGAAGCAGGAATGTGGCTAGATCATCTGTAGGATATTTTGGAGGTACGTAGGGTAAATTCAGGAAGCCCAATAAGACATGGTCCTCTGTAACTAGGAAAGTCTACATTTACAGGGAAATTTGTAGGCGATGAGACAAATGCAGTTCTGCCTTTATTTTATAGCCATAATGGGCTATGACAGTGTTTCTCAACCTTGACAATTTTAAGGCATGTGGACTTCAACTCCCAGAATTCCACAGCCAGCAATGCTGGCTGTGGAATTCTGGGAGTTGAAGTCCACATGCCTTAAAATTGTCAAGGTTGAGAAACACTGGGCTGTGAGAATAACCTTGAGAGACTGGAGGAAGGGCTGCAGCCTAAGCAATGACCTCATAAGAGATGCCTGAATCCAAAGTAGGAATGGAGAAGGAGAAAATATCTCAGAATTGACGCCTCCTAATTCTCTGGAACATAAAGGCAGGGAGGGGGGGGGACCATGTTCAGACTTGCAAGATTCTGTTACTGTAACCTGATGATGATGATGATGATGATGATGATGATGATGATGATGATATCCATTTAGCCGTGTCTGACTCTTGACGATTCTATGGGCCAGGTCTCTCCACATCTTCCAATCTTGCACTACTTCTTTGAATTGTTCTGTGCCCTGGCTAGTGTTAGCTTTCATGGTGCCAACCTTAAAATAAGATTGTGCTAGTATTCTTGATTTTGGTTTCCTGATCTGGACTACTTTAACGGCTGACAAGGGCTCCTGGATGAAAAGGGGAGCGTGCAAAGAGATATAGGATTGTAATACTGTGTTTGAAAGGCCACACAATATTTAACATTCGCACAGAGATGACGTATATATGAGGCAAGGGTCTGTTCTTGCAATTATTCTTTGGGTGATTCTTGCCAGTGAAGCAGTGGTGGTAAGTTCGCACTGGTTTGGCAGAACCAATAGCTAAATTTTGCTGAGTTTGATTAACCGGCTGAATGCACACCACTTCCGGAAGTCCAGTCTAGGCCTAGAACAGCCTGCTGGAAGTGCATGGATGCCACTTCTGGAAGTCCGTTCTAGGCCTCAGAGGGCTAGGCCTGCATTCAATAAGAGAACCAGTTGTTCAGGTATTTGAATCCCACTGCAGTGAAGGTCAGCTGATGTTGAAGCAGAGGTGGGGGGAAGAGTACTTCTGGCATCCACTTTGTTTTATCATGGCTTTGTCTCTATGAAGTTAAGCACCTGTTTTCACTGAAGTCTGCCCACCTTTAGGAAAAGTGTGAAGACTTGGCCTCCCCCCCCCCCAAGCATTAGGGGCTAGTGGTGTGAGTTGCTATGTTGCTTGGTTATCATTTTATATTTATATATTGAATATGTTCACATTTATATGGTGGTGAGGTGGTAGTTTATTGTTTGTTCAATTTTGTTTATAGTACACACCACCCAGAATCACACTGTTAGAGTCGGGCAGCCCTATCAACCTTATTAATAAACAATGAAGTAAATGGATGCTCTTGAATATATATCAGGATAGGGATAAACATGCTTCTACTCCACTCACGAGTTATTCAAAATGCTCCTCTCCCCGTAATATAAATATAAAATGGTGAGCAAGCAAGCTCTTACCTATATAGTTCAATTACTGCTTTCATTTTGTTATAATTCTTAAGTGAACCAAATATGCTTGGCTTTTCCAAGAACAGTTAATCCTCAACTTACAACGGTTTGTTTAGCAACCATCTGAAGTTCTAACAGCACTGAAAAGAGTAACTTATGACTGGTCCTCACACTTACAGTCATTGCAGCATCCACCCACCCCCCACAGTCATATGATTAAAATTCAGGCATTTTGCCACTGGCTTGTTTTTACCACTTTCAAGTATATCTTGGGATGATATGATCACCATTTGCAACTCCTCACAAGCAAAGTCAATGAGGGAAGCTGCATTTTCTTAATGGCTGCATGACTCACTTAATGACTGCAAGGATTCACTTGACAACCTGAATAAAAAAAAGGTCCCAGTTGTGATGGTAAGTCAAGGTCTACCTCTATCAATGTTTTAGGCATTGGATTGGCTCATGCTTTCATAAATGTAAGATGTTGCCCTATTCTTCCTTTGATTCACAAACATACAAATTCAGATCCATGGCTGTGTATTTGCTTGCTTAATGAAACACACATGAAGAGCCTTAATAACTTAAAACAATTCTCTTAATACAAAACAAGCCATGCTGCTTTTAATGGGGCTAATGACGAGGCCTATAGCGAGATTAAAGAAGTAAAGGCCTATTAAACTTAATGCTCCTAAAGATAGGTACACTTGAAACTGGGGAATTAATTGACAATATTTTTCCTCCAGTATGAAAAATAGTAAAGTAGCAAGTGTGGAAAAAGGAAAGAAAGGAAGGAAGGAAGGAAGGAAGGAAGGAAGGAGAAAGAGAGAGAGAAAGAAAGAAAGAAAGAAAGAAAGGAAGGAAGGAAGGAAGGAGAAAGAGAGAGAGAGAAAGAAAGAAAGAAAGAAAGAAAGAAAGAAAGAAAGAAAGAAAGAAAGAAAGAAAGAAAGAAAGAAAGGCCATCTGCCTATTGATATTAAAGATATATATTACTAGCTATCACTGGATCATTTTCCACAACTTGAATAACCATATACACTTACATTGTGTCTGTTCCCATTTTTCTAAGCTACAAAGCTACACATGTTACTGCTCATCATAGAAAAATTGCTCAAGCTTCTTGACCATTTTGTCAGATCATTACAGCACTCTTTCCAAGTTTACAGTGTTGTTTTTGAGGAGACATGGCTGAAACAGATAGATTCATCAGTTAAGATATTGGCAATCTTCGTTTCTTTTCCTTGGCTAATGACCCAGAGAACAGAATTAGTATTTTTATAGCAGTAACTCTCTGAGTTCAGTATTTTCATTGAGCTGTCCATCATGTCTTCAAGAGCACTCTTCTGATCAGTCATCTTCAGCATGGATATGAATTTTATTCTGGCTTTGTATTCTTGCTTATCCTGAATTGCAATTGCCATTTAAATATCCATCTCTCAAAGTCGGACAATTGTTCTAACTATTAGGAAATTTCTCTTTAGTTCTAAATTGCTTCTCTCCTTGATTACTTTCCATCCATTGCTTCTCGTCCTGCCTTCAGGTGCTTTGGAGGATAGGTTGACCCCCCCCTCTTTCTTGTGCAGCCCCTCAAATATTGGAACACTGCTATCATGTCGTCCCTAATCCTTCTTTTCTCTAGACTAGCCATACCCAATTCCAGCAACTGGTCTTCATATGGTTTAGCCTCCAGTCCCCTAATCATCTTTGTTGCTTTTCTCTGTACTCTTTCTACAATCTCAGCATCTTTTTTATATTATGGCAACCAAAACTGGGTGCAAATTCCAAGTGTGGAATATTAGGAACCAGGCCACACAAGCAGTGGGCAACCAAGCAAAGTTTCATCTGCACCTGCACGGGATCTAGGTTATGCGTGAACCCTCCTCCCCGTCCATGGAAGAATTGTCTTCCATGAAACTGGTCCCTGGTGCTTGAAAGTTTGGGGGCCACTGGTGTAAAGCCATGCTGTCATTGCCTCCACTTGCCTATGGAGATTCTCGGTCATCTAGGGCATGGTTGTCCCAAAGGTGTTTTTTCAAAAGGCAACTGGATTCTCTTTGGTTTTCCTTGAAGACGTTTTGCTTCTCATCCAAGAACAGAAGAAGCTTCTCGTAAGAGAAGTGAAATGTCTTGAAGGAATAACAAAAAAAATGTCCAGTTGCCTTTTGAAAAAGCATTTTTGGGATATTGCCTCCACTGTTACTCCCTGTTCTTCTTCATTGTTCATGGCCACTGGCCTCAGGTGGTATTGACTTCTATGCAACCATTCTGCATTCTTCTCTATAACCCAAAACTCAATTTTCCCTTTGTCTTGTAACGTTCTTTTAAAGATTAGTGATATACCTATGAGATCACTGCTGCCATTTAATCTGTGTTGTCCTTTGCCTCCTGTACATACTTCCCCAGTGGGATATGTTCTTGCTGTTGGTGCGGTGGGTCATGACTCTTCTGCCCATCTGTGAAAACAAAGTTTTCTTCATTGATTGCACTGTTCGGCCTTTGCTATTCAGGGTTTCTGCAGCCTGTAATGTGGCCCTTATTGAATAGCATTTTTTTTAGTTTACACATTAACTGGAGAAACCATGAGGTTCCTTCTTCTGTGCTATTAGAATTGGAGGGGAGAGCAGCTCCCAGCCTTTGGGCTTTGGATGATTGCTTTGCTCCTTCCCTTTGGTCTGTATCTCTCTGTCTTGGTCCTTATTTAAGATACCCAATTCCTCATTTTTTACCTGTGGGTATGGGCTATTGGTCCTGCTATCATCCTCTTGGACCCTAAACAATCAAAGGTAAGCCTTCTTCCATTGCAACTTGTGAGCTAATACTGATGGGAGGGTTATGTTCTCCTGCTCCAGAATCAAGAGGATTCTTGTAAACCCCACAGTTCCCAACCATTTGGGACTTTTTTTTTTTTTAGCACTCTACCATTGATTTCCCTTCCCGCCAAAGCTTCCCAGTTAAGAGAAGCCTTTTGTTGATACCCAGCACTGCACTAATATATCCCAACCCCTAAATAAATTGGGCTGGAGAAGGTATCGCCATTCCAGTTTAGACATGTGTTGCCAAGTAGTTTCTGCAACTCAGACTCATCCTAACTTCAAGATATAATCTAAGTCAAGGGTAGGCAACCTTGGCTCTTTTATGACTTGTGGACTTCAACTCCCAGAGTTCTGGGAGTTGAAGTCCACAAGTCATAAAAGAGCCACAGTTGCCTACCCCTGATCTAAATAAATCACAGCTTTTATCATTCTGTTTTCATTTTTTTTTTAAAAAAAATACCTCTGCAACAGGGCATTATGTTTTCTGCACTGAACACTTGGCTGGTAGGCATGGTCAAAACTCTTCCATGCCGAGCAGATGATTGCACAATCTAGGCCTGTTGCCAGAGAAGAAAAGAGAAATGTGCTTTTGAGAAGTTTGTTTTTTATTGGTGTGAGAAACAGAATTAGGTACTAAATAGCTTGTTAGTTTAATCCAGCAAGGGTGCTACTTGAAACTGAGGTAGTTATTAGTTTGTTAAAATTGATTCTACCCCAATGTTCAACTAGATTTGCCTTATTTAAAGGAAAATCAAGCTAAATAACACATGAGGTATGACTTGCTCGTGGTGACAGTGTTTTTTTCAGTACCAGAATACTGCAGCCAATTTTGGTCACCATATCACAAAAAAGATGTTAGAGTTTGGAAAAAATTCAGAGAAGAGCAACTAAGATGATCAAAGACCTGGAGACTAAAACATACGAAGAACGGCTGCAGAGCTTGGATTTGGCTAGTCTAAAGAAAAGAAGAAATAGGGGAGACATGATAGCAGTATTCCAGTATCTGAGGGGCTGCCACAGGCAGAGGGGGCCAGTTGCTCACCAGAGCACCAGAGGGAAGGACGAGAAACAATGGTTGGAAAATGATCAAAGAGAGAAGCAACCTGGAATTAAAGAGAAACTTCCTGACAGTGAGGACAATCAACCAGTGGAACAGCTTGCCTCCAGAAATCGTGGGGGCTCCATCACTGGAGGTTTTTAATAAAAGACTAGATAGTCACTTGTCTGAAATGGTATAGGTCAGGGGTGTCAGACTGCCAGCCCGCAGGCCAGACGCATCACGAGGAAACCGCACCCACCCCATTCCCAGCAATGGGGAAAAAGCTCCGATACATCACGCAACATCATGTGATGTCACGAGTTTGACATGTCTGGTATAGGTTTTCCTGCTTGAGTAGGGCTGGACTAGAAGACCTCTAAGGTCCCTTCCAGCTTCTATTCTATTCTATTCTATTCTATTCTATTCTATTCTATTCTATTCTATTCTATTCTATTCTATTCTATTCTATTCTATTCTATTCTATTCTATTCTATTCTATTCTATTCTATTCCATATGGCTATACATGCTCATCTAAAGAAAGTTATGGGTGATGACTTTCATATTCATTTTCTTGACATATTAAATTAGTTACACAAAGTCCATGATCAACCAATAGACAGATTTCATGTTTCTTGGAGCCGCACTTAGAATTCTGGTCATTGGATCCCAGCAAAAACTTTGAATTAAAGTATTTATTGGGATCTATAAGTATAAAGACCATTTCACCCAGTTTAGAGCCCTTGAGCTGCAGTTTCAGAAATGGCCAATCCTGTCCAGGTTGGTATAATGATTTGATTCTAGAATCTGGAACAAGATTCAGAAAACAGAGCTCTTTCTACTTTCTATTTTGGCATCTTTTATTTTCCAGTAGAAAGCAATTCAATTTGCAGGCAGTCTAGGGACTTAAGAAGAATGAAACCTCATAAATTTTATATAAATCAGTGAAAAGAGTTTCAAAGTATGCTCTGATTTTTTTTCCAAAGTGCCTTAACTTCATTGTTTGAGAATTGAATATGATTAAATTCCATTCTTTGGAGAATATTGTTGCCAAATTGGTTGGCTTTTGTTTTTACTTTTTGTTGTTGTGCAGAAGGAATCGACAATAATGCACCTTTGTGAAAGTGATGGGGTTTATTGTTGGTGGTTGACAAAGCAGGATAAGAAATGAACCTGTTGACCTTTTTCATAAAATAAATAAACCACTATGCTAAAATCAGAAAAACAGTGTGCCACCACTCAAAAAATTCACAAACCATTCAAGATACGAATTGCACAAAGAGCTACTGCTCATAATTAGACCGTTGCTTGTCAACTTTGACAGCTTGAAGATGTGAACCTCAAGGAGAATTGCTCACTCAGCATGCTAGTTGGGGAATTCTGGAGTTGAAGTTGCCAAGGTTAAGAAACACCGAATTAGATAATGCTTGGAGACCAAATGGTAATACTATCTCTTTCCATCCACCCATCCCAATAAGATGCTGCCTTGAAATGATTCAGTTTTGATTTGATCTGAGGATCACTCTGACTTAAAGAGAGACATGTCTGTCAATAAATATTTCTTTCCATGGAGCTGTAAACATATATCAAAATAATAAGTTCTGATTTTATGTTGGAATGTTGGCTCACACAGCTTTGGATAAGAAGCAACACTAACCTGCAAATGAAAGTAGTAGTGATTTTTATTAGCAGAAGAGCTAAGAAACATCTATAACCAAGCTATTTAACTCTGTATCCTTATTGCAAATCAGGAACTTGAGATAAAGGTAGTGGGCATGATCCATTTCACTCCCAAACTCATTTTGATATGAAATGGGTAGCAAATAAATTTAATTTCTTGAAGGCCTAGTAGTATACTTCACATGACCTTTTTTTTTAGCTCTGAAGTTCAATTGTTCATAAAGGATTTCTTAAACTATGCAGCGTCAGAGGTCACTAACAATTAAGCCTGGTGAAGCTTAGACTCTACCACTGACCCATATCATAGTCTCTATATTTCTCAATCACACTCAGAGTGACAACACATCCACCCTAGATGAAGTGTGGGACGATGAGTCCATTCCAGGGTTTCTTTGGAGCCACTGTTGATCGTGGACTCTGATGCACACTCACCAGTTGTGTACTGTCTTCTCATATGCCTTTTGTTTCTTCTGACCTAAGGTCCAGTAAGAAATAGACCAGGGGTGGCGAACCTATGGCACAAGTGCCACAGGTGGCACTCAGAGCCCTCCCTCTGGGCACGTGCGCTGTCATCCCAGCCCCGTCTCCCCCTGCAGCCCCCTCCTCACCAGTAGCCCCCCCGAAGGAGAGTTGCCCCCAAGACAGCCTGCATCGAGCAGCGCAGCCAAGAACATAGCAGCCGGGCAGTGGGGACAAGACTCTGCCCTCGTGCCCCATCACGCGCAGTTGATGCTGTGGGGTGCGGGCAGATGGTGTGGCTGCCAAAGCACTGCTGGGCTGCCTGGCCGATCTGCGGTGGGCCGTGAAAGTGGTGAATGGCCCAGCGGGTGGGTCAGGCGGGGTGGAGCAGGCAGGATGGGGGTGAAGCAGGGTGGCGGGACAGGGCGGGGCCAGTTTTTGGGCACTTGGTCTCTAAAAGGTTCGCCATCACTGGAATAGACCTTTCATTTGACCATGAGTCAACCCTTTGTTGTTCTATGGCTAGAAGATGTTGCTGCTGGGTCATTTCTATGCACCTTCCTCTCCCTTTCTACAGAAGGAGATAGCGCCACATAGCTTTACTGCATAGCATTAGAGTTACTGAGTTTCCTAATTCACAATCTCTGGCTTTTCGTGTTTATTGTGTTACAAACTTGACTAAACCCATTCTCTCATTCAGCTTCTGAGAGCAGAGCTGGATCCCTTCAAATACCGATCCCTTTGCCTTTGGTTAATATATATCTCTGTACACACTCACATAGACAAACAGGGCTACAACTTTTAATTACAATTTTAATGGCCAACTTGAAGCAGCTCTAAACCCCTGGGCCACTCCAACAGAATTAAAGTTGCTGTGGATCCTATAACTTTTAATGAAACAGAATTTGCCAATAAGAAATAAATGGTTATATTTTGCAGAAACGTGAAATTATTTCCTGAGGTCATTAATAAGATAGATCATTACACCGGAATATGTCCTTCTACTGAAAAAAAAAACAAACAGGAAAAATAATAGCTACCTAAGCACACAAAATACTACCGGTACTATATGTTCTTTGTTTAACCCAATGCAAGCTTCCAAGTTAAATGATTCTGTAGAGATGTAGAATAAACATATTCACAGCAAACCTGGAAGGCATTTGAACACTAATAATGCGCTGTTGAGCTTTGCTACCGTCTGCAACTATTGGCCTTAAAAATTGCTTTTCTCTTTCCTCCACCCACACTTAGCCTAGTATTGTGCACTCTTGGCTACAGGTCAAGCTAAGAACAGAGATAGAATGATCTATGATAGTAACATGTTCAAACTAACTCCTTCAGAACTGTAGCTCATTTCCTTGACATTGAAAGCTGTTATTTATTTATTTGCTTTTATTGTTGTTCTCACTTCAGTGTTAGTGTTTACTCTTGTGACACAAGCCTTCACCTCTGTGTTCATGCTGTAAATGAAAAGCCCAAGCCGTTTTCTTTTGTGTTATTATAAAAGAAAGGAAAGACTGGTGACTTATTTGCGAAACACAATCATTGAGATAGGTCCATGGTTGCCAATGACTTTGGCTGAAATAAATAGCCAATGTTTCATTGGGTACAGTGGGCAGAAATCCTGAGATATAGCTTCCTTTGAGTAAGGGTTGCCTCGCTTCCTAAGGTGGAGGTTTTATTGCAGTCAATGTTATGTGATTCTATGGTAGTCTGATGGGTCCCATCACATGTGTAGAGAAGATAACATATGTTTCTTATGTGTATGAAATGTTTCTTCTGTGGGATATGAATGAGCCACTGAATGCACATATTCCAATACAATAATTTGCTTCAAATGTTTTCAACTGCTGTGCAACAATTATCCGGTTCAACTGTGAGTATGGTGGCAAGACCAGTTCTAAAGTGTGACAGTCTACTAACAGTAGCTGGAGAGAAAGCAAAGTTAAAGTTCTGAGCTAGCAATATTAACAGAGCTAAAAAAAGGTGAAAAACCCTAAAGTAGCATATACCTGGCACCACAAAATAACTGATAGACCAGTGGTGGGATTCAGCCAGTTCGCACTGGTTCAGTTTGTTGAGTTTGGAGAGTCGGCTGAACCCATGCTGCTTCTGGAAATCTGTTCTAGGCCTGGGAGGCCTGGAGAAGGTTTCCCAGGCCTGGAACGGCCCACAGGAAGTGTGTGGATGTCACTGCTGGAAGTCCATTCTAGGCCTTGGAGGCCCAGGCTGAATCCACACAGAGAACTGGTTGTTCAGGTATTTGAATCCCACCACTGTGATAGACCCAACTTTGAATGAGGTGATAAAATACATAGTCAGGTGCCAATAAAGGAGAATATTTGTAGCTTGAAATGAGGAGGTCCTTAGTGTTCTCTGAGCTTGGTTGTTTTCTTACAGGATGAGAACTGATGATGTTAGCTAGTTTGGGTAATGAAACATCTGCAAGAAAACAACCAAGCTCAGAGAACACCAAGGACCCCACATAGCCAGGTACCGAGCAATGCCACAGAAGACCTCATCAGTCAGGTCCTACTCAGCCTGTTCTATACATCGAAGTTACAATATAATGCTGGGTAATATCTATAATAATCTGAGAAGGAGCAGAAAAACCAATGATTCTGTGAAACATTTCAAAGGGAGGCTTCAAAGACACCTGATTTGGTTTTTAGCTTTAAAGCGGATCCTCACTTCGAATTGTGAACCTGCTTTGATGGAATGATTTGACTGAAGATTCATAAAATAGACACTCCCTTTCGAAACTTGGCCCAGACTAATTTTTCCCCCATATTTTATAAAACTTCTTGGAAGCGCTTTCTTGCTGCATTCTTGGTGCCATTTTAACTACAAAAAGATCCACAAAAGGCAGGGCTCTTCAAACTTGGCCCTTTTATGACTTGTGGACTTCAACTCCCAGAATTCCTCAGCCAGTGTGCCTGGCTGAGGAATTCTGGGAGTTGAAGTCCACAAGTCATAAAAGGGCCAAGTTTGAAGAGCCCTGACATAAGGCAACGAAGTGTGTTGGTTTTATTGGGTGTTTCTTCTTCTTTGCGCACAATAGTCAGCTCTCCATTTAGGTAGAGGTCATAGTGGGGCACAAGATCCAGTCTCTCCATTTAATCCCCAGACTTGATTTGTGCTAAGAAAATCCTGCATCCCGGGGCAAAAAAATGCTATTTCCCCTCCCCCCCAAGAAGTTTGGTTCTTATATTTATATTTATTCTTGTATTGTTCTTGTATTTAAATTTAGTGTCGGGCCACATCAATCTTCAGCAACCTGGTAGCCTCCTTAGATTTCTGGCTGTATTTTTGCATATTCAGGAATTGAAATCACACACCCCTAGGGATTAAGGGTTGCTGTGATATAAACCGAGCAGCAACAATAGATAAAAAAAAACATCTATAGATACTTCAAACTTTCTAGGAGCAAGGCCAAGGCACTTGTGGCAATAGAATTTTTGAGTGTTTTTATTTTGTTTTGTTTTGTTTTTAACAGCAAAAGAGATTATTACAATCCATTAATTCCAATTTGGAATCTAAACAAAACAAAACGGAGAAAATCTTTTTCCTGACAACTTCATCCAGCGGAGTACCTATTTCACACCAAAATGTAGCTGGGATGCCGTCTTCATCATTTTACCATGAAGATACATAGAGGTTGCAGAGAAGTGAAGTTCTACAATGGTGTCTTTATCCTTCAGACCTGCTACTGATCCATGGCAGGAGAAATGAGCCCTTAGTAATTTCAAAATTACTCTGAGTAAAGGACAGTAACATATTCTTTCCAACCTCTTGCCAGGCATTTTGTTAAAAAAAAAAAAAGCAATCACTGTTTAAGCCATGGGCCTAGTAACAAAGAACTATATCCCCATTTCCCCATATACCCTAAAATAATTTCCTAGTTAATGTAACGTCTTTTATTGTAAAAGGAGAACACCCTCTTTCCCCTTCAGCATAATCCAGCTAATAGGGTCGCTCTTTGAGCTGGTTGTGGTTACCATGCCTTCCGTCATGTAGAATCCTAACAACCATTATAATTTGTTTCTAAACAGATCAAGAGCTATTTACCAGCTCAATGTTTTGTGCACAGCTGGGTCCCTGGCAAATGTCCAATATCCATTAACATTTAAAAAATTAGTCCCATAATGCATCTTTTCCATGGCTTGAGGAGGATGCACACTGATACATGTTGGGAACCAATTATACTTACACCATCATTAGCCTGGTTGCATTCAACTGCTCTGTAAATGAGGACTAATTTAGTTGCCAAAATAGTCTATCTTGAAGGTTCACAATGACCTTAGACTGCAAGGGGTGAAAGAACACACAAAAAGAACACTCATTCCCCTTCCACTTTAGAAATGGAAGGATGTGAGTAAACATGTTTATTGCTGGCTTAATCATGGTGTGCTAGTCAAATGCCCACTGAAGGCAGGAAATGCATTGCCATAAAGATTAACTATAGCTGAGTAAAGGAGTTAGCCTCCCTCCCTCCCTTCTGGATCCAACATTACTTTAGGTTTGCAGAAGACAGACCTTCTACCCCACAAGATTCTAATTAACGAGCCCCATTTGACCTGGGGCAAAAAGACACATATGTCCTTATTCATAATGATATGGACACAGCCAGTCTCCTTCTATTTCTATTTTTTTTTATCCTGACCAATTTGCAGAGACATAATCTGAGATCTCACTGCTGCATGCAACCTTCACAAAATTCTTGACATGGCTCCCAGAAAATCTGCCAAGATGGCCGCCTAATAGAAGATGGACGTTCAGTACAGATGGAGAAATCATAATAATTGAATTTAATTGGGGTGTACAGGTGGTCCTCAACTTACGACCACAATTGAGTCCAAGATTTCTGTTGTTAAATGAAACTTAAGTTAAGTGACTTTTGCCCCCACTTTATGGCTTTTCTTGCTACAGTTGTTAAGCGAATCCCTGAAATTGTTAAGTAACATGGTTGTTAAGTGAATCTGGCTTCCCAATTGACTTTGCTTGTCAGAAGGTAACCGAAAGTGAGCATGTGACCCCATTTAGCATGTGACTAAATATGAGTCAGTTTCCAAGCATCTGAATTTCGATCACGTGACCATGGGGATGCTGTAATGGTCATAAGGGTGAAAAACTGTCCTAAGTCACTTTTTTTCAATCCTGTTGTAACTTGGAACGGCCACTAAAAGAACTGTTGTAAGTCAAGGACCACCTGTATTACCTTTTAGCTTTAATTGTCTTGACTGGGAGCAGCAGCTGGATTACAATGTCTGGGTTCAAAAGTTAAGCAAAACTGGACCTCTTTAGTACTTGGGATAAGAGGCTATGAGAAAATCCCAGGGCTATAAACTTAGCTTTGAAGATGGGGAGGGAGAGAATTGTGTTTTAATTTCTGTCAGAAAACTACAAACAGGACAAACACAACCCGCCAGTGAGTTTATCTTATTTTAATTAAATCAAATTTAAATTTTCTTTAGTTGTCTCATTTTAATTAAACCCCGTTTCATGTTCTCCTGGCCCTACCTTGTATCCTATATGTGTCCTATATTTTTATGAAGCTTTTTTCTGTCTAGTCACTCTGATAGAACTATCAGCTGTGTATATGTACGTGAAGAGGCATGCCCAATGACTGGAGAAGGTAGATCTGGTCCATATAAGGTCCCTTTTAACATTAGCTCCATGACAGAGAATTGGTTTTTTTTTCTCTGAATTCTACCTCAGCCAATTACTACCATTTCTTGTTCAGGACAGGAATTGAAATAGTCTCCTCCAGCACTTCATTGGTGAAAAAATAACAACAACAACAATAATAATATAATAAAGTTGGAAGGGACCTTGGAGGTCATCTAGTCCAAGCTCTAGCTCAGGCAGGAACCCTATTTTAGAGACCGAGTGCCCAAATTGCAACCCAAAACCCACTTATGCATTGTCAGGTGGCCCATTGGCTGGGCATGGCTGCAGTGGTAACGGCAGACTGGGTGGGACTAAAAAGTTCAATCAATCAATCAATTCCAACTTTGCAAGATTTTTTTTCCTGTGAGAAGTTGAAATTGATTGATTGATTGAACCTTCTTTTTTTTTTTTTTCCACACAGCAGTGGAGGCCTAAAGCAAAAAGATTTTATAAAACCCAGCTGAAGGCCTAGGACTGGGCAACAGCTCGCGTGCCCACAGAGAGGGCTCTGAGTGCCGCCTCTGGCACACATGCCATAGGTTCGCCACCACTGCCCTATGCCATTTCAGACAAATGGCTGTCCAGTCTCTTCTTAAAAACTTCCAGTATTGGAGCATTCACAGCTTCTGGAGGCAGGTTGTTCCACTGATTAATTGTGCTGTCAGGAAATTTCTCCTTAGTTCTAGGTTGCTTCTCTCTTTGATTGGTTTCAGTCTGTTTCTTCTTGTCCTGCCTTCAGGTGCTTTGGAGAATAGCTTGACTCCCTCTTCTTTGTGGCAGCCCCTGAAATATTGGAACACTGCTATCATGTCCCCCCTCGTCGTTCTCTTCATTAAACTAGACATACCCAATTCCAGCAACCGTTCCTTATATGTTTTAGCTTCCAGTGCCCTAATCATCTTTGTTGCTCTTCTCTGTACTTTTTCTAGAGTTTTAACATCTTTTTTTACATTGTGGTGACCAAAACTGGATGCAGTATTCCAAGTGTGGCCTTACCAAGGCATTGTAAAATGGTATTAATACTTCATGTGATCTTGATTCTATCCCTATGTTAATGCAACCTAGCTGTCATGGTTCCGACTAATGAAACACTTCAAAGAACTTACAGGCCTTGTTTATCCTAAAAGCCTTTATTAACAGTGTAACAGATTGATGACACGTCATGGATGGATGCCAGAATCTGAATTTCTCTTGCTTGCGTCTAACTTTTCTTGTTAAACCCCTCCCTTATTTTGCAATCATAAGTCACATCTTCCAATTAGCCAGGAGGGCAAAGTTTCACTTCCGTTCCTTTTCCCAGGCTTTCCTTATAAATCTCCTCCCTTTCTCTGTCATCTGAATTAACTCTAAAAATACCAGACAGTTCTGCATATCTTGTCAAAGCAATAATATCCTGTATTAACAGCGTTGACATCAGCACTGTGTTGGCTTTTTTGACAGCTGCAGCACATTGCTGGCTCATATTTAAGTGATTATCCACTAGGATTCTGAGATCCCTCTCACAGTTACTACTACTGAGCAAGGTACCACCTATATTATACCTGTGCATTTGGTTTTTCTTGCCTAAATGTAGAATCTTACTTTTTTCACCATTGAATTTTATTTTGTTAAATAGTGCCCAATGTTCAAGTCTGTCAAGATCGTCAAGATTCTTCTGTATTCTGGAGTATTGGCTACTTCTGCCAGCTTGGTGTCATCTGCAAATTTGATGAGTTCCCCATCTATCCCCTCATCCAAATCATTGATAAAGATGTTGAAGAGCACTGGGCCCAGAACAGCCCTGGGGCACCCCACTACACACTTCCCTCCATGTAGATGTAGTTCCACTGAGGACCACAGGCTGAGTACGGCTGGTCAGCCAACTATGAATCCATCTGGTGGTGATGCTGTGTAACCCACATTTTTCTATCTTATCAAGTAGTAGGTTGTGGTCTACTTTATGCCTTACTGAAGTCCAAGTAAATTATATCCACAGCATTCCTCTGGTTCACTAATTTTGTCACCTGGTCAAATAATGCAATAAGATTTGTCTGGCATTATCTGTTTTTGACAAACCTATGTTGGCTTTTGGTAATGACGTTGTTTGCCTCTAGGTCAGTGTTTCTCAACCTTCCTAATGCCACGACCCTTTACTACAGTTCCTCATGTTGTGGTGACCCCCAACCATAAAATTATTTTCATTGCTACTTCATAACTGTGATTTTGCTTAAGAACATGTTACTAATTTAATCTCTCTCTCCCTCTTTCTTTCTCTCTCCCTCTCTTTCTCTCTCTCCCCCTCTCTTTCCCCCTCTCTCTCCCTCTCTTTCTCTCTCTCCCTCTTTCTCTCTCCCTCTGTCTCTTTCTCTCCCTCTCTCTCTCCCTTCCTCTTTCTCTTTCTCCCCCTCTTTTCTCCCTCTTTCTTTCTCCCTCTCTTTCTCCCTCTCTTTCTCTCCCTCTTTCTTTCTCTCTCCCTCTCTCTTTTCTCTCTCTCTCTCCCTCTCTATTTCTCTCTTCCTCTCTTTCCCTCTCTTTCTCTCTCCCTCCCTCCCTTTCTCTCCCTCTCTCTCTCCCTTCCTCTTTTTCTTTCTCCCTTTCTCTTTCTCCCTCCCTCTGACCTGTAACATCACAATGAGGGAGCAACAACACAATGAGGGACGTAGAATCTGACAGGTGGCCGGCCTAAGCCAAGAAGCCAGTGATCACCTCGAGCTGCCACTGTGGCCCGATGAGACCGCGCTGCACCCGACAGGCAGCACGTAATGGCCAATGAGTGCTGGGCGGGGGATGTGTTGAGAGGTGGCTACTGAGTGTGCGGCACCATTGTGGCTGTCAAGCCCCATGGGCTCAACATTCCTACGAAGAAAGGGGCCCACGCAGCCGGCCGCTGAAGCATGCAGCCTGCCATCAGAAATGCCATGCAGGAAGAACAGCTGACGGCAGCCTACCGGGCAGTGTGTGGGACTCCGGTGCACCCTAGGATAGCCCTCCAGTGCCTGGTTAGAGCAGCTGCCCGGCACTCCATTGTGGCCGGCTCTGGCAGGGTGGGGATTCCCTGGCATCACAGAATGCGGCACGGCAATGTCACCGATGGGCAGAGCATCCCGAGGAGGCGGCCGGCACCTGGTTGAAGCAGCTGGCTAGTGCTCCATTGTAGCCGGCTCTGCCAGCGGCAGCAGGGATCCCCCACAGTTTGTGGCTTCTGCTGCGGTGCCCGGATCGGTTTCCCAGCATGTGGGTGTTGGAATGTTCGATCGGTATCCTGGTTGAAAAGCCCTGGGATACAGGAGCGGTGTCTCGGTTCCTAAGACCATCGGAAATATGTGTTTTCCGATAGTCTTAGGCGACCCCTGTGAAAGGGTTGTTCGACCCCCAAAGGGGTCACGACCCACAGGTTGAGAATCGCTGCTCTAGGTGATTCGTTGCTTGATTATCTTTTCTACAATCTTCCCGGGTACTGAGGTCAGGCTGATAGGTCTGTAGTTTCCTGGATCCATTTTTTACCCTTTTTTAAAGATGGGAACTACATCAGTTCTTTTCCAGTCCTTTGGTAGTTCCCCAGTGCTCCAGGATCTTTGAAAGATACAGTTTAGTGGTTCTGAGATCACATCTGCCAGTTCCTTCAGAACCTTGGGATGTAGTCCATCTGGTCCTGGTGATTTGAACTCATCTAGGGTAGACAGGTGCTCTCTTACCATTTTCCTGCCTATTTTAACTTGTGTTTCTAATCTGTTTTTTACAGTACTGTTTTTGATAGGTTGGACTGTTTTTACCCTTTGTGTAAATATGGATGCAAAAAATGAGTTGAGTAGTTCTGCTTTCTCCCTGTTGCTTGTCACCACTTTCTCCCACTAATGAGTTAAATTGAAGTTAAATAGAGATCAACAACCTGAAGGTCCTTTGTTGGTCACTTCTATTTAAAGTGACTGTCAGGATCTCATTGATGAAAGAGAGGACTACTAGAGAGACCTTTGTCTATGGTATCTTCAAATCTGTAATTGGTCCTTGGACATAGTTATGAAAAAATGCACGTTGGCTATTTCTGCAAATTATCCTGGTTTATACTTGATCCAAAGAGATTAGCTTGCAATATTCCTATTCACCCTGAGGCAAAATAAGAAATCAGCATAAATATGATAAAACCATGTAGGGTCTCATGAACTCCACAGTTTGTTTAAAGCAATATTCTGAAGAATAAAAATAATTACTGTGAGTATGACAAAAGAAAAAATGCATCCCTTTTGCTTAATTATTTTGCCTCATACTATGAAATAGCTCCTTGGAGGTCAATTATATTTCTGTGATTTCTTGAAAGAAAAGAAAAATTGCCTTGATTTTCTGTTGAATGTGGAACTTGTGACACAGCATGTGTTTGATTTAAAAACAAGTTTCAGAAACATATTTTGTACTAGATCCATGATGAGTTCCCCCTAACACAACATAATGACACATCTGATACAATTTCACATCACAAGCCTCAATATGGATCCCTCATCCCATTAGATTGGTGATTTCAAAATACAAAGACAATAAAAACATTGCATTATTATATATGTTATTGGTGTACATTACATCAGGATTTTAGAATAATTTCTTATTCAGCTTGAAAAAGCATGTTAATGTTTGGGTCTTAATGGAAAGGTAATAGAAACAAATACATGTGACAAAGGTAATAAACATTTCAGTGGTGCATGACCATGAAACTGAATGAACAATGGCACAACCTAACACTTTGCTTAGTTTTTACGTTGCCAATGAGTGCCAATTTCTTTGCATGTCATTTGAACAATCATCTTGTTGCTGTTTATTTTCAAGAAACAATGACAGTAAGGGTATGACCACTTAGCTTTTCCTTTCCAAAATTGGGAGGAGGACTTTAGTAAGGATTGGCAGGCTGATATCAGAAGCTGAGCAACTGACAGAAATGAGCCAACTACAACACTCTGTTGTCTGAAACCAACGTTTCTATTAAATAGCCACAACCAGGGACTACATTTAGCTTGGTCTTCTGGAAGGGAAGGTCTTCTGGGGGCACGATGGCTCAGTGATTAATGACATTGAGCTTGTCAGCTGGAAAGCTGACAGTCCAGGTTTGAGACCCAAACACCATGAAACAGGGTGAGCTCCTGTACCTTGCTCCAGCTCCTACCCATCCAGCAGTTCAAAGGCATTCAGATGCGAGTAGATTAAGAGGTATCACTTCGGTGGAAGGGTAACAGCATTCTATGTGCCTTTGACATATAGCCACACAGGCCACATGACCAGACAACACTAGCACCCTTGGCCAAGAAACAGATGAGCATATGACTGGACAGGGAAACCTTTACTGATATTCAGACAAATCTCAAAACCTTTATCTTTTTTTTCTGGGAACTAAGTGGCTCATGCCTTAAAGATACTATATCTTTAAGAGGATAGATACCTCTCCACATTTTGGCTCTACATGGGTAGGAGGATATATTTTTCACACAGCAGGATGTTCTGCTAAAAATCCATGCTCAAAATTGGAAGAGAACAAGGTGAACAGTGGTAGAGGGGTTTTTTTTTAAAAAAAAATGCAAAACCACATATATTGACAATTACCAGACAAAACCACACATTGAACTGGAGCTCTACTGCGGTATTTCCACATCTCTGAATTCTGCCGCGCAGTCCTTAAGAAACACGTAGATTAGTGGAAAATGGGAACAAAAGAGCTTATCGTTGAAAAAAATAACAGGCCCAAATATGTGGCATTAATCAATGTGGCAAGCCAAAACAGCATCTAGAAGGAAAAATGTACTTTAATATAAGTGTAAGATTCTGTTACTTGGAAAAGAAGAAACTCCACAGAGACATGAACATGAGATATAAGACATTTAAGCTTGGAAACAATGTAAAGCAGAAAAAAACCCACATTGAAACTGAAAACTAAGCAGATGTTGATAATGGTGATTCTTGGGCCTCTTGTCAAGTGGAACTTACTGGAAAAGTGGGTATCTCCAGGCGTCTCTCTAAATGTGATTCCTACTTTTTATGGTGGTGGCATAGTTAGAATTTGATTATGGGGTCATGATAGGTGCATAGAAGGAAAATACAATTGTAATAGAGACTATGGGGAATCACAGAACCATTGAAACATTGATTTTTGAATTGTGTCAGATTTTTAAAAAATGCATTGTAATAGGAATGGCATGACAAGTGAGATTACTCATATGCATCTCTCTCTCTCTCTCTCTCTCTCTCTCTCTCTCTCTCTCTCTCTCTCTCTCTCTCTCTCTCTCTCTGTGTGTGTGTGTGTGTGTGCATAGATTTTTGAGGACATTATGACTACACCAGCACCATATTCTGTAATATAATTATTTGGTATGAACAAGGAACTTAACATCTTGTAAGGGGAGCAAAACCGGCTAGCTTAGCGATTCCAGGCTCCTGTTGGGCCATGTTGGCTGCTGGAATTGGGCATCTGGAAAGCGTGGATTTGAAATGTCATCACTGGTTTAAGAATATCACATTATGCCCACAAGCAGATTGCATATTCTTCAGTGATATCCTTTCTGGCTGTCAAATAGTGCCTAGTTTTCAGACATTCTGAACTGATTGCCGAGCTTTCATCAATGGCACATTTCAGAAGAACGATGCCATCGAGCAGTGCAAGAGGAAAAAATGGACTTCTTGACATATGAACGTTCAGGCTGTTTGATAAAAGAATGCAGAGGGACTGAAATATATAAGCCTTACTTACGCCTAAGAATTTCACATGTCCCAATGGTTGTACACACCTACTAAGGCATGCAAGAATTCTCTTTGTCTTTCTAATGAATATACATTTTTTTTAAAAAATGTAACTACCTCCATTGTTCAACAACTGGATGATGGAGCTGGGTTGGATGTGGAATGGATAGCTTGTGGTATACGGACTGTCCATTCAATATAACACATTGTTATTTATGATATACTTAAAGTAAATGTCTGTCATCCTTTATCATATAGAAATGTTTCTCATCTAATGATAATGACACCAAGAAATGAATCCTACACTTCTGTTTATTATTTCAGTGAAGAATAAATAAGACACAAAAATGAGAGAGAAAGAGAAGAAATAGTAATGAGATAAACAGTTCATCAGGGAAACGTAAAATAAATACACAAATAATGTATGCTGTAGGTTCTGAATTTATTTACAAATAACAAATACAGAATTACAGTTGTAGGTATAAATTTTAATGGCGTAATTATCATTATAGCTTTTGATAGGCTATTTATATTATTTTATAACTAGGCATGGCTTCAGCACAACTTTGTATTTATTATCTATAAATGAATTCAGGACTTACGGCATATTATGTATTGTGTTTGTTTTAGATTTTCTGCTTAAGCCTGAAACATGAAACATTGTTAAATATTTTTCTCCTTTACCTTGTGACTTCCTTTCATCTTATTTGCATTTATGTTGGGTTTCCTATTCAATGAATTTTGTAAACAAATAGAGTCCATTTTTAACAACTACTAAGTGACACCTAGGTTATTATTGCTATAATTTTGGTTTGATTTCACAAGAAAGTCATATACTGTATATGCCAGGGCTACAGTCCAGCTAAACTAGGTACAATCTAATTCCCACTGGGAACGAGTCCCATTGAATTTACCTGTTTAGCCATGACTAGTAACGAAGTATTATAACTTCAATTGTATAGTACAATGAGTCCTCAGGTGGTTTGTATAATTTTGGCTTTCAGTAGTTGTTCTGGCTCAGCTACTATGTTTTAAAAAGTATGATTTATGGCTTATGATGTTATGTGAACTCAATTCATATGTATTTAGTCACCAATAAATTTCTCTATGGTCAGAGTTCACCCCCAATGCATATGCATAAGGTTGCAATCAAGTTTCCCATTACTGGCCACAAGACATAAATTAATAAAGGCTAACATGTTTCACTGGTTTCATTCATTTCAAAGAGACTTAGTCCTAACTAGACTAAGGTTGAACTGGACTGTTTTTTCCAAGGGTTGCTATATCTATCTTTTTATAACCAAGCAAGTAAATAATGAAGATGCCTATCCCCATAATTCAATTTTTCACTCTTCAGTTCTGTAACAGAAATGGTATGGATTCCTAGCCAGTTATAGCTCATAGTGTCCATGAATGTCTGGGCCTTACATGCTCACACTTCAGAAGTGTTGAAAATTGTTTCACATCTGAAAAAGCTAAGACTTTATGCATTCCTCTCTGTAATTTAAAACTCCTGCTGTGCTGCTTCATTGTGCTGGACAGATGTTTGTGGAGGTGCTGAGTGAAGAACCCCTGGAATGTGAGAACCCTCATTAAAAGCCATCAATCTTATCCTTAACCATGTTCCACAGAGTCCAACATACTTATACTCCATTTATACTCTACTAGCAATCATTGGAAGTTACAACAGCACTAAGAAAAGTGACTTATAATTGGTCTTTGCACATACTATTGTCACAGCATCCTAATGGTCACATCTGGGTACTTGCATGTATTTATGATGGTTGCAGCATCAGATAAGGTGATCACCATTTGTGACTTTCTCAGCCCATTTCTGACAAGCAAAGCCAAGTTGGGGGGGGGGGGAAGCTGGATTTGCTTGATGACCATGTTGATGAACTTAATAACTGCCATGTTTCACTTAGCAACCAGGGCAAACTTGTAAAACTGGGCATAAATCACTTTACAGCCACCTTGATAAGCATTGAAAATTCTGGTCCCAGTTGTAGTCCTAAGTGAAGGACTACCTTTATTTTCGTTGATCACAATCTAACTCAATAGACATCAACTTTCAGGGGTGCTGGAACATTTACTTCCTTCCAGAAAACAATCAAGAAGAGATGGAAGCCAAAAAGCGTCCCGTAGAACAACCCAAGAAGTGTGCAATGTAGATGCAATGTATTGTACATTATGGGTGTGTGGGAAAGGGGCGCGTGGGAAACAGCCCTCGGACTGCTATTTCCATTTGCACTTTTTAATGACCGTTTCTCAACTGTCTGACTGAACTCAGAATCGCGAACTGCACATCAGCACCCAATGTGAACGACATTAAGAGTGCCAGGAGCCTCAGATGCACAGAAGAGAGAGGATCAGGAGGGCCATGCAATTGAAGTCAGGCCAGTTCATCTGGTCACTGTTCCATTCATAAAGCAAGAACAATAGTAGCGCCTCGTATGGAGTTGTGCGGTTCAGTGCATTTTGGATTCCGGTTGACATCCCCGTGTTGCTTGCAGCTAATTTGTCCCACGTGCTGCGATTAGACTCCTGCTTCCAAGGTGGTGTATCAGTTCCCTGCTAATCAGAGGCTGGAGAAAGGCCCTGGTTTACCATTTGAGAAGCTCACACATGCAGCTGGCGAAGTGAACTCAGATCCCCACTGTCCCTTTGCAGCATAAGGGAATTCTTTGTAGTTTCTCAATACTGTAGTTGCAGAGTCCTTGATGGACAGCCGGTTAGCCACTTGAAAGCTGACCCTTGCATAATATACAATAAAGAACTAGAGTTCAGTATGCTCACTGTGGGACTTTTTTTTTTATAAAGGACCCGAGTTCAGAGAGAGAGAGAGAGAGAGAGAGAGAGAGAGAGAGAGAGAGAGAGAGAGAGAGAGAGAGAGAGAGAGAGAGAGAGAGAGAGAGAGAGAGAGAGAGAGAGAGAGAGAGAGACCACATCTGCCATTCTCACACAGGGCCAGACTGCCCTAGAACTCTGCTCACTGATTTTGTAGCAGACACGTCTGGCTGAATGTCAGAGGTGATTAACAAGACAGAGGGGGGGGGAGGAAACTCTTCTTCTAGTAGTAAGAAACAAGGCAAGGTTGAAGTATGACCAGAGATGTAAAAAAATATATATATACATTAAAAAAAATGAGACAGGTCAAAGCAACCTTGTTTCCAGCAGTGTTATCAAACCCAGTTCTTGGATTCCTGGGTGTTAAAGCAGAGAAGAAACCAGTGGGGAAGCTTCCCATCAATTTGTAAATAATTGCTTGAAAAAGAAATTTATTGGAAGTAAAGAAGTTAGTATCTGAAACCTTTTTGACCTTGGCTTGCTGCAGCGTTCCAAATTAAATTAATTTGATTTTTTTTTTAAAAAAATACAGGAGTCATTTTAATCTCACAAATAGGAACACACTCCATTGTATTCAGTATGGTTTCTTCCCTAATATGTTCATTTGGGATTGTTCCTGCAGATTAGTAATCTACTCATTGGGACTACCCTATGAAGCTCTTGGATAAAAAATTAGACACAATAATGTGAACTAACAGGAAACGTCTCTTCTCTCCACCTGCAAAAGTTGACTTATGCTGATGTAGGATTGGCATTACATCTCTTAATGTTTAGGACATTGGAACTGCTGAGGAACCATTCTGCAACTTTCAGCCCAAGATAAAAAGACCACAAAGAGAATTGTGGAATGCTGATGATGCTGAAGCTGCAAGGCAGGCTATTTCACATTGAGAAGAACTTTTTCACACTGACAAGAACTTGCACTCGTTCTGCCTCCTTGCAGGCATGTCCAGGGCTGGTGGGATTAAACCAAAATCAAGATGCCAATCACAGCCACACAGATGTAGCCTCCCCTGTATACAATGAAAAGGTGCAGAGTTTCCATTAGTTTAGTTTAGTTTAGTTTTATTAAATTTCTATACCGCCCCTCTCCCGTAGGACTCGGGGCAGTTTACAACCCAATAAAAACATATAATAACAATAAATATTTAAAAATAAATTAAATTAAATTACTACAAGGCTGTTACTAAAACCTGTTAAAAACCCAATTCTAAAACCCGAACAGCCTTGTTTAAAAATTTAAAACCCGAGGAGATCTAGGCCAGGCCGGCTTGATTGAAGAGATGAGTCTTCAATTCTCTTCTGAAGGTGCAGTCAGGTCTTCCAACTCAACCCTTCTGACCACTGTCCTCCGAAGTCAAAGCTTGTGACAACACACCACATTGAATGGTGCATGTCTATGGAGAGTCTCAGATGAATGCCTTATATTTGATTTAGGGAAGTTCATATCTCAGTTTGGGTGGTGTTAGGCCAGGGTCTTCAAACTTGGCCCTTTTATGACATGTGGACTTCAACTCCCAGAATTCCTCAGCCAGGCACACAAGTCATAAAAGGGCCAAGTTTGAAGACCCCTGTGCTAGACTGATCTCTCTCTCTCTGTCTCAATACAATTTATGTGTTCCTGAGTAGCTCAGCACAAAGAAACATTGATCCTGCTATGACACCACTAATAAAAATTAAATGTAGATTTCTTAATGAACATCACTATACAAAACCGGTCCATAATCATTTTTAAGGAATATAAGTGGTTTTTGGCTGCAAGCCTGTGTGTTGTTTGAAGATAAGAAAGGCAGTCCTTTTCTTATGGTCACAATTGGGACCAGAATCTTTCAGGTTGTTAAGGGACAGTGTCTCAAATAAGGAGTGTGGGGAATGGGTTAGGGGGGACCTTGGTGGGGGGGCTCCACTCATGCAGGCTATGCTTGGCCTTATGGTGCTATATCTCTGTTTTCTACTTGGATTTTGAATTCCCTTCATCTCTGGGAGGTGGCTGAAAAAGCTGCCTGCTGAAGAATTTCAGCTCCCTCATTGCACAGAAAGGAACTCCTTCAGCAGAGTGCAGTTATGCAGCTGAAATCTTCAGGATTTCACTTCCTTTTGGTACCTCGCTGAAGGAGTTCAGTTCCCTTCGTCAAACAGTTCTTTTAGCTACCCCCCTCATCTATCTATCTATCTATCTGTCTGTCTGTCTGTCTGTCTGTCTGTCTGTCTGTCTATCATCTATCTATCATCTATCTATCTATCACCTATCTCAACATTGTGCAATTTCCAGAAGTGCTTTATAGAAGGGATAGCAAGGACTCCTGTACAATGCTTGATATTAGAGAGTGTCTTAGAATGAGAAACTCCACTATTACTTCAATGGCATCCATGGCATAGGGCAGTGATGGCAAACCTTTTAGAGACCGAGTGCCCAAACTGCAACCCAAAACCCACTTGTTTATTGCAAAGTGCTAACACAGCAATTTAACCTGAATACTGAAGTTTTAGTTTAGAAAAAACAACTCATACATTAACATCTTTTGTCTTAAAAAAAAACACAATAACAAAGCTTTCAATGATACAAACAACTTTTTATTGAAAGGCAAAAGTTTGCATTTGGCATGCTTTTAAACAATTAATGTGATTTTTGCTGCTGTATGCATGCTGATAATTTGTCTAACCTTGGCTCATGCTTTGTAAGTTTGAAAGCAACACATGCAGCACTCAGGTCATGTGTTAGTCTGTTTCTGATGTCAGATTTGATATAATTCAAAGCTGAAAACAGCTGCTCACAAGCATAAGATGATCCAAACAAAGTAAGGAAAGCAATCCCAAGTGCTTTCATTGACTTAAAATTTGGCAGAGAATTCCACACTTTAAGGATTTCATTTTCAGAACTGTGCTGTCCTTTGTCATCCTTGTTTTTGCAGGATTGCTCTCAATAAGAGTGAGGTGTGCTTTGGCTCCATTTTCGCCAGGAAGGGGCTTGGGAAATGGCTTTTTCCTGTGAAAACTTAGCCAAAGAGCGAGGCGAGCTCCCTCCAGAGACTTGTTTTAGCTAGGAAGGGGCTTGAGAAATGGCTTTTTCCTGTAAAAACATAGCCAAAGAGCGAGGCACACGTCCCCACAGAGAGGGCTCTGAGTGCCCCCTCTGGCACACGTGCCATAGGTTTGCCACCACTGGCATAGAGTAATGCATGATATGTTTCTGAAAACTGCTACCTCCTACTTACCTAAGGAGTTTGATGCTATTGGTAGTCCTTTCCTTTCCTTTCCTTTCCTTTCCTTTCCTTTCCTTTCCTTTCCTTTCCTTTCCTTTCCTTTCCTTTCCTTTCCTTTCCTTTCCTTTCCTTTCCTTTCCTTTCTTCCTTAGGTGCAATTTTAAACAGTAGGAAAAAATTATGAAAAATACTGTTCTCTCTTTTTCTGTCTGTCTCCTATCTATCATCTCTTCTCTCTCTCTCTCTCTCTCTCTCTCTCTCTCTCTCTCTCTCTCTCTCTCTCTCTCTCTCTCTCTCTCTCTCTCTCTCCTATCAATCTAATCTGTTATCTCTGTTTATCATCTATCGCCTATCTTCTGCTTTTCCATTTGTGGTAGAGTTGTTTTAATGGACAAAAGTCTGAATCAGTTGAGAAACCATGTCAGCCTTTACACAGAATTCTTCAATCAGTTAACAATAAATAAATGATTCAATTTTCCTGCTTAACTGCATTAAAGTTCTTCTAAGTATGTTGTTAAAATAGTACTGATAAGAAGAAGAATGATGAAATGGCACTAGTGATGATACTGCGGGGGGGGAGCAAAGAATGGGGAAATGGCAGCTCTCTCACTTGATCCCAATATTGCCACTATTTCCATTTTGATGCAATTACTGCAGCATTTAGCTTCGCCTGCGGATTGTGTTTGTTCTTTGCCTGCCATTAAATATAAGTCTCATTAAGTTGAAATCTGACAAGTTCTGACTCCCCCAGATGAGAATTCTCTAGCTGTTGCTCTATTTGGATACACCATCAGGATGTAAAGCTTCAGCCAGATTTGAGAATATGCCCTGGCATAAAAATAATATCTTAATGGTTTCTCTCATCAGCTGTCTGGACGATTTAGAACTACATAAATCTTTGCCATCTCGGGAAAATTTAGCAACACAATGAAAAGAGAGAGAGAGAAGCTCCACATTAATCTATTTGCTTCCAAATCATTTAATGACCTGGCAGTGAATTGCTACAGCAAATTTGTGAGAATTGTGGGAAGGAAGGCAATAAGGATTGGCTCTGTATTCTTCCCATTTCAGGCCAACTGCATTGACATGTCAAGTGGAGCAAAGATCTTTTCTAATCAAACATGTTATTGTTTCTTTTGTGCTGTACTTTCTTCAGTAGGTGTGATGATACAAGTTGTACACAAAGGTTTGTGCCAGAGGGATTTCAAGAGATTCTTGAGGGAAAGAAGCATCACATAGTTGTTTCCCCTCTTCCCATCACCACCATTTCCTGTGCTTTATTTGGCATTGTAGTCATGGACTGGACTCAGGTTGGACTTTATACATTGTTTGCTAATAGGTTTTCCACCAAGATTAAAAGGTGTTACAAAACAGTGACATTTTTTTAATTTTTCCAGAAAAAGGAGCTGTCTGGATGCAGTGGAAAGGCCTTTCCCCAACAGCTGCAGGGAATAGGGCCAGTGGTGAAGGATGTGAGGTGCGGTACCTCAGATAGGTCTGAAGGGCTCCATATACAGGTAGTCCTCCACTTATAACAGTTCATTTAATGAAAAATGTGACTGATTAATGGGCTAATAGGTGATATGGATAGCAAGCACAGCATGGAGATTTTTCTTCTCACGATGTTAACTAGGCCATGCTAGCAATTTCATAAAGGCCTTTTTTGTTCTTATTTTATTTATTTCATTTATTTATTTATTTATTTTATTTATTTATTTGCTGCCTAACTTGTCACATGGTAAGTCTGGGCATCTTACAATATTAAAAGATAAAACTGTGTAATGTATAATAATACAAATACAATACAATAGAATTAACCTATCTAAATAGATGGAGGGAGGGAATATGATTAGAAGAATCAAAGAATCAAAGAATCAAATAGGGCCACGAAAAGACACCCCAAGAGCTTGGATGAGATTTTAATTAATTCTGTTATCATTTTGATATGTTGTTGACTTTGCGTCTATTTGAGGTTCTGATTGAGTTGTTTAAATGCCTGTTTAGTTCTGTTATTCATTCTGACAGGTCTTCTGAAGCTGGACCATAGTGTTGTGTGTGCGTGTGTGCCTGTGCCTGTGTTTGTGTATTTGTGTGCAAAAGTGGTAGACTTCCCCCCCCAATATACATGGAGCACAGCAAAAGAGATGATCCTTGGAAAAATTAGCTCACTTCAAACACTCAGGGCTGAGAACAAGTTTTTGAGCTTAACAAAGTCAAAAATCTCATAAAGTCACAAGAAAGAATCAAGAAAATTGACCAGTGGAAAACGTAGGCTGAACAAACCACAGCCAATATGAGCAGTTGACCTGGTGTTACAACTCACAGCAATCAATGCAAGTTTCATCAAAAGAATAAAATTGGTATTAAGAAACACTGGATTCTTTTCAATAGCTCATTTTAGAGTCAAACTAAATATGAAGCTAATTATATAAATCTTATGAATATGATTGCTTTTAAAAACACACCTGTAAATAGCGGTGGATGACGATACAAGTTGTACGCAAAGATTTGTGCCAGAGGAATTTCAAGAGATTCTTGAGAGAAAGAAGCATCACATGCTTCCCTTCTTCCTATCACCACCATTTCCTGTATTTGGCATTGTAGTCATGGACTGGGCTCTGGTTGGACTTTACACATTGTTTGCTAATAGGTTTTCCACCAGGATTAAAAGGTGTTATAAAACAGTGACTTTTTTAAAAATTTTCCAGAAAAAGGAGCTGTCTGGATGCAGTGCAAAGGCCTTTCCCCAACAGCTGCAGGGAATAGGGCCAGTGGTGAAGGATGTGAGGTGCGGTACCTCAGATAGGTCTGGAGGTCACCCACCCATCTTATGAATATGTTTGCTTTAAAAAACACACCTGTAAATAGCGGTGGGTGGGGAATAAGACCATAAGTTGTAAGGAAAAGAAGACTGACTGACTAAGATCATCTTGATCATGCAGAAAATTGTACCCCAAAACTGCTATTGGAAGATAAATCCCTCTTTGGCAGTTCATCCAAGCATGGGGAGCTTGGACTGCCCTGAGATTGTTACCTACATTTGACATTCATCTCATATTAGACTTGAATCCAAGATAAAGAGATGTCTAACAGGGAAAAAAGTGGTCCATTCATAAATGTTACCAGGGTTATATCAGATAAATGCATCAGGTAAATTCAAGAAAAATAATATTGGCATCGCAAGTGGTGTTTTTGATGGCCAAGTTCAAATTAAACTGATTTGCGGTAACACAATTTAAATGACATATGGCTATTCATTTCTGGAGAACAAATTCATAATTTGCTCGTTCTTACCTATTGGATTTCAGCAAGTTTTCCCCTTCTTTGTTTCATCAATAAATTGTCTAATCACCTCTCAACAGTCTTTTAGTTTGCAGCTCACTCTGAGCCACATGGTTATCTTCTTATCAAACATACTATTTGCAGGAAGAAAGGAATTTTGGTCAAAAAAATGTGGCATGTGTGGACGTATGGGTGGGTACAAATTTACACATACCCTACAAGATCAAAAAAAAAATGAAGATTTCAAAATAATGTACTTTTTTCTCACAATTAAGCCAGATGGATTATCTTTAGAACACAGTTAAAGTAATCTAGGCCATAGAAAAATTGTATCTTCTACAATTGTTTAAAAATCTATATTAATTACAGTTCTATCATCCTGACCTTTTCAATTTGCCTGGTTTTGTTCCCTTCCCTTCTTGGTCCACGAAAAGAAAATGATATAATCTTTAAAAACACTAGTTTCAATATTCTTAACTAGACAATTTACTGAGTTTTTCAGAAGAGGGCTGTTACTTCCCATGCTGCCTTGTGCTGCATAGTTCTTCTAAACCTAGGGAGACATGGCATGGAAAGGAAGCATTCATGTCACTGTGGATGGATATCTTCCTTAGAAACTCTTGCATTTCTGAGCAATGGCTTCAGCATTATTAATACAGATTAAAACTTCTCTTTTGTTAAAGCTCTGTCAGATGTCCTGTCAACTCCTGAGCTCAAATCAAGCACCAGTGTATATCACAGGGGACCTGACATATTCCTTGAATTGGGAAGGAGGTATGTGTGTGTGTGTGTGGGGGGGAGAAACAGTCTCAAGAAAAAGCATTAAAATGGGGGGAACAGGTACAACTTATGAGAATTATACAAAATAAAGCAAACTGGCTTGACACAGACGATTGATTTGTTTCGGTCTTCAAGAGAACTGAAAATCAATGCAGTGATTCAGCAGGAAAAATCCTTATGTGAATTATTGTTGCTCTGGTTGCACATTTAGAACTTGGGAAAGAATCCTAGAATTTAAAGGGACCTTTAGAATATCAACTCCAACCCTCTGCTCAATGTAGGAATCCAAACTAAAGCATCCCTGAAGGATGTTTGCCCAGCCATTTATAACACTCCCAGTTTATTAAGGTTTTTACATTATCAAAAAAAAAATGAGATTAGGTGATTCTGGCAAAACTAATTCTTGAAAAATCTATGTTATCTTTTGATAATGCTGATTTCTAACAGGTCAAAATGCCAAAGCAATGATGTCCTAGGCCAGGGGGTCTTCAAACTTGGTCCTTTTATGACTTGTGGACTTCAACTCCCAGAATTCCTCAGCCAGACATGGTGGCTGAGGAATTCAGGGAGTTGAAGTCCACAAGTCATAAAAGGGCCAAGTCTGAAGACCCCTATCCTAGGCTGACCAGTTCATGTTTTTTCTGGATCTTCTTTTTCGTCTTCTCAGAGATGGGAACAATATCTGCCTGCCTCCAATCATTTAACATATAAAGTTGCAACCGAATCATCAGCAAGTTCCTTCAATGCTCCAGCATGCAACTCTTCTGGTCATGGAGATTTAAATTTACTTAAAGTTACATAGATATTCCATAACATTAATTCCATCAGGCAGGGGTCCTTACTACTCTCTTTGGTTTTCTTGCAGATATTTCATTACCCAAACTAGCTAGCATCATCAGTGCTGGGAGGGAGTGGGGTTTGCTTATGTTATATTCTAATGTCCTGCCCTGACAGTGTTGGTGGAAATGGTCTTGGTCATCCTTTGATTGGTCTATTTACTGTTAGCAGTTCCTTGATTGAGGTATTGTTTACTCCTTGATTGTTAGTCTGATGTTAATCTTGGTGTTAATCTCTGCTCATCTTTGTAACAACACAAAGATCACTGTCTCTTGACAGAAGTGATATGGGGAGCACCATTCATTGACAAGAAGAAGGTGTTCAGTCCTCATAAACATACATACACTTCCTAATTTTCCTATGCTATGACAAATAGAATAATAAAATAAAGTGATAAATACTGTACGGCAAGCTTTCCTGTATTCTACTTCTACACCCTTGAGTTTATGAGGATTCACCATAGGGCTGATGATTTGCAAGAACATAGACTTGCTTTGTGGGAAATATGGAGCTAAGAAATGGAAAAAGGTGAAGGCTCACACATCTTTTTCTTTGTGTTACTTGATGAGATCACAGATGGAGCCAAGGTAAAGAAGGCTGGAGTTGATTGTAAGCATACCCAAGGGATATGCTCATTGAACACTTTTGTTGTATATTATTAATCCCAGCTTTTCTCTCTGTTTGAAAGATCATTTCCCTTCTGAACTTTAAGGGACTATGCAGATAGATTGCTGACATAAATAACAATACATTTATTTGATTGCTTAAAAAAAAATCTGTGCAGCAAATCTATGCAGGTGATTTTATGCATCTAGCTATTTTGAAGCATCAAGCTGCTGTTTGGGTCTATTCATGAAAGCTACCCAAACCATAAACATATCCACTCTCAGCTTCATCAACCTTGACATTTTTATAGAAATAGAGATAGATTCACAAGATCTTTGTCAGCTGGAATTTCTGCCGAGTGCCAGCACTCATCACATGCGGGCAACATCTGACTATCAACATGGAAACTTGCATGTGACCCTCACATTGGGAAGTGCTCATGTGAATCCAGCCTTAGCAAAATAGCCTACATGTTGTCGGTTCCATTAATGCAATTGCTCGCTAGTCCAGCATTTAATGTTCTGGTGATGTGTGAAGGACATATCTTCACAAATCAGAACTCAACTCCAAAACATTAGGTGTCCATCCCGATCTTCTAGAACTTATTTTGGTATGTGTTTTTGATTTTGTACAACTGCCCACTTTATATTCACATTGCAGATTTGAGAGACAGCACAAAAAATGTAGATTGTTCACAAAATATTGTGGCCTACTTAGATAGTAAACCAAAAAAATAAAAATAAAAACCCATTTAGATCTGACATATGTTTTACTATCTATATTTTCCCTCTCATCACTCTCTTCTTTTTGATCAATGGAAGAGAACTAAGATGTATTTTTTAATTAGAACATCACTATTATGGTTTTTCACAGTGCTAGTTCTCACCTTTATTTAACATCATATATTCTGCTGCAGCTGCTAATAAGTAAAATTCTTTTGTAGCTGTCAGAATATTTACAGAAAGATACAGGAAAAGCTTCCTTTGACTGCCTTAAACAGCCATATATCCACTATCTCTTAAAATAATGGTAGCAGCCTAGAATCACACTTCTCATCACTTCTTTCTGTTATTGTCAGTTTCCCTTTAATTCTAAAAGACTTTCTTAAACCAACTGATGGAATCTCTCCCTGAAACTGTTTCAAATTCCCAATATATTGTTTCAGATCATCCCAGACCAACTTCTGGATAGAAGGAGGTTTTGTTTTGGGGTCAAAAGTGCCTCTGTGGCATTTTGCTTAGGCACTAATTCCATATTATGTAATTTATTTAGTGAGCCTTACAGAGAACAATATCTGTAATTTTCATAGATAGTCCTGCATGCCCCAATAATAACAATATGGTGATTAATATTCACAATACTAATTAACCTGTCCCAAAGCTCACATTTTTTGGTTTGGCTGAAATATTAGTTGCAAAAAATATAGCAGTTTTATGGACTGAACTTTAATGAGCTAAATTGAGAAATTCTGCATTTCCAATTTGTTTCTGCACTTTCAGTGGGAAAGATAGCACATGACTAATATATTTACGATATTTGCATGATGATGTTATCCCAAATGATGATGATATCATTTTGGTATCATTTTGATTTGTTACAGAAGCTGCTGCAAAACGTTTGGAGCTTCCTAAGTTCACTTATCCACAAAAACCATACCATAATCAATTATGACGAGAGGCGGTTGTGGTGGAACAGCTTACCTACCATAATTCAGGGGTGTCAAACTGCCGGCCCTTGGGCCGGATGCGTCACGCCAAAACCGCACCCACCCCATTGCCGGCAATGGAGAAAAAGTTGCGATACATTGCGACACGTCACGTGATGTCGCAAGTTTGACACCTGTGTACTATATAGTTTCAATATGGGTAACTACTGTATGCAGTTTATATGATATTATGAACCATTGACTCCCTAATGGCAAATCCAAATCTAATATATGGCTAGGTGACAGCATAGGAAGTATCAATTGCGAATATGTGCAGATGGTCCTGATGTCTTTGGACAGTTGCAGAGTCCTGGATGCAGGATCATGAAAGGGCAGCAAGGAAAACACCCAATGTCCTAACCCATCCAGGAATGTATGATGTCTTTATACTTCTGCTTTCTCCCTTCTTATCTTCAGTGTGCCAGACTTACTGGGTGAAATCTTTATCTTATATGTGTCAGCTTTGCTGGGTGGATTGCTTATGTAATCAGAAAGAATAAATACACGAATTTCTTGTCATTCGGGGCTTCTCTCTTTTAGAGGGGCCCGTCTTTGTTCAGCTGAATAAAAACGTAAAGCTTAAAGGCAACTTCTGGTTTCCTGTATTTTTTTTAATCAAGCAAAACCTCAGAACCTGCACAGCATAGGCAGTATGGAATATATATATGCAACCTCTGGCCATTTATCCATCCAATTCCCAGGATCTGGACACACTTGTCTCCATTGGAGATTATAGTTGTGCATGGACAATGGATGGCTGTAGCTACCTGAAGAGGGAAAATAATAGTTCATGGCAGGATTGCTACCGGTAGGTAGAAGTGGGAGCAAGTCTTCTCCTGCCTCTTTCAACCAGACTGCCTGGTTTTACTGCTTTCCTATTACTGTTAGTTGTTAGAAGGAATCATTGTGTAAACAGGACATTGTGAAAAAGGCACCTTTCCTGCTCCCAGTAATCTGGGAGGATTGTATATATCTGGGTGTGACATGCCTCTCCTGAACCACAACTCAGCATAGGTACCATAAACTCTGCGTGAAGCTTTTCCAATGGTTTTCTTTTTCTTTTCTGTCTTCCAATTCCTGATACGACTTGACCAAAGACAAAGGAATTGGATTTTTCTGCAATGTGCAATTACAATACAGGAACAGATTGTTGGATTGGGCCAAAGACATAAAATAGTCCATAGTTCTGTATTTGAATGGGGCCAGGTCAACCTTGCTGGAAAATCCATAAGCAAAACCTGTATTGCATTGGACAGCAATGTGGTTCAGTTGTTGCTAAAGGGAGATGTTTTTATATTACATGTAGTATATACAAAAGCTTTTTCCCCAGGTAATATTTTTATTGGGTGTCTGGTGATTTTCAATCTTTTACCTCTTCTTTTCACAGCGGGCTGCTTTCGCCTTAAAATGTAAAATGTGTTTTAATATATTTTAATGTTTATATACTTCCCCTATAAGTTGCCTTGTACATTGTATGGAAAGGGCTAAAAAAAGCTATTAAACAAATGTAACCACATTCTGCTGAAGCCAGTAGAGCAAGTCAGATTGTCAATAACTTAAGCCTCTTGCTTTCATCATGATGCGCAGAGCAATTCAAGAGATGTTTACTTAGAAGTAGATCCCACTGTGTTCATTAACACTCTTGAGCCATGGAGAAGCGCACATAAGACTGCAGTCTTAACTCTTAGCTGAAGCTGGAATGAAATCCATGGCTTTCAATATGTTATTTTATTTAAACAAGCAAATGGTCAGCTTCCACAGAGCCATCTCTAAAAATCTTGACCATTAGCATAACTATTCACTGTATCTATTTAAGGATAAATAAGCATAAATAAAATGAATAAGTAGGTGAAATATACAGTATTTGGCTCTCAGGACTAGCACACTCACACTGAAAATCTAGTTAAGTGTTAATTGGATTTTATAGGTTTTTTTTCTTGCAAGCCCCTGATTTCTTCCTTTATTACTCTACTGTAAAATCTGGGTTGGATTATTTGTGGGATCCTAAAATCCTGATTTCTATCAAGGACAGGATCAGCTGTAATCATTGCACAATATAGTTTTGCTTTGCCATCTGTTTTGCAGTATAAGGCCATTGATATACAATTGGCTCTGACTTAGAAACGTAGATGTCACCTGCAGCCATTGGTGGTGGCTCTTTCCATAGAGCAAGAATGGACAAGAAGCAGACTAAGTGCTTCTCAGCCCTATTCTGGGAAGTCCAGAGCTTCCTAGAAACACAGCAATGACAAAGACCCAATTTAAACCCATCTATCTCTGTCTCTATCAACTCCACTTCTATCTTTTATATTATCTCTTTTTCTCATCTATCCATCATTTATTGATCATCTGTTGATCTATCTGTCTATCTGTCTATCTGTCTATCTATCTATCTATCTGTCTATCTGTCTGTCTATCTATCTATCTATCTATCTATCTATCTATCTATCTATCTATCTATCAGTCATCTATCATCTGTCTTTCACCTATCTTCTACTCATAAACTCCTTTTTTTTAATGAAATAGCCTTTGTCCCTCTTATGATTATTTTATTATGTCACTGCTATAATTAAAAACCTATGTCCATAGGTAGTATACCACAGAAATCAGGAACCAGATATTAATGCTGGTTCCAAAAAGCTCTTGATTAGAAGAATAGCTGATTTTTATAAAGTGGTATCAGAAGGCCAATCCAGCGCTTCTATAATGTAGAAGATTCCCAAATCTATTGTTCTCCACTGGGCAATGTATTTACTTTGGCGTTTGAGCTACATCATTCACAAAACACTCTAAACCACATATACTTCAGCCTCATCTTCTTTTTTCCTTCACCTTTTTCTTCTTCATCATCATCATCATTATCATTATCTCCACTACGTTGAAGAATATCACTCTCTGTGTAACAATTCCATAAGGCAAAGAAGAGAAACTACCTCTCTTTTCAAAGGTGTTTTGAAAGAGCCCAGTCTTAAATGTTTTTAGGCTAGCAGTAATTGATAAAGTATCAAGATCACTATTAAGTCTGGTGTTCTGACTTTGTGCAACTACGAGGTCTTTGTTTATTTTAGTTGGAGAATGAGAGAATACTAGAGTTCATTGTCACGATCATTTTTAATAAAAGAAAAAAAATCTCTTCTGACATAATTTGCAGGCATTTCTCTTCTTTTCAAGTTAGATAGAATGGGCACACATCAGTTCCCCCCCCCACCATTAAATGTTGCCACCTGATTGGACCTCAGAAATGCATCTTCTTGGTGGCCTCTCCAGTCCTTTGAAACAACCTCCCACCTGAGATCTAAGGGATCTCTGGCTTTTTAGCCTTCCAGAAGGCTGTGAAGACCTGGCTTTTCTCCCAAGTGATGGGCTACGATGGAACGGGCTATAATATGTTGTATGGAACTGGGAGGGAGGGAGGGAGAGAATTTCTTTCTAACCATTTTTTAAATAGATTGTTCTGACTCACATAGGGTTATTGTATGAAATAAATGGCCATGCATCCTGTAAATAAATAAAAATAATTCCTGCAGACACTTTTTAAAATTAGTATTCATAATAGACAGAGTTTCAGTGGAAGTATTTTTGTTTAGGAGACCTTAAATAAAAGAACCAGTTGGCAGTTTTCTTTCTTGACCCATTTTTATTCCATGTTGTCTTGTTAATAATAATAATAATAATAATAATAATAATAATAATAATAATAATAATAATAATAATAATAATAATAATAAAGTTGGAAGGGACCTTGGAGATCATTGAGTCTGACATATATCAGGATCAATCAAGTGGGTGGGAATTGGGGATTTTGAGAGCATTTTTGGACCCTTTCCTAAAATGGTTGCCACAACATTCATTCATTCATTCATTCATTCATTCATTCATTCATTCATTCATTCATTCATTCATTCATTTATTTAGACTTATATGCCGCCCTTCTCCCCAGACTCAGGGCGGCTCACAGCAAAAAAAAAATGCAAGTACAAAAGTATAAATCAATTAAAATAGTAATATACAATATAAAAACTATATAACTATTACCACTCATACAACATACAGTCCCAATCAGAGGCCCAGGGGCAGAGCGCAGCTCACACACCCCAGGCCTGTCTGCATAAATGTGTTTTTAAGAGTTTTCGGAAAGCTAGGAGGGAGGGAGCAGTACGAACCTCTGAGGGAAGTTGGTTCCAGAGGGCTGGGGCAGCAACAGAGAAGGCCCTAACCCTAGGTCCCACCAGACGGCACTGTCTAACAGACGGGACCCATAGGAGGCCAACCCTGTGTGCCCTAACCGGTCGCTGGGATTCATGGGGCAGAACATGGTGTCATTGAACAGCTGTGTGATAGGCATGGCTGCTTAGACACTTTGTATTAACTTTTTTAGAATTTATATTGCTTTCCCCAAAGCAGCTTTTCTCCGTCTTTTCAAGACGAGGCCTTCAGTTCCAAACTATGTTTTCTAAGAATCACATCAGCCCTAAATGGAACTTAGATGCATTCCTGAAAATCACAGTGGGTTTGGAAAAATTGATATGCATGAAAAATCTAAAAGTAATGAAACATTTTTTTAAAAAAGTTGTGTAAAGAAAAGAAGGTGATGGTGCCAAAGGAATGATCCAGAGCACATTGGCATTCACTGACAGCAGCTGATCTGGATCTGAGGAGGGGTGGGTGGGTGGGAACTTTAATTTGTATAAAGATTCCTGATATCTATAGGTATTTGTTTCTGTGGGAAATTATATATATTTATATATGCAGGTTTTGGTGTATTCGGGTCTTTTCCCGTGTAAGATTGAGAGTATCTTGGCAACGTTTCGACGTTTTGAAACGTCACCAAGATACTCTCAATCTTACACGGGAAAAGACCCGAATACACCAAGACCTGCATACCTATACCCGTGAAAATCTACGAACATATATTTCTCCCGTTTTCTCCCGTGTAAAATTGGAAGTGTCTTGGTGACATTTCGACGAAGTACCATTTGTCATCTTCAGGCTGGTGTTTTTGGCTTTGTGCTTCTAGGAGCAAATTTGCTCCTAGAAGCACGAAGCTGAAAACACCAGCCTGAAGATGACGAATGGGACTTCGTCGAAACATCGCCAAGACACTTCCAATTTACAAACACCCATGAAAACCTCAGAAAACACACACACACACACACACACACACACACACACACACACACACACACACACACACACACACACACACATATATATATATATATATATATATATATATATATATATATATATATATATATATATATGTAGGTCTTTGGTTCTTCGGGTTTTCTCCCGCGTAGAATTTGAAGTTCAAATTCTACGCGGGAGAAAACCCGAAGAACCAAAGACCTACATACAAACACCCGCGAAAACCTCAGAAAACAAATATATATATATATATATATATATATATATATATATATATATATATATATATATATATATATATATATATATATATATATATATATATATATATATATATATATATATATATATATATATATATATATATATATATATATATATATATATATATATATATATATATATATATATATATATATATATATATATATATATATATATATATATATATATATATATATATATAATATTTTATTAATTGCTGCCATTAATGTTCCGGAGCACGAGAGAGGCAAGCTAATCAATAGAATCTATCAGCTCTGTTTCTGATAATGAAATAGAACATGGAATATAAGATTCCCTTAATTTTTCTTAGGCATGTTAACTATTTTTATTCCATGGGAGAAAAATCATCCACCTTATCTAAAATAGCTGGTGATGATAGATTAAACATCAGGGCTTTTCTCTCTCTGTTTTTTTGCTTCTTTTCTCCTCCAGTCACAGGTCAGCTTTACAATTTGGGAAATAATGTGGGAGGTTTTCCACCTCAGCTTTTTGACAAGGGCAGAGGCATATAAATTTACCCAGACCTTTAAAGGTGCCAATAAGAACATTTAGAGTTTTATCACAGAAAACCCTTGTCTCATAAAAAGGATTAAATAAGGGTTTAATGCTAGGAGAACTAGTAGACTTTCCAAATCTGCCAGGTCTCCTTATGTAATCTAACAGCACACTGGAGGTGTACCAAAAAGACCACTGCAAAGTTTATAATGGGGAAAAGGACAGGGGGTGGGGGATAGATGGAGCGAGAGATAAAAGTAGATATGAAGGAAGGTGGACTGGGCTGATTGAGATGTTTAAGGGAAAGCACATGCTTGTAGAAGTGTGCCTTACCTGTAATATGGAGCAATCTTCTTTCTCAACCTCAGCAACTTCAAGTTGTGTGGATTTCAACTTCCAGAATTCCCTAGCCAGCATGAAGGATGGAAGAAATATTGAGAATATGAATCTTTGATGATCTGTGGTAGAGCTTCAGAACCCTTAAGTTATTGCACCGATAACCAGTTTCCAGTGCTGTGAGTGGTTAAAAAGGAGAGCCCAGGAAATCACCATGTATTGTAAGGCATTCTGTAGGAGAATACCAGGCAGAGCTGGGTTTGTGTGTGTGGAGTTAAACACATCATCAGTTTAGAATCCTTGCATTGCCACTATGGATCCAAGTTTAGCTCCCTTGAATTCTGTTGACCTTTATCTAGTGCCAATTTAGTGCTGACCATTAGTTAACTAGATTCTTGTGTATATGTTTGAATAATTCTTCTATGCTGCAACATTATTAATGATCCTGATTCTTTGCACCTGACTCATTCTCAACAAAATAAATACTTGTCTTTTGCTAGTGTAGACCAAGGGGAGAGGCATTTGTGTCTCCAAGTCTGCTCTCCATTAGCTCTCCACAAGGTCTAGGATTAAAAGTCTTCTATAAATGTACTTAGGATGTCAAAGAAGAATTAGATCATTCATCTCTATAATTATATCACCATATTCATTAGTCATTGTATTTGCCTTGGGATAAATGACAGTTGAACCCAGTGGCCAACTTTTAGATATCATTTGTTCCACAGCATGTCTTAGACCTGATAGCTATAAAGTAAAGCCAGTACAATAATTTGCTTTTTCCTAAAATTGCACAGAATTCTATTTTATATAAGGAAATGTTGACCTCAACAGGTCAATGGTTCAAATTAATTACATTGCTAAAATCTGGTGTCTCCAAATGGATCGTGGCTTCTTTCAACTAGCTAAAGACAAAGTATTTTAGGAATTGTAGTTCCCAATATCTGGAAGATTATTAGAACCCCTGCTTTAAAGTATTCCCTTGAAGATTTTGTAGTATACAGGGTTTCTATTACAGTAATGAAGAGTATCTTGATAGAAAGGCAAGCCAGAAGACAAAAAGCTAAACAACTATGCAAGTACATGTTACAAGACCAGTCTTTATAATGTGTGGCTGCACATGGGAATTAACCCTCAAAATTGCATGCCATATATTTTTCAGGGATCTCAATACCAGTGAAAGGCTTGATGTTGCGTGGCCAAAGCACTGTTACGCACAGAACAATACCAAAGAGTGTGATGATTGTTTTTAAATCTCACCAGTTCTTCTTCTTAATATTATATTATTGCAACATATTTTGTGAATCTGGTTTCTCCCTCACTTTAACATAAAATAAGTGGGAAACTCTTCAGTCAATAATAAGCATAAGTACTAGTTATTAAAGAGATAACATGTTGTGAAGTTTTCATAAGCTCTGCCAGGAAGAGCAAATCTATATCTTAGGTAAGAATCCAAGATAATCCTGTGAGACTCTATCTTGTACTATTTATTGTAGGACTCAAGATAAAAGTTTTGTTTAAATTGTGTTCTTTCCTTTACTTGAAATAATTCCGTTTAATTTAGTGGAAATGCAAAATTGAGTCATAAGGAAATCATATTATTCTAAAAATCTGTTTTCCTCCTTGTGTTTGATCCCCTCCCCAAGGTCAAACAGAGCCCCATAATAAAAGAAAAGCTTCAGATGGTCAGCACTGGCAATTAGGAAGTATTTTGAAAGTCTCAGATGAGGTATTTTTCTTACTAAACGTGCCTTAATGAAAATGATATGCGCATAGCCTCATTTTTTTTCATGTATTTTCTTTGAAGAATATCCCTGCATGATTTTGTAGGAAGCTTAAGCAAAGAAAGAACTTCTAGAAGACTGAAATACATGCCTATTTTATGATGTTCCTGAGCTATTTTAGTCTGATTCACTGGAAAATATATTAAAAGAAATATAATGTACAACAACAGTAACAGTAGTCAGCAATCTGACTGAGTCATCTTCAGAGATAAAAGCATGGAAATGATTGTAACTAAAAAAAAAAGAGACATAGCAAAATTAATCATTTCTTTCAAAGGACAAACCTGAGTCATCCCATATTTTTGTTCATTTACTATAACTCGTGTGCTGCTTGGTCCCAAATAGCTTTGAGTGGTCTACATCAAGTAACAAAAACATTAAAATAAAATCTTATTAATCTAACAAACAAATTGTCCCAAATGTTTCCTGAAGATTCATGTCATCAAGGTTTTTTTTTTCTTTCTTTTTGGGCTGAAGCCTCAAAGGTAGAGAGTGGTCCAGATATCAGGGATCAAGCTCTTCTAGGACAATTTGCCATGGCCATCTCCCTGCAGCTAACCTGTCATCATGGTCATCTCAGCAGAGCCATCTCACCACAACCAACTTGTCACAGGACAACTCGCCATGGCCAACTTGCCGTGGCTTGTCGGCACAGACAATTCCACTCATAAGAACATAAGAAGAGCCATGCTGAATCAGGCCAAAGCCCATCGAGTCCAGCATTCTGTGTCACACAGTGGCCCACCAATTGTACATGGGGATCTTGAGCAGAAAGAGAAGGCAAAACCCTCCCTTTCCCTTGACCCCCCAACAAATGGTACCCAAGGGAATCCTGCCTGCCTCAACCAACATAGAGGCGGCACATGGACATCCGTTTTAATAACCACCGATACACTTTGCATCCATGAATCTATCTAGCCCTGCCTTGAAGCTGTCAAGGCTGACAGCTGTCACGACCTCTTCAGGAAGTGAATTCCATAAATCAACGACCCTCTGGGTGAAGAAATATTTCCCACTCAGAATAACTCAATGCGATACATGTTACCAACCACTGTTTCTTCGACATTATTTCCATGTTTGTCAATGGAAATAATGTTAAGGAAATGGTGGCAGATAACATCATGTTGAGTTACCCCACATGGAATTGTCCCATGGCGAGTTAGCCAAAGCAAGTTGTTCCATGGCAAGTTGGCTGCGAAGAGATGGTTGTGGCAGTTTGGCCACAGTGAGATGGCCATGGTGACATGGCCATGGAGAATGTTCCATCCAGCCTAGGAAGGGAATCCTCACTGAGAAAGCTTAATTGTGAGGTGCTTATGGATTTTGGGCTTTGAGAAAAGAAAGCCCTATCTGGAAAATATATTCAAAGAAACATAATGTACTACAACAACAACAACAATAGATACTTTTGAAAGCCTGCCGATGAGGACCATGGCAAGGTAGATGTCCCTGCTGAAATGAGACAGAGTTTATGGCTGAGATTGGCTACTGGATGTTGGATTTGCTGCTGGCAAATTCTCTCTGGTGAAATGAGAGATTGTGAGATTGTCCACATTTACTCCAGATAGCTGTTCTTCATGAGGAGACACAGAAACCGATGAGTCGAGCAGCTGGGAGTCAAGACATACCATTTATGCTCATAGTCTTTATACAGCCTTTTATGGACAAAAAGCTCAACTGAGTCTCATTTCTTAATCACCCTTGGAATTATTTTTTTTTACTGTTTTGGAAATATTAAGACCCTTTGGAGTAATCAATCTGTATTGCATTCACTGAGTCTCCTTCTTAGGGAAATTTTAAATACAAATTTAAGAGAAAAATATATATTTTTAAATAAACAGCAAAAGGATGTTTAGAGTGTTTATATTGGAAAGTTAAAAACAAACCAAGGGTCCTAATATATTGTACATGCACACACACACACACATTTATATACATTCATACATACAATAATAAAGGTCCTAAAACAGTGATGGTGAACCCTCTAGAGACCGAGTGCTCAAACTGCAACCCAAAAACCATTTATTTATTGCAAAATGGCAGGGCCGCATCAGCATTGTGGTGCTCTCAGGAGGAGCGAGGGGGCGTGGCCCACTGGGTAGGCATGGCTGCTTGATGGGCATAGCTGCGGTAGCCACGGCTGTGGTGGTCATGGCAGACTGGGTGGGCATGGCTGGGGTTGGGGGGCCAGGACCCAGGTGGCAGGGACCAGTCCCTCACCATCTCCAGAGCATCCCCAGGGGGGCAATGCCACTTGCTCACTCACTTCCTGCCCCGTCATTTCCAAATGCCACATGCTCACTACTCTGGCAAACTCTGCTGGGGTGATGGCATGCATGCCCACAGAGAGGGCTCTGAGTGCCGCCTCTGGCACATGTGCCATAGGTTCGCCACCACTGTCCTAAAACATTAAAGTTATAAAATAGAAGGGCTAAGAACAGTCAACTAACCAAACATCTTAGAGAAAAGATGGAATCATTGATGAGCTAATAGTCTTCTTAAACAATTGTCTGAAGTAATTTTCAGAAGTGAATAGGATAGCAGCTGATTGAAGTCGAGGAGCAAAGCTTTCTTTAATTCTAGTCCTCTGGTAGAAAAATATCTGCATTCCTTTATCCTCCTTACCTTACGGAAATGGGAAGCTGCTTACAGGTTCTCTTAGGAGCTTCACATTGAATTGGTTGGATGGAGAAGGCAAATTCAGATATACTGAGTGCTAAGATACGTGTGTCCAAATGTCAAAAAACACTCAAAGTTCAGAGGAACTCTGTGCAAAGTCTGGGACACATCTGTGACATGCTTGTGTCATCAATGTGTGTTCAAAAGACAAGCCACGGTGTTCTGGATTAATTGTAGCTTCTGTGTAGTTCTCAGGGACAGTCCCAAACAACTTGCAATAGAGTAGTCTAGATGGGTGATAATAAGAACACGAGTCACTGTTGCAAACCTGTTCCAGTTAAAGATACACCTGGGCACTAGCTGAAGGCCAGCCAAAGTTCTCCCTGACACAGTTTCCATTTGCCCAGTAGTTGCAAGTGTAGCAGAAGCTCTAAATTAAAAGCAGCCCAACCTAATCAAGAGATACAATTAGTGAGGTCAGGAATCTGTAGTACACAGGCAATAACATCATTTTGCTATAATTCAACTTCAGACTGTTTTGTCTCATCTAAATCCTCACAGCTTGCAGACACCAGGTCAAGACTTTGGCAGTGTTTCTTGCTGCAGACAAGCTATTTAGTCTCAGACACAATGCCTGGGCACCCAAATCTCACACATAAGCTTCTTGGAAGGATTTCACAAATAGGAGGATTTCAACTAGATTAGGCATTTGATTTTCTTTACAACTTGATAACGAACCATATTGTAAGAATAAACAGGGCTGAAACAGGATGATGGGCATAACTTTTCCAGGAAGGTTCCCATAGAGAAAATTTCTCTGAGTGTCTTCCAGAGGTGTTAAAATATCTTTACTCCAAACTAGTAATTTGCAAGCTAATTGGCAGTGATGGGTGTTGTACCCAATGTATTCAGTGGGCACTAAGTCGATCTAAGGAATGCAATCTGTGCACATGTGCTATATTTTGTGTATGGGTCTTTGTAACAGGTATATCCTCTCTAACACATGCCCTCAGAGCTATCTTTACAAACTGAATGAATGGATCTTCTTTAACATGACTCATTGGAGGACTGCAATCCTTTCAGTTCTGTGAAAAAGTTATTCCTAGCTATGAGTAACTTATTGTAGGAGAAAAGTAGGCAGAGCCTAGGAGTGGAGTCAAGAGAGGATTCAGTTAGAATTCTTACGTATCCATAAACACTCCAAATTCAACTCATCTTGTATTCCATTAACTCTTATCTAATGCCAATTTAATGCAGTTAGTTGACTAGATTCTTCTGTATAAGCTTGAGCAATAAATCTTCTGAAATGGAAATTACATGTTAGCCAGATTCTTTGCACCTGACACTTATATCACTTTTTAAAAATATAAATGCCTTAATTAAAGTTTTACAAAGAGATGTAGAATATATCATATTTAGCATAGATATGCCATAAGACCTTTGACAAGTGTGTGTTCCCACAAATAAGACCCTGGTATTTTAATTTTAGAAGTGAAAACAGATGTTTGAGACTTGCCTGTTGTGGCATATATGTAATTGAAACGCATCCTAATGCCTTCCCATCTAAAGTTGAATTAGAAAGGAAAAGGTTAATTTATAAATTAAAGTAACCTAGAATTAAGGAGAAACTTCCTAACAGTGAACAATTAACCAGTGGAATACCTTGCCATTAGAAGTTGTGAGTACTTCATCCCTGGAGATTTTTAAGAAGAGACTGGACAGTCGCTTGTCTGAGTGTCCAGTCAGCGGTGCTGGCTCAGGAATTCTGGGAGTTGAAGTCCACGAGTCATAAAAGAGCCAAGGTTGCCTACCCCTGGTATAGGGTCTCTTCCAGCTCTATTCCAATTAAATAATGAATAATCTGTGAAAAGACATGTTCAGTGAACATTTCTCTAACAAGGATGACATCAGAAAAAATAAGTATTTTTATGACTATACTGGGATAGGATTCACTGACTTCTTGTTGAATCAAGTGATAAGACATAATGCTAAACTCCAACAAAAACTCTGTCTAAACTGTCAAAATGTAGACAAAAAGAACTTATCTTGAGACAGTTTGTGAGTCAATTGGTCCTGTTTCTCTCAAGAAGAATGTTTATTAAATACTGTTCCTTTCCCTTTAGAAAAGTACTTCAAGCATTTTTTTTAAAAAAAAGGTAGTCATAAAAACAAGCTAAGAACAAATGAAAATTATTTTGGGGCAGCAGGAACGACACAGATGCAAACAGCCATTGATTTATCTTTTCTGAAATAAAAATAATAATATTTGCCACACCCACACATACATGTATTATCAGCACAAATCAGATGCTTAAGCACATTGGTCTCCCTACTTCTTGTCTAGCCCTTTAATCAATGCACTATTTTCTCTCATCTCTCTCTCTTTCTCTCTCTGTGTGTGTCTTTCTCTCTCTCTGTCTCTCTCTCTCTCTCACACACACACACAGACACAGACACAGACACAAACACAGACACAGACACAAACACACATAGAGAGAATATCATATTGGTACTTGTAATTCCTGCTTATGGGGTCTGTTCATTTGTTTTGGCATCACTTTGGTTCTTAAGTGTTGTATTGAAAGGTTTTACCAGTTCAGGTTAGCATATCTCTTCATTTGTTTTATTTAAATATCTATAAACCATTTGAAAGGGAGAGAGTTAGCTAAAACCACCCCAAAATGAAATCTAATAATAAAATAACTCTTGAAAACAAGTGTAATAGGATAGCTGACTCATGCTGGGCAAACAGAATTATTTTAGCCTTAGTGTTCCAGGCCACCTCTTAAGATCCTCTTCCACAGATCACCCCACAAAAACAGGATAGATTAATGAGAGGTCTACCTTCAGATATTTGTGCTATAAAGCAGCGATCCCTAATCTTTCCGGCTTCATGGACCGGCAGGGGGGGGGGAGAGGCTGAGCACATGTGCACGTGCAGCTCCATTTGTGCAAGTAGCAGGCACCTGCACCCACAGCTCACGCAAATGGAGTTGCACTCACACTTACCCACTGCTTAGGCAAGTGGAGCTATGCATGCACACACACACTCTCCCACCGTCTCTGCGGCCCCGTTCCAAACAGGCCATGGCCCAGATTCTGGCCGCAGCCCAGGGGTTGGGGACCCCCGCTATAAAGCATCAGTAATTGGTCAGCACTAAATAGGCCACTGCTGGAATCACAGGACTCCAATAAGCTTTACCAGCTAAATGTGGTAGCTGATGTTTCGAAAATACCTTACACACTCATCACACGAAAAGGTCATGCAGTTTGGATGTTTTCATCATTATAGCTCAAAAATTATATTGGAATTGTGGGCCTGTTGCTTTTCACAGCCACCTAATCCTAATCTTTCAGCTCTTGGCTCACTGATTGGCCACGCTGCCTTCAAATGGCATAATGACAGGAAGGGATCATTTACTTAACTAATTAGCAGGGCAATTTGGCATTCACTGTTCATATCGCACCTAGCATTCATACACACCGGCTAGGCACAGGAGTCCCAACTGGCACCCCTGAAGTTTGAGAGCTGTTGGAGGAATATATGTTTGTCTCTGAATGCATCAGCCATAAGACTCCAGTCAAGTTTTCAGCTCTGGAATGGAGGCATTCCCAAACGCAGAGGAAGAGCTATTTTGGGCCATATGTACAAAAATGGAACTTGCCACGAAAATGTATGTAAAGAGGTCTGGGATGGGGGTGTTTTATTTTTGCACAAAGGATACAATTAAATGGTCAAGTTTCGTGCCTACTAAATAAAGCCCGTGTAGCTGAATGAATCAGTGCTGCAGAAAGGCAAATGAACAAACAGTGCTTGATTTAAATTTGTAGCTACACAGCTTTAAGTGCTGTAATGATGGAGAACTGTGCCACACAACTCATTAACCCATTTGTAAATAGAAGCGTCTTATTGGGCTTGTGTCTGGAATTGTAATGAAAAGCAAAGAAGTGCTCTCTGGTAAGAGGGACTTAGTTAATGCAATCCTTTATGGAAGCATAAGGATACATTCGGAGTCCATAAGTGAATGATTAAAGAACTACGGTGAACAGCTTTACAATATTAATGCATTGATTTTATTTTACTGTTTAGAAAACTCCCTATTTTGGTATTCTGCTTATTCATCTGCCTCTTTTCTGGCTAGACTAGCTTTCTGCATTGCAATGCTTTCTAGATACATGGTATTTCAACTCCCATAATACCCAGCCAGCATGGTTATTATTTCTGCATCATAGTTCTGCATGCTGTTCCTTATGGTTCTCTACTCCATATTTTCCTAGCGCTTTAAATTTCCCCCCTCAATAGCATGGCATTGTAACTTTATGTCTTCCCACCTCATCAATCAAGAGTGTCCATTTTAATGGTTCTGTAATGCTACAGTTATTTATTGGGCCCATGTCTCTTTACTCAAGAGGATCAAGGCAGCATACACTAAATTGGATCTCTTTACTGCTTGAAGTAGGTTAACCAAGCAGAATTTTAACTCAGCTTTTACACTTGCCCCAAATCCCAGTGTAAAATTCTATCCAACATCTCATATAGTCCAGCGTTTTGGTAGCATATCCCCATGAAATCTTGTCATGAAAAAAGCATAGCATCCTTGAATTTTTCAGTGGGGATATTGTTGAGTTCTGTAACCAATGAGATTCAGAAGTGAAGGGGTTGGACTGGGACTAAGAATTCCTGGGGCAAATCTCAAGTTAACTATGTAATTGCCAGGGTATTCTTGGGATAGCCATACTCTCTCAGGAGAATCCAATTCACAGATTGTTATTATGTGGATTAAAATTAGAGGGCTGACATTAGACTCAACATAAGATAATTTTGGGAGCTCAGGACTGAACTGTGGGGTCTTTGGTGCTCTCTGAACGTGATTGTTTCCTCGCAGACATTTCATTTCCCAACTAGGTAACATCATCAGTGTTAGCTGGTGATGCACTGATGATGTTACCTCGGTGGTTGATGAAACATCTGCAAAGAAACAACCAAGTTCAGAGAGCACCAGGGACCCCATAGCTGACATTAGTGGCTGTGGAGAGGTCAAGGGTAGAAATGACAAAATGTTGGTTGAGACGTTCCAATGCAAACTCCACCGTTGATATATATGGATGTGATGTCATGACACAAGTACAAAAGACTGCTTTGCATTTAGCAAAATTTGCATTGCAACATCATGACATATTTCATCATTTTGACATCACCATTGTTAGGAAATACACTCTATGAGGGCGGTCATAACCTTTCTGCCTTCATATTAATTAATGATTCCCCCCCTCCCCAAACAATTGTTTAAAACTATTAAACATCAGTAGGAAACGTTGCCATTTCATGTATCAAAGATTCCACCATTCTGTCTCCTACCTATGAAACTGTTACATGGAGCTCAGTGCTGATGCCATTTTGCTGGATTTCATTCAAGTTCAATCCACTTGTGGGGAGTCCACTTTCATACACTATTGCCTGTTATTGCCAATTCACCAGCCCCTACTCAATATACAAGTGCAACTTTTTCCACTCCCTTTGCATCTTCCTTCTGGACAGATGCACTATAGGAGGAGAGACAGAGGCTTGGTGGCAGAGTCAAGACAGGAATCAGCCTAGAGTCATTACATTCCACAAGCAGTCCAAGTCAACACAAACTCTTTCTAGTGCCAATTTAGTGCTGACTGTTGGTTGATAGATTCTTATGTATAGGCATCAGCAATAAATCAGCTTGAGTAGAACTTAACATGTGGTCCAGATTCTTTGCGCCTGATGTGTACAGATTGGGTCTATATGGATGAAACAAGAAAATGAGAGGTGGAAGCAGGATATTTGTAACCCTCCAATGGGTTTTCCCTAATTTGACTAGGAAAAGAAAGACTAATTATGGATTTTTAAAATTGGCAACATTGGGAAATATCTATCTTTGTATGCTATATACACAACTATAAAAAAACACTATCTTCATTCTTTAACAGTTGGAAGAGTTACAAAATATAATTGTTTAGGAGATACATTGTGTTAAGAGTGTCAAAGCTGAGGCTGAACCTCTAGCTGAAATGTATAAAATACTTAACTGTTCTTTGACATGAAACTCAATCAAGTATTGTTGTTATCCCAGATCAATCCACTGCTGGTTGAAAAATCTCTACCAGAATCTATCATGCTAGTCCAATGTGAGTTGCTATTTTTGTATTTGAGTCAAAGGCTGAAAGAGATTGATTGGCCCAAGACACCCAGCTAGGCTTCCATGTCTAAGAACAGGCCTTCCTTCAATTACTCCAGCATCTTAACCACAACACCATACTGGTTTTCATGAACATTCATTATATGATATTAGTGTTCTACTATTTCAAATTACTGACAAGTAGGCAGCGTACAAATAATTGTAGTAAATATATGAAGAAACATAATGAAATAAATATATTCATTAGCTGACCAGACAATTGCTATAGTAGAATGTGTTTTTTAAGTGTTAAGTTATGCATGTTGATCATTATAGTGCAGTTTGGTATATTACAATGTCAACCAGATCTGATGAGAAATGCTAGCTTTTCAAAAGATATCACGTCTGAAATAAAGAATACTGATTTTTTTTCTCTACTTACTAGAAACTAAGAAGTTTTGCAAGCTTCCAAAATATAAACAGTCCATCTTTCTATTGTGAATTGGAAGACTACATTTGTGAATTGACTTCAAGGTAATGCCATGTGAGACAGTGAATATGTGCTGATCTTCTATATTTGTTTATTTGTTATTTACATGTGTATGCCTCCCGACTACACACAACTCTAAGTAGCTCCAATTTAATTTCCTCTTCCCTGTTTAAAAGTTGTGTGAATATACAGTAGGTGTTGCTAATTGAGCTACTACATATGCATATAGGTAGTCCTCAACTTATGACAACTGAGTCCAAAGTTTCTGCTTTTAAGCAAGACAATTGTTTAGTGAATTTACCCCATTTTACAACCTTTCCTGCCACTGTTAATTGAATCACTGCAGTTATTAAGTTAGCAACATGGTTATTAAGGGGAATCTGGCTTCCCCACTGATTTTCAGAAAGTCAAAAAATGTGATCAGATGACTGTAGGGCATTGAAAATGTCATTAAATATGAGTCAGTTGCCCAGCTGATGATGGGGATTCTGCAGTAGTTGTGTGACAAACAGTCATAAGTAACTTTTTTCAGCGCCATAGTAACGTCGAACACAGTGGTGGGATTCAGCCAGTTCGCACCACTTCGGCAGAACCAGTAGCTAATTTTTTGTTGCCCAGGCCCAGAATGGACTTCCAGAAGCAGCATCCACACAGAGAACCGATTGTTCACATATTAATCCCACCACTAGTCGAACGGTCACTAAATGGACTGTTCTAAGTTGAGGTCTATCTGAATATAATTTCAGATGGGGCTGTCGAGAGGAATTCAAGAAATTTGACTGCTGAATGTTTTCATCTAAAGAAGAATTTTGGAAGCAGGGAACATTTTAGCATTCTACCTCAATCGTTTGGCGCCAGTGAAACACACAACTAAAACAAACCAGTTTCAGACTTCTGCATGAAAACAACAAAATGTTCCCCCCCACACACACACAGATTTCATTTTGCTTTGCAGTCTAATTAGGCAGCTACCTGATGATGGGACTTTAGGGAACCACCTGGAGTTTGTGATAGCGCTAACTTATGAGTTGCTGTAGTATTAAACTGAGTTTCAATCGCCACACTTTACTTTTGGCAGTGGGATCACTCTCACTGGATTTTATAATTCCCAGAAGGTTTCTGAGGGCCAAAGTAGGCCATCTGTAAACACTTAGTGGTGGTGAAGTAACTAAATAGATATATAAAGAAGACGTGTGTTTGTTCGTTTGTTTGTTTGTTTGTCTGTGTGTGTGTGTCAGTAAGGAAAGACAGAAAAGGCAAAAACCAGCCACAGATTAAATGCTGAATAAAATCTGATTGGTTTCAATGAGAATAACTTAAACATGTATTTAATCCTCCCACTGAATTCATTTTATGTGAGTATTTGCACTGTTACTCCCAAACAAATCCTACTGTACAGTATTAAATGACACTTGCTCTCAAACTCCCCACTGAGTTTCACATAGGATTACAGTCTTAGCTCTAAATCCTAAGCAAAATTAGTGACCGTTTTCCTGAGGTTAGTCTGTGTCTCTTCTCTTCAGTCAAAGATGTTGAGATAGATTTGACGGCTTGCTTGTTGAAATGTGTTAGTTACATCTCAAACATTACAGTCCTGCAGAATATAAAATGATCTTATTTTAGGATTAGCTTTTTTTTTTTTTACTGCTGATGGTTTTAATAGGGGGCTGTTTATCACAGCAGGCTACTTCAAGATGAAGAACCCTATAAATATAAAAGAAATCATCATTTTCAGATGAGATGTATTTCACAACACCCCCTTCCTTTTAAATATTATGTGTCTCCATAGTGATGTCATCCTGAGCTAAGCTATCTAAGTGGCAACATGACCATCTCTGCTTAGACAATTTGAATAGGAGAGATTTCCCTCACAAAAAAAGGGAGAACAAAAAGTTTGATATTATTCATGTTGCTTGGGTATTCTGGAAGTTACAGTCTATCACATCTGGAAGATGTCAGGTTCAAAAAAACTGCTAATAGGATATAATACTACATAGTACATGCTGATGGCAAGCAAAAATTACCTGGATAAGATACAGGTAATTCTTGACTTACAATCATTTGTTTAGTTACTGTTTGAAGTTACAACGGCACTGAAAAAGTGACTTATGACAATTGTTCACACACACAACAATTGCAGGTTCCCCATGATCAAAAGTCAGATGCTTGGCAACTGGCTCATATTTATGATGATTGCAAACATTAACAACCTGTGTTAGGTTGATGACTATCTTGATATCTGAAAATCCAAGCGATCTATAAGCTCTAGTAATAAAAGTCAAGGAGCACTGTGAAAAAAATGAGACTAAAATTAAATATAAAGATCAAACTAATGACAACAGGAGGAACAACCAGCCTTAGAAAGAAGATGTTGAAGTACCAATGAAGGAGAATATTTGTAGCTCAGGGTTGAAATGAGGGGTCCTTGGTGCTCTCCGAGCTTGCTTGTTTTCTTGCAGATGTTTTATTAGATATTGTACCGATAAATAACTGATGCCTTTTAGGATTAATGGTCAAAAGTAAAGGAACAAGTAGTCATGAAATACGTTGCAGATTAGGGCTTAGTGCAGGGGTCCCCAACCCCAACTCGTTCAGAACTGGGTTGCAGAAGTGGAGGATGAGTGTGCACATGTGTGCAAGTCTACCTGCACATGCAGCTGACAGGTAAGCATGTGTGTGCAGCTCCATTTGTGCGAGTGGCAGGCACACGTGCTAGTGCTTGCACAATTGGAGCTGGACATGCATGTGCTCTCCTGCTGCTCATGCAGAACCACCCCCCCCTACCGGTTGGCAAAGCCAGAAAGATTGGAGTCTGCTGAATTAGAGCACTCTGAAAGACCTTGGAAAATATATTCAAATACTGTGATGTGTCTATATCTACGAAGATCAGAATAGTGTAAGCCATGATATTCCCTGTGACATTCCTTGGGAGCAAAAGTTGGACTTTGAAGAAGCAGGGTTAGAAGAGAATTGACACTTTTGAACACTGCTGTTGGAGAAGAAAACAAATAAATCACTGAATAAATCAACCCATAGTCTTCCCTCAAGGACAAATTATGAAGTTCAACTATCCTACTTTGGGCATATTATAAGAACAGATACTTCTCTGGAGAAGGCTGTAATTCTTAAAAAGATGGGAGGAAAAAGGATAGCCAGCAGCAAGCTGGATGGATTCAGTCACAGTGACAATGAATGTGTTATTGGAAGATCTGAAAGATCAGAGAAAGATTGTCATGGAGAAAATCTATCCATGTGGTTGTTAGGAGTTGACAATGGCTTGATGGCATATAATCAATCGATTGATTGCTATGAATTCTATACTTGATTGGGATTATTTATATAAGGTTATGAGTTGATGATTAACCAGTGACCCATTTATTGGAATTTCCATATGGATGTTTATTTTTTAAACTTGTTTAGCATGGGCATTTTATGGTTTATACTGTAGGTTTTTTGTGATCATTTTATCATTTTGTGTGGTTTGCCGTGCATATTTTAGCAGCTGATATTATGTAAAGCAGCCATCAGTCTATATGAAATCAGCACCACCCAAAATAATAAACAAATATCTTGTTGCCAAGTTGAAAGTAAGCTTTTAATACCTTGTTGGAAAAAGGCAAAGCATGTCTACTCACAATTTTTTTAAAAAAAATTGGTCTTGTCTTCTTTTTGTTCAAGCTTCTCTCTGGATCAAACTTATATACACATGTTTTCTTAAAATGGTTTAAATGATTGTCAACACCTGTCCGTGTGTAAAACCTTCTCCTTTTTTTCCCCAGAGCAGGTGTCAGATTGAAAGTCTATGGGGGAAAAAATCAGAAAAGAACTGAATTTGTGAAGAGCTTTGTGTTTCATGGCTGGTGCTAGGAATGGTATATTGGCGTAGTACCACTGGTATTTGTATGCCAGCTTTACAACCCTGGAGAGAACTGGAGGAAACAGATGCATCCAAATGCTCGCAGGAAATATGTAAATATTGAGCCAGCTTTGATATGAGCCAAGGAAAATCTTTCATTGCACAACAAATAAGAAATAATGCCCATTTATTGTTCAAAACAAACATTACACTATTGTGTGGAAAAACATATAGCGTTATGGGGAATAGAATCAACTCTAGACATTTTGTTACTTGTAGTTTGGCAGTAAATCCACTCTTCTTGCAACACTTCAAATATTTAGTTTCCAAAGCCAGCCAAATTCTTTTGCATCTAAGACAAAAAAAAAAAATCCTCAAGAAAAATAAACACTCAGCAATTATTAACAAAATGACCCACCGTTTTCTGTATTTTTATGACTCAAATTCTTGCCTCAGGAAACCATCTCATTCCACTCATGATAGGGCCAGCCCTATGGATGCCAGTGACGTCGATGGCTCTTGTGGTGCTTCATTCATTTGTGCAGTGTTTTCTGTCCATTTCAGAATTATTTCTTCGTAATTAGAGAGTAGAGTCAGTTGGGTGAGACATATTTTTCTCTTTCTTGGCCAAATGTGTCTAGTTCAATGCATTTTTGTGGAGAATCATCTGAGGGAATGATGAAGGAAGCAAAACAGGATGAAGCATGGAAAATGGCAGACATTAATTTACAGTGAAAATGATTAACACAGGTTTATGCTCCTTGCTCTGAAAACAAGCATGCTAGGAATATGGGCATTGTATTCCTAGCATGCTGAATATAGCATACTGGAAGCACTATTTGATACAAAATAATTCATTTTCCATTTTTGGGGGGTGGGTGGGGCTCATGGGTACCATGTAGCATTAGACACGGTTTTTTACTAGAAGCATCGTGTAGAAAAACAGTTTGTATGCCCCTCTGCAGCTACTAGCTTTTGTTACTTTCATGGGGTAACATGGGCTGAAAAATGTAGTCACCAATTATGCTTTTTGTCATTGACAATTAATATGTGCTTCTTTTAACTGTTACTTTCAAGAAAAAAACAGCAACTGTCAAATGTCATGTTTTCTTCATAATTCTGTTTCCTTTCACAATGTTTTTGAAAAATACTTATCCCAAATACCGATTGAGAAACTGTGCCGACCTCCCTTAATCTACATTTCATTATATTTTTTTCAAAAAGTCCATGTAGAAATATGTCCACCTGATAGTTTGCTCGTAATTTTAAAAAAAATCAGTGTCTTGGTTAATAAAATAATAGCTTTCGGGGATTAGATTCTTTGCTTTACAACACATTGTATTGGTACAACCTACTTCCATTCCAATCATGAGGTATTTTTTTTTCCTGGAGAGAAAAAAAACCCTGGAGCACTGATATAAGAACTTTGGTCAGAAAAGAAAAAGAAAGAAAAGAAAAGAAAAATTGTCCAGGATGATATAAAGTCTCCTGCCTTGAGCTGGATTAGAAGACTTCCAACATCCCTTCCAGCTTTTATGATTTTATGATTCTAAATAGTAGCAGTAAGTTACTGCTGTAAGCAGTAAGCCCACTCTTTTCACTTCCACTTTAGCTTTTAAAAGGGACAGTAGGTGTAACTCCGAGCATGAGTAAATCACCTCTGAAGCATTCCTGCCACCAAGGTGGGTCTTGGCAATGAAGACCTGTGGTAGCAAGATCTTTGTTTGTACTGAAATACAATTTTGCCACTTATAACGTATACTAGACACACTTAAGACCTCTTCCCAAAAGAGGGTTGGGGCAGGGAAGTGGTGGAGGCAAGGAATGAAATGTGTGTCCTGATGTCACAACATGACCATGTGATACATATGTGCGATGTTGAAGTGAAAGTACAAAGGAGTAAGGTCTGACTTGTGACATCACCATAAGCATGTTCCCTCATTTTCCTATCATTATGGCTGTCTACCAAAGGCCTGGGAACAGCAGCCAACAAATATGCTGGAAGCACTTATATGCTCCACTATAAATATATGCTCTCACCTTTCTGAAAGTTCAGATGAGGACTTTTGAAACAGGAAGTTCAGGTGGCTGGTTCTGTTGCAAAACAAAACCTAAAGGATCTGTGTCTATAATAGCTAGATAAAGTCAGGATACCAATAAATTTTCTGTTGTGCTTTAGATTACATTTGTACTGAGATGCCTTGCCATTTAATAACAGCATCCACAAAAACAATCTTACATCTTTTATTCCTGCTGCATTTAGATTCCAGATAAAAAATAATTTAGAAAAATAAATAAGTTTGCCCATGCTTATTAGTCTCATCAATTAAACCGACCTTCACTGATCAAACTTGGCACCAACCAATTAATTGCCTAAAACTTTATACCTGATTAATGCCTCTAGGCCTAAAGTTTGAAGAGGAAGTGGAACGGCAACATACCCAGGCTATAGTAGAAAGCCTTTGCGTTGAAAGAAAATATTCCTCACATCTGGCAATTCAAGAATTGGTGAGGCAGAATTTAGAGTCACAGTCTAGAATTTCTGGCAGCTGCTATTATCTTTTCCTAAAATCCCGAGACATGAAACACCTTATCCCAATATCATGCAGTTCCCCCCAAAATAAAAAACTACTTAAAACTACTGTATTTTCCGGCGTATAAGACAACTTTCTAAAGCATGCAAATCAGCTCCGAAGTCAGGGGTCGTCTTATACGCCGAGTCATCTAATACGCCGGAAAATACGATACTTAAGATGAATTATAATACTTTTACCTTTCCCTCCACTTATTTTTAGCCTTCCCTTCTCCTTCTATACGGGTAGTCCTCCACTTATAACCATTCAAGAAGAAGAGCCACAACCAAAATTATAGTAAGATGAGAGAAATCTTATATTTTAAGGAATTCATGGTAACCAATCAGCCTTTCTGATAAAATTTATTTTCTATGAATGGGACACGGTTGTTGCTGTTATGCTTAGCAGAACACAATCTAGACTTGACTGGGAAAACAGAAGCTGGGAAGGAATGCTGGTGGGAGACTTAGTATTGTAGATAATTAGCCCAAACTGAAAGCAGATGCCTACGTAGTTTGGAAGGGTGCAGATTCATACATATCAAGAGTCAGGAGACCAAAACCTCTTCATTTTTTTTTAAATGAAAAAATTCTTTTATTAAAACAATCAGCATTGAACAAAAAATCATAGTATGCATCAATCATCATAGCACCTGATATACATCACTAAGTATTAATCTTTATAATCGTCTGGTTTGGTAAATTTTTCACTCCGCACATCAAGCGTCAACTAAACGCCTGTTACAATTTATTTGCTTGGTGTTTCTCTTTTCTATAGTCTATCCACAGTTCCTAGTCTATCACATATTATTCATCTCAGTATTAGTACAATCTTTTATGATCCCTAACCAAAAATCCTGAGGTAGAAATTCAGTATCCTGAGGTAGAAATTCAGTACGCTTTCCCAATATTAAAGCAATCAACATTAAATCTGGGTTCATATTAATAAGCTGTCCTCATAAGACCCGAAAATACATCTCTTAAAGGCTGCCAGGGAAGAGCACTGCATATTTCAGATTTTACAGAGTGCCAACTGCTTTGCTGGCAGAAAAGTGCCACACTGGGTGAGGCCTTGCTACAAACTCAACTTCCCCATACAAAGGAAAGCATTTATTTCTGATAACCAGTGGTGGGATTCAGCCCGTTCACACCACTTCGGCAGAACCGGTAGCTACTTTTCTGTTGCCCAGGCCCAGAATGGACTTCCAGAAGCAGCATCCACACAGAGAACCGATTGCTCACATATTTGAATCCCACCACTGCTGATAACATATATGGATTTCCTGCTTTATACAACCTTGTATCAGATATCAGATTTCAAATCAGATATCAGGATGAGATTTGGGATAGTGGCTTTGGTGCTACCATTAATCCTTCTTGGCCTTCCATTCCGAAATCATATTTTAAAAAGACTAAAGGTGTCAGAATGGGACACCAACCATGAGGGAACTTTGACAATTCTATTTAAAGAAAGCAATCATATTAACACAAGGAACCATGTAAATCCAAAAAAGTGAGATTTTCTTTTTTAGCAAAAAGGCTTGGGATTGCAGTACAAACCTTTCTCCAATTTCATTAACACAGATATTCCTTCCTTTGCATAATATCACACACTTAACCATCTGAAACTCAATGAAATGATTTCAGTAGCTTCAGCAGCACCCACAGAAAGAAATTAGTTCTCTTTAAAATCCGCATAAGTCTAAGGAAATTGCCATGATCACAAAGCAACAGTGAGAGGGTTTTTTTTTCTTCTTCTGTAGAACCATTATTCCTTCTTTCGAATAAATGGACAGGAGATGTTCAACCTCCTGTTACAAACAACTGATTTTTTTTTAATGCCACACTTTTCTAGGTGTAAGATTTAAAATCGATATTCCCGATAACCAGCAGAAAACGAGGGCCCTGAATGCAGAACAGCTTCTCATGGGGTTTGGTGACTTAACAGTGTGTAGACTATCCTAACCTACCTTTTTTTCATTATTATTTTTTTTATATAAAATTCTTTTATTAAAACAATCAACATTGAACATAAAAACATATTGTGCAGCAATCATCATGGCACCTGATATACAATACTAAGTATTAGTCATTGAAAATGTCTGAGTTAGTAAGCCTTGTTCCACCCCTCGCGTCTAGCCTCAACTATACTCCTGTTACACTTTGTTTGATTGGTGTTTCTCTTATCTGGTTCCATATTAATGTGGTCAACATTAAACCAAAGATCCTATTGCTAAACAATCATCCTAGAACATAGCATACAACATTAGGTATTAATCTTTGTAAACATCTGTTTTAGTAAACGTTCTTCCCTCCTCCCTTCCCTCTTCAAGTATACTCCGAGTACCTTTTGTTTGTTTGGTGTTTCTCTTATATATGGTCTATCTGCTGTATCTAGTTTATTGCATATTGTTCGTTTGTGCTTCTGAATTGACTTCATCCCATTACTAGTGCAAACTTTTATTGAAAGACACCTCTGGAGCACCGAGGCATCAGGTATTCAAACATGTACGTAACGTTGGAGATAAAATGTCACTTGTAATCTAAACAGTTGACTTTCAGCCTGCACCATATATAAAACCTTGGGCAAGAAGAATGGAAGGAGTGAGCAAGCCCTGGAATTCCTGACAGTAATGTACTTTCTTTAGAGAGCTGCTTAATAGCTGTGAGCTGAGCAGGCGTTTACCTCATGCATTAAATTACTGGCGGCTGAGGCAATTAGAAAATCCAAACAATTACTAAGATATCACATGCTTGCCGTGTTATTGTAAACTGACAAAAGCTCTTCCTAAGTGCCATGTGTCCTGGATTTAGGGAAACGCTGCCCTCTGGTGCAGGAAAATAAAGCAACTGCGTGGCTTTTTCCTTTTTTTTTTTTTTAAAGTCCATTTTCCATCAGCTCAGAGGTTTCAACTCTTGGGAAGTCTTCTTTATAGGTTGAAGGGGTAGGTTTCTTTTCCTGTGATCTCACTGAGAAGATTTCTGAATGGATGAGGCACTATTTAGCTATGCAGCAAGATCTAAGGTGTATATATCTTATTTGCTAGACTAATTACATCTGAATATAAGGATCACGATTCAAACACTGTGTTGATCCAATTAACAATGTTTATACAAACTATACTACAACAGAAAGTATGAACCAGTATGTATGGAAAAACTCACTTTTGTTACTGAGATCTTAGAATGTAGAGTTGGTTTTTTCCTTGGAGATCTTGAGCAGGAGATCCTACACCATTTCAGAAAAATGGTTGTCCAGTCTTGCCAAAATGATGCTATGGTACGCTACGCTACACTACCCACTATATTAGTAGTTCGGATGGCTTTGGAGAAAAGCTATAGCTCAGCAATAAAACTTCTGCCTTGAAAATAAAAAGGCCAATTCCATCCTTAACATCTCCAAATGTTTTTTAGCAAAGAGTCTGCCTGAAACTGCATAAAATTGCCAATCCTCGATAAATCTGAACCAGCTCTCTGATTTGGTGTATGGCAACTTTCTTTTGTGTCGTAATATATGTGCTTTTCAGCAGTTGATCAAAATGGATTTAGGCTTGGATTCAGTTTTTAAATTGTTTGTCATATTTTAATCCACCAAATTGTCCTATTGAATAAATGAGATCATGTCCACCTAGCTTGGTTTCTGGAATGGTAGCGTTTATTTATACATTAGATGTACTGTATATTCTGCCTTTGTCCAGCAGCTCATGGTGGTTTACACTGGGATTTCCCTTAATTTTATTCCCACAACTGCAGCTATGTGACTAAGTTGTGCTGTGAGGCAGTGACTTTCCCAAAGTCACCCCATGAGTTTCTGTGGTTTGTGAGTCTACTTGACCCTAGATCCACCCCCCCAGTCTCAGCCCAATAGTTCACAACTACCCCACACTATTTTTCTACTTATAGAAGTTATAGTTAATGCATTTGCAAATCCCGTTTGAGTCTGGATTTATTCCAGAGAACTATTTTTTTATCAGTCTCATGCTAACAAATACACTGACTTAATTTTTTTTTGTTCCATATGTTTTTTCTTATGCTACAACTCTTCGGCTGATGAACTACAGACAGATAAGCATCAGGCAGCTACTGAAGCTGTGCTGTTCTTGTGAAGAATAATCCTGAGTGCCTCCCACAGTTCAGTGCCCTCAACAAACTATATAACAAGCACAACTCATTGATGAGTAACATAAATGAAAACCAGCACCACAGTTGTGTAGCAAGAGGATACAAAGCAGATACCAATTCAGCTTCTGAGTTTATGTAGCTGTTAAAGTTGGTTGTTATTTATGTTTTCCTAGCTGTCGGCCTTTTGCTAATCCATTTCTGTGGAATATATTGTATGGCTAAAGTATAATACTACTTATTTCCATTATATTAAGCAATATATTATAGAGATGGCAGCCTGTGAGTATCCATATATTACTGGAATAAAACTCCCGATATCACTTGCCACTGGACATCCTGGCTGGAATTTCATCAACATCTGGAGGATCAGAGGTCCTCTATTCCTCACTGAATGTATGGATGCAAAAGAAATCTGTCATAGACCTCTATGGAGTAGATCTACAAGATTCCTTCCCAAATGAAGTTTTATCCAACATCAAGAACAGTACTGATGTCTTTCTGTTTGCATCCATTTCCCTTAATCTATTTATTATATGCCAAGAAATCTACATTAAAATACATGCACTGGGGAAATTTATTTGACAACAATGGTCCTGGAAGGACTAAAGATACTGGAATCACTTTGAAACTCTGCAGCATGAAATACTTTGATTTGTGCAGTTAAGTTAATATTAGTATAACATGTGCTCTATGCCTCCCTTTCTCTCAAAAGCTACACAACAGCATTCTATTCCAACTGCAATTTCTGTTTGATTTTCAAAGAGTGAATAAGATGTTAAGAGGAAATATTCTCTGCTTAGCTTATTCTCCGCAGCTCCTTCAAATATGAAAGTTGGGCAAAGCTAGTCTTTGTTATGGAATAAAGCTGGGTTATGTAAACTCTACTTACCATATGTAATCACGGATAAGTCAACCCTTGAAGTTTCTATCAAAATACCATGAAAAATTTGTCACCCAAGTATAAGCCACACCTCAGATTTTTAACCACCAGTGGCAGGTAAGAAACTGCAAACTGTTGTGTCATCATTTATAAAACAGTACAAGTTTAAGACCAGGATGGCCTTTTAAAAGTCTGAGCTCTGCTCAGTCGGTAAGCCAAAACCCAATTTGGGAGAAATATTTTGGAACACAAAATTCTCGACTCATCTGCAATAATGTATGGTAGGCTGAAGAAATGTTCTTTCGAAGAGTTGCTTTGAAGAAAAATGAATTATTGGAAAAAGACAAAACTCACCGAGCCTGGCTCAAAGCAGCCTCAAATATGTTGAAGCAAGACATGGGGAAATTCAAATGGACTGTTGGTTTTGTTTTGTTTTTAAATGGCCAAAGCCTATTCAGAGTTCCTACATCAGAAATACATGCACGCCAGGTGACTAGTTACATTCCCTAAGGCAGGACTCACGCCAGGGACATATGGAACAATTGGAGGTCTATTTCCAGAAGTTGAGGTTTCCTGTCCCTTGGTGCTCTGTGCTCATTTGGTCTAATCTCCTGCTTTCAAGGATGCTGGCCTCACATTTTATTTTATAGCTTCTTCCTCAGTTGGAAGAACTATTAGTGGGAAGACAGCTCTCTATTTGATGGTCTTCTATTGAAAGAACTACCCACACCAGATCCAATATTAAATCCAATCCAATGTAAAAAAATAATCAAATCAGTTCTTTAAAACTCTTAAGGAGAAGACATGTGTGCACTGAGTTGGCTTTCAAGATTTCTTGTCAATGTCACGTGTATTTGCACCTTTAATGCATGGACAAGGGAGCTTTCCCACTGTCCTGCCTTCCCAGAGGATCTCACAGGTTGAGAACAGGGCAGGGAAAGCATAAACATTCTGAAAGTAAGGCATTGCAAAGCTGTCAACTGCTGACTGCCCTATTTCTGACTGTAATTTTTTTCTCTGATAAGAAAACCCTGGGTACTGTGTGTACATGTATCCTATCCAGGGGTTCTCAACCTTGGCAACTTTAAGACTTGTGGACTTCAACTCCCAGAATTCCTCAGCCTGCGGGATAGACTAACACAGGAGCATATGTACAAATCCTTTTTTTTTTGGCAAGGCAGAAATGGCCACTTAAGTCCTTGTCCTGCACAAGGGTACCGACAGGGTCCCAGAGACATGACACCACAGCAACAGTGTCATGATAAATAATGTGGCTGTCGGGATAACCGAGAAGAGGACTTGCTAAAAGCATCTCCTCCCTGAAATCTGGAGCCTGTGCTGCTTTGTCAACTTGGACAGTTATATAGTCCAGTATCAGTTCTCCTCCTTGCTTGCTTAATTAAAATCCAAAGCTGCTGCTGCTGGTGTCCTTGTCTCATTTCTAAGCGAACTGGCAATTCTTTCTCTGGCAGACACACACACACACCTACACAATACAATTCATTTCCATACATGAATTTTTTGCGGGGGGGGACTATTTCTATATCCATTGTTATCTGCAAAAGAAGTATTAATTGGGAATGCTTACCCTAAGGTTGAGACTACTTGAGAGATTTCCATTTGCGTGTGCGCTTGTGTGTATGTTCCTTTATGAGGTTGTTAAATGACTGTATTCTCACTTCCAATGGTCACTGCTTCAGTAGTCTACTAGTTTTCCCATGGGGACATTTAGGAGAAGGCAGTCAATGAAGGCAAGGGGAAAATGTAATGATAAAATGTACAGCTGTGCCCTCTCTCGTTCTCTCACTCCTTTTAAGCTTTTGGAGGCACTGAGATAATAACCTAAGGTTTTGGATTGAAAAAGAAAGAAAAAAGAAAGCCCTGAGAATTTAAGCTTGTCAAATATTCTGAAATCTGAGTAAGGCTTTTCCACCAGGACAAAGAAGTTTACAGTGCAGTTTATTCTATTATGTTAATGGAATGGTTAATTCTATTGCCATAGCAACAAAGAACAGACTAGAAAAAGCTAAAGGTCTCCCCATAATGTCTGGTACAAGGTCTCTCTGTAAAGCTGATTTTAGTAGTTATAATAGAAGTGGATCTGTGATCTCGGTATCATCTTAAGCTTTTTTTTTTTTTATCAACATTGCCTGCTTAGTCCACCAAATATACTTGTACCATAGAAGTGGCATGTGTACTTGTAGCTTTAAAGCCTGGACAAAGGAGCTTTCCCACTGTCCTGCCTTTCCAGAAGTCCTCACATGGTGAGAACAGGACAGGGAAAGAGCAAAGCTTCTGAAAATAAAGCATTGCAAACCTGGGACAACTGTCAGCTGCTGTCATATTATGTATCTCAAAAGAGAGAAGAGATTGAGAAACACACACACACACACACACACATACAACCCTATCTATTTAATGCAACAAATTTATATGGCCGCCCAATTCACAGATGGGTGATTCCCAGAGGCATTCAGTCCTTCACTTTTTGGTATGGTTGGTACTCTAGAAATCCTTCAGGATTGCTTGGCATGATAATAATTGGAAGAGAGCAGATCAGATGATATGAACTAAATTTATATTTAGTTTAAAATGTAAGAATACTTGGGACCACTTTAGAGTTTTAGGCGTAGCGGTGGGAAATCTGTGGCCCTTAACTTCAATAGTTACAGCCGCCGTAAGCCCTTGCATGGGATTCTGGGAAGGATCATTCAGCATCTCATAGAGGATGAAAAGATCTAATTCATTCTCAATTTGGATTGCGCCCATTTTTCTTCTAGGCCAAGCTCAAATGCTGAATCAGGGGATCTATACAGCACTTCTTCAAGATTGTTTTATAAAAATGCTTTTTATATATCTTATAATTTGTCAGTGATGCCATCTTTATAGATATAAAAAGCACGTTGGGATTTTTATGTAACAGACAGTGGCACGGCAAACATAGACATCGCCTGTTAGAAGCAAGTCATCTTTAATTTTATTTTAATAAATGTATTTTATTAGATTTTTATATGGGTAGGCAAAGATGGGGTCGGGAGGGGTACAGGGAAACCGGGATAAAGGGGACCGTGTGTGGATAGTAACAATAGATATGTGATTCAGTGAACAATCTGTCGTCCGGGTCTTCATATTGAATATTATTATTTATATAATACTCAACATTTATAAAAGTAAATCGGTATAGTAACAACAAACTTTTGGTAAAGTAGTAATATTCCTTTAAATAATTAGCATAATTAATAGCATAACAACTATTTCTAAACATCAAGCTTAATACTTAATATACTAAATCTCTAATATCTCTTCTTATTCTAACGAAGTCATCTTTAATTTAATGGGACTTGAGGTTTCTGTATAAAACTTGTGCTTAAGTGTGTGGTCTGCATCGTTTGTGTTAAGTTTGCAACAGCCGAGTTTGGAATGTGTGGAGCCAGCAATACTCCAACAGAGCAGGACTTGACATTTTCAAATGTTTCAGCCAGAGAAAACAAAGGGCATTTGCTTCCTTGTCCAGCCCAGGGTCACAATATCAGGTGGAAACATCCTGATTGCTGTCAGCTATTTAACTTAAAAATAAATAAATAAGGGAACTGTTGTTGTTGTTTTTTTTAAAAAAAACTTGGAAATATTAAAAAGCCCCCCTAGGAATTGGGAAAGTGGTTTCTGTTCTGAGGATAAAATAGAGAGAACTCTCTAGATAAGCTGCCTTGCACTCTTGAGAAAAAGGTAAGATAGAAATCAGTCAAACAAACAAACATTTGGATTGCTTCCTATGGGCTTTCATTTATATATACTGTGTGAAAACATTCCTTTGGTGAATTTTATGCAGGATGAGTGGCAATCAGCATGGATTATTAACCAAGTTTCCAAGTTGTGAAGTTTGCCTGCCTTTCCAAACATCCATCCAGTAAAAAAAACCAAGCAATTTATATTTTGCAGCTGCAAAAACATATAAACAAAATAATTTTTGTTATCACATCATGAGCAGTTGACTGGTTGGTAATCACAGTCCTAGACCTCAACATTAGGACAGGAGAATCAAGATTGACACTTTAGTCGTGAGACCAGCTGCTTTGCATCAGTAGCACCCATTTCCTAAGCACATCCCAGCCAATCTGAGTTGAAATAAATAATAACAAACAACAATCACAAACCATAGAAGCCCAATTGCAGTGTTAAAACAGTCTTGCATGCTCAAATCAACTCCACCTTTTGCATCCTTCCACTTAAGTATTTATTTTAACGCAATATAAATAAACATGTGGATTATATTTATTATTCAAAGAAGCAAGAAGTACATCATTTGTATTTATTATTCCAAGGCAGCATTTTGATTACTGATTCTTTAAAGATGGTTGTGATATTTTGGATTATCCCATATTCGTAGGTTGTTTTTTTTAAGCCAAACAAGTTTAAATGAGAGCTTATCTTCATCTGCTAAAAATAAATCTAAGATCCCATTTTAATTATTGAATTATACTTATAAGTTGTCCTCTGGTTATAAAGCATAACTTAATTGGCATACAACACTTTGAAAAGTTGTAGAGTTGGTCCTCCATCTTTTCTTTTAGGAAGTTATTGTGAATATGGCATTGAAGATGATCCTATTTCTCAAGGAAAAGTTGAAAACACAACTTTGGATTGAAATTAGATTTTTAAGAACCAAAAAACCCACAAATCACTGATAATTAAAGACAGGTTGCTAGATAAAAGGTGCAAGTGAGAAAATAGATGAAAAAAATCATATTTAGTTGCTTTATTTAATTATTTATGAAAATGAATACTGCTTGAAGGATACAAAAACCCCATGAAGCCTAGAAAGTTACCAGCAAGCATTTTGAAGGATAATAAGACCTTTTATAATTGCCTAAAGATGGCATGCAGGTGAACTAATTCTACATTTTTAAAATTTAATTTAATTTTAATTTAATTTAATGTCAACAATTTGAATCCAGTTTAAGAATGTTATCATTTGTAAATCCGGGTAATTATTATCTGGTTTTTCTATATTTCTTTCCTTTTGATTTTACATTAGTTAAAAGTTGACATTATTTCCAAGGAAACTTTGGTATGTTAGAGAAAACTGCAATTTTCTAAGCAATGCCCTCTAGTATTTTCTATATAGTACATATCAATAATTGGAATGGATGGAGCCTAGGAAGGTGCAGAAATCCTATACATTTAGGTTATTTTTAGATAGCTCTGTGCCATTATTGATAGTTCTTATAACACTTACATTGCTTCACAATGAACATTAACATCATGATATATTTGGCTCTGCAGTTTAGTTCTATTACATAAAAAGATCTACACATCAAGAAGTACAAAACTGCCATGCAGTTTTATAGTTAAACCAAAACCATGAAAGATTTTTATCCCTACTGTTCAATCAGTTAACACAAATGTGACTCATTGGATTTCATACTTTTAAGTTTGGACAAAATACCTAGATTATTTCTGCACTTATACTGATTGATAAGGCACATGCTTATTTGCTGGCTTATTTTATTATTTTGATTATACTCATTTCACCCACCACCCAGAAAGACAAAATAGAATATAAGTTCATAAACAAAACACTTTTCCATGCTTACAATTTAAAAAGAACAGGCAGAAGGAAAAGGGCTGGAGAGGGGAATGAAAGCATCAGATGGCTTAGAAAAATTGCCAATCTTTGCTCAAAAATATTGCTCACAATGTGTCTTTTAAAAGCTCGAACTGTTAAAGGTTATGTGTAAAAGTACATTGGCTGTCTGTTTTTTAAAATGATATAAACGAAGAGAAAAAGGCATTTCTTTTAGTCATCATCAAAACCTGAGTAACTGATTTAACAACGGATCTATATATAGGATTTTGAGGTTTAACTTCTTTGGAGTCTACCAAATAGTCAGCCATTCTCTTCAGAAATCACCACATAACAGTCAAAAGTTTGTACTTGTTTATGCTGAAGTAGGCACAACTGAATCCAGCAGCAATTCATTCTGTTATGGGATCATATCATTGTGATCTTATTGTATTATTTTCCAAAGCACCAAAAGGCAACGGATGGAAACTAACCAAGAAGAGAAGCAACCTAGAACTAAGGAGAAATTTCCTAACAGTGAGAGCAATCAACCAGTGGAACAACTTGCCTTCAGAAGTTGTGGGTGCTCCATCACTGGAGGCTTTCAAACAGACTGGATAATTATTTCTCCAAAATGGTATAGGGTCTCCTTCTCAAGCAGGATGTTGGACTAGAAGACCTCTAAGGTCCCTTCCAACTCTACTATTCTCCAAAAAAGCGTTGAATTCTTCAGATTCATTCATAATTGGCAGTGATATAATTGTTGCATTATGCATCTTGTATTTAAAACAAAAATACAGTGATCAAATCTAGAAGTTTTTTTTTAAAGTTTAAGGATATCGGTTGTGAATTAAGAACTCTTCCAATTCTGCCAAAAATGTGCCTGTCTTAGAACAATTATAGCACTTTGACACAAAATAATGGCACATAGTGGGTAACCTGTTTAATGGTGTCTCCTGAGGTCCTCAAGGAAGGCTGAAGTAGTGAAACAACTTTTTAATGTGGTTTGGATATATTGATCCTGGTTGTGGTCTTGATTGGCATTTAGTTTTATTGAAGATATAAGGGGGGGGGGAAAGAAAAAAATAACATTCTTTATCATAAAATGGCTTTATAATAATAATTGTGGTTGAGGTTATTGTTGCTTGTACAGTAAATGCATGAAAAAGAAAAATAATGTAAGTAGCTTTTTAAAGTATTTACATTCAGCTGGAAAACATACATATCCTCAGAAAATTCCTATGGAGGCAATCAGATTTTAAGGTGAAGTTAAATTCATTAAATACAAGGTGTGAATATGAAGCATCAGTCTATGCCAGAACTGTCACTGATTTACTTCTTTTCCTTCTCATTCTATGAAAATACTCAAAATTATTACAGAAAATATAATGAAAAGACTTTTCAACATGAGTCATTCAAATATGATGGGCAAAGACAGAAGACAAAAAATAAAGGCTTTATCAGAAATATTATTGGGACTTAGACATTTTCAGGAAATTGCAGATCTCAGTCTTCATACTTTGAGGTCCACGTAAGTTACAGAATATGTTTATATAAATAGTGGCAGTTATTTTATCTAAAGGTGACCACATTTGGACAGATTTTTTTTGAGTGAAGAAGGGAAGGCAGTTTTCTTCATTAAAAGTTATGCTAGGGCTAAAGGAATTGTTAGCAGCAAGATAGCTTGCAAGCTGAGCAGTAAAATCAGCTAGGTTGTGAATCAAATCAGTCTGAGAAAATACTGTTTTTAACTGTTTTTGTTTACTTACCAGATTAAAGATTATGCAGAGATGATGTGAATTGAAAGTCATCCATCTCTTTCTCTCACAAGCACAAATATTCTTTTTAGAACTTCTATATGTGTTTCTCAACCTTGTTGATTTTAAGATGCTTGGACTTCAACTCCCCAGCTGGGGAATTCTGGGAGTTGAAGTCCAAGCATCTTAAAAGTCAACAAGGTTGAGAATCATTGCTTTATACTACTTCAACTCTTGTTGTCATGACTTTTAACCATAGAGTACCATTTTTGAACTAAGGTACTTCAAATGGGATAATTTACAAAATCCATGATCCATGACTTTTTAGGAAATGAAATTTGGGGAAGTTGTGGCTGCTTCAGTGTTACTGGCAGCTGCTATGCTATTACTTGATCACGTGATCTTAATATGTCATTTATTCAAAAGGGTTTAAACAGTTATTTCTCTGTAGTATTTAGTGCTATGAGTTATTATTTCATTTTATATGAAAAAAATAATAGCCAAAAAAAAAACACCACCACCACCCCAACCAACCAAGGACAAAACAAAACAAAATCAACATAAAAGAGTTTCAAATTATTTTAAACAGAAACAGGCAACAAACTTAACAATCAGCAGTTCTTTGCAGTTGCACGTGGTATGGAAAGTTGTGAACAACACTGCTACAAAACAATCCAGGACCAATTCTGCTTTTCCTGCATAATAGTAATGCTTTGAATTGGGTTGTATGTGCACAGCAATTCCTCTATCAAATTTTTAAAAATCCACAGAGCTCTTTTTGATAATTGGTTAATGAAAAATATTTTCTTTATTATTATGAACTTCATTCTATGTTACAAGCCCAGCTTCATTAATATAAAATGATTGGATTACATATGACTGTTTGATAGCAAGTGATCAAAAAAGGAGAGCACTAATGCTGCAGAACTGGAAGCCTATTACATATAAAATGCAAATTGGCTTGTTTTTATAAAAAAACATGCAAAATGCAGATAAAACACATTTTAAAACAAGCTGTATAATGTTCTTTAATTCTGATTTATTTATAACTATGTAAATATACTGAAATTTGAACGCAATCATTATTTAATATGCACAATCAAAGTTTTACATTTTCAGTTGATAGCAAAGAGCACAGAGAAATGGATACATTATTTGCTATTTTAAATATTGAACAACATATGGTTTTCTGGCAGCTTCTTTGGAATAAAATAGCTAGCAAAGTATTAGTACAAGAAAACACCCAACTGAGAATGCGAAATAAGTCGATGATAACATGCTGTTTCAGAATAGTGGAAAATCCTTATCTTGGTTTAATTGTAAACAAACATGTTCTATTTTTGAATGTTTATTACACATTTTTAACATACAATATTGATATGCTAGCAATTATTTATCTTACATTTTGCCATTTAAAATGCTTGCATATAGATGTGGCTAGTAGTCTTTTCATGTAATCAGAAATTTATTAAAGCACTGGTATATTTGACTAAATATGGTTTCAGAATGTTTACATATTTGTACTGTATTTCTTCTTGTGTGAAAATACATTATTTTGTCCAACATTATGCCCATGACAGGAGATAGGATTTTCCCATGCTTTCAAACGCACTCTTGTTGTAGTAGAAGTAATGGTTTTTCTTTATCTGGTAGTAGCAAGTATCTGCTATCTACTACTGAAGCTTTGTGAACTACCCACTAGTCCATTTCACCCAGATGGGCTCCTATTTGGACAATGCACGATAAGATGTTTGGTCATCCCTAAGAAGTGACAGGTGGAAGATTGTTAAGGAGAGATCCAATCTAGAACCAATGAGAAATTTCCTGATAGTGAGAACAATTAATCAGTGGAACAGTGGAGTTGTTGTCTCTTGGAATTGTGGGTGCTCCATCATTGTAGGTTTTCAAGAAGAGACTTGAGAGCCATTTGTCTGGAACGTAGAGGGTCTTCTGCTCAAGCAGAGAGTTTTACTAGAAGACCTCCAACATCCCTTCCCACCCTGTTATTCTATGTTTTAAGGTGAGAATATCTTCTACCTCAGGAGTCTTCAAACTTGGCCCTTTTATGACTTGTGGACTACAACTCCCAGAATTCCTCAGCTAGGCATGCTGGCTGAGGAATTCTGGGAGTTGAAGTCCACAAGTCATAAAAGGGCCAAGTTTGAAAACCCCTGTTCTACCTCATTAACATTAATTCCGATGGGCTGCTTCTTGCTGTGGAGTAAGAGAGTTTGTACACCAGAATCATGGGGAAGAATGGATCTTATAATAGGAAACAGCAACAGGTTTCTTTAAAAGATCGTACACTGTGCCCTGATCAGACATCCTGTGTTGACGGCACTTGTATTTACATATATCAACTAATTCTTTCTCCAAAGATTTGTGGAACTTTCATTTAGGCACAGTGAAGCCCAGGCATGAAATGAACTTTGTATTTGGAAAATATCCAGTAGATGCCATTTATTGTCAGATACTATCTGTGTTGATCAAAAAGGCTGTATCTTCTGAGCCTCACCCATCCATCTACGCTGATAGAACCACATTATTTTACCCAGCACTGTGTGTATGAATGGCAGAAAACAATTGTTTTACGGAAATTTTGAAGTAATTGCATTTGGTCCTCTTCTAGTGCCTCAAGAATAATTTCATTTTGCCAACCCCACAGTGATGCAACAAAAAGTGTCCTATATTTACATTTGAAAGATTAGAATTAATAGATAGGGACTGGAAGTTCATTAACAGAACAATAACAACAAAAATTGTGCTACCAACTGAAAACATCAAATGACAAAAGTGCACTGTATTTGCACATTTGATTTTTAATGCCTAGTCAGAGGTAGCATTTAGGGAGAAGTAGAACTTAGAGAGAACTGGAGTAATAGACCACCAGATGCTGCCACTATCAAAACTGATTAATTGTTCAGAAATAGCAGTTTAACCCTCTTTTTATATCTTTCTGTAAAAGCAACCCCCCCATGATATACAATGCTTTGTTTATGTGTTATATAGTTAATTACATCTTCTAAAACCAGTTTTAAAAGGAAATGAAATGTGTAATTACCCAACGTTTCCATGGTAACAAAGTTTGTCCATGTGTTAGGGTTTACATGATTATGAAAAGTTTCTTGAATTTCATTCCATTGTTAGAGGGAAGAAAAATTACTCAGATCGTCAGAACATGTACAGATTTATGAAAGAGACAGAGAAAAAAAGTTATTTATGCATCTGAAAAAAGGCAAAGCCAAATCATATCCAGCAAACTAACTGTTATCTGTCTGAAGATCAGAAAGGGAAAGAAATGGGAAATAAACTGAAAAATTCAGCCAGTTTTATTTGGCCTCTCATTAGTGTATTAGTTTCCTTTCCTTCCTCTTCCTTTCCTCCTCCCTTTTTCTTTCTTTCTTTCTTTCTTTCTTTCTTTCTTTCTTTCTTTCTTTCTTTCTTTCTTTCTTTCTTTCTCTCTCTCTCTCTCTCTCTCCCTCCCTCCTTCCCTCACTCCCTCTCTTTTCCCTTCTTTCTTTCCCCCTTTCCTTCTCTTTGCTAGAATGTACTGGGCTCGCTGGTACTAATTAGAAAGCAAATCAATAGAATCAAGCAAATAGAAGTATCCCTTTAACTGTTGGTCTGATCTGCTCAGCACACGGGGATCACTGGTAAGGGCAGGCCTCTCTTTGCTTCATACGGTGTTGTCCTGGAAACCATTCGGATGCAGTCAATAATAGGGCAGATACTGAGACACAGAGTGCAGCCTGTACAACTATCAGCAACAGTGGGCAGGTGGGTTTCTGGATCAAATTGTATAGCCTGGAAAGCAGAAATAAACAGCATTGATGTCACTCACAGAAAAGGTCAAAAACAACCCCATTTTTAGCATCTGCATTTCCTGTAATTGAGGTGCTTGGGAGAAATCTTTGTTTGGTACTGCACTGCAGTTGCAGTAACAGTTTCAATAGCTAGGAAAATCACATTTTCTAAAAAATATTTGAAATATAGAGGAAAATTGGGCTCTGATAGAAATCTCTTTTCTCCCTTTTGTCCTTATTCTCCTTCTGATGTACTCAGTGGAGTTACGAACAAAATCAAGCTTCAGCACAAGTTGGTCAACTTTCATAAAAATATGTGTGCCTTTGAAAAGTGAATCCTGCACAGCATACTGATTTACTGGCATTATTATAACACAAAGATTTCACACTGGTAGGGATAGTGAGAAAAGCCATTCCTCCCCTTTCCTCATTATTGCTGCTGTCATTATTTTACACATATGATATATAAAGGCATTTGCAACACTAAGTAAGTAAGTCAGTCAATCAGTGATGAGTTTTCTTATTTGTCGCCCTGCTCACTTACAAACACATGTAACTATGGTCTAGTGAATTTATTAATATTCCCCAGCAATTCCCTTCACCAAAAACCCAGAACTGTCCCCATCAAGTCCAGCCACGAGCAAAGCAAGGTTAGTCCACAGAGCAATGGCCCAATAGTCCACAAGGCACTTGCAAGTTGCTGAAACAAAATAACTTTACCAGGCAAACTTAAATCCACCAGGCAAATCTTAAATCCACACCCAAGAGAGCTCATGGGGCAAGAAAAGTCCAGAGTTTCCAAAGCACGATTCCATTCCAAACACAGTGTCAATCCAGAGTGAGGCAAGAATCATGACAACCAGAAAACACACAGCTAGAAAACAAACACATTGTTCCCAGCAATGCCTCCATCTGTCTGCTGTGATAAATAACCAGCTTCTGGTGCAGCCCATCAAGTCAGGCAGGGCTTTTTTCTCTTGGGTAGTCTGGCTGACCCTTTCTGCTCCTGTCTTTTCTCTGCTCTACATGTTCTCAGATCAGGTGCAGAAGGCAGTTTCTCCTCCTGTTTCCTAGCCGTTGGCCACTGTAAGCTTTCCCCACTGGAGTCTCAACCAAATCCCTTCTAGCCGGCTGTTCAGATCCATCAATCAATTCAGTTCCTGACATGTCAGGAATGGGCTCAATTTCTCCTGAGCTGACATCTGAGGAGATATCTGGGAAATCATTCAAGGGAAGCATCACATATGAGAGGGTTGAGCTGGGCAAATATTTTGCACGTGTGCGAGCAATGTGCCTGGGAAAGGCCTGTGCAAACACATCAGTGAATCAACAGCCTAGAGATACTTTCTGAGTAGCCACGGGAATCTTGAAGAAGACACAGCTGCTTTAAGAAGCCAAAAATGTTTTACTTGTGCTCCTGCACATATTGTAGAATCTTTTTTAAAGGGTTTGTGCAGCCTTTTCTTTTTGCTATGCCTTTGAGTCAGTGTTAGCTCCTAGAAACTGCCTGGACAAGTTTCTGTATTTTTCTTGGCGAGATTTCAGAATTGGTTTGCCATTACCTGCTTCCTAGAGCTCAGAAGGTGTGACTGGCCCAAGGTCACCTACTTGGCTTTCTGTCTACATGGCTGAAAGTCACAATATCTCAGTTTCTAGCCTGCTATGTTAACCACTATGCTAAACTGGGTAGGCTATAAGATACCGCAAACCTAACTCTGCTCTCTGATGTATGTAACTCCACAAGCTGTAAACTGGAGCCAATATTACCAATGATGAATTTTCTTGCATAATGTATATTTTTTCAAAGTTCCTGCTGGAACTCCTGCAAAATCTTTAATGTACACCTAAAACCATGCCACGTCAATTTTTGTGACCTGCTACTGTAAATCCAGGGACTGCAGTTTACTTTTCAAAAGACTTATTTACTTCATGTCTTTGTGTAGGCAGAGGGAATGCACTTCCCAATGCAGCAGTTTTTATTCTTCTTATGTGAGGTTGGAACAGCTCCAGTGGGCTAGTTGCCTAGTTTGTTCCAGACAAAGGTGAGAGGACAAGTAGCTCATAGATCTTCCTTAAAGATGGAAGCGCCAATTTAAATGCTTCCTATGGTAGTTTCCCTGCTAAACTAACCATGTTACCATGGACCACACACTGATTCCAGGAAGCTGCAGGTAAATCCAGAAATTGCACAAACAGTTTGAACAGAAGGCTGGGCATAGTTCTTGTCTCTTTACCACGAACAGAGAAAAATTAACAAAATGCAAAGCAAGCTTCAAAGCAGCCTTTTTAACGAAGAATCCTCAAGGCTCACTATTTATTGGGTGAATGATGTAGAAGGTGAGTAACGAGAGAGAAGCAGCTACAGTACAAAGAGTAGATAAGAGATAACTTTTATTGTCATTTTTTTACTGTGGGCACAATGGCACACATCAAAAATGAAATTTCGTTGCCCGCTCTCAGAGTGAAACACATACTTGAAATGGACCACTGAGTCTTCCCTTGTGGACAGCAGTCTGAGCACCCCTGTTAATCAACAGATTATTCTTTTCCAGCAATCCATGCCCACAGCTCAGGACCTCGGCTGGAAAATGCAACTAATGGCCCCACTTTCATGATAGTGCTATTCCATTGCTAAAAATAAAACAGCCCCTGAACATTATTGCTGTTGCAAACTAAATTATTTCAGCGCTGTCACTATAACATATTATAGTACATTTTTATTAGGCTATGATATTTTGATAGCAGTACTCTCCAAGACAAAGTCAGTGCTGGTGTGTTTTGTTTTCCCATAGGGTTTTGTAAATCTTTTTTTTTTTTAAGTGTGTCTGTATTTGCATAAATTCTTTTCTCTGGCAATATTTATGTGGACTGAAGGCTTGAGCAGACTTCTCCAACACTGCACGTGAGGGAACATGTGCATCTGTCATTCAGGGATAGTTGCATAGGTGTTCCTTTTATATGTCAGTGAACTTTAATGTGTCCCGGTTGGATGTGCCGTGCCTTCCCCCACCTCCCAGCAGGAGGTCAGAACCAATCAGTATGCAGGGTGTGCACCTCCTCATGACACACAATTGGGGTTTGGGGTGTGTGTTTGCATTGGCTCATCTGCAGCAATCTGCAATCTCCGCTTAAGCGCCAACCCCTTTGCAGCGTAGGTATGTGGTGATGGCTATGGGCAGTTGCAGGCTACTCTAAATCAGTCCTCAGGCTGTTCTGTTCTATGCCTCTATTGTTCAGTAATCTCTGCTAATAAAAAAAAATGAACTTCACAAAAAAGTGGTTGTTGCTTGTGGATATTGTGTGGAATGTTTGCCTTGCAAAGACAATGGATGATTGATGCAACAGCAAAAATGATGTCACAGCAATCATGAGGTTGTGCCAGTACAAACAGAATCACACTAAAAGGAAGGGAGGAAGGGGAGCATCCTTGCTTCCTAGAGAAGTTTCAGGGCAATTTCTGAAAATTGGGAGTTAACTCATATCCAAATTAGAATTAATACCTGATTGCCCATTACATTGCTGAATTCTAGTATTTTTTTTTTACTTTAAAAATTATTTTTGCGTCTAGTGCATTTCTGCTAAATTAATGTTTTCTATCTACAAATAAAGGAAATGTCTTTTAAGTATTTTGGACATAATTCCTGATTATTGGCTCTGGGGCCTTGACAAGTTGCAGTTCTACACCAGGTTGTGTGGACTAGTAAATGCAACAACATAAAGATGAGATGAAACAAGGAAGGGTGGCAAGGACCTGTTCAGTGGCCATTTATTTCTTAATTTTCACTAAACATTCTAGACTGAAATAGATTGCTACCCATCCAAATCTTCCTAATGTGATATATTTCTTAAAATATGCACACTCTTTGTCAAAGTAGGCAGCCTTTATTAGCTTGGCTCAAAACATGATACACTTTAATCAAGTGGAATAGATCAAAGAGAACAATTCGTTAAATGCACAAAATGTGAACGTGGATTTTCTTTATTAGTTCAGATTGGTATCTGCACCACTCCTCCCAGCCTTGGTTTTCTCAGCACCATCTTAATATATTTGCTTAATTTGTAAGGGATCACGAATGTATAACCTATCTAAGCTCATGGAGTGTGGACTCCCAGCAGAAGTCTGAAATATTTGAGAACCATTTTTCAATCATCCCTAACCAACTCATGTTTCATATATTTCCCAAGGATATGTATTGCTTGAATAGCACATAATAATAATAAAGTAGAATAGAGTAGAGTAGAGTAGAGTAGAGTAGAGTAAAGTAGAGTAGAGTACAGTAGAGTAGAGTAGAGTAGTAGGGTAGAATATAGAATAGAATAGAATAGAATAGAATGGAATGGAATGGAATGGAATAGAATAGAATACTTTATTGGTCAAGTGTGATTGGACATACAAGGAAGCTGGAGTCAGCTGTGGGACACTTGGCTGTTGTTGGTACTGTATATCTGAAATGGAGAGGGTGGTGATAGCTGACAATGGTTTCCTCTCAAACCTACAGTAAAATACCTGTACTGCTTGTTCTCTGGTATTTCATCTCCTTTATTATTTTATGAAGAATCACTTTAAGCTTACAAAATTCTAGGAATCCAGTAATTCCTATTGAAAACAACAAGAATGGGAATTACTGAATTCTATCTTGCCAGACTCAATTGTGTCCTCCAGAAATTTTCGTTGTTATGTCAAGGAGGCAGAATACATTTTTTGTGTGGGTAAAACAAACCTTGGACATTCATTATGTTCAACAACAGCAACATTAAACAGCTTTGTTGAATGTTTCATTGTTATTTCTGTTTGCCTGCAAATGGTGATCCGATCCCATCTTGTTTAACTCAATAAATAAAATTAACTTCTTGCATTATTTATTAAATGAAGTCTTTGTGTTATTTATTAGGTTTCTAAAACATTTTACCTCCACACCATCTCTTTTGAGCTTCTTGGTAGGTTCATTGGAAATTTTAATTACTACCGTTGAGTCCAATATTAAATTGTAACTTTGAATCCAACATTGGATTCTTTTGTATTAAGTTAATTTTTGTTCATCTATATGTTTGTATTTCTGTATGGATCTCTAAACTGTATGTGCACATATATACTGTGTGTAAATTATATATTTCATAACGAATCAGTATATTGTATATTAAACTGGAGTTATCCTATCATCAGTTAGGATGTAAAGAGATTGCTTAGATCTCAGTACCAGATCACTACTAGTACAAACAAAGCTTCCTGCTCTACTATAGATTCTGATGGGGTCACTGAAACAATTAAATCTAATTGAGTGTTATGTATTTAAAATAGATTATCTAGTGTGCCCCTGTCAAAATAATTTTTTCCTCCTACACGATCTGGATGTATCTTGTCTTCAACAGCATTCCGCAACGTGTAACGCTGGGAGAAACATGGCAGCTTAGCAATAGATGATATTCCGCAAGAGAAATGAAGGGTGAGAAGAAGAGCCAGACCAGGAAGTGCACTGTGTATCCCAAGTCTCTAAGAAACCTGCTTTATTGACAACCTCTGCGAATAGATCAGACACGGTTACTGCAGTCTATGCCTGGGAGTGTGCCAGTGTTAATTTCCAGTATCTTGTAAATCTACTTTTCCCATCTGCCCGTCAAGAGATGGTGGAATCCTTCTGCCTCAGCAGCAGAAAGACAACTCACAGTGCCTTTTTTTTTTTTTTTTGCTAATTACAGCTGTGTTCTTACCTGGTAGCCGGAATCATTACAGGCCATGTAGCATTTGCCACAGTTGATACACATTTCCCCATCAATCAGAGCCACAACTTGTTCGGTATTACTGAGATCTCCATATGTTCCAATATACTGCAGTGCTTTTCCAATTACATCCTGTGGGGAGGGGAGAGGAGAGGAGAAGGGGACAGGAAACAAAAAAAGAAGAAGAGGGAAAAAAACTACTGAAACACTTCAGAGATATCCAAGTTGTTTCATGCTGAAGAGGAGTCCCTTGAGAAGCATGTTTCCTTAGGAAGTTGATTTCCAGTGCTGAGGCAATTCTGGGAATGATGGCACCTCAGAAGCATTTCATACCCAGGACCTTGCAAAAAGTACGGCTTGCAAGTATTGACATATAAGCAATTCAAATATCAATAGATCTGCTAAAACAAACAAGCAAACCCAACCCAACCACCAAGCCGCCCAGCAAAAAAGAATCGGATCTCTGCGCATAAACTAATTATTCTCAGTGACCGTTGTTTAGTGCAACAGGAAGAAAAAAAATGGAAAAGAAGAGATGTGTTATGACACACACTCAGTGTTCCTATCCATGGCTACTGTTCATTAGCACACCTCTGAGAATTCATTATGAGACCAGGAAAACGGCTGCATTAAACAACAGGGAGCAAAAAATGCAGCCATTGGAAAGAATATGCAAATGGCTGGATAAACTAACACATATTATTTTTTTTAAATCAGTTGACCCAATTGTGTAGTTTCTGTTTCAAGAGAGCAGGCCACACTTTAGTGCTGGAAAGATTATTGATTGATTGTAGAAGAATCTGCTTAGGAGAAATGTTTTTTTTTTAAAAGAGGTTATCCATTAGTTTTTAAAGGATAAATCTTTAAAAGATTGAGGTAATTAGTCAGTCACAAACTTGCTCAAGTGGAGTGGCATCTGCCTTATTTTTCACAGGTAATCAGACATAAAGAGACTGTGTTATGGAAAGGGATGTAGCTAAGGGCTAAAGCACATGTTTGTATGGAGAAGGTCTTGAGTTCAACACTGGGTAAGATTATGTTGCCACTTTCTGAAACCGGAAGAAGCACTAGAATCCTTTGAAAGACCAAGTGGGGTTATCATTTTGGACATCTGTTGCATGCCAATTTTCTCCCAATTTTTGTAATTTCCACCGCATGTTCAAATGTCTGTTCAGAGATAGGAAGAGAGAATTTGAATTTGAATATCTATCAATGTCACTATCAGGGTAGAGGTTCTACCTATACTGAATCCAGTTTTACTCTTATATAGAGAAATCCATTGAAGATCATGCTAGTAATGATTTGTCCCCTGGATTTCAGTGAATTTACTCTTGTAAGTTTAGGTTCAAATCCTTGAAATCAATGGCTCCCTTTGTTACCATGTTATTATTATGCGTAATATTTTGCAGATTCTCCATTCTTGCTTCCACAAAGATATTCTTTGCTCCAATTAATTTAGGCTCCTACTCTAAATTTGAAATTCTGTGGGAAAAATATAACTGAGCATAAAATGAATTGTGCCATTCTATTTTGTATATTTTAATCAGGATGTTTCTGATAACAGCATATCATGGGTTGGAGGAATATTTTGAAAACATTTAATAGCTAGATGATGGTGTCTTGCACAGAACAAGCATGCACAAAGACATTTTAGTTTTGTATTATTGTATGTCTATTGCCTGGAAATAAACCCTCATAATTAACTGGAGTAGAATCTCAGTTAGATCAGTACAGAACTGTAGCTTAAAGAAACATGGAACTTGACATTTTACAATAGACTAATTTTGAAGATTAGATTCCAGAAAAGTAACTTAGAAATAATAAGGTAACCCTGACTTGAAAATTGGGATGGGATGGAGAAATGGATTCAAGCTTACAACGCACTGATATTTTATCTTAGCCTAAAAAGTCATGTGGATCGAAATATTAACCAGCCTTGAAGGTTCTATGAGAAGAAGTATAATGCACTTGTAAGAATATACGGAAACTACCAATACAATCCCTAATGTCTGCAAATCAAGGTAACTAACTTCTCTGCCGCATTCCAAACTCTTTATGAAAGTTCCTTGAAGTAAAGCAGTGAATAGAGAACACAAATCATCATTTTTCTGCTTCCTCCACATTTTATCTGTTATAGCACATCACACTAGATTTGATTTATGTGAGGATAAAGTAAGATTTCTCCAAAGTAGATGTGCCCAATGGAACGAGAATGTAAGAATAATAACATATCGTACTATACTACAAATAAATCTATATATGGAACAACGAATAGTGCTCTTTAATATGTCGATGAGCATTCCACTTTATTGTTAATGTGCTTTCAGGTTTCTTTTTAGGGGAAAAACAAAAGTCAGACATTTTAAAATTTCATGGAAGTTAGGGCACCCAATAGGTACTTAAATTCTTATAGAGATCATTAGAGGGACCTGCACGTAAGGCACTTCTGGTCATACCATGACTCAGTTGTAATCACTTTTTCAAAATAGTGGTAAAAAGATAATATTTGAGAAACTGGGTCAGCAATTTTCATTTACTGTTTCAGGAGTTGGCAGCTAGAGTTTTCCAGAGATTTTAGTCAGAAAGTCCTTTTTTCGTTGCTAGTATTATGCTGGATGGAGTTGATGCACACTGCTGTCCTAAACAACTGGTCAGGAGGCACCAGTTTGTTGTGTAATTCGGTCTGCTGCAGTAGTTGTTGCTACCCATCTTCTTTGGGTGATGCAGCCACTACTGCCATCCACCATCATTGTTGAACAAGAGGTATATAGCTTTTGTTCCATGCATTATTTATTTCCACAAGTTCTGACACTTTATTTAATACTTACAGATCTACAGCTTTGTTTGGTTTTAAGGGTTTGATGAGATTTTCTTTGTATGAAAAGTAGCAGGTAAACAAGTTATGTAGCTATAATAACAACAAAGGGAACAGAAAATGCTTTGTAGGCGCACTCTTTTATGGCCCTCTAATCCTCCTTAGAGCATTCTCCTTGGATTAGTAAAGCAGTTCTAGGAATAAAATAGTTTATGCATTGAGATTAATTTGCTGGATCCCCTTTTCTTGCTTTCTTTCTCTCTCTCCTAAAATATCTCTTTTTGAGCGTCTGCTGAAAGGCAGATATTGTAAGATGGCACTGTGGAACTTTATATTTGCCTTATCTTGTTTTCCTCTGGATTACAGTGGTTGAATTTACAAGCATAATGATATTTTCCTAATTGCCAACTCACTATGAGGGTAATCCAGTTCTGCTGATAGTCAAGCTGTGTTCTTTCTGACTGGTGCATTAAGTTCAGTAATGAGAATTCCACCGGCCAAATCTTGCCCTTAATTAGACCTCTGTTATGCTATTGCTTCCTAATTCTGCCCTTGGTGACATCTGTGTGGCTCATCTTTTGTCAGTAGGGCTATCAGGTGTGTGAACAAAACCAAAGCCAGTGGATAATTTTGATAGTAATGATCTAATTCCATAGTCAAAACAGTTTAGCTGCTGGGAAAACAGAAGCAGAAGAGAAAATAGAACTCGAATAGATTTTTAATTTGTCAGTGCTCTACAGATCGGGGTGGTGGTGATGGTGGTGGTTAAGAAGTAGATTCAAATCATTAAATGGAATCATTTTATTTCAGTCATTGTTGTCATGCTGTGCTGGATATTGCCCAATTCTCAAGCTTAAGACAAACTATAGATTAAGATAAACACAGGACTGCTTCCAAAAATGGCAATTCCATACCAACATTCTAATTGAACTGGACAATAGGACAGTATACTTCATAAAAAAGTATACTGTGCACAAAAATTGTACAATAAAACTGCAATATAATGATACCACACATTTTTACCAGTGGCACTCTATATTGGTGATATATCAAGATAAAGAACCTTAGGAACTATCTCATCCCAATGGGATTGGTCCAGTCCACTCGTTACGGCCGAAAAGGCATGATGTGGACTCCATTGAACAAGGAATTCCATCTGGCAGGGTCCAGCAGAAGGACCTTTCCTACCATGGCTCCCACCCTCTGGAACATCTTGAGCCTCTTGAATTGAGATCCGCCCCAACCCTTTTGGCCTTCCATAAGTTCAGCCTTAAACCGAACTGATGGAAATGTTTAACTGCAACTCTGGAATTCAGCTCAAATATTTCAAGGGAATAAAAATGGACCTTGCCTGTATTGTATCCAAGTCTTCTCTCATAATCCAAGTATTCCTATGTTAATAGGATGAGCTAAGAATATAGGTTTAATTTGAATAAACTGGTGTAGAGAGAATGACCTGCAAAATTTCTGGCAAACTTTACTACCCATTTGTTGTCAAATTCTGCTTCTCCAGAGGATAATGCCCTGCAGCACACCAAAGTCCTTTAAAAATGAAAAAAAGGAAGGAAGGAAGGAAGGAAGGAAGGAAGGAAGGAAGGAAGGAAGGAAGGAAGGAATTGATGCTGGGTCCATTGGTTAAAAATGGGTGAGGACAAGAAGGGGGGTTAATAATTTAAGTTTATGTAGATTTATATCATGTGCTAGTTGTAGATCTTGTCAATCTATGCCTTGCAGGCCTCTAAGAAAATGTATTGTGAATTAACAATGAACCAGATGTTTGGCTTAAAAGATATCTCTGTTGAAACAGGGAGAGGAAAAAAGAAATGTTCATCATAATATAAAAGTGGGAGGATGAGAACTTATGTGATGAGTGATGACACTTGCTCTTGTTCTTTCAACTTCCACAGCTTACAATTGCAGCCAAATTAACCAGCAACATCATTTAGCATCATTCCAGGAATATTTTTGTGAGTAAAATACCAGTCCTATTAGAATTTCTCCTCCCCACCCCCCACAACAAATGGCTCTTGATCAGACATGTCAAACACAAGGCCCGGGGCCCGGATGCAGCCCGCAAAGTAGTTTCATGTGGCCCGCGAAGCCATCCTGGAAACAGTGAGGGAACGGCCCCCGCTGCCTTGGCCCTGGCCCAGGCTGGCCGGGAGCTAATGTACAATTTTGTGGTGGCCATCTATGCTGAAACATATTCAGTCTTCGCTCCACAAGGCCGTCTGGAAACAGCGAGGAACCAGCCCCTGCCATGTTGGCCCCACCCCCTGGGTGCATTCTGGGGAGGTGTCACCCTTTGTGAGGAATGAAGAAATGGACCATGCCTTGGCACTTGCCCCAGTCCCACCCCCTTCTGCCAGAGACCCTCAGATCTGTCCCACTCCTATCCAGGCCCCCACAGGCACTCTTGACGCAAACAATGTAGAGCTGGCCATGCCCACCCAGTAGGCCACACCGACTCCATCCACGCTCACTCAGTAGGCCGCACCCACCCTGGCCATACCCACCCGCCCCCCGAGGGCAACCGCAATGCTGATGCGGCCCTCAATGAAATTGAGTTTGACATAGATGATCCTCCCCAATGTCTTTTTTTTTATTTCACCTCACAGTTGCAAAATGAGACTTTTGCATAGTACAAGAGGTAATGTAACCGAATGTTGCAGGAGATCTTATAGCCCAGAGGTATATTACACATCTATCACCTTAGAAAATATGAAATTTACCAATAACCCAAAAAGGACAGAAAGAAGAATCTGATCATAAAATCTTTTAGAAATTAGAAGGATTCCACAAGCGAAAAAGTCTAAGGAAATAGGTGAAGTAACCCCAAGATATTAACTTTAAGTGCAGAGCTAAAATTCAATTCCCAGACAAGACCTCCTCCCCCATTTCCCCCATTATTCTGATGTGGTTTACTAGCAAGGGTATTGTCTTGTTTTGTGACATTGTCAAATACTGTGAACCCAGGAGACCAGAGCATAAATTAAGAGGAGTCCTTTTATCCAGGCTACAACAGGATCCTTGTATTATATCTCCCCAAAGACATACTCAAAGGGAGCACACATGTGCCTGAAAAGTCGTATTGTTCATTTTAAAATGAAAAGAGCTATTTTGGTGTGTAGCACAATATCTGGGAAAATGAAAGATTTGCAGATTAGATATGTCAGGCAGTTATTAATCAACAGCAATACAGAAATGGGGGAAGGCAAATTAGAAAAAAAAAGAGGGGAGGGGTTTACATGCCTGACTGTAAGAAAGATGGATGGCACCTAAGTTACGACAGACGAGGAAAAAGGAGAGCTGATTCTTCTGAAGAATAACATACTTTGTGAAAAAGCCAAATAGATTCTGACACCTTTGAGAACACGGATACATTGAAGCCATACAAGGAAGTCAAAGCCATACAAGGAAGTTTGTTTCGGATGATTGGTTTTAATTTAGGGGTTTTATAATGTATTTGATTTCTATATGCTACCGATTATGTTGTAAGCCGCCCTGAGTTTTCGGAATAGGGCGGCCTAGAAATCGAAACAAACAAACAAACAAACAAATAAATAAATAATAAAATAAAATAAAAAGTTCTTTTTTAATGCCCTCATCTATCTGGAAAGCACCATGTTGGGAAGGATGGTATAATGAGAAAGAAGGGGGGGGGAAACAAGTACAAAAGCCATTTCATAGGAAAAATGCAAAGCAATAAAACATTTGTAATGCTAACTTAATAAAGTATACAAGTCCTGATTAGAAAATTGTAAAACATGACAATTAATGCAAAAAAAAAATCTATGAAAATTGCATTAAAACAAAATGACAGGATCCAAAAACCCTCCTTTCTCTCTCCCCCGCCACCCTCTGGTAATGGAGCTCAACTTAAGAAGATCAATATGGAAACCAATGCAGACTTCCTTCTGTGTATCAGGATTCTCCTAAATTCAACATGTATCCAAAACTGGATTGAACTGTATATGCAGTGTATTCAATAGAATTACTTTTAACGAAGAGTGTATATATGAGACCATGAAAATACCTATTCTAAAGTGGAATCACCTATTATCATTGTCAGCATCACCATCTAGATTTCATGTAGTTTCTCACTTCAGTGGAGGTTAAGCAGTTGACAGAACATAATACTAAGTTAAAACAATTACAAATATAAACAAAACCAAACAAGACATCCAGGACTAAAAACAACCCAAAAACCCCCCAAAGCATGACAAGAATCTCCTCCACTTTCTCCATCACAGGTCTGGAACCTAATCCAGGTTTTAAGGAGGTTGGGCATACACAGGAGAGGGGATACCATTCATATCTCTGGAAGGATGCTGTTTGAGAAGGTGCGGCTGTGACTGATTCTGAGAAGAATGAGACACGAGCAGAGGTGGAAACAGATAATGTCTGAGATAGAGAAAGACAGAGGGAGATGTAGAATAGTTGAAATTATACTATGTAAGGTATTATTATGTTAGGTGACAATTGATGATGTGTTCTAGTCCAAAGGAAGAGAAATGCTAACCTTCTGGGTCTATCTGTTTGTTTACAAGAAATTAAGTTTTAGTCATGAGAGGCAAAGGAGAAGTAAGGCTAGAATCAATTATCTACAGCACATATGAACTACTGGAAAGCCATACACTTTGTCTCTCTTGATGTACGTTCTGCTCGCTTCCTGCTCTAGTCCAATGACAAAGAAAATAGGTGACAGCAAATGGAACGACTGTTTTATCCCACTAATCACTTCCAAAATTCTCAGCTGCTTTGACCACGTCTTGACATTTCCTTTGGGTAAAACTTTGAATTCATTTCAGTGCCTGCAGATATACTTTCCTTTCTGATAAGACTCATGTTTACTTTCTCCAGTGTCCAAGTGGACCAAACAATTTAAATATTTCTGCCCTTTTTTTGTGTGTGTGATCCTACTACGGAATTTCTAAAATTCACTTCACGCAGCAGTCACACAGAATATTTGAAGTGAAGGGTCCCTTGATTGTTGGTCTGATGTTAACCTTGGTATTAATCTATGCTCATCTGGGTGTTGATTGCTTGTGGGAAGGTGTTGTGGTCTTTTTGTTTCCTTTTTGAATTGTTGATTTTCTTTTTGCACAGCATGTAGATGTTGTTTATGACTATGTGCCTGTTGATGACTAATTTGTCAGAGTGCCAGGCTTCTAGAAATTCCCTAGCATTATTTTAAAATTCAAAATACTTGATGTAAAACTAAATGTAACTTTATATGATTATTTGCGAGCATCTTTATTTTCATATCCTAACATGAATTCAATCTGGACAAAGATAAAAAAAAAACAGGATGCAGAGGTGAAAAGAAGTTGAGGCTGAAGTAAGTGTAGGAATGGAATGACCTAGATTTGTAAGGGCACATAATATTGTACTGCTAAAATGAATAAAGTTGGGTCATATGATTCACCAATGAACAAGTCATCTTTACAGAGTCTGGCAGAGGAAAGGAATCAAAGAACATTTTGGTGGATGGAATGACAAACATTATTAAACTGGCAAAGCAAGTTATACTGATCCGCAAGAGGGTTAAATGAAGTTATAAGACAAACAGTTTGGAAAACACAGAAAGGGATGGGCGAAGAAATAAATAACTCATATGGGGAAATGCAGAAGAAAAACATAAATAGGAGCTTATTAAACTAAGAAAACCAAAGTACACGCTAGATGTCATGAAAAATCAGATAATAAGGTAATAATACCGGTATGAAGCGTGGTGACAAAAATCACTCCAGTGGAGAATTTAATGTTGGCTAATGAACTGTTTATTGTTCATCAGTTGGGAATATAGAAAAAAAAGTGAAAAAACACTTGCTTCTATTTAAGGAGAATGTCCCAATGTTTGTCACCTTACAGCAACTCCCTAGTAATTCTGAGATACGTATTCAGGAGAAATAAAATACAGACAAAAACTTGACATCATTCCATTACTCAGAATTATTTGGAGATAGTATGAAGAAAAAAAAGCTTGGGTTGATAAATGGAACACAAATTAATCTTGTTCACCTCTGAAAAGAATGCACGTTTCTATTGGTGTTTTGCACTGAATATGTGGCCATATCTGAAGGCAGGCCAGGATCAAGTCTGACCCACCTTCAGTATGAGACAGCATTGCAGGGGTGTATTTTTCCAGAACAGCGATAGTGGATTGGCACATGTCCTTCCTTCCTTCCTTCCTTCCTTCCTTCCTTCCTTCCTTCCTCCCTCCCACCCACCCACCCACCCATCCACATCTTGTAACATAGAATAATTAAGATGTGATAGAAAGACCATATGATCTTGGCAACTAATTGTACAGCAACTGCTGTCTGCCTGCCTGCCTGCCTGCCTGCCTGCCTGCCTGCCTGCCTGCCTGCCTGCCTGCCTGCCTGCCTGCCTGCCTGCCTGCCTGCCTGCCTGCCTGTCTATCTATCTATCTATCTATCTATCTATCTATCTATCTATCTATCTATCTATCTATCTATCTATCTATCTATCTATCTATCTATCTATCTATCTACTTACCTATCTATTTTACACACACCCATAAACACACACAGATGCACAGTATAAAAGCCTGACTACGGCTCCTTGGCAGTAGTAAAAACACCTCCTCTTGACAATTTCTCTCTTTGGCAAGATGCTTTAGTCCATCCCATAAGTCAATCTTAACAGCAAATCTGATCTTGATCCCTTTTAGTCACATTCAATCTTTCTATTGGTTTTTTATTTTTTATTTTTCCAAACTCTCCCCCATACATATACCGTGATATTTATCAGATGTTAACATACATTCTTTTTACATTCATATATAAGATACTTTTAATAAAATGAAATAAATACATACAGATGACTTTTGGTGTTGCTCGCCCATTTCCCCTTTCACTGTATCCACACTCCTTCTTCTCTACCTTCTTTCTCCCTTTCTTCTCTTCCCTACTTCCCTGTTCTTCCTCTCCTCTTCTCTTTCCTTCACCACTCTCCTCCCCTTTCTCCCCACTTCTCCTCTTCTCCTCCAACCTTCCTATTTCCTCTTCTATCGGTTTCCTAATGTCAATAGAAACCTGTCCAATTTGATTTTGCTTGCTTATCTAGGTAGGGTGTAACTTCCACTAGCTCCATTTCATATCTGAAAACTGATAATCCTCCACTTATGAAAGAGATTGTATTTGGCAGAACAACAGCCATGATGGCCTCAAAGAATGATATTAAAGGCAACGGAGAAAAGGAATTTATTTAAGAGAAAATAAAATATTTTGGAATGTTTGTAACTTGTTCCATGAGTGAGACAATCTACACATTGACAGAATGTAATAGTTGTGAATGAATCAGTTGCATAAATTTTCCATGTATTTGCCCAGAAGACAGAACACAAAGTCAAACAAAATTCATTCTTAAAAGGTACAGTATGTTCTATAAAACGCTTTTTCTAAACATGAATTCTATTCAATGCACTTTAAACAAGTATTTTTTTTCTTTTTTCTTTCTTTCTTTCTTTCTTTTAATTAAATTTATATGCCGCTCCTCTCCGAAGACTTCCTTTTAGCTGAGACCTATGCTAGATCTATGACCAGCTGACATGTGCAGCTTATTCTGGGAGGCGATGAAATTTGTAAATCTTGACTTCCTCAAGCATGCCTAACAGATATACATCTAACCATCACCACCACAACAACAATAATAATATTGCACAAACTGAGTACAAATTGGAACAATAGTGCATTGGAACATCTGCAAGAAATACCATTTGCTTGCAAGCAAGAACTGATGGGACCACAATATACTGTAGACAAAATAGAAGAAAATGAAGAATAGATAGATATGGATAAAGCAGCTCAACAACCAGTGCAGTTAATTGATATTTTTCAACCTTTGGTAGCTGACAAGCCTAAAGATCCAAGGTGTGTACGTGAACCAACTCAAACCAAGCAAACTGATCTGACATCTTTGGAAGCCATGGGAGCAAGGCCTAAGAGGAAGGAAGAAGTGGTTTCGGTCTTGCAGAAGCTTTCACGAAAAGATCATGTCAAATAAGTATTTGACATGGAATGTCAATGGTTTAAATTCTCCACAAAAAAGGAAGAAGATATTTCATTATTTGAAGCAATGTAAAAATGACGTAATCTGTTTACAAGAAACTCATATTAGAACTTCGGACCAGAAATATTTGATTAATAACAAATTGGGTACACATTTTGTGGCATCATCTTTAGACAAAAAAAATGGAATTGTTATTTATGTTAAAAATCATATAAAAGCTAAATTAATAGAAGCAGATAATCAAGGAAGATTTTTAGCTATAGAAATTTTATTGGACGGGAAGAAAGTTCTTTTGATGGGTATATATGCTCCAAACCAAAAACAAGGTATATTTTATAAATTATTACATAAACAGTTGGATTATAGATCCTGTATTTTAATGGGAGACTGGAATGGAATTCTTGATGCTGGTTTGGACAAGAAAAAGATGTTACCTGTTTCTCAATCGCGTTCAATATTGCCTAAATCTTTTTTTGATATTAAAGATGATTTTAATTTGTTAGATATATGGAGAGAAAGACATGGTAGGGATCAAGAGTTTACTTTTTTCTCGGATAGACATCAATCATTTTCTAGAATTGATTTTATTTTAACTACTAGTGATTTCATGTTAAGTTTAAAGAAAGTTAAAATTTTACCTAATGTATTGTCTGATCATAACCCAGTTATGATGGAACTAAGGACTGGTCAATTTATATGCAGATCCTGGAGACTTAATGAAAATTTGTTTAAATATGAAATGTATGTGGAAGAATGTAAAAAGGCTATCAAGGAATTTTTTAGGCTAAATCAGAATATAGGTTTACCAATAGAAATGGTGTGGGACTCTAGCAAGGCCCACATGCGTGGAATATTAACTGAATTGAATGCAAGACATAGACGTAAACAAGAGGAAAAGAGAAGAGTCTTAGAAGCGGAGATAAGAAAGAAAGAGTTATTATTAATAGATAAGCCAGATGATAGTAATATTAAAGAAGGGATAAAGGTTTTACGGAAACAATTTGATATTTTGATGACCGACCAGGTTGCCAGGAATATACAATATGCTAAACATAATACTTTTTTTAATGCTAATAAACCTGGCAGATGGTTGGCTTATACATTAAGGAAAAAACAAAAATCCCGTTTAATTGAGAAGGTAGAATATAAGGGGCAAGAAGTATTTCATCAAGAAACTATTAAGAAGGCTTTTCTAGAGTTCTACACCAAATTGTATGCTGAAGAAAAAGTTCAAGAGCAAGAGGTAGATGCCTTCTTACAAAATCAAAATGTTTTGGAAATTACTTTGGAACAAAGAGATAGATTAAATGCTGTGATTAAATCAGAAGAAATTATTGATGCAATCAAGCAATTGAAATTGGGAAAATCTCCAGGAACTGATGGTCTTACTACGATTTATTATAAGTGTTTACAGGAGGAAGTGGTCGAACATTTGAGGGAGTTATTTGTGAATATACAAGAGGGTGGTCGGGTTCCACCCTCTTGGAAAACGGCTAATGTTTGTTTGATTCCTAAAGAGGGTAAAGATAATGTCCAAGTAGAAAATTTTAGACCTATCTCCTTGTTAAATACGGATTACAAGATTTTTGCAAAAATTTTGGCTAATAGATTAATGACAGTTTTGACACAGAGGATACATCCGGATCAGACTGGTTTTTTACAACGGAGACAGATGAAAACCAATGTTAGACAACTTGTTAACATATTGGAATACTTGGATAAACATATTCAAGTGCCGGCTGTTTTAATGTTTTTAGATGCAGAAAAAGCTTTTGATAGACTGAATTGGACATTTTTGCAAAGGCTTGTGGTAAGGATGGGAATGGGGGACCAGTTTATTAACTCTATAACAGCTATATATCAGAAACAAACAGGACAGATTATAGTAAATGGTCAATTAACAGATTCGTTTAATATTGAGAAGGGTACTAGACAGGGCTGTCCCTTATCTCCTTTATTGTTTGTTTTAACTTTAGAGGTTTTATTGAATAGGATTAGAGCATCAGAGGAATTAAAGGGGGTACAAATTAGAAAACATGATTATAGATTATGTGCCTTTGCAGATGATTTACTTGTGACATTGACTCAGCCAATACAATCGGCTCAGAGTTTGATGGAAATTATTTGAAATTACGGAAAAGTATCAGGTTTTAAATTAAATTTATCCAAGACAAAGATGTTGGTTAAAAATTTTGATAATAAATTAAAACAAGATCTGGAAAGAATAACGGGATGTGAGATAGTTAAAAAAGTCAAATATTTAGGAATCTATATAGAAGCATCAAATGGTAAATTATATAAGAATAATTATGAGTTCTTATGGAGTAAAGTGCAAAAAGAATTGGAGAATTGGAAAAAATTACAATTATCTATGTTGGGTAGGATAGCCGCTATTAAAATGAATGTATTACCGAAATTTTTATTTTTATTTCAAATGTTGCCAATACTTAAAAAGGACGGGAATCTTGATGAATGGCAGAAAGGTATAAACAATTTTATTTGGGATGGCAAGAAACCAAGGGTTAAACTTAAAATTATTCAAGACACAAGAGAGAGAGGTGGATTGAAAGTGCCTAATTTCAAATTATATTATTATGCAGCAGTTCTAGTGGCAATAAGTGATTGGATTAATTTAACAAATGAAAGAATATTGAATATAGAAGGATATGGGCTAGTGTATGGGTTCCACGCGTATTTAGTTTATGATAAAAAATTGGATAGGGGTTTTAAAGAGCATATATTAAGAAACTCTGTGATGCGTGTCTGGAAAAAGTATTATTATAAGTTAAACGGTAAAATTCCTTTATGGACTGTTCCCAGGCATGCAATACAGAGTGTAGGTACACAACAAATTCAAGACGTGGTGCCCTATGATAAACTTTTAAATAAAGAAGGGAATAGCCTAGAACTGAAATCATTAGATAGATTAAGGGAGGAAGGTATAGCTCACAATTGGTATCATCATGCACAACTTCAAGCCAGATGGCAAAAAGATGTCAAGATGGGTTTTTCTTTAAAGGATGAAAAATTAATTATACAAATTAGAGACCAAAGAGTGATGCATATCAAAAGAATATATGATGCTTTAATCGAAATTGATTCTGGAAAGGAATTAGTTAAAGATTGTATGATTAAGTGGGAAGGTAATTTTGGACATCCAATTATGATGGAAACTTGGAAAAGAATATGGGTGAAAAATGTTAAATTTACACAAGCTCAGCATTTAAGAGAGAATTTTTATAAAATGTTTTATAGATGGCATTTAGATCCAAAAAAATTATCGTTTATGTATCCAAATTTGCAACCCAAATGTTGGAGATGCGAATCTATGGACGCTACTTATTTTCACATTTGGTGGACGTGTAAAAAAATTAAGGCTTTTTGGATAAAAATATGGTGGATTCTTCAAAATATTTTGAAAAAGCGTATTGAGTTTGTACCACAGTTATTTTTGTTGGGTATAACAAAGGACTGTTCCACCATAGAGATTAAGTTGATTTTGAACTTGACTACGGCTGCAAGACTGTTGGTGGGACAATATTGGAAGTCATCCGAAATACCATCTATTGAAGAATGGACATTAAAAGTTACCCATCTTGTGGAGATGGCCAAGATATCGGCATACCTGAAGAACCACTCAAACGAAACATTTTTGATGGATTGGAAAAAATGGATTGATTATATGCAAAAGAAATATCAATTGAAAGAATTAGATTTGATATATAGATAAATAGCTACTAAATAGTAGATTAGCGGGGTTTCTTGCGTTTTTACTCTGTATTCACTCTGGGAAGCCTGGGGGGGTGGGGGGAGGGAGATAATAATTATTAGAATATGTTTCTCAACTGTAGTTGGGGGTAATTAGGGACTATATAATTTTTTCAGGGTGCTCGGGAGAACTCTAGTCACCGCATTGGAGGGTGAGGAAGGTGGAAGGAGAGGTACCGGTATGTTTAGAGGGTTAGAGGGTGAGAAGGAGTAGAGGAGGATTGAGGGAAGAGGTATAGAAAGGTGAAAGTATGTAGTTAGAAGGATAGAAGAGGGGGTTAGGATGCAGGAGGATGTGGTGGGGGGGGGTTCCGAGCAGCTATTTGTATTGTTTGTTAATTATTATGTTATTTGTTTGTTATCAGTTGAGTTATTATATCTTTGTGTTAAAATTTGTTAAAAGTTTATAAAATTTAATAAAAAAATAATTAAAAAAAATAGAAGAAAATGAAGAAGGTAAAGTGCTCTTGGACTTTAGAATACAAACAGACAAGAACCTGCCACGTGACACCCCAGACTTAACAATTATTGATAAGAAAGGCAAAGAAGTCTGGAAAGTGAAGATTGCAGTACCTGGAGGCAATAGAAAAGAAGAAAAAGAACCAGAGAAAATCACAAAATACAAAGATCTGCAAATAGAAGAACTGTGGCGAAACAAAACAAAGATAGTACCAACATTGCTAGGTGACTTGGGTGCAATCCTAAAACATCTGGAGCATCATGTGAACACCATCAGCACTGACAAAATCAACACCAGTCAATTGCAAATGGCAGCTTTACTTGGAACAGCTTATATCTGGCGAGATATCTTTAATCAGTGGTGGGATTCAAATATGAGAACATCTGGTTCTCTGTGTGGATGCCACTTCCGGAAGTCCATTCTGGGCCTGGGCAACAAAAAAATTAGCTACCGGTTCTGCCAAAGTGGTGCGAACCGGCTGAATCCCAACACTGCCTTTAACACCATTAAATAACATCTGCCTGGCCCAGACTCTTGGGAAGGACTTGATAGATGGCTAAAAATACAGTCTAGGCCAGAGGTCTCCAAACTTTTGGCCACCAGGGACCAGTTACGAGGAGAGAAATTTTCCCATGGGCTGGAGGGAGCGTGGTTTTGTGTGCTGCCTGTATCCTGTGGATGGGGCTTTCCTTGTTTGTGCGAATCAGTTGCTGGCATGCTGCGGCCCAGGGGTTGGGGACCCTTAGTCTAGGCATCTGGCTGACTGAGCAACCAATAACAATAATAATAATTGTAAACATTTTCTTTGCAGTCTTCTTTGCAATTTTGTGCTGGTATTTTTAAGTAGATTTCCCCAGTATTATTCTTGTAGATTCTTTGCAACTAAAGGCAGCTTATTTAATTGCATTTATTGCATTTATAAATTTCTCCCCCACCTATCAGGTGCCCAGGGCTATGTACAATAAAAACAATTAAAGCTCACCATAAATCCAAGAAGTAAGGGAGCCAAAGTCGTTTAATATGCCTTCAGAACAACATTAAAATAAGGAGGTTTGCTTATTCTGTCGTTCTGGTTACAAGACTCGCAAAACAATATTGAAAAGTGAATTTGGATTGACTTTGATTTTGTCCCAGGGAGAGCACTACAATCAGGATAATGCTAATAAAAAGGCCCTGTTTTAAATAGCCATCAACCTAGCTCTCTAGCTGGTGGGGCACAAGTAGGACTACGGGTCAGAGGGGGGGGGAATTTCATTGGGCAAAATGTAAGATGTGCATAATGAAAGTTTTCTCTTTTGACTCCAAGGCCCAGTTCAACACATTTTTGAAATGATTTGTAATTGCACCATGATCTAAGAATGTAATTATTCTTAGAATGATTACAAAAGGGAAGAGAAAATAAAGCAGCCGAGTACAGCAATGCCTTTAAATACATCCCTGTCATTTCTAATGATTCCAAGTGTGGCTTTATGCCTAACTCTATGGTGAATTCCATCTGTGGAGAACTGGTCACTAAGCTGGCAAAACAATACTGATATAAGAGGATTGGTTCCTTTTTTATCCTGGAACACCACAATCAGCACTTGTGTGTTTTTGATCACCACATTTGCAAAATACTGTAGTATTATAGAACTGGAAGGGCAACCAAGATGATTAATGGGCTACAAAAACTACCCGATAAGAAACATGATCATGTCTGGGATTTTTTAGTCTGAAGTAAACATCATAATTGATATATCAAAAGTACATAGTAGGAAAAATGTTTACGGAAGGAATCTAAAGTGGCAAGTAAAATGGAGTAAACAACTGCAAAATACACTGTACATACATGGGGGAAAATTAGAGTAAGTAGATGATTTTCATGGATTTTGGTATAATGTTTACAAAAATTTGTTAAAAACAGAAAAAAGGACTGTGGAACGAATGCTGTCCTGCCAATTATGATATATGGAAGTAAGTGTTGGGTACATCCAAAGAAACATAAAAAAAAACAAGCTGAACACAATAGAAACTTAAGAAATAATAAAACAAGAAGGGAGAGGGTTTAGAATGATGCAGATGGGTTAAATACAAAAGCAAGTGATCAATATGAAAGAAAAATGTTGAACTACTTTGTTTTTATACAGAGAGAAGAAACGAAAACTGAACTGCAAACAAATTTCTGAAGGAAAGAGTGAATGGGCTAGGGAAAAGGGGAAGGGAAAGAAACAGAACCAATCAGACCAAAAAAATAAATAAATATGGTTGTATGAAATTGGTGGAAACCTCAAAAATGGAGAGCTGAGAAGCTTAAAGAACAAAAGGCAATGTATGGACAGAGTAGAGATATGAAAACAAGGACGCTTTTAGTGTTTTGCCTTTTACAGTATTAGGGCTTGTTGTTGTCACTCACTGAAACCATATATTTGGAAACTTGGGACTAATAAAAGTATGTGCTTCTCCACACAGTTAAACTGTGAAATTTGCTACAATTAGATGTGATGACAGATGATTTAAAATCAGGACAGAAAGCCAATTTGAGGTAATGGCTAAAGGCATCAGGCTAGAAACCAGAAGACCATGAGTCAGCCCTGCCTTAAGAGAGCCTGTATTGTGGTTAAGGCATTGAACTAGAAATTGGGAGATTGTGAGTTCTAGTTTTGCCTTAGGCACGAAGTCTTGGGCCCTTCACTTCCAAAATCTGCAGGGACTCATCCAGGCAGTTGCCAGGAGTCAACAGTGACTCGAAGGTACACACAGACAGACCCACAGGTCGGTCCTACTTTGGGGACAAAGTCAGTTGAGTAATTTTGGACTTCTCCTTCTCTCTGAGCCCGAGGAAGAAGATAATGGCAAGCCACTTCTGAAAAGGTTGGCAAGAAAACTGCAGGGACTAGTTCAGACAATCAACAAGAGTCAGGACTGACTTGGGGCACAGAAATAAAACAGAACCAGACACATTAAGGGAGAGGTCTATGAATAGATTTTAGTCTGGATAGGCTATATTCTTTTTTTTCTGCCCCATAAACAGTATAAATTAAATTCCACCTGCTGAGAACCAAAAATGGAAAAGGACGATCATCTTCTTGTTCATATTTGTCAGCTTCTTAAAATGTTTCTGGTTGGAATGGTGGACCAGATAAATTGTTGGTCTCATTCAGTAGAACCCTTCTTACCCTTTTTTTTTTCTTTTTAACAAAAAATGCTGCTGTACAACCTGTTAGGTGGGAAATGAGGTCGGGATCACTTAATACAGATAGTTTATAAAATAATTAGATTTTAAAATAATTCTTCACAAGGAACAAACTTAATCAATAGGCATTACAGTAATTTCTCTATCCATCCTGGCTCAATTTTTTAAGTAGTGATGGTGATTAGAAAGCATATTTATTCATAAGAATATTGAGCATTGTAAAATTCAGTGTGCTGCAGTAGTCAATGTACCACATTAGGATTGGGAAGAACAATGTTCAGATTTGCTTTTAGCAATAGAAAGTGAGGGCCACTTTCTCCCAATCTAGCCCATTTTACAGGACTTGTGATATATGGATAAAATAAAGGCAAGTGCAACTCAGCCACTTGGAATTCCTGAAGAAGAGATGGAATACAGATGTAAAAGACAGAAATGCTGTTGGAATGCTGGTGTTTTGAAACTATTTTCCTTGCTGTTTCATGGATTTCTTTTATTTTGGTTGTTATTTTATCGGGCTGTTATTTTATTGGTTGTTATTTTAACCAGCTGTTATTCTTTTAAAAGCATTATTTCTATTTTTTAAAATTTGTAATCTGTTTCTGCCCAATCTCTCCTTTTAATTATTATATCAGGAGGCTATCTTTGCTCTGTTCAAACTCTTGCTTACATGTCCATCTAATTGTTCAATTCTAATTGTTCAATAATGCCAAATATAAACCTAGCTCATTCTCTCTCTCTCTCTCTCCCTCCCCCCCTCTCTCTCCCCTCCCTCTGTGTGTGTATTTGTCTTTATCTGCTCTTTCACTTCTCCTCAATATCTTTTCTCAATTCTCAGTTTCATCTGCCATGGCAAAGTTAGCCCTCAGTGAAACTGCAGGTGTTTCTCTCCCTGATGATTTCATCAATATTTTTCCTGCAAGGAAAAGTAAACTGTAAAACCCCTAAAGTGACAATGCACCAAGCCCTCTCAAATAAATAAAGAACAATATTTGTTTGGTGTTTTCATGTGCAAAGAATGTTTTCATGTACACAGAGAAAAGACATGAAGATACAGTGGTATCAGAAAACTATTGTTTGGAATAGCAATATTATGTAAATTACTAGTAGCTGAGAGAGGAAGTACAATGATACACAACCAGACAACACGGTAAAGTACATAAGTCAAGGAAAAATGTCAAGGATCACACAACATGAAAAACCTAAGATTCACTTTCACAGGTCATCTTCTGTTCCATCTGAGGCCAACATACAATGCTTGTATAAATTAATCTAGCATCCCTGGAAATAGAAACCCACACTACAGTGATATACAGTTCATTTTAAGCATAACTTTGTTTTTGGTATTTTACTACATAGGTCCCCAACCTTTTGGGTACCAGGGACCGGTTACATGGAGAAAGGTTTTTCTGTGGACCGGACGGGGTGGGTTTAGTGTGCTGCCTGCATCCTGCGGATGGGGCTTTCCTTGTTTGTGTGGACCGGTTGCTGGCATGCTGCGGCCTGGTACCGGTCCACGGACTGGGGGTTGGGGACCCCTGTTTGACAGCATGTGATCTATAAATAGCCTAGGTAATACAAATCTCAATTTCTAGTCATCTAAATAGTGGCCTAAATACAGAAACCATGAATTTTAATAACTTTAGTCAATACGAATCTACAGGTAGTCCTCGACTTATAGTCATAATTGGGACCAGAATTTTCCCTCCTAGCAAGGTGGTTGTTAAATGAGTTGTGCTCAATTTCAAGATATTTTGCTACTAGTTGTTAAACAAATCACTGCAGTTGTTAAGTGAATCATGCAGTCATTAAGCAAATCCAGGTTCTTCCCCCATTGATTGTGCTTGTTGGAAGCCAGGTTCGCATGTGGCAATCACCTCATCCTGGGATACTGCAACAGTTGTATGTACAAGGCAGTTGCAAAGCACCCAAATTCTGACTGTGGGGATGCGGTGATGGGGCTGTAAGTCTGAGGACGAGTCATAAGTGCCTTTTTTCAGTTCTGCTGTAACTTTGCACAGTGACTAAATAAAGTTGAGGATTATGTATATAAGATTATTGACACACCAGCCACACACTGACAGAACGAAATACAATCATAAATACAAAAACCTTGTTTTGAGAAGGATCTCTTAACTTATTCTTACCTTCACTGCCGGGATGGGCTTCTTTGGAGCAAAACACTTTCTCTCAATCTGGGAAAGGAGGCTGCTCTGTCCTTTTAGTTTCAGCTTATTTTCGGCTATTATCTTCTTTCGTTGCTCAAGGTAGGGGCCAAAGCTGGGAAGTTTCTATAAGAAACAGGAAGTATGTAATTACCGCTACAATCATGGCAGTCTTCTACAAACAAAGCTGAGACCCCCCATCCCAGGTTTTTAGTTGTAGGCATATTATATTGAGGATTTGAAAGCTAAGCCAATCTCTTCTTCTCTTTGTGTTTCAGGATTTTTTTTAAAATTTAAAGAGCCGCAAGTATATTTTGCTAACTAATCAAGTATCACATTCCTTTTTAAAGTATTGTGGGAGGACAGCACCCCCTCCCCCAGAGAAAGAAATATTTTGAGAATATTAAAAAGCATAATATTATATTTCCCAACGGAATACAGTAATGGAGAAAGAAAATCTTAAAAGCCCCCAGAAACCAGCCCTTTTCCCCCAGGAAGAGGCCAGGTCTGTAGAAATGCAGATTTGACAATCCTATTCAGAAAGGCTGGAGCCAGGAGGCTAGAAGCGGATGAGATTAGGAAGACAATGTCCCCTAAAATCTACATCAGCGGTTCTCAACCTGTGGGTTGCGACCCCATTTGGGGTCGAATGACCATTTCACGGGGGTCGCCAAGCACCGCAGTCCGCCATTTTTTTTGGGTCGGCCATTTTTTCCCCTATTGCAATGCGGGCCGTCGTGCGCGGGCCGGGGTCGAGCCCCGGAAAAGGTTGAGAACCGCTGATCTACATGCTCCACCCAAACTCTAAAGACATGACCTTTAGGACATAATAGGATTAACCCACCACTATCAGAATACAAAAAGGGCACACTCAGACTCAGGTCAAAGTACATGACACAGGAAATACAAAGGCTCAAACAGGAACAAGTCCAAACACAAAAGCCCAAGAAGGTATAAAAACCCACCATTCCCAGCTACATGCGGTCAGTTTTCCCAGAGCCACATTTCTGTCTGACTCTGCTCTTCAATAAACTACAACCTTCTTTCTAAAGCAGTCTCCATTTTGTTTATTCCCAGCTTGGACTGGACTCTGATGAAGATTTGTCTCTCAACAGTATTTTGGATTTTAAAAAAAATTGTAAATGCTGCATGTGGAGTTGGGTTTGAGGGAAAGGTAGATGACCTTGTTACATCTCACATAAGCCTAGCTGATCGGCATTTTGTCCAGAGAGCTGTGCTATGAACATATAGGGCTAGCCTTCCCACTTCATAAATTTAGCACTTAAGATGAAGGATTGCATTGAAAAAGATATTATGAGCAAGTTTCCACAATGCTAAACTATATATTTTGCCTGGACATTATACATGCTTTATATATATAAAACCAAATCTTATATTGTAATTCTTCCTATTGTATGTCATTTTTATAGCTCTTAGTTGACAAGCAGACATCCCTCGTGAATCTTGGGCTGAGATCTCAGAAGTATTAAGATGTATAACAATTACTAGGAAGAACTCAGGAGTATTAGGATGTACTACAAGTGCTATAGAAAATCATGTGGTCAACAGAAGATAAAATCCAGCTTGAACGAGAACAAAGCAAGAAAGATCTTAGAAACATACATGAAAAGAAATTTGCTTTTATCCATGATTAAGCTGTTAAATGGGATGTTTGCTCCATTAATGGAAAAGGGAAAACTTTTGAACTGAAGAAATACTATCAACATTTGATGCAGGTTAGAATGAAATCAGAGGAAGATATGATTAGATTGTGTGTGTGTGTGTGTGTGTGTGTGTGTGTGTGTGTGTGTGTGTGTGTAGAACATAAGAGAATAGTGAGTCACATGTATTCATCTGGGTCTTACTGAAATAACTTTTACACAATGATGAGGTACAAAGCATTCTTTTATAGCTCATTATGATACCAACACCAACAACACAGCAAGTAAAAGATATTTTAGATAATTAATTCCAAAAATACTATAATTCCAAGTAAATGACATCAGTTTAATTTCTGTTAGACAGCAAACCATTCACGGCACCTGACAAAATTTAAAAATAAGAACAGGATACAAAATGTTCAAAATAAAATAATGATAAATGTTAAAATTGTGTAACAAGTAAAGACCTGCTGAAAGAGGTGTTTTTTTTATAGATTCCCTAAACAGTGAGAGAGAGGGACCAATCACAGCCCCAAAAGAAGTGAACAGGAACAAAGGTAGAGAAAACCATCACTTCTGATCTTAACAATTGGACAGATTCATCATGGGAGAAGCAGTCCCTTAAATTGTCAGGTTTTAAGCCAGTTTGGTTTTTTTTTATTCAATACCACCATTTTAAATTATCCTTGGGAAGGAATTGATAACCAGTGCCTATGATTCAGAGGAGGTGTCTGATCCTGTTCTTGCAGTAGTCAGCAATATCCAGACATTTTCAAACTTAGCCTTAAATGAAATGTGTTGCTGGAATAAAGATGGGAGGTAACCAAAACATAAATAATTATTGCTAACTCTGTCCAGGGATATGATGGGGTGCTGGACAGAATTGTGCTCCTAATAATCAAAGCCAGTTGTAAACCCAGCTGATAGCTGATGATCAAATTGCTCTCACAAACTATGAATCTGCTTTTCCAAGTACAGTGAAACAATGATGTTTGAAATAGTACCCCAATCCAGTTTCTTGCCTAATTATAACTTCTTGAGTGTGTCTGGATTTCATTTAGCATATTAGTCTTGATCTACTCTACTGCTGAACTTAGACAATGTTCAGGTTGCTTTCTTGAAACTGGGGCAAGGAAAAGTAGAATAGAGCATCATCAGCTCTGATGATGACAATTCACAAACCCCAGTTGACATTCACTGTCAGTTCCCTAAATAGAGTACTGAGCAATATAGGGAATAATATGGTATTCTGTAAGACACCATAGGCCAAAGGCCTACTTGTCAAACTGTCCCCAGGACCATTTTGTGCATGTGGTCTGGTGATATTAGAACTACTGCAACATTGTGATAAGGTGTAATCTTCTAGGTAGTCCACTAACTAGATGGCTTAATGATGCTAAAAATGGTCAAAAGGTCAAAACAGAAAGAGAAACAAAAACTAGAAGATCATGCCAAACCAATCTTATTTCATTCTTTGACAAAGTGACTAAATTCGTAGACTAGCAAAATTCTATGGACATAGTATACTTAGATTTCAGCAAGGCATTTGACAAAGTAGACCACAACCTACTTCTTGGTCAGCTAGAAAAATGTGGGATACACAGCATCACCACCAGATGGATTTGTAACTGGCTGACAAACCGTACTCAGTGAGTAGTCCTTAATGGTACAACATCTACATGGAGGGAAGTAAGTAGTGGGGTACCACAAGGTTTTGTCTTAGGCCCAGTACTCTTCAATATCTTCATAAATGACTTAGATTAAGGAATAGAAGAGGATCTCATCAAATTTGCAGATGACACTAAGGTGGCAGGAAGAGTCAACACCCCAGAAGACAAGCTCAGGATCCAAAAAGATATTGACTTGAACAATGGGCCCTATCCAACAAAATGAAATTTAATGTGGAGAAAAGCAAGGTTTTATACCTGGGCAGGGAAAACCAAAGGTACAAGTACAGATTAGGCGAACTTGGCTCAAAAACAGTAACTGTGAGAGGGACCTTGGAGTCCTACTGGCTAATCACTTAAACTTGAAACAACAGTGTGTGGCAGCAACCAAAAAAGTTAATACAATCCTTGGTTGTATAAACAGAGGCATAAAATCAAAATCACACGAAGTATTAGTTCCCCTTTATAAAGCCTTAGTAAGACCACACCTGGAAAACTGTATCCAGTTTTGGTCACCACCTTACAAAAAAAGATGTTGAGAGTTTGGGAAAAGTACTAAAAAGAGCAACTAAGGTGATTAAGAGCCTGGAGACAAAAAGATATGAAGAACGGTTGCAGGATTTGGGTTTGGCTAGTCTAGAGAAAAGAAGGACTGGGGGAGGGAACATAATAGCAGTATTCCAGTATCTGAGAGGTTGCCCCAAAGAGGAGGGGGTCAATTTATTTTCCAAAGCACCAGAGGGCAGGACAAGAAACAACGGATGGAAATTAATCAAGGAGAGAAGCAATATGGAATTAAGGAGAAACTTCCTAACAGCGAGGACAATTAACCAGTGGAACAGCTTGCCTTCAGATGTTGTGGTTGCTTCGTCACTGGAGGTTTTTAAGAGACTGGGCGGTCACTTGTCTAAAATGGTATAGGACAGACATGTCAAACTCACGATGTCACGGGACATCGCAAGACATATTGGGACTATCTTGCAATTGCCGGCAATGGGGTGGGCGTGGCTCCGGTATGATGAAACCGGCCTGCAGGCCGGCAGTTTGACACCCCTGGTATAGGATCTCCTACCTGGATAGGGAGCCGGACTAGAAGACCTCCAAAGTCCCTTCCAGCTCTATTCTGATTCTGATTTAGGGCTATGAAGATGACCAAAATAATTTCAGAACTATATCTTGCCAAAGGATCAAGTGAAAATGGATCCAGAAAATCAACTTACTTACTTGTTTATTTGTTTACTTTATTTATTTATGTATGAATGAATGCATATATTTATTTATTTTTCCTATTTCTTAACTGCCCACCTGTCTCAGATATGTGTGGATTTATAAGGACACCTATTCTTCCTATAGGGAGGTATTGATCATCAGCCTCAATCATATTGTTCATTCCATCCATCAAGAGAGCTGACAGGTAAGTAAAGAGGTAGTGGCTGTTTTCTGCCTTACGCTTGTCCATATATCTAACAAGCATTCTCATTCCAAAATAATAGAAACAGGCACGTGCCAAGGTTATAGCCCTATGAGTTGCCTCAATGCTACAATTTCCATCCTTTCCTATTGTTATGCAGTGTTATGATGCAAATATGAAAGGACATCAAAAAGGACATTTTGTAACTAGACATCCTTTTGGCTAGGCACCTATACCTCCAGCAAATTGCTTCCACAGATTACAACTTTAATATTCAGATACGTTTCCCGGACCATTTCTATATTCCTTTCTTTTTGTCACCATGCTTCATTTACATAATTCTGAAAGGTTTTTTCAATATGTTATTTTCCCCAAGTTTTAGCTACAAACTGAAGTATTACTGAGATTTTTGCATTATCTCAATCGTGGTAAAATATATAATACAGACTGCAAGATTTGGGATGCAGGAAACTGGTAAGTGTAACGGTGTAAAAATGATTCTATAGAACAATAAGTTTGTACATTTTATGCAGTACATTTCAGAGTTGAAAGTCTGAAGTTGTACATTTATAAAAGTCTTGTATATATAAACAAATACTTCTACAATGAAAAATGACACATGTTTATTTTCATATTAGCAGGAAAATGAATTCAATGAATGGATATGCTGTAGAACTTGGAGAAGCAAACCCATTTACTCAGTATTTTATTTTTTCTTCTCCTTACAGCAAATGGATTTGCTACAAAACTTTATACAGCACGGTCTTAGATTATTTTGACACGGCAGTTAGAGGGATATTGGATATGTTAATATAATAGTAGTAAGTTCCATGCAAACTCTAGAAAGTGCTAATTTTATTAATTTCACTGTTTGACCTCACTGAGCTTAATCTTTAGCCTATGGTCTTGCTTTCACATAATGCAGTAATGGAGAAGAACGCTAAATTTCAAATACTGCCAGAATGCTGGTTCCAATTTCTGAACGCACCAGTGCCCACAGATAATGACAATATGTCAACTGGATAAAGCCAGCTTCAACTCAGGAAGGTAATCATGATATCTGATCTACCAAATAGTGTTATGAATCCAAACAAGTTGTTAGTTTTGGCTTCTTCCTTGAAAATGGCACATGCTGTGGGACAACCTCATCTCCCTTTTTACTATCTGGAAATATTTAATCAAACTAAGTAAGCCAAGTTAAATAACAATTTCATAGTCATTTAATGCAACTCACTATCACTTCCAGGCTAACTCGATGTATCGTATTAAATACACATTTCCTGCACTGACAAGAAGCCTATGTCTAATTCCTGTCTTCTCACCCAACAGTTCACATTGAAATTTACTTTTATTGTTTATTATTAATAATTTCATGACAATCCAAGCAAGCTAAAACTGTATTTTGCCCACAAAGTGAGAAATGAAGTGAGTTTATGCAAAATAATTCACATATCAAGGCTTCTATTGAATGAGAATCAGGTGTTTTGAAACAAATTTTTACCGCTACCTGAATTCCTACTTAGGTTTAAACAAAATCTCGTCAACTTCTTTAAAAAAGAAGAAGAGGAAAATAGAAAAGAAAGACTACTTAAATGGAGAAATCCTAAAGAAGGAAGAATTCTATAAAATGTCCCAGTATTAACTTCATCATGCACCAGACCACTATGAAATCGAAGAGCCATACATTAATCTGATTTAGATGAATGTTGACAAAAAAATAAGCTTTTTAGGAAGCAATGGTTTTTCCAATAGTGATGAGGATAGACAAGCAGCTCCTGTTATAGCTGAAATATATTTAAATAAGGGAAGGCTTAACAAGAACCATTACTGTATCTAAGAACAACTGAGCAGAATACCAGCACAATACGTGGCCTCTGCCATTGAGCTTGAACAATCCTACAAATACATGAGTGAAAGTATCAGACTGCCTGAAATTACTTAAAATACAACCAATCAAAATTCAGTAGAGGTAAGACAAGCATCGGCTATAAAAATATCTTCAAGAGTTCAGTTAGGCTGCTGGAATTCTACCATTATAAATCCTTGCTCCTTGAATTTCTCTTATCTAGTTACCTTGGCATTCCGGCTGTTTTACAGCTTACTGATTTATGTTGTGGCTCCTGTTTCTCTCACTTCATTCCTGTGGTCTAGCTTTGATCTTGAGAGAGTTTACAGACTATTATGTGCCTTTCCTGCCTTTGTTTGTATGAGTTCAGCAGGCATTAAGTAAAATGCAAAGCACAACGGAAGACACCCTTAATTTTGAAATCATATGATGGAATCTCTGTCACCTATTACCAATCCTCCAAATATTTATTGGCTTTAGACTTCAAAAAATTACTTTTGGATGTTTTATTACACTTGCTTTCGGTAACAGCTGCAGCCTAAATAAACAGGATAAATATCTTCAAGACCATCTGATGTACTGGCAGCTATCAAAACAATTCAATTATATCTTCTTTTCAAAATGGATTAATCGTATTTTCAAGAAGATATATGAAAAGCTAGTGCCAGCCTGCTTTGAATTTTATTGGGGAAAAAAGTGGTTGGACAGAGTGGTACCTTCAAAACGTCTTAATGGTCGTATAATGTTGTAAAACATCAGTGTAATATTTTTGTTATTATAAACAACATTTTTGTTGAGAGACAAAATGTAAGACATATGGAATCTGGGCATGCTGATCACAGTAGCAGTTAGTAGATAATAAGAGTACTTAGGATTTTTTTTAATGCTCATCCTGCTTTATAAGAAACGATTGTGCAAAGTAGATGAATACTATTGTTCCCTTATTGCATAGAGTGAAGTTATAGTCATGGCAAAAGCGAGATCCATATCATGAATTTAATGGTCCATAGCTCAGATCTGTTAACCAATATAGTATGTACAGTATGTGTCCCTATATATCTATGTTATTCATTAGTATTCATAATACCTTTTGATGAGAAGCCATGTGGATAGGGAAAGGTCAAATTTCAATAGCAGGTACTGTATCCTTCAAAGCTCATTCTTAGGATGACCTTCAGGCCTGTAGAAGGCATTTCTAGAATTTCTATTTATTATTTTTACACTAACAGAAGTTGTATCATATGAAACTATCCAACATCAAATGGGGTAGACCAGTTCATCAATTTGGCTTAAGAACCATAGTATAGCATGACACACAGTCTCTCTTTTAATCCAAAGGCAAATCTCTTGCACAAAACTTGCAAAAACAATTTTGTGATGAACTGTGCAAATCTCCTGTAACCATTTGATTTTTGTTTAGTATTTCTCCAGGGATTCATTCACTGATGAATTTGTCCTCACTGGATAAAAGTTAAATCCTGTTCATTTAAAGATAGCCGTATCTATCAGTAGAGCTGTTTCTATCAAGATATAAAAAGCATTAGACTGTCAATAGAGAACTCACAACATAATGAATCAACAATGAAACATTAAGCCAGCAAAGCTTTAAGGTGAATAAGCCAGTTCTGGTTATAATTTATTCACAGATCAATCTAAATTCAATTGAGCATATTATGAACTAGGGATTGGTTACCTAATAGAGATAGCTGAGCAATAACTTCATTTTCAAATTACTGTAATTTCTTATATGTCTGCTCTCCAACATTTATTACATTAAAAGAAGAGGAAAATAACACGACCAATACTATAGTTTGCTACTATTCTGATATAAAGTAAAGAACTGAAGAAAACTTGGTCTGAGTACACAGATATTAAATGTTACTTATAATAACATTAATATTTATATTTTACCTATATCTAAGGGTGTAGATCGACACATATGTTGCATGCAGTATGTTTAAATGTGTGTTAAGTATGTGTACACTTTGAGAGCAAGGAACTAAATTTCATTTTTAACGTGTGCTATTGTGCCCACAGTAAAAAATGACAATAAAAGATATCTATCTATCTTATCAATATTATTAACATTTATTAATTATATCCATTATGAAAAATAGATACACAAAAATATTTCTATGCAGCAGCCTACGTGGATATATTGGTATATAAAATAAATGGAAAAGAGGAATGTAATAAGCATACTGTGTCAAGGATTACTGCAGATTCCAAAAGGAAAGAAAATATAATTCTAAGCAGCAGCATATATTAAGAATATTTGTGATGATTTTGTTTTCTTTACCTCCCAATCCTAATTTCAATGGTTTGAACACATGCCAGGTAACCTTTTATCTATACATAAAAGAATTCTATTGGCATCTTAAAACATTTTCCCTTTTTGTTGTTTTAAATAATAGCCATTGAGTGTGTAGAATCAGCTCTTCTGCCTGATCTTCTGAAATGTCACAGCTTAAAAAAAAACAGGTGTCTCAGAAGTACTTTCTGGTTTTTTTTTGTTTTGATTCCTTTCAAGGAATATTTTTTATAAAAAAATAGTTTCCTGAGCATAAAAATTAAAATAATTTTTTTTAAAAAACCCATGTTCTTTTCTTTTCCCTCAGTCTTTTATTAATAACTTCTCTGTCTGTATTTTCTCTGCTCATTTCTATCCCTAATGGGGAAAAACCCTCTTTGGCCTTCCAAGCACATTTTATATATGCACATCCCACTTGGGAATTAAAAAAGAATTCCACTATGAATCTACCATGGTGAAAAGAACTTCACTGATTCATTTGAATCCCAGAGGATGAACACTAATCAGGATAAAATCCAGCTAGCTATTCAGCTCCATGGTTATTCCAGAGATGCTAGGGAAGAAATATTTCACTTGCTGTCAGCAGATAGGCTTTTAAGAAGTTCAAGTGACAAGAAATACCCCTCCTCTCAAATAATCATTTATTACATTTTAGAAACTAAGGGCAACTTCTTATGGGCTTCCTGATCCACTTTGGGAAACATTTTCTACAATTAAACAGAGGAATACTGACACTGACATCCCTTAAACTCCCCTTAAGATGTTACCTACTCTTGTAACGAAAAGTTCAGAAACCAACCTCCACCCTCATTTTCTACATTTTTCTTAAATAACCGATTCAACAAACTCCCAAATTTTCCAAACAAAAATCTATTTGAAAAAGGAGCAGAAAACAGAGCAGATCATATTCTGGTTCACTTATTTCTAAACCTCATTGTATACATTAGTTTTTAAAGTCATCGTAAATAGAAATATGGTCATGATGCAATATAGGCAATGCATTGATTAAGATGTAGTTCAAGGAACTGGTCGATGAATTGGTCACTGAATTTTGCAGATAACAACATTCAAAGCAAAAATGGAAAGCCCTGCCCCAGTGGAATATCCGTAGGCATTCCGACTGAACATCAGTGAAATTCCCCTAGAGGGTGTGCATGCATTATATTTTGCCTACAGAACATCTGTGTAAACTCAAAAGAAAATAAATAAACAAAAAAAACCCTACATCCCCCAGATGCTAAATCTGTAATATAGTGAAATGTAATGGGAAAGTTCTTGCATAGACTCACTTAATAGGTGAACAATAAGGAATGTGGCGTTCCTCCATTAAGAAAATGTGTACATATTATTGATGTTCTCACATTCACTCCTTGGTTATTTTACTCAAATAGGAATATCTAAGCAGTGGTTTCAAATGATAGTTTGAGAAAATAATTAGCAGGGTTTTTTTTTAACCACAACACCTGTCTCTTTCCCTTCCCTTTCTTGTTTGTTTGTTTGTTTCCCACCCTTTATTATTTTTATTAAAAAAGTCAAAGGTACGAACAATATCTAATAGTCCTTCTTCCTCCTATTTTCCCCACAGTAACAATCCTGTGAGGTGAGTTGGGCTGAGAGTGTGTGACTGGCCCAAAATCACCCAGCTGGCTTTCATGCCTAAGGCAGGACTAGAACTCACAGTCCACTGGTTTCTAGCCTGCAGCCACCTTTGAAACATGAAAAAACAAAACAAAAAACCATGAGGGAATATTTTTTTTGTGGCAGTACACTAGCATTTGGGATTTTAAAGCTGTCTTGTTTGGTCTATCTATTATAAAATATTCATCGAATACATTCACATCACATCAAGAACAGGAACTAAATAGTGTTATGTTCATTTGCTTGATGAACACGTGTTCCAAAGTGAATGCTTCCTTCATAAGATAAAGTTGGGAGGATCAAGCAATGGGAAGATTTCTACTTCACAAACATCTGGCCACTTGTCATTTTATAGACAATAAGCATTTCATATGAACAGAAGAGACTTGAATTTATCAGGAATCCCTTCAGTAAAGGATGTGTTGAATTTAGATTGCAAACCGGTGGAAAATACACAAAACTAAATCCCTCCTGAAGTCAATGGATTTACTTCTAAGTAAACACATGTGAGATTTGCAATGCCCATGATCGTTCTGTGATTTCCATATATTACCATATTCATGACACTGTGAGATGAAAGACACTCCATTTACTCTCTAACCGGAACATAAAAAAGAAATTAAAACACTGGCAAGCACTTTGTCTTCAGTTTGTTGGGCATATAGGAGAAAGAGCTTCCCACCCATTTATGTAAATGAAATTCTGACAGTTTAGCAGACTAAGTTGTAGCAAAGATGACAGCAGTCTGTCTCTTAATAAACACCTAACATACTAACAAATGCCACTACTTTCTGCTTTTTCTAAACCCTCATTCTGGGGGGAAAAAAAGAATGTGCTCTGCTGGCAAAGCTTGTATAAATAGCATCTAGTATTTTAACAAGTAAGGCTTGCAAATGCTTTTCTCATGCAGAAGGTAAACAAAAGGAAAAAGCTGCACACTGATTTGACTTTGTGGATTTGATTACATAAATAACACATCTTTCACTTAGGTAGTACACGTAAGAGTTCCTGTTCAGTTTATCTTCAGAGGAGAAACCCTTTTTGGTTGACAGATATTTAAATGAGCCAGAATCATCCAGTGAGCTCTATGATAAGATAGTGAATTTAAGACGGGCCTCAACTGTTTCATCATAGGGGCTGCCTTTACAAAGCTACCTTTCTATATGCTATGTTTTATGTCAGAAATGATTTACTCTGTACATTGATTTGTCCAGTGCTTTTTTTGTAAAAAAAAAAAAAAAAAAAAAAGGTGCCGGAACTCACACATGTCATACAACCCGCCTTGCCTACCCTACAAGGTTCCATCCAAAAAAAGTTTCGGAACTCCGTTCTGGGCGATCTATGACAAAAAAAGCTCTGGATTCGTCTATATATTTACTAATGTTTGTATGTTGTTCCAATAGAAAGCTTTTTTTAAAGGCACATTTTGATGCCTTTTCTTTTTCTTTTAAAAAGAAACCCACTCATCATTTCTGTTACTGAAAAGTAATTAATTCTAATTATTACTAAATGGAAGGTTCTATATACAGTATAAACAAGGGCTAGGATTCCATTGCAAGTTGGTGAGGGCTCATGATTTTGTCACCTGCTGATTCTCTCTTGACACATCCACTGGGCTGGTTTGTGATAGTACAACTACAACAGCAAAAAAATGTAAGCTACCTTGTCAAAATGAGATCAATATGATTGGCTGCTAGGAGGCCATGCTTCAACCTTGCTTCAGCCAGCAATTATGCTAGAAGTTGGAGGAGTGCGATGTTGAGTGAGGAAAATCCCTTAGGAGAATGAAGAGAAGACCGGCCTTCCTACAGACAAGAGGAAGGAGATAGCAGTGAAAGGATTGGGCTCTTCAAATGTTGTTCTGTGGAACTTGGATGGTTCGTCCAAATGCAGCTATTTTTTTGTCACTACAGCTTGTCTTTTGTTCATGGGCTCAGGGGAATTTTTTTTTAAAAAAGTAACATGGCCATAGCTTGAAAAAAATTGAAAACGATAGGTTTAGAATAAGCACACATGTAGTAGGAATGAGGAAGAAGAGGAGTTGAAGTAAGACAAGAAATATTCTTCAACAGTAATAGCAATAACACTTAGACTTATATACTGCTTCACAGTGCTTTACAGCTCTCTCTAAGCAGTTTACAGAGTCAGCCTATAATAATCTGGGTCCTCGTTTTAGTTGTTTATTTTTTATAGTTAATTCCAAAATCTTATAATACCATCAATATTCCAAATTTATCTAAACCCTTAATAGTCTGTAACTTTCTGAGATAAAAATCTTATTTAACATTTTGCTGCATATTCCAAATTCTATAAGTTTTTAAGCTTGTATTTCCCCCCCCTTATGTTCAGAGTTGCAGATAAACTCACCCAACAATGAGTTTTAAAACTTGTCATTCTGAAGGTCTCTAATAGCTTTAATATGGTTAATAGGCAATTTCCAAAAGTGATCAGAAAGTGAAGTTTGTGAATTTAGCGTCCATTAAAAGTCTCTGTCATGATTGTGAGCAATATGGTTGTTGATCCCTTTGTCTGCTGAAAATCATTGTCATGAGGTCTCCTCACAAGGAACAGCTGTCAGAGTGCATGTAATTAATCTTGCACTCTCTCCTTATCAAGGGGGGTTCCAAGGAACTAGTCTGCTCATAGCACCTTGGTCTTTGCCACAAATGTTAGTTCCTCTTTCATGGAGACATTTTTAGTTTAGCACAGGGGTTCTCAACCTTGGCAACTTTAAAGACTTGTGGACTTCAACTCCCAGAATTCCTCAGCCAGCAAAGCTGGCTGAGGAATTCTAGGAGTTGAAGTCCACAAGTCTTAAAGTTGCCAAGGTTGAGAACCCCTGGTTTAGCATACCTCCTTTATTTTTCTTCTTAAATTTGTACAATCACCATTCTAATACGGTATGTATTTTTAATTTTAGATTTTTATTTTGTAAAGGTAATGCACTAATAATAATAATAATAATAATAATAATAATAATGATAATAATAATAATAATAATAATAGCATTTCTATAAATGTTGACATACCTCTGACTCCAAATATTCTAAATTTCCTAAATATTTCATCACAGTCTGATAAAAAGCATATGCTATATATATAGGGAACCAATCTACAGTAACACGAACACGAACCAGGCAGACAAGGACAGCAACCACGAGGGAAGAAATGATTCCCGAGTCTAGGAACACACGGACTGATGCGAGACAGCTAGAAACAATACGGCCAATTGGGGTGGGTAGACTGGTAACTCGCTCCATGAGCAGAGCGCAAAAACGGCTGGCCTTATAAGCAAGCTCCCAAAACGCCGGCATTTTACTCTGACGATCTCGGTAGTTAGCCGACGAAAGCTAAGTGTACTAAACAGTTTTGTTTGTATTTTATCCTGGTGTTTGATTGTTTCTTTTATATATGTGTGTGTGTATGTGTATGCGTATATTTATTTATTTAGCCGTGCTTGATAATAGGAAGTCACGAATCCAATTTACAGCATGTCAATCCTCTTCAGTACCGCAAGATAAAACAGGACACATTGTTCCATATTGCAAGATAAAAACCAGGAGGTTTTTATATAGCCCTGACTAAAATATGGGATCCTTGGTGCTCTCTGAACATGATTGTTTTCTTGCTAGTACTGGTGATGTTACCTAGTTGGGTAATGAAATATCTGCAAGAAAATAATCAACTTCGGGAAGCACCAAGGACCCCACAGTTAAAATTTGAGCTACAAATATTTTCTTCTGTCTGTACCTGATGAAATGTTCTTCAACAATATGGAGAGACCATCTTTCAAAACATAGAGGAAAATTGACGAGGGTGATTAGAGGTGGCAGGGCAGGGCAGGGCAGGGTGGATGTACTAACTATTCAAAGGCCTTCTTTCCAGTTCTGTTGGCAGATTACAGTCTGTTGGCAGATTACAGTCTGTTGCAGAAGCACTGCAAATTAATTTATTGAAGAATTTAGCATTCCTTTTGGTTCTGATCCAAAGTTACTGTATAAAGAAAATAATTTAGTTTCATAAGATGATTTAATGCATAAAATGATTTAATTCTTATAAAGAAAAAAAACACACACCAAGTATTGCTGGCTAATTTAAAGAATAGTGAAAACAATTAAGTTATCCAGCAATATAAATTTGAGATGCTCTCAACAAAACACCAACATCTAAACCTAAATTTAACTATGCTTCCAATTTTTATTGTTCCACAATTTAGTTTTTGCCAATGAAATTAGACTTATGACATCAAACTCTGATTGCAAAAAGGTGTTTGGAAATAAATGGAGGAAGCTAAACCTCCAGGCTTTCTGAGAAGCAGCATTTTTGAGTGGTTTTGGATTATTGTAAATGTGAATATTTTTTCCATCTTAAATATAGCATGGTATATGTCAGTGGTGGCAAACCTATGGCACTGGTGCCAGAGGCGGCACTCAGAGCCCTCTCTGTGGGCACGCGCGCCATCGTCCCAGTCCTGGGGCCTTCAGCTGGGTTTTATAAAACCTTTTCCCTTTAGGCCTCCGCTGCCGTGTGCAAAAAAAAAAAGGTTCGATCAATCAATTTCAACTTCTCACGAAAAAAAAAGATTTTGCAGAGTTGGAATTGATTGATTGAACTTTTTAGTCCCACCTAGTCTGCCGTCACCACCGAAGCCACGCCCACCCAATGGGCCATACCCACCTGGCACCTGATGATGCATAAGTGGGTTTTGGGTTGCAGTTTGGGCACTCAGTCTCTAAAAGGTCCGCCATCACTGGTATATGTCATGTTAATCTATTTTAGATTGTTTGAAGTTTTCCAATTGTATACTACTTTGGAGTGGTTTTAAATGGTGAAACATTTGATTATGAGGAAAATTTAAACAGGGCAACATTTTGATTTTTAAACCTTGGGAAAAATTTATGTAGCTATGCTTGATAATAGGAAGGTTCAAATCTGATTTACAGCATGCCAATCCACTTCATTACTCCAAGATAAAACATATTATGCCATATTCCAAGATAAAAATCAGGAGGTCTTTATATAGCTCTGACTAAAATATGGAGTCCTTGATGCTCTCTGAATTTTTGTTCTTCTGCTACTTTACAAGAAGCCTATGGAAATACATTATGAAGGATAATCTTATGATGATCTACTCAATAATAAGTATACTGTACACAATAAACTATATTTTCAAATAAACGAGTGCAAGATTGTAGCCTGAGACTTTAACTTTCAAAATACAATATACCACATTACTAAACAGTTTCTCCACTGATTTCAAACTCCATAGATCACATATTTTGTTGTCCTTTAAAAAAGTTTTTCCTTGTTTTGTTTCTTTCTTTGCTCTCTTTTAGAAAAATAAAAAAGTGTATTTGTAATCCCACTAAGGTATGGGCCTAACAAAATATAAAGTTAGCAAGCAGAAGATAAATTTGCCTGGTTACAAACCTGTACAGTATTAAACTTACACAAAATGAATATGATCAATAGATACCATTATAATGGAAATAATAGTGTACAATTATAAAAACTTAGGCTAACTACTATTTAATTTTACTAATAAGGTTTACAGTAAAAGAGGTATATTGAGCTCTCTATCCAAAGGCCAGCAAATAGACTGATCTTTTTTACAGCTAAAAGTTGGATTTGTGGAATGCATTAAGAGTTATTAAAATCTTGAAGTGTCTACATATTGGAACACTTCAACTCAAATGCCTCCTGAAAAAAAATATAAATACATAATAACAAGAAACAAAATTTAATTCATATCACTATGAAAAGGACCAGGATTATAACCTTACAGTTGTCCGATCTTCATGTTTCTACTGAGGTCTTCCCACACATTTGTGTGCTGAGATCTTAAACCAACTTTTGTCAAACTAGTAATCTACAGATGTGCTGAATTCAACTCCAAAATTACCTAATTAGCATTAGAGCACTAAATTGAGAAAGTTTGTACTAGATATTATTCATGATACTTCACTTATTTTGATCTCTACTTATTTGTACAGCTGAATTGTAGATCCTGGCCCTTGATGCTATCTTTTCAAAAGAATGAATTTATGAATTGTTATAATTTTTTTGAACTAAATGCTTTGTAACTTTTACCTTAATATCGAAATCAACTTGAATTTGGCACTGGTGATTTATCATCATTATGTTCAATTTACATATGTGCAGAGCTTTTTTTCTCATAGAATGCCCAGAACGGAGTTCCGGCACCTTTTTTGGATGGAACCTTGTAGGGTAGGCAAGGCGGGTTGTATGACAAGTGTGAGTTCCAGCACCTTTTTTTTTTTTAAGAAAAAAAGCACTGCATATGTGTGTATATTCTGCACAAGCTCTGATTACCTAAGATTATCACAATGCTAAGGAAAGAATTCTACCCATTTGGGTTTCTTTCCCCACACAGGATTCCTTTGTATTTTTAATGTTTCTGCTCTGCATATATTAGGCTTTGAATTGCATTATAAATAGCAAATCTCTCTGATAACTCCAGGAGTAAACTCCCCCTTCTCTTCTCCCTGTGTTATACTAATAGATTACATAAATGCAAGCCATTGCTAATAATCCCTAAATAAACCTTCTTCTACTTCAGATTCACTGTAATCCATCTCTTATGTCAGATGAACTGTGGTACTTATCTTCCTTGCTGCAAAAGCTGTAATGCTTTTCCTTATTCATCTTTCATACACAGTAATCCTTTCACCTCAACTTTACAGACTTCTAATTTAAATGTAAAATATTCATGGCAGAGAAAGGAACCCTAAACAACAGCTCTTCTGGCTAATACGGGGGATTTTGACATTATCTTTACCTAATCTTTTTAATAAAATAAAAATAAAAAAACCAACAGGCTACTTAGTGTTTTTAGCCAAGATAATTATCTGAATTCCCACGAGGAAATAACTTCAGTAACACCTTGTTACTCTCTGGAAGATGTCTCTGCAGAATTATTTTAAAGAAATCTTTATGTTTGTTGTTTATGTCATTACAACACGTTACACTGTGTTAAATGCTTCCATTCCATTGGGTTTTTTTTATTCCATTTTATTACTGCCACGTATAGTTTACATTATGTAACAGTCTTGATCTGAGACTGCTTTCAAGAGGGTTTCAAAAGGCAGGACATGGTTGGGTTTTTCTTCATCTCCTCCTCCTTTTCCTCTTTCTTCGCCTTCCTCTCCACCTTTTCTTCCTCCTCCTCTCCCACCCCCTTTTTTCAAGTTAAGAAAAAAAAAGCTTAATTGTGAATTACCGTAGGCCCATTCATTTTTGCAAGTTCATCTTGCCCTGATATTAATTTTGCTTAATTTTTACAGACTTACTATTTCAAGTCGGTAAATGGGAAGTCATGTTGGGAGTCCAAGATACTACAAGCAATGATTTTGTAAATAAATGGATTTGGGCAAAGTAGGGATTGCCTTAAACTAAGTTTTGACTTTTGGTGACTGTTTGTCTGAGAGGGTGGCCAAGATGTCTCAGATGGTTTCATGCCTAAGGCAGGATTAGAACTCACTATATCTCCCACTTTCTGCTCTGGTGCCTTTATTCACTATACCAAACTGTCTCTCACACAGAATTTAAGGTGACTAAAAAAAGAAAGGTAGGTATTTTATTCTCTATCCAAAACTATTATAAATAAAGCACACCTATTTTTTTTATATTTTATAATAAAATATAACTGTTTTAAATATTTTAAAAATATTTAAAAGGAAATAATCATTTGGTGTATAGTTTATGAGGAAAGTGCAAAAAGGTGGTGAAGTGAGCTTTAAAACAAGTTTATATAAAAAGGTAGGAACAGGCTGCTGGCCACAGTTAACTGCTGAAAAACTTTCTACTTTCTTAATGAGTCTATAACATGGAAGAGAATAATTGTATTCATTATAGGCACAATTGTTGAATCAGGTTGGTGCCCTGTTTTGTGACCACATAGGTAGATTTTTCCTCATAACATAAATTTCTCCATCAGATCAGGAGAGAGGGACTCTCTTTATTTTTACTAAGTTTGACCATTCCCAGTTTCATAGAAATATTTCTAATGATTGTTTTGATTGCCTGCATGATTTTATTCCCAATTATCTAAGTGGCATGATAACTGGCAGTCTATAAATAAATGAAAATATATAAATAATAAATAAAATATGTGCAGGCAAATTTGTTTAAATAATACATTGTATATCACTATAGTATTACGACTTATTAAAACATTATATAAACCAATGTCATGAATATAATAATGATCCTGACTCCTAAGAATACATGCTCTCATAGGCAGTATAGCAATATCAATACTTACCTTTTAAATAATATAATAATGTTATATAATACATAGTATAGACAGCATAAAAATATCCAAAAATTAATTATACTATAATAATACACTATAAATACTATACTATAATACAAAACAACTATAATTTTATACTATAATCTAAGATAGCAAAATACTTTCTTTATCTCATGTTCACTATCTTTATTTTGGTTTTCTATGGAAAGTTATTGTCTAGAAATGAAATCACGGTAATCATATTTCCAAATATGAATTAGATAAACAATGGCACTTTTACTCGTAAATGATTTGTTTACTTACATGGAGTAAATTGCTATTGAACTTAATTGGACTTGTGTAAACATACTATTGACTGGGCAGACAACTGCATTTTTTTTTAAAAAAACTATCTAGAATTCATGCTAGAAAAAATGTATGACTTTACCTAGTTTTGATCTGAAATATACTTTATTTTCAATAATATTAGGCATTATTTTTTATGTAAAATTGATTTTTTTTATTTGACTGGTATTCAAAGTTTGTAATCTAAGTATGCTTTTTAAAGATACATATTTTTCAAGTCAGGGGATATTTTTCCAGCAATTAACTTGTTATCTTAAAAAAATGTTGAACCCTTCTTAGGTTATCGTTTTGTCCTTTTGAAATTCAGAAACCACATTGAGTTCTTTATTACAAATGGGGCATTGTCAGTGGTTAGCAGAATAATTGTAACCTTAGATATGTTCCTAAGTAACTACTGTTCAGTAAAAAGACATTAATCTTCTTCTGTATGGTCTATGTAACCAAAAAGACATTAAACTTTTTTTGCCAACATTATCCTGTTCTTATGTGCAGCTCACCATCCACTTCTCTTAGAAGCAATGCATCTTAACTAGCCCTCTTTAATCCTCAAATTCTTCGTTTCTATGTATAATGCATTTTACTTATTGTCAAATTTCATTTTGCTACTACCTGTCACACACTCCCGATTACTCATATTAATCCAGCCAATCTTTTATAGTTCAGTTCCCTAGCTGGTTTAAAGTTATACTGGAATTTGGCTGATGGAAAACCAATTCTTTCATGCAATTCATTTGAAAGGACATTGACTAATTTTGTAGTCCACATAATGCTGCTTTTTAAATCTGACGTCCCAGTTTATTGCTTTCTATTCTTGCATATGGGATTACCAATGAATTTATAAAATGATATTATTTTGCCTTTTTAAGCTTTCTTCTCTTAGAAACAGTCTAAGAGTTGCCCAAATCATATTATCTGAAATGAGCAACATATATTACATTAATATGGCTATATTGTTTCTAATGAATTGTACCATACGTGGCCTGATATTATTAATTATCGAATAATATATCAGGGTATTAGTATGTCATTAGTATGTCATTCATTAGTATGTCATTCATTCAATCATTCATTCTCAATTTTAGGCAAAAATGTTACGTCTAAGAATACCAATGATATTTTTTTTCCTCCTATATTTGGAATTAAATACTCAGACAAATGAATCCAAGAAAAGTATCTTTGAATCTAACTGCAAATTATTACGTGTCTGCAAAGACTACGTGTCAGTCTTCACCTGGAGAGAAAATGAGATTTTTGCAACAGCGAATGCTCTGCTTAAAATGACCATTTCATCTTCGTCTTGACTGCACTCAAATAGCTTCCAAATAATACATTTTTCTTCAGATGAGTCATTATGGAGATCTTGCAGGGCTTGTGTATTCAAATACGTGATGCTCCATTCAAAGTTTCATCTTTATAGAAAATGTATGTGTGTGTGTATGTGTGTGTGTGTGTAGATGTATATATGTGTGTGTGTGTGTGTGTGTACATATTTCTTTAATTTCTTAAATTTTGATAATTACTGATATAGGCTACTATCTGCTTTTTTTAAAGCATTCTTTTTACAAGCAAACATTTCTTAAGTTTTTGTCACTTTCTTGATTAGATTTCTTATTCTGAATCACGGTGCTGCAATACTTTCTATTTTCTACAGTTTGCTTTCATATAACCTTTTAAAACAATACTTTCCAGCACTTTAATTCAATCACTAGGGGCATTAAGCAGGCTCAAGTCGCAACTGCAAAACATTTACAAATCCAAATTTCTTTTTCTAACAAAGAGTTAAAGAATTAAATTGGGAGACTAAGATGGCCATTTCGAGCTCATTCTGCTCTCTTCAGTTAGCCACACCCTTTATGGGATTTGAACCTGGGCAGTTTACATACTAGGCAGTGATTTAACCACCAAGCCACAGGCTCTCCTCCCCTCTTTGTCAGCCGAGTCAAGGGAGTATACAGGAAGTTTTTCAGACAGACCGGTCTGATTGATTACACCTTGACATTTTAACTGCTATACTGCAGTTATACTTTTTACAATCTCTTTTGCCTTGCAGCCCCCCCAACTAGGGGCAGGCTCAAGTTGCAACTGCGAAACATTTACAAATCCAAATTTATTTTTCTGAAAAGAGTTAAAGAATTAAATTGGGAGAATAAGATGGCCATTTCGAGCTCATTCTGCTCTCTTCAGTTAGCCACACCTGTCTGAAAAACTTCCTGTATATACTCCCTTGACTCAGCTGGAAAAGAGGGGAGGAAAGCCTGTGGCTTAGTGGTTAAATCACTGCCTAGTATGTAAACTGCCCAGGTTCAAATCCCATATATATATGTAGGTCTTTGGTTATTAGGGTTTTCTCCCGCATAAAATTGGAAGTGTCTTGGCGACGTTTTGATGAAGTCCCATTCGTCATGTTCAGGCTGGTGTTTTCGGCTTCGTGCTTCTAGGAGCAATGTGTGATCGTAGCTGTTTCTTCCTTTTTAACTGCCAGTGGGGGTATGAACTGATTGGGTGGGAGCTTGGCTGTGTTCTGATTGAGTGGAGGTGTGTTCTGATTGGTTAGGGGCTAGGCTGTGCTCTGATTGGATGGGGGTTGGCTGTGCTCTGATTGGATGGGGGAGTGTTCTGTTTGGGTGGGGGCTTTGTTGTGCTCTTGCTTTGTGCTTGGGTTGGTCTGAACACACCTCCACCCAATCAGAACATACCCCCACTGGCAGTTAAAAGGAAGAAACAGCTACGATCACACATTGCTCCTAGAAGCACAAAGCCGAAAACACCAGCCTGAAGATGACGAATGGGACTTCGTCGAAACGTTGCCAAGACACTTCCAATTTTACATGGGAGAAAACCTGAATAATCAAAGATCTACATACAAACACCCGCGAAAACCTCAGAAAACACACACACACACACACATATGTATGTATATATATATATATGTATGTATATAAATGTATGTATGTATGCATGTATATATATGTATGTATGTATATATATTGCAGATGTAAGTGCATGGTATATTATTAGAACAAAAGTAACAAGAACATGTGTGGCACCTACAAAACAATTCCAGCCTTGCTTCCATAAAAAAAAAATACAAATGCCAGCTATTTCTTAAATAATAGAGACCTGTGCCACATCTTAAATCACCCTCAGATTATGGCTGATAATTGAAGCTCATAAGGGAAGAAAAAAGAGAAGTTCATTACATTTGACGAAAAACTACATGGGTTTGTCAGTGGTTACTAGTTTCTCTGTGCTTCTAGTTTGCATTCTATAAGATCACTCCAGTTTATTTTTCTGCCATATTTATAAGCCTCCCAATTAACCCAGACTTTGAGAGGCAAATAACACAACTGATAAATACAATTAAAGCATTGTCCAAGGATATTTTCGTGGCCATGTGGCCAGCATGACATCACGCCACAGCCCAGAGAGTACGGCGAAACACGGAACGCTGTTGTCTTCCCACCAAAGTGGTACCTTTTTATCTACTCGCTTTTGAACTGCTAGGTGGGCAGGACCTGGGGCAAGAACAGCACTCAGGCCTCGAACCTGGCTGTCAGCTTTCTAGCTGAAAAGCTCAACCGAGCCATTGCACCACCAAATTTGCCTATCCGTTTTGGCTATGCCCTATTAACAAAGGATGTAGGAAAGACAAACAAGACGTCTTTCATTTTAAATGCAGACTAGGCAGAGCTAAAAGGGAAATCAATGTTGTCATCTAAGTTTACCATTTCATTGTGCAAATTTGCATGCAATAAAGTTGTCTTCATATTAAATAACTTCTGTCTAATGTTCTGAACATACGGTAGATACTGTGTTTTGGGTTTCCTTTCTTTTCTACATATGAACTCCTTTGACAGAGAAGTAGGTCTGGGCAGAACCGTCTAAACACATTATAATTAGTTTATTTGAGAAGCATCATTACACGACCATTGTGATGACAAGAATACTATTTAAATAGAGTCCATAGAATAAAACATGAAGTTTTATTGCTTCCATAAAAGGTATTTTGAATTGAGTATATAAAGAACCAGCATAAACATAAAGTCAAATAGAGCTCCATAGCTAAACTCACTTTAAAATGCATTGTCTCTGGTAAGGGGTTCTTAAAATAACTGCAAAACCCATAAGATCACTGTCCAACCTATATGGTTGTGATTTTTAAACTGAATTTTGGGAAACTTTAGAATTTCCTTATAAGGCTTTAAAGGATTTCTCAAGGGAGTTTCATCTGCAGTGGATTTCTACAGGAGTGAATTTGCAATCTACCCAAATGATCTTCACACACGGCAATGAGAGAACATGAATAAAGTCACTTTCTGTTAGTCCACTCTATCTCCCAGAGCAGATGGGAGAAGGCATGAGCAATACAAATTTAGTGAATGTTCAAACTTAATAAACAAAAATTAAACAGCATACCATTTTAAGGATCCAATCAGGATTGGTCACTGGGACAGATGTTTTGTCTTTTGAGCACAAGCCAATGACAGCTAATGATTTAAAAGCTAGCCATCAACACACCCCAATCAACATTTAAAAAGCCACTTACAAGAGGCACTATAAATACCACACACAGAACAGCACACACTCTGCTAGAGAGAAGTTCCCTGAGGATGGGCTCCAGCACAGTCCCAAAGCTTGGAAGACATAACCTCTAGTCCCAGTGACCGACCCAGATTGGATCCTGCAACATTATCCTGGGACACGTATATTCACCTTCATTCGTATACCATTTTAAGCTCTTGAACAAAAGACAAGGTAAAAAAATCAAATGAATAAAAAGATACTAACATGTCTGCGTTTTGTGATTACTTCACTAGATTACATTTGTTTTTATTCCACAAATTGAAATAAGTTTTATTTTCTTGTAGTTCTGCACAATTCTGCTAATGTATTTATTAATTAAATTTGAATGATATCAGAGTCAAAAGACTCTCAGTGATATACAACATAAAATATACCATGGTAAGAATAATAAAACATCCAGTGGAGCAAAATACAAACCCATTCATTTAAACATGTCACCCTATTAAATTAAATAAATAAGCCTCTTGAAATAGCTTACAGATGCCAATTAATATCAGGGCAAGTCTAACCTCTAAAGGTAGAATTCTTTTAACAGCCCAATTTCATTGCTGCTGCTGTTCTGAGCCACTTCCTATTATGAATCAACCAGCATCACACACAGATTCACTGCATGGCCAATATCTCTAATTCCACAACAGCACAAGAAAAAAGCAACTTACTAGGAAACTTACACAGCATTTCCAGTCATCTGCTGGGCCACTTTAGTAACTCTAAATAGCCCCCAAACATAAATTATTCTCTATTTCAATTTCACACAGTGCCCCCCTTTTTTTATCACCATCCCTTCCATTCTCTCCTCCCTCCTAATTTCCTATGCTGACAAACCTTCCAATTATCAGACAATCAAAAAAGGTAATATAACCAACTCACAACTAACTAGCTGACTAAAACAGTTATCTATTACAGAAATTTTGGGGGAAAAAATCACATAACAAGTAGAGTCCTATGGTGGTTTTCTTTTCTACCTCAGAGAGTTTTAGTGCTTTAGGCTATCTATTAGGCTAATTGATAGAGATGGTGAAGTAAGTTCAAGCAGATGGTGTATCCACCATTATTTATTAGACAACGCTAAATGAATGGACCTACTGTATAAATAAATATAATATTCCTAAGCCATTCAGCAAATATGCATATATTTTTACATTTTTGTATTTGTATACTTTTATTTATCAAAAATAAATCTAATGGACACTGATTTGAGAGTAAATAATTATGAACTCAATGAGATGTACTTCCGAATACAGGATGTGGCAGTATTTGGAATTAATCCCTGAAATAAGTCAACCAAAGTTTTCTACCCAGATTAGTTAAACTAGCCTTTTAGATAACAGCATATTCTTCTCCCTTAAAGGGGTGTAAAAAATCTCTGCCACAAATTATTTTGGAACATGATTTGGAAGCTTTCCCTTAGAGGTTTCTATTGAGATGTAAATGCTTCCCAGTAGTGAAGTCCGGCTAGCAGTTCTTCTCACCTCAATAAAATGCAATAAAGTTTAAACATTTTATGGGATGCTTAGGGGATTCTACTTTTTAAAAAATATATGAAGTGGATAATGGAGCTCTTACAGGGTTTTTTCTTTGTTTAGGTGCCCAGTACACTTAAGCAATACAGCGTTCCATAGTCACATGGCAGTCCACTGTATGTATGTAACAGTATGTAAGACTCAAACAGATAAGTCTTGAAAAGAAGATTCACTGCTGCAGTCAAAAATATCTGCAGAGAAAAGCATCAAACCAGTGAAAAGCAGGCTATAACCCTATTGCTTTGGAAGGGCTTATAGTAAGGCTGTGTAAGATACGTATTCAATATTTAGAATTAATGAAAATTTCAAAAAAATTCAGAAAAGTGGAGTGGAGAATTTCCAACAGGAAAATCTGGGCTAGCTGCTATGTTGAATGCTTCATCACTAAAATACAAGATTCCTTAAAAAAAAAAATAACAGTAGTGATTATTCATGACATGACACCACAAGTCATCAAATAATAGGACATTTTGTCACAAAACAACTATTCAGTGAAGAAATAATATAAGCAAAAATTTTAGCATAATATCTTCTGCTCTTCTCAATCACAGTAGGATTCAGGTAATCTACTCCTTCAAGTTACTTTATATTTAAACCTTCTTTAAAGAAAAAAAATACCTTTAATTGTGTGACAAAGGAATTGGGCTTTGAAAATTCCAGAGCAGTTGAATAATAAAAAAAACAAGATATATTTTAAAAATAATTTGAAGCTCCTTGTAGAGATCAGGAAAGGTCAGGTTTTTACAGATACTAATCAGCTTTCACACTTCTTGATTAAACCTGGTAAGAACTTTCTCATCAGGACTGGTGGAGAATTTAAACCTCATCTGATTTATCATCGCATCATTTTGATAAGATCAAGAGTAGATCCTATATATAAATGCTAACCACACTGCAGTTTTGGTAGCAAAATAATTTTAAAAGGCTTTTAGATGGCACTATCTAAGAAATAATGTTGAATACTTCATTATAAAATTGATTGACAAAAGATATACTCTTATATCTTCATGAAACGTATTGAAATTATTCTACTTTAAGTTATTATCAAACTGAAATAAAATGGATAAATTGAGTTTCTGAGGCTCTATACTCACTGAAGATCAATCTATCCTAATATCAAAATTTAGTGTAAAAATAAAGCACCAAAGCTGATCCAGAATGTTAGGTCTGCAGATTTCCTTTACTCTGCTGGTACAGAAATTTTGATTCCTATGGTGTAGGGCAGGCATGTCCAACCCACAGCACATGGGCCACATGTGGCCCTGGACATCTGGTAATGTGGCCCCACAAGATTATAAACTTTTAACATAGTGTGATTTTAGTTATATTTAGATAATTAACTATATTATATATTTTACAGTATACATGGCCCAATACAATTCTTCTTCATTTCACTCAATGTGGCCCAGGCAAGCCAAAAGGTTGGATACCTATTGTGTAGGCTATGACCTTGTTGCTTTGGAAGAGCTTACAGTAAGACTGTATAAGATATTTATTCAAGGAACATTTACATAGTGAATAAAAGTTCTTTTGTGATAAGAAAAAAAAGTTTAACTACATAGTTATCAACTTGATAACATTTAATCTTCTTATTTATATTTCTTACATTTAAGAAGTTCCCTAATAATAAGATATTAATATTTTGTTTTCCTTTCTTGCCACATTAATTTACTCACACACAGAAATATCTTAGCAATATTTCCATGCTTCAAACTTTTGACTTTTAGGATGCTTAGAGTTGTGTTTGAAATTCACTAGTTTAGTACCAGACTCTGCTGTCCACTTGAAAAACCATCTCAGCTTCACATCTTGGTGTTTTGTTCCATTCAGGCAATAGGTCTAATCTTAGAAAAGATCTGGAGATATCTCTGGGAAAGAGGAAGTGTTTTCCCCATGTCTGATGAGTCTTTTTCTCATGGGAAATTTCAATTTTTCCATTTTCTCATGAAAGAGTTCCATTTTTATGGAAAGCACCACTTTTGTTTTATAGAATGCATAACCTGACACAAACCAGTTTCTGAAGATTAATGCATTGCTTTTTTTTTTTTGCTAATGAGTACACAAATATTAAGAAGGTACAAAGCAAAGCATGCCGGGAAATACGAAATAGTTAGCGATATTGTAGTGGCTGGTAAACACAATCACTGTGTGTGTGAGATGGGCTAGGCCCACCATAGATAAAAGAAAGCAATGTGTTTGTGTTCCATATCATGATGGGTGGAGATTTTCTGTCTTTTCTCCTGGGTTTTTTGGGGGGAAGGATGGGGTGGTAATTTGGATTTCCCCCCCTTACTTTCATCCCTGTGAAGATTCTATTAGGGCTAACACTATAATATTTATGTATTTCTCATCTCGAAATAGAACTGAATTGGAACAAATTAAGAGCTGGACTCTGCCAACACCAGGGTTGCAAAAAGATAGGGAACACTGTGGCTCCTAAGTTGCCTAGCTTATTAATTATGTAATGAGGAAAGAGAGGAGAAGATTGGGGGGGGGAAATCATCACTAGCTATACATGTATTAACAGGTAGTCTTCATTTAACAACTGTATGTTTAGCGACCATTTGAGGTCACGATATCACTGAATGTGTGACATTTATGACCATTCCTGGAAGTTCCTGCTGTGATTGTGATCTGGGCACTTGGCAACTGGCTTACACTTCTGAGAGTTGCAGAAACCTGCAATCACATAATCACCATTCCTTCCCTGCCATAAACAAAGTCAATGGAGAAGCTGGCACGGAAAGTTGCTACCGTAGTAGTTCTGGTATATCACTCTTCCTGTCTGATGCAGCCACTCCTGGCTCCTCCCCACTCAGACCATTGTGACCACCTGCATACCCTTCCCCACCCAGTAATAGCTTCTTACCTGAATGCTTGCAAGCTACTGAAAACCACTTAAAGACCCACAATCCTGGATTAACAATGGCCATGGTGTCGGGTTCGTCATCACTAAACGATGTTGTCATATGGTGCAGCAATCACATGCTTTATGACAACTTCATTTAATGAGGGAAATTCTGGTCCCAATGACTGCCATTAAGTGAGGACTACCTTAAATGAATGACCAAGGAGAATGGCTATTCAAGAAGAAAAAAAGTTGTACCTAAAGTCTTTTTCCCATTTCTCCGTCAGCATCATTCTGTTGTGATTCCGTGCCAGCCTGTGCTCACAACAGCTGAGTCTGAGGAATCTGAGAAGGAGGTGGAGGAGGCATTTGAAGGGCCATCAGGGGCAGAGGGAGGCTCAGATGAATTACAGGACTCACAGTTTGATGCAGAGCCTGGGCCCTCCAGTCGTGTTCCTGATGAAGCTCAGCTGTGTGAGGAGAATGAGTCAGACTCGTAAGACTCACACCTGATGAACTTGCTCGCACACAGTGTCATTTAGCAAGAGAAAATCAGCAGCAGTCAATGCGACACCTCCAGAGTAAAAGGAGGATGAGAGGCAATGCCTTGGGACTGCTGAATAAAGGGAGGAGGTGTGGGCAATGCTGGTTGCTGAAGGCAACCGTTTGCAAGTGCTTCTTGGAATCCTGGTCTGTCTTGCTTGTGACTTCTCTTCTGTTTTTTCCTGTGGACTATTTTCTTCCTTTTGGCCTTGATTTTTTGCTGTTTGTGTTTTGGACTATTTGACAGGTTTGTCACCCATATTAAAAAGGATTCTGTTTTGTTTGAAAGTCTCCAGTCTATTGCATCAGCAGGGGTTTGGTCCTTGTGCCTTTAACAAGGACGGCAATAGGCTGGGATAGAACACATTCAGGGAATGGCCATCTGCAGTGAGGTGGACTAGATAGGGCTCTTAATGTATGATAGCAAAAGTAGTGTAAGGACCCAGACAGCCTCAGATGAGTTGATGGATAATATATTTTTTTTAAAAGAAACAATAAGTTGATATAGAGGTAGTGAGGGTTAGTAATCAAGTTTTGATTATGTGTCAACAGTCATGTCTGAGGAATGTTGCCCTTGCAACGCAATTTTGTCCTTATTTAGTGACAATTGAGACTGGCAACTGAAACAGTTGCTAGGTGAAATCACAACTGGGAATATGATTGTACTTCAATGTTTGTTTGCTTCACAAATCTGGAAAGGTATGTGAAGATTTGTTGCCTATTTACTTTTCCACCATCATCATAACTGTGCACGACCACTGTATGAAGTTGTTAGTAATTCGGAACTACCTGCAGACACTCGGATTAGGTCTAAATTCCTTCTTAGCCATGATTCTTCACTGTCTTTAATTGGAATTGAACAGAGCTATCGTGAAGAGAAAACTGGAGAAGGGATGCTGTCTATGTTGCCTTCAACTCCTGGCTAAGAGGTGGAAAACAACCGCAATGCTAAATACACCCATTTATCTGTGAGCAACAGAATGCTATTGAACAACAAAAATAATATTATGATTACATCATTATCACCATCATTTTAGCCATTGTCTATCCACTGCAGGATGAAGGCCTCTTCTGCATGTTTCCAACCTATACGGTCCTGAGCTTTCTTTTGCCAATTGGGCCAGCAATACTTGCTGATGTCGCCCATCCATCTTGTTTTAGGTCTCTTTCATAGATGGTTTTTATCAAGTGGAATCCACTCTATGACTCCCTTGGTCCACCTGCCATCAATTCTTGCTATGTAACCAGCCCATTTTCATTTCAACTCTTTTACTCTCTTGATGGTATCGGATACTTTCGTTTGTTCTCTAATCCATGTGTGGATCTTTCTAGCTTGTCTTGTAATGCTGAGCGTTTATCTTTCCATGGCTCATTGCGCCACTCGTAGCTTTTGTGTCGATTGTGAGGTTAGTGTCCATGTTTCACTGGCATATGTTAGGACAGGTAGCACCCACTGATTGAAAACTTTTCTCTTCAGGCATAGGGGGAGATTGTTCCTGAAAATTATGCTTAGCTTGGAAAATGCCTGCCAACCACATTTAACACGCCGTTCAATTTCTTTTATTGTATCACTTTCCATTGAGATCTGTTGGCCAAGGTATATGTAGTGTGTCTGCTATGTCTAGTTCTTCCCCAGATCTAAACTGTTTTCTTTTGTTGGTGAATTTATTAAACATAACCTGGCTCTTTTCCAGGTTTATTTTTAAGCCAAATGGTTCTCCTGCTTTGTGCAGCTCTTGTATGTGTCTTTGTAGCTCTTCTGGGTCTTGTGAAAAGAGAACAACATCATCTGCCAATCTTAAGTGATTTAAATAGGCACCACTGATTTTTATTCCATCTTTTGCCCAGTCTAGTGTGCAAAATATGTCTTCAAAGCAGGCTGAGTAAAGGATAGGTGATATTGTATATAACTGATGTTAATCCTCCAAAATCTGTGAGTGTATGAAACCTCCTTAAATAAAGCGAAGAAAATATCAATCCATCCTAGGAATTCTTCTTCCCTCACTTCCATTCCCACAGTTGTATATCCAGGGCCTTTTTTTTTTTGTCATAGAACGCCCAGAACGGAGTTCCGGCACCTTTTTTGGATGGAACCTTGTAGGGTAGGTAAGGCGGGTTGTATGATGTGTGTAAGTTCCGGCACCTTTTTTTTTTAATACAAAAAAAGCACTGTGTATATCTATATAATCAGTGAGGCCCCAGCCACCTCTATAAGCTCAGAAGGAAAACATTAATGCTGCTGTCTCTGAACCTTCTGAGAAATTCAATAGTCAAGTACCGCAATCAACACAACTATGAAAATCAGTCTCTGAAAGCTTTGTTCTTTAATCTATTTGTTTTTCTTGCTACTTGGATCATTCCTCTAGACAAGACAAGATAAGGTATGTTAAGGCTCTCTTTATTTGCCTTACTCCATCTATTAATCTAATTCTATAGGTCACAGATGAAGGAAAAAGTGATATACGCAGAAGGGAAATGTATAGTATGAAGGGTGTTGGAACATAGAAGTGTTATGTATGGCAAGGGGGTAAGAGTTGGTAGTTAATAGGAAAAGATGTCAAAAAATTGAAACATAATAATAGTGCAATTTATCCTTGCTAAACGTACAGCAGTGTGCTATAATTAAATATGAAAACCTAAATTTATCTCTGTGTTCGGCTGTCATTAATTTAACAGGGAATGCACATGTTGTAATCTAATGGTTGGTGCTTCCTGCCCCCCCCCCCGCAGCATATTAAAATGTATATTAGCCTCAAGGTGCATAAACACAAAATAATAGGCCAAAGGTTTTGGCACATGGAGGGGGAAAAATCCACGCTCAAAGGCCGTCAAGTAGCATTGATTCAGGGGAGCCACTCACTTAGCCTCATTAAGCCAAAGCTCTTTTTTGCTTGTCTTTTGTTCTGCATGACAGCAGCCTCTTTGTTGTATAATAATTCATTCCAAGTTCGTTCCAAGCTACCGAAACTGGTGAACTGTGGCCATTTTAATGAGAAGTATTGGTGGTATGCATAATCTGGAAGCCACGTGCACCAGGCAATCACAGAGCACTGCAGCCAGCAAAATGAGACACTGTGGAAATCACAAATTTGTCAAGTTGTTTTTGGACAGGGTATTATAATAAGCACTAAAATATGCATCCCATTACTTTGCATCTGCCAGTCAAAGATCACTGTAATGAATGCATGCTGCAGGGTATGACCAGGCCGTTGTTGTAAGTAAAACAAACTGGAGAGTACAAAAAGGAATTATGTATTTTTGGCAGCGCTTGACTTATTTTTAAATCCGATTGCACTGGGAGCTAGATTTTTCTAGCACAGTAGTCCAATGTCAGCAGTGAGCTGACTACAACTGCCACAGTTAAAGAGGTAGCTGGAATAAATTATTTTTCAGCTTCTTTTTATGGCTGTGTTTGCTAAGTGAAAAAAGATGTCTCAAAATCAGTGCTTATAATATGTATGGCAGCAATCTTTAATTCATTGGGAAAAGTTTCCCAGGAAACTGTTTATTTACTACCCCTAAAGGTTCCTAAATGGGACAATTCATGCAGACTTTCCCATATACAAAGAACCATAAACATAAGATTTAGACTCATCATGAGCCAGAGTCTTTATATGATACCTGATTCCTTATAAATTATTTCAATGTATAAGGCTGTTCCAATTCAAAACAATTCTGGGTGGTACACACTTGAAAGCAAACATAATATTTAATAAAGAAGCCCAAAGAAACCAACAAATAAAACATCACACAATGGGGAAATCGCATATCACAACCAAAATAAATAAATAAACACATCATATGAGCATACAACTGATGTATCCCAGGGCTTGGGAGATAAGCCATTTTTAAAAAAGATTCTCTGTAGGGTTGGGGCAAACCTCTGAGAGAATGTTTTTCCAAAGAGCAGAGAAGGCATGCTTCCTATGTCCCCTTAGAAAACATTGGTTAATGCCTACTCTGTCAGATTGTATAGAATGGGCAGAAATGATAAAAAAGAGGCAGTCATTAAGACTATCAGATCCAGAGCCATGAAAGCCTATATGAATGATATCTAGCACCATGAATTTTACCTGGAAGTAACCAATGCAGTTCACATAATAGAAGTATTACATGGACATAATGTGGTAACCCTGAAGAGCTTGAACAGTGGCATTCTGTATAAGCACTTCCATAGGGTGAGTCCTATGGAAACCACACAACAGTAGTCCACATATGAGGTGACCCAAGTATGAGTGACGGCAAGAAGGAATTCCTGGTTCAGGAAAGAACACAATTTGTGCACCAGATAATTTGTGCACACTGCCACTTGCTCACTGAGCAGGAACTGTGAGTCCAGGAGAAACTCCAAAATTTCATACCAACTCTAAACAATGAAGTACAATCCTTTCAAAACAAAGCTGAAAATTCACCAGAATTGGAAGAACCGTACACCCATAGCTGCTAAATCTTTATCTTTATTTCGACTTATATGCCGCCCTTCTCCCCAGACTCAGGGCGGCTCACAACAGAAATATAAGTACAGAAATATATAGGTCACTTAAAATAATGGTACAATATAAAAACTGTAAAACTATAAAAACTATACTCACTCATACAACATACACTCCCAATCAAAGGCCCAGGGGCAGAGCACAGCAAAATCCTGTCATTTTGAACTTGCTCTTCTCTATCTAGCTGTAAATAGCCTCTCTAGGCACTGAGACATAAACTTAGTAGCATCACCTGGTTGACCGGGGGTTGAGATCAAGTTGAGTATCATTAGCACACTGCTGGTGTCTGATCCCATGTCCCATTAAAAGCTGCTGAGAGATCATGAAGAACCAGGATGATCATCAAGTATGATAAGCATTGTCTCCATTCTACAGTATGTTCCAGGTTAAAACTTGACTACCGGTAGATAATCTGTTTCTTCCAGGGCTTTCTGCAAATCTAGTCCAACCATCTTCTCAATGACTTTATGCAAATACAAATAAACTCAAATCAAGCAAAACATAGTGTCTAATGCACCAGATATGGACCTTAGAGATCTATATTCAGGTCCTCACCTGATTGCAAAGTTCCTTGATTAATTTTGGGTCAACTACCCTCTCTTTTGTGGAGAAAAAATTAAGGAATGCCTCCCTATAAAATTTATTCAGGTCATAGAGAAAAGGTGAAATATAGATACCTATTTCATGCCTTTTGAGATCCTTATCTTTAAAAAACCCAATCATGCATAGTTATAAATCTGAAAAGCGGAGTGGCTGGGGGGGGGTGAAGAAGGATTTCCTGCTGCCTTTCTCATTGTGAGGTTTCACATGGAGTTTGACAGAAGTACACATCTGGATTATCAGACTGAGAAAAACAGCTGCATGTTAGGCATGCTACTGAGAGGAAAGTGCCTCCTATAGTTCTTCCATTCAAAAGATTGCATTCTCTCACAATTCTTTTTTTTTTTTAAATAGAATTTCACTGACATTATGTCTTTCCGTTAGAAGGTTTTTCGGAGCTCAACAATCATCTCTTGCTCAAATTGATAAAAGAACAAGGATGCTTCATTTAATCATAAGCAAAAGGGACTAATACTTTACAACAACACAATGACAGCTTTCTTTTTTAGTCTCTTCAAGTATTCCCTTTTTCTTTTCAAGTTGTTTGACTTCTTTTAAAAAAAGATTAGTTTTTACATTCTAATACTTAACTTATATTTAGTTAAATGGAAAAAAAGAATTTTTTATTAATAATTAACATATACGGAAGAAGATCTGAAGAAGTATTCTGGCACATATTGGGATAAACCAGAGCCCCTTTATGACGGCGATGGGCAGTTAAGAAATATGAAATATAACAAACTAACTTCACCTCTGTTTCCTTTTGTCTTCTTAATCTACCATATGGTTTTATTGTATGTAATGCATGAGAGAGGCTGCACATGAAAATAGAAACATATACACATACATATGTATATCACCTGGCCCCTGCAGTAAAAGACAATGGATATACCAGTTATCCATAACATCCATAATTTGTGTCCTCCTGCAATGCCCCACTTGGTTACAGCCATAAATTGCAAATATAGAAAGCAAATATAGACTGAATCATTCTAGTCCAACCTTCATGTATTTCATTAGCTCATGTTGGAATGGCATTCCTTTTTTAGAGTTCCTTTGGCATTCATCATGCTACAGAATTCTCATGTTGTCGATTCTGACTATTGTCCTCACTCTATGTTTTTAGATCAGATTATTTCAAAAACTGCACCTCCGTCACAAGCCTGTGTGTGTTTCTATTGTCTTTGGTCCTTTTGATCTTACTTCCATCGGACAGAGTTTTCTCTTCTGACAAGCAGACACCATAGGCAAGGGCAGTGGTGGAATTCAGCCAGTTCGCACCAGTTCGGCAGAACCGGTAGCTAATGTTTTGTTGCCCAGGTCCAGAATGCACTTCTGGAAGTGGCATCCACACAGAGAACCGGTTGTTCACATGGCTGAATCCCACCACTGGGCAAGGGATTTGTCCTGCTACTGAGGTTGTCCTTTAACTCACCCAACACTAAATGTGCACTAATAGAGGGATTTAAGAACACCACAGGGATACCTGATAACTATCAGGAGAAGAACATATTAATTTAATATTAGAAATCCAAACTTTAAGCAAAAGATTCATATTTTAGCAATGAGGTTTTCATAAAACCCTATTTGGGTCTTTGAATAAGGGCAACATATATTTATCTGGACAAGGATTATTGTAAGGAATCCACAATAGATAATTGAAGAGTTCATTCTTGTGGAAAATTGACACTGCGCTTTTGAAGATTTTTTTTTTTTAAATCATATGGGCACCAAAAGCTCTGTTGTCCCTTTCTCCCTATCTATATGGAACACATGGAGGGCTGTCTGTGCAGAGAAAAGAAAGCTCCATGCTTGCTTCCTATATTTCTATCTAGCCCTCCAGTTTTGTGCCTGTAAGTTCTTTATCAGTTCAAAAATTAATGTTGCATAGGTTCTTTAAAAATAAAACAAAACAAACAAGCAGCATTGGAAGAAAGAATTTGGTAAACTACAAACTCAACAAAGCAAATGGAGTAAGTAAAATACTACAATTTCAATTTTAAAAAGGAATTGCACCGTGTGCTGCTATAGCTTGGGAGGCCCTGTATTTAGAAGGCAACTAAAGCAACTTTTTGTTCTCTCATTCCTCGTTCTTAATTCTTGCTGATTTATATTTCACACTTGGACAGATTTTTGATACTGACATTCAGGGTTTTCTAAAACCAAAATATCAAATTTATACACTACGTAAAAGATGGCTATCCACAAAACAGGAAATGAAAAAAAGTCATTATCAGATTTAAAAGGTGCCACATGCATTAACCCCCCCCCTATATTATAGCTCTGTAAAAGAGCTTTCTGAATTATAAAAATCATGATATTTTGTAAGTGGTTTTTTTTTTAAGAAAAAAATCCAGCCATTTAGAATCTTATCCTCTACTATGAAAAAAGTTAGAACGTAAAAAAAAAAGATGAACAAGATAACCACCACTCTCATATTTTTTGCACCCCTGTAGGTTTGGAAGCTTTATGAATATATTTCTTCCATTTTGGTAAATACTACAGACAATGAATGATATGTTATAGTCATATGGGCAGTACAGAAAGCTGGTTTGGTCTACTGGTTAAATCACTAGGCCAGTGGTAGGCAACCTTGGCTCTTTTATGACTCGTGGACTTCAACTCCCAGAATTCCTGAGCCAGCCAAGCTGGCTCAGGAATTCTGGGAGTTGAAGTCCACGAGTCATAAAAGAGCCAAGGTTGCCTACCCCTGCACTAGGCTAGAAATCAGGAGACTGGGAATTCTAGTCCTGCCTTAGTACAAAATGGTGGGACTTGGGTGACTGTGGGCAGACACTCTTTCGCAGCCCACATCAAGGCTGAAAAGCTAGTTAATTCCTGTCACAACCAAGGGATCAACAGTTGGTTGATCTGAAAAAAAGTGAACCCTGCACTTGTTGGAAAAAGCTAAGAAGAAAAGAAATAATATTGGATGGAAAGTGGCAGAGGACTTTTAAAACATTTATATTTTAATTTATTGCATTATTATTTTATTTATAGTACAGTACAGCAATACACTTCTCTTAGCTTCTTGGTGGAAAAAGAAAATAAACATTAAAATATTACATATATTTCAAGGAGGTTGGGAGACTTTGCCAGTCACTCTTTCTCAGCACAATTCACCAAACTCTAAAATATACTTAAAGGCCATGAATTTCATTGATGGATTATATCTCAAAAAATAAAACTTTCATTTATTCAATGTACAACTAATCCTAGAAATATTTTTTAAAAACAATTAAGAAATTTTACAAAGACCAGCATGGAACAACTTCCTCAAACTAAGCTTAAGCTTTAATGACATCATAAATAATTCCTTATAGTTCTCTGGATAACAGAGAAATTGTTTTTCTTCTTTATTTTGATATTTTTGGTTTCCTACTACCTTGGGATTTTCTGGTTGTTTTCCATCCCAGTATTAATTAGGTCTAATGCTTTTTATTTTGAAATAAGCCAGATGCTGCCAACTGATGACAAGACCTATTATTTGTATAAATATTCAACATAAGATGGGTGGCTATATAAATGTTTTAAATGAAAATAAATAAATAAATAAATAAATAAATAAATAAAGAAAGAAAGAAAGAAAGAAAGAAAGAAAGAAAGAAAGAAAGAAAGAAAGAAAGAAAGAAAGAAAGAAAGAAAGTTAATTATGGGCTGGAAGAGACAATCCATTGGTGAGTCCCTGATCAAAAAACATTCAAGTCGAGTTCATTAAAGTTCTGTTCTAACATGATCCCTTTTAAAATTATGTTACCTCTTAGATTCTGTTTCCCATTTTCCAAGTTTTAAGGTCATCCTCAGATAGGGTTTTGCTACCTATATGCTCAATATGATCTGTTACTACCATGGAATGGACGCCGATTTTTTTCTAATTTTACACTATTAAAGTAGCAGTTTTCTTCTGTTGCAAGTGTTCACAGGTTTAGATTACGTTTGTGTAATCAAAATCCAATATTGATTGTCACACAAATGATTTATCCCTGACATAATATGCAGTCATGGTTAGTTTGCAGAGTTTCAAGGAGAGCTAGTTACATGAGGCTAGAAAATGAAGCAGATGTTCTTTCTAGCACATTTCTGGACAGCATATTTCTCAATTAACAGTTGCCAAGGAATAATAGTTAGGAAAGGCTATTGCCTCCACTTCCTCCTTGTGGATTTTTCAAGTGACATTTGGCTAGCCACTGTTACAAATATGGATCAGAACCATATTGGGTTTGTTTAGATAGTTACTAATCTGATCCAGCATATATCACTCTGACTAAGACAATATGATAAACTAAGCCAGAATCAAGCAAATCACATTATGAATTGGATTTATGTGAGAACTCAGTGAACAAATATTGAGAGATATAGGTGTAGGAGGGAAAAAATTAGACAACTCTCAAGATCCTATACCAGTGGTTCTCAACCTATGGGTCGCGACCCCATTTGGGGTCGAACGACCGTTTCACGGAGGTCGCCAAACCCCGCAGTCTGCCATTTTTTTCCCATTTCCCCTTGGGCCGTCACGCGCACGCCGCACATGCACGATTCAGCGCACCGCGCATACGCAGTTTGGGTCATCGTGCGCTGCACATGCGCGATGCGGCCCGTCACGCCACGCATGGGCAGCGCAGGTGGGGTCTCAGCCTGAAAAAGGTTGAGAACCGCTGTCCTATACAATGGATGTTGCTCTGAGCTCCGTAGGCAATGGATCCTATACATAATACCATATTTTATATTTGTCTAAAATCAAAATCTTCAAAGGAGAGTCTTGAATAACCATGAGTAAAATTATAACCCCACGATGACTATTGCTAAGACTTATTGAGTTAAAAAAAAGTATTGGAATTTAATCCCAGTTGAGTGTAGACAGCAGATCTAGGCAAGTTAGTGGCTGCCACATTTCTGCAGAATGGGAACCCCAGAAATGGCAAGAGATTTTGGGAATTATAGTCCAAACCAGCTAGATGATATCTAGTTTACTACCCTATGAAGCTGCGTTTGAATAATAGCCACACTTAGAGACAGTATATCATGCAAAAAGTTATTCGGTGATCTAACTCAGTTTTTGTGGGTATATACAATCTATATTCATGAAATGTAGCTTTCTATCTTCTAGCATTTTGTTGGTGGGTTTTGTAGGCACACTCACTGCAAACGCTTCTGGAATCACTGAACCATAGATTTCACTGAGTAATTATGGGTATATTGAAGACAGGATCATTGTGTCCTCAAAGGAAGGAAAGAAAGTATTTTGAGTCTCTTAACTTCTTGATGGAAGAAAGGAATAAAAATATAATAAATATGTTAGAAATAGAACAATGCAGTATCGTGAACACACAACCAGAATTTTCTTTTTATGAATTCAGCCATCTCTGTTAAATAGTGTTTGCATTTATGTGTCTTAAAACCAAATTGCAGTACTGACAAAGACTGCTTAAGCACTTTCAATGACATGATTTCTATCACCACCACCCACTACTTTCTTCATTCTTTTGTGACATCATTCAGGTTTAAGCTTCTTTTGTCTTATTAATGTGTCTTTTAAGTAGTTTTTCATGCATTGCCTTTATAAAAAGCGAATTATTGATATAGTGTCAAGCTAAACACACAATGAATTGCAGTGTCTCCTCCCCACTCATTCAAAACTTGGTGAAAAATATTCTCTATCAATGGCTATTTTGCATATTATAAAAGAGGGAAGTCTTGAAGTTTCTTTGGATGAAATGAGTTGTAAATTTCTATGAAGGAAAGTTAATGGGGTGGAGCAAGGGCCAAAGGAGTTTGGCACTAATCTAGGTTTAGCTACATAATATTATTTGTTGAAAGAAAAACTGCTTAATTAAATTTAAAAAGTCAGAAATATTCTATTCTCCAGAGTGTAGTGATAGGATTGTCTTTACAACCGAAAGGTAATGTTATAATTTTCAGAGCTTCACAAAGAACAAAGAACCTTTTCTAGCCTTTCTCTGAAAAGAACTTCAGTCTTCAGCAATGATAAGCAGAGATTTGGAGGTATCTGACATGCCAAATCCCATTCTTTTGTAAATCTTGGCTTTATACAACGTTTTCAACCATGTTATATTAGATTTTTTGAAGGATAATCAATAGGCATGATGTATATCTGAAAGCACTGTTCAAAGTGGAATCTCTTCCAGAAGCCAGAAACAAAAGCACAGGTTTTCTGCTTAAAATCTACTCTCAGCAGAGGAGGAGGCAAAAGCTGCTGGGGAGCAAATTAAAATTGGGCTCTGCCCATGGTTATCCTCAGTGAAAGCAAAAGTCACCCTGAGCCCGCTGTAACTTATTCCAGCTGGCAAGAGTCCCTTAGGACTCTTGCAAATTGGGAATGTTTAAGGATGGCAGCTACGTGAAGAGAATTCTTACACATGGCTATGGAGAATTACTTTCTAGGTTCTCGGCTTCATTGGTTACTGAACAGAAAAGGGAAGATAAGATTCAGTGTCTAAAATCATAAGGATGTCCAGCACTCTTCTTCTGTGTTGCTGATGCGATCTTTTCAAAGACATTAATACATTTAAGGATTCTTATAAGAAAACAAGATTATGAGTTATATCCATGTCTGAAATAGAGATGATCTATGAAGGTCTAAATGAAAGGTTGACCTCTGCTCTTCCACTCTAGCATGTTTTTTTTTTTAAAAAATGACTGGAAATTTCCTCATAACTGTGCTAAGCTTAGGTGTCAAATTTGGTTAATAGGCTCAGTTCTCCAATTCAGCGCTGAAAATCCTGGTTTCAGGCAATCTATACAAAATCTATATACAAAAACAATGTTTCTAGGCTGAAGCCATAGAGCCATTTCACTTCAAAATATGTCTGGAAGCATCATAAAGGCCAGAAGCACTAGCTGCAAAAGATAACTTTCTTCCACTTGAAACGGATGTGGTAGGACAAGATGGAATTTAATGAACAGCATGGAAATCCTCAGAGAGACTTTGAAATCTCAAAAATAATAAATCATTTTAAAATATGTGAGTTATTTTCCTTCTTTCAATGACCATATTCATGGATTCCGAGAGGTAATAAATGTTTGGTTTTGGCTTAGCATGTTGTATAAATTCTACCATTGTATCTGTAAACCAAGATTTGGATAGAAGGAGAAGTTTACTGTGTTGTGTCAACCCAATCAATTGTACATGAACTGAATTATACTGATTATCCTAATTTGCAATAGGAAAGGCAAATATAGTCTTCAATCCTGTTCTGTTAAATGGGTTTAAATAGTTCAAACAAATGAACCTGATCCTTAATTTGGTTAAGTATTTTTCTATAGAAGTTGAATGCTATTATGTTCTTTTCAAATCCATTCCTGGTAATTGGACGTGTGAAATACTAGACAATGTCTAGAGGAAGCTGAAGTTTGAATATGAAATACTTCTCATATGGTCACAGCAGTGTTAAAGTACTTCCAGTGAAAAGCTGCTGTTTTGATCTGGAAGCAGCATTTTGAATTCATAATATTTTGCATGCCACTACACACTAATAGATTAGCTTGACAGGATTGACAACTGTCAAGTCATTTTCTTGTTTAAATATCTTTTCATCAAAGAGCAGTAGTCCATCTCCTGAGCACCTTGGGCTGATTGATTTGGGGCTGCAGGGGAAAAAAGAAAAGATTAAGAATCTATCTTCACTTGAAAGTTTTCTGACAACGCTCTCTACTGAACTGAATAAAAGAACGTGTTCCATCTCCTCCTCTTACACGTTTACGTAGGACTTCCTGAAATTGTTAATGTTAAATTTTTATCTGATTGTTATCTTTATCACTGACTGATTTATTATGGAAAACCCTGAAATTTTGAATATCATTTACAAAAAGTACAATAAACTCTAGGTCAGCGGTTCTCAACCTGTGGGTCACGACCCCATTTGGGGTCAAACGACCGTTTCGTGGGGGTCGCTGGACACCGCAGTCCGCCTTTTTTGCCATTTCCCCTTGGCCGTCGTGCGCACGCTGCGCATGCGTGGTTCGGCCCGTCGCACCGCGTATGTGTGATTCGGACCATCGCGCCGCGTGATTTGGGCCGTCGTGCGTGCGATGCGCATGCGCAGTTTGGGCTGCCGCGCATGCGCAGTTCGGGCCATCACGCGTGTGATGCACATGCGTGGGTCAGGCCGTCGCGCTGCGCATGGGCGGCGCTGATCGGGGTCGCGCCGCGCATGGGCGGCGCAGGTGGGGTCTCGGCCTGAAAAAGGTTGAGAACCGCTGCTCTAGGTAGTTTTTCCACTCCTTCCATGATTAATAAGGGAGAAACAACAATATGCTACTTCTTGCGAATTGGAAGTTGCTGTTCAAGAATTATGGAAAGATACATCAATTCCCACATGGAAGAAGACACAATGGAAAAAAGACTGGAAGAACTGATGGAGCTAGCAGAAATGGCCAAACTGTTCCATCAAAGAAAAGAATACATTCAATCTGGTTTCTACTTGGAAACCATTTCTAGAGTTTGTGTCAAGACAGAAAGAAAAATGAAATTCTGACTTTGGGATTTGCTGATTAGATACATTTACTGTTATAGAAATGGCTAGTATATAGTAAATATGCAAAAGTAAAGAATTGAGGCTGTAATTTTATTATTTTTATTCTACTGTATTGAAAAGAGCTACCGGTAGAAGTTAATACTTTTCCCCCTTTACTCCACATACCTCTCTCTTCCCATTCTTTCCCTCCTCAACTTCCCTACTATTTTTATTTTCACTTGCATTTTATACTTTGATAATTTCAATAAAAAATTATATATACACACACACTATATACAAGAATTATCTTTTTCCAAAGGTGTTAATTTTTTTCTGGGCTAAGGACCTTATCTGATTTTGACTTACACTTAATTAAAATGAGATATGATAAATACAATAATGCATTAAGAATTCTCCCTTTTATCACACCAAAAATCACAACTACTTTTACACTGACAGTTTTCAGACATGGCACTCATAGCTTTTGAGCCACAATGCCTCAACTTTTGTATCTCTGTGTTTTTGATTTCTGGTTTTGCTCTATGAAGCCTTCAACGGCTTTATATGTAGCTATTTACAGAACGGCCAAATCCAATTGGAATTTATCTAGCCAACAAAACTTCTGGCAGTTGCCCAATTCAAGAAGGTAAAGAGAACAAACTTTGGATACCACTTAGATTGAACATGCCAGCTGATTATGGGGCTAACTTGACTGAAATTGGCTATATATTTTTTATTGGTTTATTATTACTAAGTTTTCAATCACTTTTGCCATGCATGTTTTAATTGATGTTAACTGCTGAAAGTCTTGGATGAGAAATGAATAAATTAATGCTTATTCCTCCTTTCTCTTCTAAAATAAAGACAGTATCCTCATGTTATCATTATCCAGGTTCTGGAATTTACTAATACAACTTGAAGCTGAGCTAACAATGTGAACATATAATACCACGCCTATAAGGCATAGTGGCCGAAAGAAAAAACACCACAAATTTATCTCAGACTGGTACTGTGAGAGGATCTTGCAACTTAAGGGAAAGAGCCAGGGGTTTTTCAATACATAGGGTGGTGACTTTGAAATCGTAGCATAGGGGCAAGACCCAAGGTCACTCATCACTAGGGAGGAACTGTTATTCCTCCCCCACATTAGTAATTTTGAAAGTCTTTGAATACCCTACTGTCAAGTGATTCCAAAATAGATCTTGTTAAGTTGAATTCATCTTGACTTATTCTTTCAGTTTTCTTTTTCCATTGGAAACTGACTTACAATGCTTTACCTGCAAGTCAAGAAAGTCACTTTTTAAAAAAACCTTAGACCAGACATGTCAAACTCGCAATGTCACATGACATCGTGCGACATATCGGAACTTTTTCCCCATTGCCCGCAATGGGGTGGGTGCAGTTTCCTGGTGATGCGTCTAGCCTGCGGACCAGCAATTTGGCACCCCTGCCTTAGACCTCTCTTACAGCCCCACCAGCAGAACAGACCAGGAAATCCATAGGAAGGCAAAAGCTACTTTTATTGAGATTGGTTATAATAACAGAATTTTGCAATTGTGTTGTATCTCTCCTCCTTCATATAGTTTAGTGAATTAGGGAGGCATCTGCCTGAGCTATTTCTGAGTATAAGCTCATTGTTCTGGGCTGAAAATCCTTCAGCTCCTTTTGCCTAAGCAACAGATCAGAATTGAAGAAGCTTCTTGGAAGCAAAATGAGAAGCAAAATGTCATCAAGGAAAAACAAAGGAAGTCCAGTTGCCTTTTGAAAAAAAACATCTTTGGGACCAGACAACCATGCCCTAGATGACTGAGAATCTCCACAGACACTGTCAAGATTAGACTGCTTAGGATCTCTCCCCATAAACCATAGGCACCATATTCAACACAATGGATTGTTTCTGCAGAGTGGCAATCATTTCATACACAAACAGTATCCCCTGCCCCATTCTAAAGATCTGAATAATTACACAAATGAATAATTCACAATTACTTAGTAAGTCTGCACAAAATACTAGCCAACTTCACAACATCACAATAATAAACAAATTTATTTTTCAGTAATCAGTAAGGCTCAATGGAATTAGGCAATCATTTTTCTCACATACCAGCACAAGAGATGTTTATAACATACCCCTCCGCAGCAGCCTTTTTTGCTACCACAGCCATTTTTGTTGAGTCTAAGTTGATAATGGAGGAGATAAAGAATGTACATAGCTGAAATTCTGACCATTTTCTATCCCCGGAAAGACAAAAAAAATGTCTATACCATGATTTAATATAGCATAAAACATTTTGCAGCTAAATTTTAAGAAACAAAGCAAGAAAGCAAAGGCAACCATTATCCTACCTTTCCAATCAACTCAGAAATTTGGAGAACTGGTTTTCCTTTCTGATGCCGTGGGGTTGGTGGGCTCTGTCCTTCCCAGTCTTGAAGTTCCTCAAGGCTTTCCAGATAAAGCAGAGCTTTCAGCCCTGTGCAGTAATCATCAATTACAGTATAGTCCTGATTCTGAATTGCACTGCAAATCTAAAGTAGATAGACATCCAAAGTTATTATGTAAATGTGTTCTTACAGACATTATGATCAGAAGGCTTGGTATCTAATGATCATAGACAACAGCTGCTCAGAATGTATGATTTTATCCACCGATCCTGGATTTTTTCACCTGCTAATCTATTACGCAAGTAATAAATAGATTGAAAGGAATGAACAAAGCATTCTGCATTCTCTCTCTCTCTCTCTCTCTCTCTCTCTCTCTCTCTCTCTCTCTCTCTCTCTCTCTCTCTCTCTCTCTCTCTCTCTCTCTCTCTCTCTCTCTCTCTCTCTTTCTTTACTTGGTTAGTGTACCAGTCATCAACATTTCATAGTTTACGTTCTGCCATTTCTGTTAAGTTCATGTATTCTATATTTTTAAACCACTGATATATAGTACAGTGAAATTGATTTCAATGCACAGAATTATTAGTAGGATCCGGTAATGTTAATGAGGGTTTTATACAGGTTTTAGAACCAGAAGATAAAATTACTGTTCTTGAGCAGAATGACTGCAAAGCTATCACATAACAGAAGTCATTATATTATATATATAATTTCTGATTAGCTCAATACTTGAGTTGGGAATAGTAGTATTAGCTTCTATTATCTAATACCTATACTCTTAGATGCAATCCTTGTATCGAAGATGTAATATAGATGTAGACTGTATTATACAGCTCCTGAGGTTTTAGTTACAAAGCATATCTTTAACATACAAAGTCCTAGGTTCAATTCCCAGTATATCCAGATAGAGTTGGAAAAACTCTTTACTGAACCCCCCCCCAAAAAACTGCTACTAAGTCAGCACATAGGACTCTCTTACCCACCCTTTGGTAGCTTCCTAATGTGAATTGTATTAGTACACAGAGTTTTATTATTCTAAAACAAGCCAAGTATCCTTGCATGCTCAAGAAATATAAAATGGTCAACTATCTCAAGGGGAAAAAAAGATATGTAATATGCCCATGAGCACACACACAGACATAGAGACTGATCATCTATAATTAACTCATTCAACTTTCAAGGCCACAACTAATAACATCCCAGATAGCACTATCAAACTTACATTTCTGGTGTCAAGTGCTATATTACAAGCTTTTTATTCCAGGAGGGAAAAATACACGTTACCCTTTAAAATAATGTGCATACAGCTGTGCAGGAAGAAACAAGGAATAAGTATAAAATATGCACAAGAACATTTCTTATGCAGCCCATTTACATTACTTAAAATCTGTTTCTCTGGAGGAACACTGCAAGCATTAATTAGGTCTGCTATGCTTCCCATAGATTTAAGCGCTCCCTGTCTTTCTCTTTCTCTCTTTCTCTCTCTCCTCCCTCTTTCCATTTCTTCAGAACAATTATAGAGATTATCTTTATAATTTCCTCCACAGGTTATTTAACTGTAAAATTCAACCAATGATTTATTTAAATGTCTTTGTTTGCTAAGGGCTTCTAATTTTTAAACATATGAGGAACACTTTTCTTACTTCTTTGGAAAAAACAACGGAACACTGGATAGGTAGATAAAACTATGATGTTCTACATCAGAGGTGTTAAACTGCCAGCCTGTGGGCCAGTTTCATCACACCGAAACCGGGCCCACCCCATTGCTGGCAATGCAAAAAGTGTCGCGACATGTCATGTGATGTGGCGAGTTTGACACCCGTATTCTACATGCTTAAACTAAGTCAGACTGCCTTGTTGAAACCTTGTTCTTTTTTTTGACAATATTCATGCACTTGAAATATTATAAGAGTTCTGATTTCTAATTAAAGGTTATCATGTATTTATGAGATAAACTGAAATAACAGGCATAATTATTGTAAATTAGGAAACCATCAGGTCCAACTACTAGCTTGTAGATAATAGTGACACCTGCCTATAAAGATGAGATATCTGTAGGAAGAAATTGTGGAATGCAGATAAGAAGCATGTTCAGATAATGGAAAAGCTACTCACTCAAACATGTTTTATTGGGTTTGAAATGGCTATAATTAATACAAAATTACAGCAGAGTATGTTTGATCCTCAAAACAATATGCAATAGAGTTACATGGGTTACGTTATGATTTATTTATTTATTATTTATTAATTTAATTTCTATGCCGCCCTATTCCGGAGAACTCAGGGCGGCTCACAACTTGATAGAAATTACATTATATACATAAATATAAAAACCCTTAATTAAAAAAAGAAACCAATCAATCCACAAACATACACTGGCTAGGGGCAAGGTGTTAGCTGCCCCAGGCCTGCCGGCAAAAGTGTGTTTTAAGCAATTTACGAAAGGCGGAGAGGGTGGGGGCGACACGGATCTCTGGGGGAAGTTGGTTCCAGAGGGCCGGGGCCGCAACAGAGAAGGCTCTTCCCCTAGGCCCCGCCAGGCGACACTGTCTGGCTGACAGGACCTGGAGAAGGCCCACTCTGTGGGCCCTAACCGGCCGCTGGGATTCATGAGGCAGCAGACGGTCCCATAAATAACCTGGTCCGATGCCATGTAGGGCTATATAGGTCATAACCAACACTTTGAATTGGGTTCGGAGACCAATTGGCAGCCAATGCAGCTCGCGGAGTGATGCCGAAATGTGGGCATTTCTAGGCAAGCCCAACACTGCTCGTGCGGCTGCATTCTGCATTACCTGAAGTCTCCGAACATTTTTCAAAGGTAGCCCCATGAAATCATGCACTGAGGTAGTACCATTAATGACTTCACTCTGAACCAAACTGCTTTTTGAAATGCATCATTTAGGAGAGATTGTTTGCTATAAATTAAATTAATTAAATAAATAGTAGTTTTACTATGTTTTCTCATCCCAAGGATCTGTATTCCCACTTGGAATAAGAATAATAAGGCAGGAGAACATGGCTTGTGGTTTGTTATAATATGTATGGTTTATTAAAAAACTATGGTTAGCAAATGTCACTACAGAATTGACTGTGCGGAATTATACAAGTTGGTTTAATGTATTTGAGGAGCACTAGTTTTGGAACACCTGCTGTAGACTAACCCACTTAGTCCTTCTTCAGAGAGTGTTCCCTTTAGGTAATCTTCAAAATCCATAATGATATTATAATTTTGTACACATTCCCCATAGATTCGTTTTGTCAGTGATTGGAAATGCTCGCATTTCCCTTGTCCAAAATGCAGTGTCCACAGTTTCCATTCTTTGCACCTGCCATCCAAGACTTCAGGATACAAAGAAGTAACTTGAAAACACAGACTATTCTGCTGTGTTAATTGTTGTATATTGCATTTACATTTAAAAACAAAAAACAAAACAATGTCAATTATCAAAGGACAGCAAATTGAGTTTTGGAGATGTTGCCAGGCCTCTTTCATCCATGTTGTAGCAATGACAGCACATTCACAAGAGATCACAAATGTTACACTCTGCTATCCTTTCTTCCATATCTTTGTTGAATTGATAACATTCCAGCATTTACAGCAGGGATCTTCAAACTTGGCCCTTTTATGACTTGTGGACTTCAGGCATGCTGGCTGAGGAATTTTGGGAGTTGAGATCCACAAATCATAAAAAGGCCAAGTTTGAAGACCCCTGATTTACAAGAATGCCATTTTGCTTCCTCCAAAAGTTGGAGACTTAGCCCAGTTTTGGAACTAAACAATAGAAGATTGCTAAGTGAAAGAGATTTCCAAATGCCACCTTATTAAGAAATCATTCTTTGATCTTGCAATTTCATGTTGATGGGAGAAGCAATGAAAATTGTAAAATAAACAAACTATTTTGTATTTTTACCTTTAGACTGGTTGACTTTTCTTTGAAATACAACGATAAAGCATGTATTGTTATCATGTATTGTGTAGGAAGCAAATTTGTCAGTGTTTTTATTTTATATTGTTTTTAATTTAAAAAGTTAAAAGAATTTTTCTAGTCTTAGAAAAGCATTAATGGAAGACTTATCTTCATTTTTTTTAATTCAAAAGAAACCATTTCCATAAGCTCAGTGCTTTTTTTCTATAAAAAAAAAAAAGGAACTCACACACGTCATACAACCCGCCTAAGGTTCCATCCCAAAAAAGTGCTGAAACTCTGTTCTGGGTGTTCTATGAGAAAAAAAGTCCTGCATAAGCTTATGATAATATTCTGGGAAGTACAGAAAACTGCATTAAAATATTTTAGGCAAGCGGCATTGGTCCTCATTAGACATAAAGTTCTTATTAAAAAAAGAAAAGGGCTAACTAAAACTTGAAACTTGTTTTGAATATTTTATATCATACTTTAGTCAAACGCTGCTAATATTTGTGAAGCTACAAATTTCAGTCCTACAAAATTTCAGAAATTTTTACATAGGTTATTATGAAAAAAATATTTTGAAGTCCTGCACAGTACAACATATGTTTGTATGCATGTATGTACACACACACACACACACTTTTCTGACACAAAGCTTTCTTCAGATTTTGACATTCATTTGTTGTACAAAGCAATCTTTTTTACTGATTTTATTAAAGTGATACCTACCTACTTCTACTGTCTATGAAATTAGTGACAATATATTTATATTTGTATGAAGCTTAGCAGTGTGCTATATGAGTATTTTCTTATATTTGATTAACTGGGCTTTGTGATCCAGTTAATCCTTGGTCAAGGAACAAGGTTTTCTGTAGTTCTGGGTCTTTTTTATTTTATTTTTTAGTCATGAACTCTACTTGCATCTTAATATTAAACCTTATTTAGACAATAGTTTTGCCTTTTGTCTTGGTTCTGATTAGATTTACTTCTAGAACATTGGTTCCTATTTTTTAATGTTGTCCAAGATCCAGATCCCCAAAATAATATCCTATACTATTCATACATGAATGCTCATCCTCTAATGTTTCTCCCTGTGCAGTCTCACAACTTGACAGTAAGTTTAAATATGCTAACTGAACTGATAAGGTTTGATATATATTTTATTTAATAAACAAAAATAATAAAACCCCAAGTACCCTCTATTGACCTTACATGATTTGAAAAGTCTACAGATATGACAGTGTCATTCAAGCTGTTGTTTGTTGATACAGCAAGTTGAGAAATGCTTTAGATAGTTTATACTATTATAAAGAATATTACCAAGGTGAACATTGACAGTAAAAAGTGAGAATACATATTTAAAAAATTAGCAATTAAAAGTTTTAGAATGTAGTATACATTTCTTGAAATAATTTTTTTTCAAGTTTACTGTACCAATTAGATAATGTTTAAAAAGGATTGGTCATTGACTTCCTTGCTCCCTTCAAATAAAGAATGCCACCCAAATGTTAAAAGAAAGTTGATCAATGAGCTCATGCTAATGATAATTTTACATTTTTTTAAAAAAATAAATAAATTGGTCTGATCTGAAAACTATTGCACAGTATACAAAAAGAACCAATATGACCTAATAGAAAGCAATTCCCTAAATTCTTTTCTAAGATATTAGAACCCAACACGAGTAAAGACTATTGGATGTTTTTTTGTCTTTGTATGCTTTTGATTATTCTTATTTGATATTTCTAGGGTTTTAAAATTAGTTTTATAGTGGTCTCAGTGAGATGTGCACTATACAAATCAAATCAAACAATAAAAATACATAGTATTGCCTGGGTTTCAGGTTCCTGGAAGTGCCTGCTTTGCCTCCCTGGGAAATGAGATGTTGGTTGGATATATGACCTTTTGATCTGATGCAGCCAAACTCTTTATATAAACGATGAGTGTTTCCCATTCAGTATGAAAAATGTCTCAATCCTATTGAGAGCCCAAATAAAATATATTTATCTAGTCCAGGGGTGTCAAACTGCCGGCCCGTAGGCCGGACGCATCACGTGGAAGCTGCGCCCATCCCATTGCCGGCCCAATACGTTGCGTGATGTCACGTGACATTGTGAGTTTGACATGCCTGATCTAGCCTAATATCAACTTGTGTATTGCTTTTCTACTCATGCTAACCTATTAGCAGAAAAAATGTACGTTTGCTACTTTCCTTTTAATTTGTGTTTTTTCATAGCAGTAAAAGATGGTAAACTATCTACTTGAAGTTCTCATCTTTTCTCAAATTTTCTCACATTACTTTATGTATGATAAAATCAAGCAATTACATTTTCGATAACCAGGGAGTGTGTATGTATATTACAAATGTCTTTAAATTCTTTCTCTTGGGAAGGAAAAAAAACCACTATGCATGGAGAATTAAAGAAAGCCAAAAACTAAACTTGTCTTTTTAAAATCTCTTTTAAAAACAGATGTAACCATTTTGAAGCCAAATCTTTTAAACAACTTAGACTGAAGAGAGTTTTCTTTCTTTTGTAAAATATAGAGCGGACTTAAAATAAGGAGCATTATTGCAGGTGTAATTTTATCACTGCAATTCCTAGGGAAGGTTTTGCTTTTTGCTTCGGCTTAATAGAGATAGTGTCAGGACTGAAAGATGGCTGCCAAGAAGTCCAGGCCACCTAGAAATCAACAGGTCTATCTATTTGGAAACTGTCTTAAAACACTGAGACTGAAAACACCAAGAAGAAGGGCATGGAGGGAGCTAAAATGCAAGGAATTCTCTTTTTGGAGTACATTCTGGGTGAGCTTTTATTGGCCTGCACTTTTGACAGACAGAGATCTGTAATGAACAATACTAAAAGCAAGAATTTTGAGGCCCGTACTCCAGGGCCATATTTTTGTAAGCAGCAAGTCTATCAAAACTAGCCAGCAAAACAATTTTTTCTGTCTTGGGACCTCAATTTAGTCATGGAGTGATTAACCTCTCATCCTTTTGAGCCTATTCCTTCAAAACTGCTATATTTTCTTTTTGTTAAAATTGCTTTTGGACTCCATCAGCTTGGCTGTAAGAATTTGTGAACTCAATTTTGTGTCCACGAAAGAAACGTATTTGTGATCTATAAAAGAAGAAAAGTTCTCTGACCCCTAAAGTCCCATAGGAATAAAGCAACACCTTTCCCTTTTCATACGGACAAGACACGGTTCCTTCTGCTTGTCTTTTTGCCCAGATAATTTTCAAGTTTTGTAAGAGCAAAATGGATGGTGTTAGAACATTACAAAAATCTCAGTTTCTGAAACAATTTCTTCATACTTTGAAGAAATAGCTTCTTGGCAAGATAGTCCAGGTACTATTGTTGACCAGGAGGAAGTTTAGAAAATGCATGTTTTTTTTTTAAAAAAAATATTCAGTATAATACTGACTATAGAGCTACAGAGCTAAGGATAAATCTATAAAATGTAGATCAGGGGTTCTCAACCTTGGCAACTTTAAGATTTGTGGACTTCAACTCCCAGAATTCCTCAGCCAGCAAAGCTGGCTGAGGAATTCTGGGAGTTGAAATCCACAAGTCTTAAAATTGCCAAGGTTGAGAACCCCTGATGTAGATGCTTCCTCCTATGTAAGAGTTTCCCCCCCCCTTCATCTTCCTCAACTGCAAAGCCAATGTTGAGAAATAAATACCGTTTAACATTGTCTTAGTAAAGGAACAGGATAAAACTGATAGTGAAATTAACATAAAGCAAATATGCTTAATTTTCACATTGAATTTTCCTGTTTCCCATTGCTCCCTTCCTCCTCTCCTCTTGTCTGTATGCCTCAAATCTGTTCTAGAGTTTGCTCCAGATAACTGACAAGATCTGGGATTGCAAAGCTATTAATAATTCCTTCTCCTGGCAAAACAGTGCTCAGCAGAAGAACACTAGTAGATCCAACTTTATAGGTCTAACACTTCACCATCAGTGAAAATTGCTTAATAGCAGCAAGATTTATGATGAACCATTCAACATTTTCATTCAGTGAATAAATCTAGCATAGAAGAAAGAATACATCATTAGAACCTCATTCATTTTGCAATATCCTGGCCAAAAGGATGAATATATTTTCTCTAATAGAACAAGTAAATATTCAAACAATTCAATGGCTAAAACAGACCTAATTTCATTTTCAAATGAGTCTATGTGTCTGTCTCTATCTCTCTATCTATCTCAGGATCTTGCTATCTCTCTCTCTCTATTTCTCTCACACAAAATATTTCTAGATATATGTGTTTGTGTGTGCATGTGTGTGTGTGAGAGAGAGAGTGCAAGAAAGATCAAAAGTGACTTGTTCTATTTCTTTTCTCGTTACAGCTGCTAGAAATAATGCCTGCAGAATCCTTTTCAACAAAAGGTCATTTATGTCAATGGACAGCACATAGAGGATCAGATCACCTGTGGTAATTGCAAATTAATGCTCTACTGCTAATGCATTAACTACACACTATTGATCTACAATTGAATCATACAGGCTGCTCTGAAGTGATTTTACTTTAATATTTTTTGTGCTTTTATGGCATATTTGATAATGCAATCTCTCTTTCAATTGGAATTTTCTATAATTGTCTCAATTTTTAATTTCCCATAGTAAGATGATTTTTAAAAATGCATGTCTCTGCCTCAAAAGCCCTTTAAGAAAAGCATACACCAAAGAGAAAGATGTGACTGGGTTGAGCATATGCATATGGGAAGAAGAGATATGTGAATCGAGATGAAAGTCTTATTTGTCAAACCAAAGATTTAAGAAAAAGAGCTTACTTAAAAGAAAAGAAAATATGTTGAGATGGAATGCAACATTTTGTTAAACATAAATATACTGCTCAAAAAAAGAAAGGCAACACAAACGTATAGGATCCTATACGTTTGTGTTCCCTTTATTTTTTTGAGCAGTATATATCTCAATATTAATTCATTTTTCATCAGAGAAATATCACAAACTTGGAAACCTAAAATATCTAAAATTGTAGCAGTTTGACACTGCTATTCTTGTATTACTCTTATTGTTACATAATGATAGTTTTAACTTTTCATAGCTTTAAGGCAAAACAAATATCCATCCTATCTCACTACCGTATACAGTAAGTAATGAGGCTGTGTAATTTTAAAACTTTAAGGAAGAATCATGATATATTTTCTCTGTGTTTCATCCACTATTTATGCCACCAGAATAAAGTATGTTCAGATTCATTGTTGACTAATTTTAAATTAAGTGTTATTTTGCTTGTTCAAATGTTGATTTCCTGGTTATATCAGACAGAGGAAAAATATCACAATATGTTTCAGGAGGCAAACTCAAAAGTAAGCCACCACTAAATAACGAAGTCAAAAGAATGTGATTAAATACTGTCAGAGAATGTCATCTTGTTTCCTATTTTTTTAAAAAAGACTGTAATTAATTATTTAGTATATCTCTAAGGTGAAAAATATATGAGTTCTAGAGCACTTCCCAGAGGTGATAGATTTGCTAGATCTTCATTTTCTACAGTGACATTCACTCTTGGAGAAGGAGAGATACCTTGGTAAAGTTTTTTCTGAAAGTGATAGTTTTTAAAGGAAGGAAAAAAATTCCAATCGTCAAACAAATAGATCAAGGCGCTGCCATGCCTTAGAATTGTTGAATCACACAGTTGGAGGGGAAGAGAGAAGTTCTCTGATGAAACCTCCTATGGAGTGTAGGACATTCTTTGGAAATATCAGAATTAAACTTAGAATCTTCTGAAGGATGCTAGCTTCACCAAATCCTGAATCTAATGTAGGATTACTGAATTGTTTGAGGGAAATATTCTGGTCCTGTCCTTCTTTTGGCCGGGTGACCTTGGCAAGACTAAAAAAAAAAAAAAAGGAGGACAAAACAGATCCCTTCTAAGTAAATGCTACTTCAGTAGTAAGACATAGGACTGTGCAAAATGTTTTCAACTCTTTCATGCCTGAAACACTCCATTTTGACTTTGAAATGTTTCAAGTGAACACACCTTGCACATCTTTACAGAGCTCTATTTATACTGAAGTATTTTTCCACCTTGCCTCACAAGTCATTATGGTTGGCTGGCTGCAGTTCTGGAAGCTTATAAGCCATTGGACGAGTTAAGAATGAAGATGGCAAGCAGGAAGCAGCAGCTTCTAGCATCAGGCTAGGACCACTCGGAGCTGTGACTGGGAGAGTGCCCCAACAGATCTCAGGAATGACATCAGAGGTTTCTATCCAGAAGGCTGTAGTGTTAGGTACAGTTAAGATACTATGCAGAACTCTCAAACTCTTAGGCCTCTGGTAGAGGATCTGAGATTGAGGAAGACACATACCACCCATAAGAGTGAGAAGGGAATTTTATTTACACACACACACACACACACACACACACACACACACACACACACAGTGTAGTGTGTATGTATATACAAATTTTGTGTGTGTGTATGTTTGTGTGTATATACACAAACACACATTTTGATTACTCTGAAGAACAGTAGCTAGATCAAATGTATAGGGCTTCCTTTGAAATTACAATAAAATAACGTAGCTGAGTTCTACAATAAAGTAACCTAGCTAAGATAACTAATTCTGCCTTCGTTACTTTAATTTATCTAATCTATTCATGAACTTTCTATCAAGAAGTCACTTCCTAAATAAAATGTCTGAATTCTCTGTAACAAACATTAGACTAACTGCATATTTATCTTGTAGCAGCCAGAACAGTTAATCCAAAGAATAAGCTTTTCAGTTCTGATTAATAATATTTCTATGCAAGAGGGATAACGATACAACGCAGGAATTCCAATGATTATTCTACTTCCAAATGAGAAACCTATACAGAGGCAATTTAAAGCAGCAACTTTCAAATGTATTTTTTGTGCTTTTTTTGTTATAGAAGAGTAGGACTTTTTTGTTTGTGTGAAGGGAAAGCAGACAGCGTATCTTGATTGCTCTGGAAACAGCTACTAGATTTCCTATCAATATGTGAATCAGTTTTCACAGCCATATTATTCTATTGGTCTCTGAATTCCTTTCATTTACTGAAAATCTGATGTTCCGTCATAGCCCTGGCTAGAAATCGGCTCTAGAGGAAGAGAGGGAATGCAAAAACTCTGGGCATCAGAGAAATCAAGCTAAAAAATGCCCCACTGATTCTGCCTCTATATAACTTGATTCAGTTCTGAGTCTTAGGCACTCAGACTAAAGGAACATTCTCAACGCCTTGTTGAAAGCAAGTGAGAAAAGGAGCAATAGGCAAGTTTAGGATAAATTGTCATTTCAAAGAAAAATTCTTGCTATGAAATAGATCATTTCCTTCTATCAGAATTGACCAGTGTCTAATGTGTTTGGGTAGTAGGGGGCAATTTTCATCATATAAAGGCTCTTTCTGTGAATATCTAAATCTTGGCCCTGTTGTGAAAGTGTAACTTTGTGCACCTTGCCTCCGATGAACAAAAGAGCCAAATCTCCTATGGCTTTGTTACTAGCTACATCTGACTTTTGGGAAATTTTGACCCTCCCCTTGCTCCTGCTTGGTAGATAGATACTTGGCTTCAGTATGGACTCTTTCATAAGGTAGGGATGTAACAAAATTTAATTGACCTCTGATCATTTCAACCCAAAAATTGTTAACAATTTTGCTACAATCTTACGGGCCAGAGAATTCCTTACCCTACTTTTGGAAAATGTAATTTTCAGTTAACTCAATCTTGGACTCTTTTAATGTGTGCTTGTGAGATATCCATATTCTGCTTACCTAATCAACTACTTAACCATGCATAAAATAAGATGCTCTCTTTGAGATGAGTCTACCAGGACTCCTTCACCTCAAATTCTTCTCTCATTCCACATATAAAGTATTGCACTGTTTGTTAAAAAGTAATCAGAACACATCTAAAGTTAAGCCTATTTATGCTTTGTTGGCTATTAATGGGATAACTAATTATTTGCTTAACTTTCTCTTCTTGAAAACAATGAGACATAAAGATGCTCAATTTAAATTAGATTGATTTGTGCATCTGTAGATACTCCTGCACAAATGGCATCGAAGGGAACAGTAGCTGTAAAAGAATATTTTATGGAATGGTAATCAGAAGTCTTCAAATATGGTATTTTTAAAAACAGTGCTGTTATTGCACTTTACATAAAATTATCCTACCTTGAAGTTTTTGATAATAATTTTGCAAAAAGAAAATTGTTGATCTTTTCTCATGCACTACAGTGATTTGGTCTTGCCTCACTAATTCCTATTCTTGTGATTCTCCAAAGATAGTAAGAATGCCAATCTATTATGAAGGGTTTTTTCAGCTCTTGATTCTTTTACATTTTTAAAATGTATTATTATAAGCAAGTTTCAGATAAATTAATAACAAACCCGTTCACCCATCTAATCATTCTGCCAAGTTACACATTAACAAACTAATCAAGATATCAATTTTTGAAGTCAAATCAAAATCCTTAAGCAAGTTGGAAGGAATACTATAATACATTTCAGCTAATCTAACATTTTAATGGAAATCTTCAGGGACTGTGTGACAAATTGTAAGAAGTCATATACTCCTTTGGTTAAGGTTCAGTGCTAATTAGTAGTCATAAATGAAATCAATGGAACATTCCCCTGCTGATCATACTTCTTTCTTTCTTTCTTTCTTTCTTTCTTTCTTTCTTTCTTTCTTTCTTTCTTTCTTTCTTTCTTTCTTTCTTTCTTTCTTTCTTTCTTTCTTTTTCATACTGCTCTCAGTGCTGCTCTAGATCAAGAGTACAAAATGGGGGTGGAGGATTGGGGGTAGGGAGTTTTGTTTATAATATTCTCAGAATTAAAGTTTCTGACAATATGAGTAATTTTTATTTAAATGTGAGAATCTGCTCCATAATGTAGTTTTATCTGTGGCTAGAAAAGTATATATTTAAAACATTAATTTAATATTTGAATCCCTCCCTCCCTCCCTCCCTCCCTCCCTCTCTCTCTCTCTCTCTAAAACAGCCTTACTTTTCATAATTTATGGGATTTTAGGAATTAAAAGATTAAAGGATTTTTCAAAACAAGACCCCAGACTTCCATAGCCCTAAGCAGTGTCTGAGCTATCAAAACTGGTATTTTTTACAGAGGAATCCTCACATGTTTGTCAAATGTTACAAAGTGCTGGAGTTGTGAAAGATTTCATGAGATTTCCAGAATCTTGCTAGATTTGTGGGACTTTGTTTTGTTGCCAGAAAAAAAATTCCAATCCCTTAAGGCAACTGACGCCATTTTAAATATGGCCTTAAACAAACAGATATTAACACTGTATTTTTCTGAGCTTTTTTTAAAAAAGAATTTTTAATATTGACAATTCCACTTCTTCCTATCGGAGTCTGGTATTTTTTCCCCCAATTCCTATATGTCTTGAGTTTCTGTATTTTTATTGATATAGGTATAGGTTCTCCTGCTTGACCAGGGGGCTGGACTAGAAGACCTCCAAGGTCCCTTTTGTTCTATTCTATTCTATTCTATTCTATTCTATTCTATTCTATTCTATTCTATTCTATTCTATTCTATTCTATTCTATTCTATTCTATTCTATTCTATTCTATTCTATTCTATTCTATTCTATTCTATTCTATTCTATTCTATTCTATTCTATTCTATTCTGTAATAATTTTAATTTCCTGGTGAAAGTTGCAAGCAACAGGTCTTGAATTTCCCTTTCTCACTGTTTTCTCCTTCCATCTGTTTTTTTTTTAAATCAATCCCATCATTACCCTCTTAGGTACCGTAAGTGTTTGCTACAAGTGAAAATGCCAAAAATTGAGAAAATTTTATTTAAAAAAACCATAAACGTTTGTATTGGTTGGAGATGTGCTAATTGGAAAAGGTGTTACCAGACTGCCGACTTTTAACAATACAGCTCTCTTTCTACTATGTTATACAATAGATTAAGAGTTATTTTCCATATATCTTTTTACCGCAGTCTAGTGATCATCCAGATTTTTTTCAGCCCAGATCAAGAAGCTCTATTATTTGTAGAGCTAATGAGCATCTCCATCATTCAACTAATTTATGTTAACCAGAATTCTGTGACACCCATTTTCTTGGGACTGGTGAAAAACAATGGATGAACGCTCTTTTTATATATTCCAAATCCATCTAACTGTAACATTGCTAGTTTATATTCTACCAGCTTTCTAAGATGATTGCCATAAAGTAAATTGAAAGATAATTGTCTGAAATCAAAATAAAATATGAAGAATGTTGTTGGATTAGACCCAAGGCTTATCAAGTTCAGCATGCCTATGGCAAGCCTCAGGCAGGATATGAATATAACAGCAAGATTCCTATTATCTAGTCTTGCATCTGGTATTAAGAGCAATACTACCTCTAATACTAGAAGTAATATATCTCTATAATGATTATCCATTGATAATCTTATTTTCAATAACTTTCTCTAATCTCCTTTTAAAGCTCTCCAGATTACGGATAGACCGTTACTAATTAAATGGGTTACTAACACAGTACTTTCTTTTAACTATCTTTAATACCTTTTTACCATTTTATTCACTGTAGAAACACAGATGCTATTGTGAAATAAGGGGAAGCCATTTACTTTTTCTTCATCATCCATGATTTTAATAACTTCCCTCATATACCGGTTTATTTTCTATTTTTAAAATAGCAAATACATGTTATACATAGGATTCTTGCTCATTTTTTTTCTATTTTATTTACCTTCTTCTGGGTTTTCAGTTCTATAACATCCTCGTCAAAGAGCAATAACCAAAATGTACATAACATTTCCTTTATAGATCCACCCAATATTTATAAACAGTTTTTGTGATACTGGCATTGTGCAATTATTTTAGATTTCATGTTTATAATGATTAATATCTCCCACTTACGTTTTACAATTCTTAACATATTTTATTCATGTCTACAGCTAGGCCAACTATTGCAGAAAGATAGATTATAAATTAAATAAACAACGGACAACAATGGCTGAGAAAAGGTGAAGAAATGAAGGAGACAGAGGGAGGAGGGGGAGAGAAATAATACCTGCAAAACGGAAGCACCACTATGAAGAAATTGCAAGGCACTTTCAGCCGAGTCAATGCCTCCGGTTGCTAAGATAGGAAAACCAGGAAGAGCCTTAGCAATTGCAGAAACAGCTCGAAGAGCTATTGGTCTGATGGCATTTCCTGTGTAAATAAAGAGAGTTCATTAGTAAAGGGCAGGAATTCTCAGACAAAACTATTTTTCCTTCTCTGCTTTTGGTCTTCTTTTTTTAACCCCTTGAACCTTATCTATACAATTTATTTACTGTCTTCTTCAAGACTCTTCCATAGTAGAACCTTTCTTGGTCTCGCTTCCAGTTTTCAAACTGACTAATTTAATACGCCTTCATATTAAATTTACAAATCATTGTGAAAACATGATTTTATCATAAACAATGAACCCAGGTGAGGTATGCTATTAGCAAGAGTGGGATCCTCCAGAAAATGCTAAACTACAGTGTCGCTATGGGTTGTAAGTAAAGGGCAATAGCTTCCTCTACCCCTACAACAGAACTGTGATATGTCAAACTTACCTCTGAGGACAGTGCAGGTGTAAAGTGCAGATGGATCAGAAGAAACAGAACAAAAAAAATAAATAAATTGACTTAATTCATATTATTCCCTGTGAATCTAAGGCATCTTCCTTCTATTGCATTTAAAATAGTCAGTCAGAAGCAATCCTTGAAGGCCTTTGGGTACCATGTTCAAAACTTGCAGTCCTGGACTGATGGGGAGGTGGGAGAGATGCATCTAATATCAGTAAATTACTAAGTGGACATTAGAACACTTAGTAGTCACCCTCAACTTGTGACTCTAACTGCTACTTGGTTTATGCTTAATTGTATGCATACTTGAATTAATAATCTTCTACATGCTATACCCCCAATAAAGATTAGTAAAATACAATAATAATTCCCTAATAAGGATGTACCTTTCAGATCAATGTATCTTCCTGAGCAATCAGCAAGTTTGACCTGGAGGATTCTTACTGTCCCAAAATAGTTTTCTATACTTTGGTGAATATAATCTAATATAAACACAATATTTTTAATCCATAGAGTAAACTCCACAGCAGATATATGCCCACTTAATACTGCTCCAAATGGTGGGAAGCTCCTTTATTAATTGAGTGGGCTGGTAGGCTTCACCCCAAGACTGCATTTCCAAAAAACTTCACTTTTGCATTTTGGCATGATGAGTAAGCAATATGGCCATACTGAGGTGTCTCAAGTATTTGGAAAATATTTCCCTGCCTTTTAAAAAAAATCTATTTGCTGATAGGATTTCTCCATAGGACCCTGAAAAATCTGTTGCGTTGTCATTTTTGAAAGATGTTTCTTCTGTGCTTATTGCCTCCAGGAAAATGTCACCTCCCTCTAACAACCCACCATTTTTACAGTCAACATTGGTCTTTACAAACAGGTTGTCTGACAAGCCTATCCCATCAATGCAACTTGCTACTGAATCAGCATCCAAATACTCAGACAAGCTGTCTCTATTGACATCTGCTCCTGATTCAGCATATGAATTATCCTCTAGGGTTATGCCACCTTCAGCTGCTTCAGCACAGATTCCTCCTCATTATTCACCTCCTTTGGCAGATCCCCCATTTTCAAGACTGAACTCGTACCCCATATGCATCTGCTCCAGAACCAGGATTCAGACTGTCTTAGAGGGGCCGAAAAACATGAGCCACAAAGAAAGCTGAGATAATTTGCTTTGCACTGATGGGATTGTGCAGCTAAATTATACCTCTTAGACTACCAGAAACATTGCTGATGCCCAAAAATATAAGGGGGGGAATAGAGAAAGGAGGAAGCCTAATGAGGCACTTAAGTCCAAACAGCAGGTGAAAAAGTATCATCGTCTTAATGAATAGTCACCAATCTCTGACCAAAATTGTCCTGTTTTTTTTTTAAAAAAATAACCTTAAAGAGCAAAAGTAAAGATCATAGCAAAACAGAAGATCAAACGAGGGAAAGAGAGAGGGCAAAACATTCCCAATAGGCCTTAATGGATGGCTTGATATTTGCAGTCAGCTTAACAAAATCAATCTTAATGAGAAAAGGAAGAACACAAAGAGGCTTCCAGAATTCATACTGCTCTTTCACACTGAAAGGAATGTCTTCTTTTTTTGTTTTTTTTAGATTTCCACGCAGCTACCAAACATTGACTACGAACCACAGCCCGCTAGTGCAAGATTTTTTTTCTCCTCTTCTAATGTTGTACAAGAAGCAGTGTTTAAAAATGGAACCAGTAATAAGCAGAGTATCAATAATTCAGTGACTGCCTAATTGGATGTCAGGAGGGCTACAGACTTGCTTAGGCCTCGCTTGTGGGAAAGAGCAATGATATTACAAAGACATACAGGACTGTAGGTTTAGCCCCTATCCTGCAGTCAAAGTCATGCTCCCACTCCTTCAAGGGTTCCTAAAAAGCTTCTGTAGCAGACAGCCTTTTACATCCACAGAGGCGCTCTGCACTATTTCCAAAATGATAATTCAGAAGTGATCCTGAGTCACATGAGTGGACGGCAGGAATGGCCTGTCTTGAAGCAGGGGCTAAATGCAGAACAGAAACACCCCTGCATGCAAATTACATCTGAAAAAGGTGACTTATGATCAGTCCTTTCACTTACTACTGTTGCAGCGTTTCCATAGTCACATGATCAAAATTGGCAAAGTGATGAGTATTTACAATGGTTACAGCATCCCGGGGTCTCGTGAATGCCATCTGTGACTTTTTCAGCCGGCTTCCAACAAGCAAAATCGATGGGAGAAGCCAGATTCATTTAACAAGTGCAGGAATCAACATCTGTAGCAATTTGCTTAACAACCGTGGCACAAACTGTAAAATTGGGTACAATTCACTTAACAACTGCCTTGCTTAGCAACAGGATTCTGGTCCCCACTGTAGTCATGGTTTGAGGACTATCTGTAATCTGCCTAGTTGGGAAGAAACGGGAGGCTGCTATTCTCTGTCTTGTTTGTGGGCTCTTGTGACTATCCCACTGGCCGGAAATGGACTCAGAAACTCTTCTTCTGTTTGAATCTCTTCAGATATTTAGGCACACAAGTCCTATCAGACCCAGCCTCTTGATCAACAGCAGTAAGATCACAATCCTACACACTTCAAGGGACATCTTCATCTCTAGGGAAGATCGTGTCACTAGTCTAGCAGAACACTTTTTATGTTCTTAACCCAGAAAACAGAGCGACTGCATCTTTTATACATTATTTCCCCAAATTTTGTTCTGTCTCATAATTTCGCACGCCCATTGACAGACAAGTGAAAATACTGCACTTCCCCTCTCTCTCATCATAATAAAATCCACAGGTATTAGCAGTTTTGCCATTAATTTTGTGAAACGTGACAGCTCAACAAGAGAGGAAATAATATATCCCGATTTCCAGAAGCTTAACATGCTTCTATCTTATACTAAATTAAGCAGGAATTAAAAAAAAGCAACAACAACATACAGTAGTTCATTATTACTCATTTACAAAACACGACTGTCCCTGTCCAATAATAATGAGTTCCAAAGGTAGCTGTTAATTGAAATGAGAATGAACTCTACTGTCAATGAATCACCAACAGATCATGGTTTCCGGTACATATATGACGCAGTAAGTGAATAAATTAACTGGTCTTTGGAACAAGTGATCAGAAATTTCAAACAGGATGTGGTTCACTAGAGCAAAAGCAATATTGCTTAGTGGGTGCAGGATGTGACATAAATTGAAATGTAGTATGATTATGGTGTCTTTGTTTAATGTTTTTTATACCATGATTGGATGACTGTTTTCACTCAAAAGAAAAACTTTTATTCATAGCTCATCTACACATTCCCCCCCTGCATCGCACCCTTTTCACCATTAATTTTGGAATTCAAAGCTCTGTTTGTTTCTCCTAACCTGTCAAAAGAAACGAAACATATACAGGAAAAGCAAAAACAATATATTTCCCGCAATATCTATTGTCTACTGTTCCTGGCATAAAAATGAAATTGGATCATAATTCTCAGTAGCACACTCCACACAGCATAGCAAAACTTAGCTTTAATTTATTTATGTTATAGTAATTACAGCATGGATCTTCTTTGCAAAATTAAATTTAAGATTCATTCAACATTATATTAAACATGAACTAAGAATAAACTAAGGGGGCTAACAGAATATTAAATATACAATTTATTTTTCATGAACTGCGGGTAATTTTGGTTACTGTGCTGTTATTAAAAGAAAAACGAGTAACAGCAGTATAAATGAGCATGGGGTTTATTTGTATAGTGAGAGGTTGTGTGTCTCTGCACAAGCACTGATGGAATAATCATGAGTGCATTCAAGTTGTGTTTTAACCCATGTGCCAGTTTCTCATTGTTTCTGAGTCAATTGCTGTCTTTGACATAATTCAAAGTACTTATTATATTATTCTGAGTTTCAATGTATGCAAAGGTTTCTTTTAATTTTTGAGACAAAATATAAGGTATTGATTACATTTGAAACTAGCCCTAAAGTCCTAGGATGATCTGATAGTTTTGTGAGCTGAACCTTAATGCTCATCACTTGGTGTAATTTCTTGTCAAACCCTACGGCTACAATTCTTTGTCAATTATAGGCTGCTTTACCTGAGGAGGCTGTTTCATCTGGATTTTGCTCAAGGACCTAATTTACTCTTATATTACAAAGCATTTTTTATGATGGCTCCAATTGCAATCTGCAATATCATTCAAGTGCTCCCACTTCATAGTATTACAGATGTGCCAAATTCAAACAGCAAGATATACAGAGGATAATTCATAATGCCTGCCTTTCCCATTCTACCGTTTTGGGAAGGAATCTCAGTGGTTTGCAGAGGATTGAGTGTGACAGTCCTATTCTTTCAACAAAAACCTCAATGTGTGGATTAAAAAAAAAAATCAGTGTCAAACAATGAAACTGAGAAATGCTCTGGTAAAAAAAGATGGATATTTTCATATTGATCATTAGAAAGCAAGCCATTTACCAGTTAGTGGAACTAATTTACAACTATGCATACTTGAGATCATACCCATCTTCCAGCAAGATATGCTGGGCACGGCATGAAGTTTTTTTTTGTTTGCACTAATGTTAATTGCTTACTATAAGTAGTAAGCAATTATTTTTATTAAATACATGAAAATATCAGCATTCAAAATGGGAATTAATCTGAAAACATTTGCCATTCATTGATTGTAAACTGTTAATGTAAATACTAATTAAGTTGGACCTTTTAAGTATTAGGGCAAACAAGCAAATAAGCCAAACTCAACAGAGACCATTTTCATAAACTTGCAATATTCAATGTGACATTTGGGAAGTGTTCGTACAGGCCAGTGTAAATATTTTAAACAAGATATTTGCATTCATCATCTTATTTGGGATAATAATTGAATATTGCTTTTGCTCCTTTCCACCTGTAGGTGGCCTTCAAAAGCTGCACTTATCATATAACTCATTAGCAAGGTTTTCAATACTGTCATACCCAGATAATTAGCAATTTATTTAAATAACCAATTTCTGGGGAAATAATTGCTATGGAATGCCCTGAACCTTCTTTTTATAAACTATAATAAAAGTGTTAAGATAATCCCTGACATTTGCAAATGCCATTAGTTCACCTTTCCTTTTGATAGTGCTATGGCTTTATGTTTAAACAATTACCAGATAAAGCATCAGCTTAATGAAACAGTGCAGCAAGCATAACTTTCAAAATGGCCAATGAATGCACCTCTATGCAGAAGAAAACCAGTATACGGAAATTTAGAATAGTAAAAACGCAAAACAAAACTGAATCCGAAAACAGATATTAGGTACTAACCATGCTATAAAATGAAATTTATATTATAGCCTAAAACAGTGTTTCTCAACCTTGACAATTTTAAGGCATGTGGACTTCAACTCCCAGAATTCCACAGCTAGCATTGCTGGCTGTGGAATTCTGGGAGTTGAAGTCCACATGCCTTAAAATTGTCAAGGTTGAGAAACACTGGCCTAAAACTTAATTTCTTATTTAAGAGTAACATTCAAAATATGGCATTCACTAAGTTTACAAAGTGGGCATTTCTAATGTATTTTGGACATTTCCTAAGAGTAGAGTTAGAGCTAGAAGAATTAGCATAGTGCAATATCTGAAGGCAGTAAAAGTCTGCCACAATTCATGTGAACATACAAAATGGTGCATAGTTGGACAGTAAAATGCTTTGCATTTCTGAACTATTTTCTGGGTCATGACAGAATTTTTGTACTTCAAAAAGTACCATTATACTAGGTATGGGGAAGACATCATGTTGGATATGTCAGATAAATTTGAGATCATCTGCATGCAGTACTTATGCTCTATCATGAAAACATATAACAGATGTTGGTCACTCTCAAGGGTTTATTAAATATCACAGGTAAGTTCCTTATTTCCTATTTTTCTTCTTTCTAGTATCTGCCTGCGATGCACAGGTATTCTATATTGTTTGGTTACTAAAGGTTGTTTGTCACAAGGAAATGTCCTTAAAAAAAATGATTAGGAGCTTGAATTCATGGGTTAGGTTACCAAAGTCACGTTACCTTCTTTTTTAAATTTTGTGGCACAAATATTAATTTTTCATCTGGTTATTTTTAAGTTTAGTAATCTGAATGAACATAGAATCTGAAAGACACAGCCCATTTGTGCACTGCATGTCCTACATTATACGGAGGATACATGAATAGAAATGTTTTGCTGTATTCATCAGATGTTAGTACAACATGCCTAGCTGATGTGTATAAGCTGGACTATCACACTGCTTAACATCCCTTATGGGAGTTGTGGGGGAGCAACACAAAATGAATGTATATTAATTAAGACTGCCAACTGATGATAAAAGATTTTAATTGATTGCCTTTTAACCAATTCATTTACTATCCTGAGATAAATACACATATAACCAGAACCTTAATAGGTGCCTTCTGGATATATTAAAAATATGCAATAACAATTTAACACAAAGTGCTACAATTTTTTCTTATAGCCTTTCCTGCCTGCCTGCCCACCTACCTTCCTTCCTTCGCATATATTATCTGCAACGTCTAATATAAATAGAACTCAGGATTGCAGTTGGAAGAAATGTAAATAAATATAGACATAAAACATGGGAAATTTAGCATTATTAAAACTTTGTTTTTTAAAAAATATAATAGGTTTTAAATATATTTTCTTGATTATGCTTTCTATGTGGAAACACCAATTTCAATTTCAAGAATTGATATGATTTTAAGATAGATGCTAATACTCAGCTATTTTTTAAATCTGATCTTTATTATTTTTATTAAAAACACAAGGTGGCAAACATATCTAATACTCTTTCTTCCTATTTTTTCCCCATAACAATAACCCTGTGATGTGGGTTGGGCTGAAAGAGAGTGACTGGCCCAGAGCCACCCAGCTGGATCCTTTCATGTTATAGGTGGGACTAGAACTCATAGTGTCTGGTTTTTACCGTAGTGCCTTAACCACTATAAAATATTTTTTATTAAATAAATATTTTTTATTTATACAAATACATGAATGTAAACACACACACACACACACACACACACACACACACCCTTTGAATTGTACTGGGAAACATAGTAGAAGACATTTGTCTCCATTTTCAAATATATATAAAAGGTCGACATACCTCTTATAAACCTCGTTGTTATTTCAATACTTGATGAGACAAATGGTAAAATAAATGGATCAATGCATTACAGTGTTAAAAAAATGTTCATTTAAGCACCGTGTGAGTCAGATATATTTCCTTCCATTTCTCCAAAAATCAAACAATATAAACAGCGCAAACATTTGACCAGACGGAATGAAAAATAGTTTTATGAATGTAGGCTAAATGCACAAATAAATTCTCCCTTACTAAAAGTAAATGCAACTAGGCTAGAAGTTTAAAGAAGTAACAAATGTCAAAGTAAAAAAATAGAATAAAAGGAACATAAAACTTGTGAGTTGTTTATTATTAAGTTGGCCTATATGTGACCCTAGTAGGCTAAAATATAAATGACTTGTCTCATTTTGGTCTGTTTTTACATCAAGAGGCCCTGCTTTGTATATTCCAGCAACTGTGGTGGCGCAAGGGATACAAAACAGTTGCTATAATAGCCATAGGAACAACAGATTAAAATTGGATTAAAATGGATTAAAATTGGTTCATGAGCTAGTGAGCTTCCTCCAAAATGTGGAGCCTCAGCCTCAGATTCCACAGCCACTTCCTTTTTGTCTTTTTCAAGCAGATAGCTCAGCTGGTTGACCTAGAACAGGGGTCTTCAAACTTGGCCCTTTGATGACTTGTGGACTTCAACTCTCAGAATTCCTCAGCCAGACATGCTGGCTGAGGAATTCTGGGAGTTGAAGTCCACAAGTTATAAAAGGGTCAAGTTTGAAGATCCCTAACCTAGAGGAAAGGAAGCCTTGAAATTGCACAGTCTTTCTATGGTTTAAAACATTTTGTTGATGATTTCATAATAAGGACTTCTTCTTTTGTAGTCTGCACAATAGAAAATTCCACCCTGAGTGGGATCTAACTTCTCATTTCATCCTCTTATAGAATAATGTTTTGAAAGATTCAGTCCATCACAGAATGTAACCTGGTACAGATATGTTTTCAACATATCATCCTTTTGGATGATCAGAGCTGTATTGTATGTTGAGATTCAACATAACAATCAATAAAGAGATTTTTCAAAATCTAGCTCTTCAACATTTATCCAGGCTTTTTGCCTGCAGAAATCCAGATGATCATTAGATGGTGGCCAAGAATGACACAAAACTGCATTTTGTTTTCTAGCATGCAATGAATAGGATAATAGTTCATTAGGATAATGAGCTGAGAAGTCAATAAATTGAGAACATCCCAGAGATGAGCACATCTCTCGCATGCAAGAAACAAAAAAACTTTCTTGAACCCTGGATTCAAAAACATTCAGTGCTGCATTTAGGCTGCACAAATGTAAGGCAGTCATTGTGTTGCAACAAAGAGGCTTAAAATCTTTGGTGCTGCCTAATTGTTTTTAGATCAACAGGTTGACATCCTTTGGGGGAAAAAAATTAGAAAGCACTTGGATCTTCCGAGCCCCACTCCAGCATGTAATCGGTATCATGACTTGTACCAGCTTTTCCTCTGGTTGGCAACATTTGAATTTCAGACAGGGAAAACCACTGCCCTGCATGCAGTGAACCTGTACAGACTGAAGTACAGCATGTCTTCATTCCAAATTCTCATTAAGGGCATGCTGTGGGCAGCATGGTTCATGCCAAGATGATTTCCTCCCAAAGCAAAGCATTTTTGTGGAAAAGCCCACAGTAGTTTCAGGAACTCATAAATTAATTCATTTTTCCAACTGCGCATGTTGTCTTCCTAATTACATATATAAGAGTTTGTCTATGCTCATAGAGAACTAGGCAACATATGTTACTTATATGTAAGGGTGTAGGTCTATACGTATGCTGTATATAGTATGTTTTAAATGTGTTATGTATGTGTACACTTTGAGAGGAAGCAACTAAATCTCTCTCTCTCTCTCTCTCTCTCTCTCTCTCTCTCTCTCTCTCTCTCTCTCTCTCTCTCTCTCTCTCTCTCTCTCTCTCTCTCTCTCTCTCTCTCTCTCTCTCTCTCTCTCTCATCAGAGATTCGGATTAACATCTTCCAACCAAAGCACAGCATTCTACATTTTTTTGTCAATTGTTATTGAGCTTTGTGCGGGAAGGAAAGTGGAACTGAGCACTATCAGGAGGGGCAGTAAGACAGCCCTGAAGAAAGAATCCCGGATTCTGACCCTGGTGCTGCCCCCATGGACCCCTTTTCAGAGACCTGGTCCTTGCCCCTGGCAGCACATATGCGAATCTGTGGACAGTGGATTAAACGGAGCAGGATGGAACAACATAGGGGCTTTTTCCTGCCTGGACCACTTAAAATCCACCATCATCATTGTTATTGTTATTATTATTATTATTATCATTTTTACCATCACCCTGTAGAAACCTGGAACTTGGACCTTAATCTAGACTGGACTGCCGGTTTTCTTGCCGGACCCCATCGATGCACTTTACCTGACTGTCTGCTTACTCGAAGTGGACGCTTCTTGCATTGTGAGATTCATCCCTCTCGCAATTATGGCCCTCTATTTTATCAAGGGCCCATCTCGAGGATGGACTTTGGAGTCCTGAGAGATGGCATGCATCAAAAAAGGGGCTTTGGGGTTTTTTAAATAGGTATTTAGTGAAAGTTTTAAGGGAGGGGAGGGGTGGGGAAGGGGTGTCTAGGGTGGGGGAAGAAATTGTTGGGAGGGAACATGAAGACAGGCCAGGCAACGGAAGGGGACGGAGTCCTGAGGGTGCGGACGGGGGGTTCATTAAGACTAACTCAGTTCCAATAAGTACCGTAAGCGGGAGGGGCAGGTATGGTGGGAGTAGGGGGCTGTATTATAATAAGGGAGCGCACACCTGCTGCTTACGAGCGGTCGTGCGCTCCGACCCCCAAGGCTCAACCTGTTCTCGGGGTTGTTCAGAACCACAGGGCCCTGGCTGTAGGCTGATGCTGTGCAATGCCAGGCCTGTGGTAAATAAGGCCCCCCTCATTCAAGACCTAATTTCAGAGGGGGGAGCAGACCTGGCAGGTATAACAGAGACCTGGTTGGGACCAGAGGGTGGCGTCCCTCTGGTGGAAATGTGCCCACCGGGTTTCCTTGCATTCCACCAGCTGAGAGCTCAGGGCAGGGGTGGGGGAGTGGCGGTCATGATCAGGGAAAGTTTCAGGCTGAGGGAGATCACTGTTCCTCAGACGGCAGGCTATGAATCCCTTCTGGTGAAGTGGGACCTTGGGAGTCGGAGGGTGGTGTTGATTACGTACCTGGCTCCCTGCCACGTATCAACCTCCCTGCCAAAGCTCCTGGGCGTTGTTGCCATGGTGGTGGTTGAGGTCCCCAGGCTAATAGTTATGGGTGACTTCAACCTGCCGTCCGTGGACGGGGCGTCCGGGGAGGCTCGGGAGTTCATGGCTTCCATGACAGCCATGGACCTGGCCCAGGTAATTCAAGGCCCCACACACACTGGGGGGAACACGCTTGACCTGTTTTTTGTCTCTGGACAGTGGTTGAGTGGTCAGAGTATAGGGGATATAGTTATTGAACCCCTGTCATGGTCTGATCACTCTCTCCTACGCTTGGACTTTCTGACTGTTGCACCCCACAGCAGGGAGGTGGAACCGGTGAAATGGTACCGCCCCAGGTGGCTGATAGAACCCGAGCAGTTCCAGGCAGAGCTCGGGTCAATTCCTGAGGTTCTGACAGACGACTCGGTCAGAGAGCTGGTGGTGGCCTGGGACAGGGCGGCTGCCGGTGCCCTGGATCGAGTTGTGCCTTTGCGGCCTCTGATTCGGCGTGGGTCTCGATTGGCCCCTTGGTATAATGAGGGGTTGAGAGAGATGAAACGCCGGAAAAGACGCCTAGAGAGCAGTTGGAGATCAAGCCGTGCTGAATCTGACCGAACACTGGTAAGAGACCATATTAGGTCCTACCTAGCGGCGATAAGAGCAGAGAAGTGTTCTTACCTCACTGCTCTTATTGCGTCATCAGATAACCGCCCAGCCTCCCTGTTTAGGGTGACCCGCTCCCTCTTTCATCAGGAGGTGAGGGGAGACCCCTTAGAGGGTAGAGCCAAGTATTTCGGAAAATATCTGTATGATAAAATCACTCAGATACGGGAAGGCTTCGACTTCAACTGGGTATGTCCAGCGGGAGAGGCGGAGGCTGGTCTTGAGATCGTTACCTGGCTTGAGTTTGACCCCGTGACCCCCGAGGACGTGGACAGGTTGCTGGGGGGACTTAGGGCGACCACATGTTTACTGGACCCGTGCCCCTCCTGGTTGGTGCTGGCCTCCCGGGAGGTGGTACGAGGCTGGTTCCAGGCAATTATCAACGCTTCTTTGAGTGAGGGTGTCTTTCCCGCTACCTTGAAAGAGGCAGTGGTGAGACCCCTCCTCAAGAAGCCTACTCTGGATCCAGCTGTTCTATCAAACTATCGTCCCGTCTCCAACCTTCGCTTTCTTGCGAAGGTTGTTGAGAGTGTGGTTGCCCGACAGTTCCCGCAGCACCTGGAGGAATCGTCATATCTGGATCCGCTCCAGTCGGGCTTCAGGCCTGGCTACAGCACGGAAACAGCATTGGTCGCGTTGGTGGATGATCTCTGGCGGGACCAAGACAGGGGTTGCTCCTCTGTTCTGGTGCTATTGGATCTCTCGGCGGCTTTTGATACCATCGATCATGGTATCATGCTACAATGGTTGGAGGGGCTGGGCATAGGAGGCACTGTTTTGCAGTGGTTCTCCTCCTTCTTTTCCGGCCGGATGCAGTCTGTGTTGACAGGGGGCCAGAGGTCGACCCCGAGACCCCTCGTATGTTGGGTACCTCAGGGGTCGGTCCGCTCGCCTCTATTGTTCAACATTTATGTAAAGCCGCTGGGTGAGATCATCCGTGGTTTTGGCGTGGAGTACCACCAGTACGCTGATGATACCCAGCTGTACATTTCCACACCAAACCACCCCAACGATGCCCTTGCCGTGCTGACCCAGTGCCTGGAGGCCGTGCGGGTATGGATGGGGAGGAACGGACTCAAGCTCAACCCCTCCAAGACCGAGTGGCTGTGGTTACCGTCGTCCCTGTACACCCAGCTGATTCCATTGCTGTCTATTGGGGGCGAAACAGTGGCCCCCATAAGAAGGGCTCGCAATCTGGGAGTCCTCCTGGACTCACGGCTGTCCTTAGAGGACCATCTGACAGCCGTGGCCGGGAAGATGTTCTATCAGGTTCGCCTGGTGCGCCAGTTGTGTCCCTTCCTAGACCGGGACTCACTACGCACAGTCACTCATGCCCTTGTTACCTCCAGGCTGGACTACTGTAATGCTCTCTACATGGGGCTCCCCTTGAGGTGCACCCGGAAGCTCCAACTGGCTCAGAATGCGGCCACGCGGGTAGTGACAGGAGCGTTGTGGCGCTCCCACGTAACACCGCTCCTGCGCGAGCTGCACTGGTTGCCGGTGGTCTTTCGGGTGCGGTTCAAGGTGCTAGTGACCACCTTTAAAGCGCTCCATGGGATTGGACCCGGATACTTACAGGACCGCCTACTGCCAGCAAATACCTCCCGCCGTCTGGTACGCTCCCACAGAGAGGGCCTCCTCAGGGAGCCGTCAGCCAGACAATGCCGGCTGGCAGCCACCAGGGGGAGAGCCTTCTCTGTGGGAGCTCCCACGTTATGGAACGAGCTCCCCCCTGAACTCCGTACAATGACAGATTTATGCACCTTCCGTCGGGAACTAAAAACGTTCCTTTTTCGACAGGCTGGCCTGGCATAGAAGCTTTGGTTCCAGTAGGGTTAGAATGTTTTAGGGGGGTTGAGTAAATTTTTAAGATTTGTAAGTGTTGGGTTTTAATGGGGATTTTACGGCCAAATTATTTAATTCATTTTTTAATTATTTTAAATCATGTATATTTATATGTTTTTAAATTTTAGGCTGTACACCGCCCCGAGTCCTTTGGGAGAGGGGCGGTATAGAAATTTGATTATAAATAAATAAATAAAATAAATAATAAATTGGCATTTTATTATCAGCTCTATTCAATATCAAATAAGTAATTAACGGATAAATAGCTAAAAAACAGCATTACATCAAATTTAGAGAACAAACATATTTGAGTAATCAGAATAATCTTATTTCAGTTTTAATGAGTAACTTTTATTATAAACTGTATTAATGCTACAGAATCTGCACTGGCTACAGTATGTAAGTACATTTGACAAAGTACACTTGATATTCTGATTAGCAAACTAAAGTACGGCACATTCCATTAAAATATAAAGAATAATAGTAATAATGAGAATGGGGCATATCTTCAATTTGTGAGGTCATTCATTAATTCAGAATCATAAAGTACATAAAGGCAGGGTTATTGTGATGGCACCGATACGCTTCTAAACTGCTTTTCGATGCAGGGGAGACACCATTTCCTTAATGAAGAAGAAGTAATAAGTATCTGTTCTGATCCTGCAATATTTTTCAATGGTCATTCCTGTTCCCAGGTGAAAATAATTCATTTCCACATCAATTTATTCATTGTGGGGAACCAAGTGAAAACTAGATGGAGTGAGGGGTGAGGCGAGGTGCAGAAAACCCAGTAGGGTAGGTGTAATATTTAGGTTGAAGGAGTATAATCAGCTATTTGTTTTTTGTTTTTCTAGGTAATTGCCCTCGTGCAAATTTAAAACAGAACCAATCAAATTAAAACACCACCAAAGCTAATAAACAACCTTCAGGAGACATAGATGTTCAAAGTTTGATATACTTTTAAATGTAAGAAGCACTACTGGAATGCAAAACGTTTTGAATTTGAAAAAAAAATCATGCTTGAATCACTCTGCTTCTCAGTTCAAAACCCAGAATGTCTTCTGACCTATTTAAAAGTGTTCAAAGCTTGAAAGGAACCTATTTCGAGCTCAAAAATCCCGGTTTCAGATTCATTCATAGCCGTTTTTGAACTTAAAACTCTTCTCGCAAGGTTGCAAGAACATCTTTCGAGCATGAAATATTTCGAATGTGAAACATTTCGTAAACCCTAGAAAAAGCAACTTCTCTCTCGGATACCAAAATACAATTGCTAAGCAATACACATAGTTCATTCACACAGCCAAATAAAAGATACTCCAATGTTGCATACATTCATTTTCAGACAGCTTCTCCGTAGCATAAAATCCTTATATTGCCAAGTGTAAAATTATTTCTCTAGCAGAATAAAGATATTTTCTATTGATGTTACCTTCGGCAGATAAAAATAACGTATCATTATGCAGCTGAGTGGTCATACAATGCAATGAAAGTTCTTTTGGGGTGGGGGAGTGGGCTAAAGTGAATTGGTGGTGTTTTCATCCTCTTAACTCTCTCTCTGCAGTGATTAGTTCCAGAAAGATAAGGTGTCATCATTTCTAAGGAGGAATTCTGGTTTACAGAATTGGTTCTTAGGAACTGGCAACATATAATAAATGTTCTTTATTTGTAAACATCAATCAATTTCAAGAATGGTGCTTTACTTGCAGAATGGTAATAATAAGATTCTTCAGCTAATAACTACGATGAACATTAAAAACACTGGATGACAGATGTGGAGTCTTCTTGTGTAACAAGCACACTTGCTTGTAGTTATGGCTTTATAATGATTTCTAAATATTTCTTTCTTAATGCCTGTATAGTTTGAAGACATTAAAAAAAAAAACAACCACAGAAGCCATTGAAGCTTGAACTGGAGCACAGTTTCTTTTGCATTTCAATGTCTTTTAAATTACGGGGGATTTTTTTTTTAGGGAAACTTTCATTTAAAAAAAAATCAGAAAAGCTACCTAAAATAAATGAGATATAGAATATTTCATTTCAATATAGAAATGTATAAATCTCTCTCTCTCTCTTTCTCTCTCTGTCCCTCTCTCTCTCACACACACACATACACAAATGGCAGATCTTGAGAATCATTAAAGAATTACAGAAGGTGCAAAATGCAGCTGCCAAAACGGTAATGGGTCATACTCAATATAATCCTGTATTGCTACCACAGTCGAAGCTGTTTCTGGATTTAATTTAAGGGGCTTGTTGACACTTAGTAAACTCTCTGTGGCTTGAGACCTGGTTATCTTTGAGATTTTCTGCTCTGAGGGAACCTACTTATTTGGTAGGTGCCAACAAAGAAAGCATCTTACAGATCTTATGGGTTCTTGTCCCTTGGGAGTTTCTGTGGGAGGGGGCCCAGAAGCCGCCCACCACCTTGGAACAGCTTGCCTCTGGAAGCAAAAATGGTCTTGTTTTTGTTGCCATTCCAGAACTGGCTGTTCTGCAGAGCCTTCAAGAATGGAACCTGAGAGGATATAAATCACTCATGCCCTCGTGACCTCCAGGCTGGACTACTGTAATGCTCTCTACATGGGGCTCCCCTTGAGGTGCATCCGGAAGCTCCAACTTGCCCAGAATGCGGCCGCGCGGGTAGTGATGGGAGCGTCGTGGCGCTCCCACGTAACACCGCTCCTGCGTGAGTTGCACTGGTTGCCGGTGGTCTTCCGGGTGCGGTTCAAGGTGTTAGTGACCACTTTTAAAGCGCTCCATGGCATCGGACCCGGATATTTACAGGACCGTCTACTGCCAGCAAATACCTCCCGCCGTCCGGTACGCTCCCACAGAGAGGGCCTCCTCAGGGAGCCGTCGGCCAGACAGTGCCGGCTGGCGACCCCCAGGGGGAGAGCCTTCTCTGTGGGAGCTCCCACGTTATGGAACGAGCTCCCCCCCGAACTCCGTATAATAACAGATTTACGCACCTTCCGTCGGGAACTAAAAACATTCTTTTTCCGACAGGCCGGCCTGGCATAGAAGCTTCGGTTCCAATAGGGTCAAAATGTTTTAAGGGGACTGAGTATTTTTTAAGATTTTAAATTTGTATGTTTTGGGTTTTAGGATTTTGGCCAAATGATTTAATTTATTTTTAATTATTTTAAATTTTGTATATTTATATGTTTTTTAAATTTTAGGCTGTACACCGCCCCGAGTCCTTCGGGAGAGGGGCGGGTATAGAAATTTAATAAAATAAATAAATAAATAAATAAATGGGGATTTTGTGTGATTTATATTTACTGGATTGTTAGCTCCTTTGAAGCCAGGGACTGAAGTGATTTGTAAAATAAATATGCAAGTAAGTGGCAATTAATTTTATGGTTTTGTTGTAGGTTTCTGGAAATAGTGCCAGAAGTCAGACTGACATAAGTTCAACTAAGTTTCATTGGATTTGGTTTTAGTCCCTTGTAAGCAGAAGTAAGGCTTCAGCACTGGTTCTAAATGGAGTTACTGCTGTATCTTGCAGTCAGTCATGCCTTAGTCTCCTCCTATTTGGATTATAGTAATGAGCTCTACATGGGGCTGCCCTTGGAGACCATTTGGAAACAGCAACTGGTTCAGAATGCAGTGGCATGGGCAACGTTCACCTGAACTCATGGTTTGTCCGAATAACATCACTGCTGTATGAACTGCACTGGCTCCCAGTTGCTTTGGGATGCAATTCAAAGTGCTGGTTATTACCTTTAAAGCTCTACATGGCACAGGGCCGAGTTACTTGTGGGACCACTTCACCTAGGCTACGATGAGAGTTGAGCTGAGAAGCTATAGTATTTGATTGGCACCTGAGATGGAGACGGGTAGCTTTATTTTAGCTATGTTAGCTAAAAACATTTATCATGAGATGTAATCAGTTTTTGAAAGTGATATTACAATCCATGGAATAGTATTAATAATAAATTGCAGAATCCCTTATTTAAAAAAAATATAAGAATCAAAACCACATAGGATATATGTGCCTCCTTATGTCTTCTGCATAGATATATGAAAAGTGTACATATGAAATGCGCTTTCTCAACCCCTTTGAATGTTCAATATTTTGTCTTAATTCATATTCTGTTCCATTCAATGGCCCGTTATTTACAAAGAGAGCTTTCATCTACCTGTAAACTTGATTGACAATTTTATTTATTTCCTTTTTTTACATACACTGTATTTTATCATAGATGGAAAAAGAAGGGAATGACCAGTAGCAAAGTGGATAGATACAGTTATGGCACCAATGTACTGTTGGAAGGCCCAAAGAATAATACTGGGAACAGATCCTCTTAGAGAGAACTTACTTACTGATCATCAAAGGTTGATACTGATCTGATGGCATAGAATCAATCAATACTTTATCAACAACTGCCTTTTGTCAGGAAATTGACCACAGGTAAACATAAATAAATATAAACATATATGTATTCTTAATATCTGATATCAAATAAAGAATTAAGAGTACTTAACTATCTACTTTTTAGCATTAACAACTTTCTCAAGATATAAATAGCTTCCTTCAGTTTTCTGATGTGGTTAATCTACAGGCTTTGGCATATAAAATACAATAATCTGCAAGCTACAGTACAGAAAAATCCCAAATTCAACTGGACAGTATTAACTATAATACCAAGACAAATGGAATGAATAGAATAATAGTTTTCAGACTCAGGTTACTGTGTCAGTATAGAAGCTGAGCTGTGTTAATTCTACAAGCTTGATCCTGCTTGCTGGAGCATGCTTGTCAATATTTAGCACCCAGGGAGCAAGTTGTTAGACTTTACAAAAACTCGCTTATAGACACAGCTCTGGAGTGGCTGGTGTGATCCTTTTCCTAACACTGAGATTAAATTGCCGAAGTTGTTTGATCTTGTAAAAATAGTGATATAGTTGTGTGGAAGTATGTATTTTCCTTGCCTATACCATTTATAATCAAAAGGGGAGAAATGATATTAAAGGGTTGAAAATGCTGCTCTTATTAAATAGCAGATACTTTGCACAAACCCTTTGTAATGCTTTTTTCTCTGTGCCAAGTACTGAAATTCTTTTATCTCTCTTTCTTCTTCTTTTTCCTTTGCTGAAAGATTAGAAACTGTGCTAAGTTAAATCAGATGCTTTAGTGCTTACAAAAAGCAATGACAACGTGGACCACTCACATTTTCAAATGTTTCCTAAAAATAAGCACCCGTCCTTTCCCATGTTGCAACAACACAAGTCTGTCTCAACTCTTGGCATTTGTCTTATTCAGCTTCTAAGTTTCAGTGGTTGTTTAAAGTAGATCTGTAATATCTGACCTATACATGACTATTCTGCAAGCATGAGGAACAGGATTATATCTAGGTATGCTTTTGAGATTACTAGTATCTCAAGCAAACCTATCCAGGACACAGGAAAAAGGTAGGCATCAGTGACATTCCAGTTGGGCATCATTTCCTGCCAAGATGAGAGAATGACATCTCTTTCAGAAATGATAAACATTTAACTCAAGCCTTGTAATCTTACAGAGTTATACTCAATATAACTGAACAGTGGTTAGAATGCAGAATGCAATATTGCAGGCTAATTCTGATGACTGCCAGGAGTCCGATCCTGACCAGCTTAAGGCTGACTCAGTCTTCCATACTTCTGAGGTTGGTAAAATGAGGACCCAGATTACTGAGAGCAATATGTTGACTGTAAACTGCCCAGAGAGGGTTGTAAAGCACTGTGAAGCGATATACAAGTCTAAGTGCTATTGTTACTGCTAATATAATTTTCATAACCTTATTGTTTTTGCAGGCTCCAATTCTGTTGTGAAGAAGCATTTCAGGTTAATAATAAAACAATCATAACAATCTGTCAGTTATATCGCATTAGTTTATATTCTATCTTTATCAAATTAAGTAACCAATCCTTTAGAAATGATCTAGATTAGAAAGTTTGAAAGTGGTATTTTATTCCGTCTATTTTTGGATATGTTCTAAAGTCTGCCACTATATTCATTGTCTCTGCAGGAGAACATCCTTAGATTCACATAAGCAGCCCTGCTGAATCACCACTGGCAAGAAAGAATATAAAATACAACATCTGCTGCTTTCAAACATCAAGTATTTGGAGTTATCATGAGACTAAATCAACTTATTTTCCTGGACCCTTCCCAAATTGATTTGAAATGAGAGAATAGCCTAGATTTTCAGATTACATCTCTCAGAACATCCAATCTACAAAAGAATAGTCTATCCAAATATGGAAAAATGTTTTTCCTTGGAAGTTTACAAAGGTATCCCATGTTACCTAAAGGAATCCTGCCTCAAACTTTTGAAATGACAGGTCAAGTAGTTCGTTCATGCATATGTATGTACAGTGTGCACAAAATGGATAATATGCTTTGTTCAGTCCATGGAATAAGCACAATGTGGCACTGGGTGTTTGACTAAATCATAGCATGCATGAACTGAAACCTGGGTCCTCTTGTTTGTTCCAGATTTCAACCAAGGCCAAATTTTAAATGGATCTTGTATGGCAAGAAGAACAAGATGGCTTCAATTGTCCTCTCTTTCCCAGCTTTGATTTATATGCCAGCCCACAAACCTATGTGATTTATATGCCAGCCCACAAACCTATTTGTTGCATTTTCCTTTCTTCCTGTTTACTGTTGCTGCCATTTTTACATTCAAGTGTGGCAGAACTAAACAACCCACATTCTCCCATATCTTCTCCTAATCGTCCAATGTCTTTATTATTCTTCCCTGATTTCCCAACTGTTCCAATTTTATTTGATTCCCTAGCATATTATAAATGAACCAGTCAATGTCTCCCCCCACCAATGTCCCAGTTACTTCATTTCTCTTGCTTTCTTTTGCTATATGCTGCCAGCTCTCCAACTATCTCCTATTATGGGACATCTTTGCCTAGATGAAAAACAAATAGTTTGGGCCTGGATAGAAAACATGTGCTTTGGTTTGGACATGGATTGCCCAAACTTGGTTGTTTTATGCAAGAAATGATCTATGTACAAAATGTCTCACACTACCTAATTCTATAGTATAGCAAGTGTTTTGACCCACACGGTATTATCATGAGAACTAGTTGCTTATACCCATTTTTATGTGGTATGTGTACATAGAACACATGCAATATATTAGAATGAAAAAGAAACAGGCACTGATAATTCAGAAAAATATGATGCTAATTATTTTTATAGTGCTGCCTGCTTAGCTGTTATGTCCAAAACTTGATCTCCTACCTCTGTCTATTCAAACAATGGCAGCCACAAATCAATCCTATTCCTCATTCTAAAGATGAAAACAATTTCTAGTGATCTGACTGTTCAGTCCTCTCATTCATTTCCTGACTTGTCAACTGAGCATTTATGCTCATTGACTGACCCTTTTACAGTTGTATAAAATGTTCGCTCTATAATAATGTTCTCAAACACTCAGATGCATTTGATGGGAAAATCCATTGCGAAATGCTTCCCTAATCAGAGGCATCAATTCCCACGACACCAATGCCATTAAATGAGCACACTATTACAGTGTGCATGAAAGGGTCAAAAGGAAAATAAATAAATAAAATACAATTAAAATTGGAAGAGCTGTCTCCAGAGCAACAGGAAATCACAGAAAATTGTAAAATAGTCATAGGGTTCTGTCAACTATTCTTTGATGAATTAGGCTCCTACACTTTGTCGTCCTTAAGAAATCCAATCTACTATATAATAGAAAGGGAACATAACTCCAGCAGAGTATTAATTGCTCTGATTTCTAATCCATTTCTGAGCCTTGCTTATTACAACCTTTAAATTCTTTATATCTGAAAGAATTATGAAAACAACTGAGACACACTCATATCTATGGTAGAGGCTCTCTTTCATAACTTGCCAAAACCAAAGGATGAAGGAAATTTTTTTTACTAGGAATTCTATGTAGTCTTTTCTGTGAGAATCTACCAAACATCAATATCTTTTTTTGTTCAGGCAGTTCTCTGGCCTACCAAACCATTACTTAACACTGTGTTCTCCAGATACATTGAAACCAAAACCCTCAAATCCTTCTATATCTATAGCTTTTGCAGCAACTGGCCTTGACACATTACTCGTTTCAATTTTTCTTTGTTTAGTTTTGCAAAAAATGATTTATGTTGTTATTGTTTTTGGTGTGGCCCACAATCCAGTTATTCTACTGATTGCATTTCCCCAAATTTTGCAATTAAATTTTCAACCTAAAACTCTTTCCCAAATAGATTCAAAAACCCATATTTTATAATAATGTGTAAAATATATTTAAGTTCAAAAGTGCATAGTCATGTAGGGCTTAGTACAATAGTTGAATATAATGCGTATAATGCCTCAACAGATCAAAGCAATAGAACATGTGTGAACAGAAGTAAAAGCTGGTTACAGGTTTAAAAATAATTTGAACTGTTCCTGAAAGTAGCCAGCATAACTAAAACCTGCACAATGCACTTTCTTTCCTTTTTAAAAAAGCTATTCTTCAAGGACTCACTGTAGGAGCTGGTGATTTATGCATACTCCAAAAGCTTGGAACAAAACACTTTTGACAGTTAGGCTTGAAAGCAAAGCTGGACATTTCTGCCTGATACTTGGGAGATACAAGTCAACACACAGATAAATTTTGTGAGGACTCTTATTCCAGTCATGCCTTCCTTTCCTAATTTCCCTTTTCACTGTTTTGTCTTCTTCACCTTTTCCTTGGGGAACAACGTGATTGATAGCCTAATCCAATGACTGTATTACAGCTGCCTCAAGTTGGATTCTTTTCCTTATCATTAGCAGTTAGCCTATGGTTAAATTCACAGCACATTGCTTGGTACAACCCCTGAGATTTAAGGTTCTGGCCTTTTAGAAAATATTTAACATAAAATTGAAATCTTGACATACTCAGAATTCAGTTCTCTGTAAGAATTCTTTAATTAATCCAATGTATGGTGCCATTGTTCCATATAATACTGTACAACAGTGAGCTACATCCAAACACTCAAAAAGAAGTGCTATCACTAAGGCATAGCCTGGCAATATCTGCATCCAAAGGTCTGCTTTTCTCCATTTTTGAAAGCAATATATGAATTTAAATATTTAAATTAATTTATAAGAAATGTGCAGGAGAGAAAAATACTCTAATGAAAAAAAAATAGTTCTATTGGAAACAATAGCATTCATGAAGCCAATCAAAGAGTAAACACACACATTAAGCAAACACAATTAATTTGAGCCCTGCATGCTTAAAAATATAATGTGGAATAATTCTTTTGGAAGATATATGAGCATAGTATTTCACTGCTATTCATTAAAGTAGCTGTCCCCCCCCCACAGGCTTTTATATAAAGTTGAAAAAAAGATGCAGCTGTTTGACAAAGTCAACTTGTTAAAGTTTAATATGCCTTTTAAAGCAGCTGGAACTTTTTCTCTCCATCTCCATGCTGGCATGACAGCCTGAAAAAACAACAACCAGAGGCTGCTTTAATGAATGGCAAGCTTTGAAGCCCTTCTCTCAAATTGTCTTCACACAGATAATAGTATCCTGGATCAAGGATTAGCCTGGTGTGTATGACAGAAACTTGTCAGATAAAAAGACAGCATTATATGGGCTCATCTGCTGCCAGCTGGAAATTCTGTGCAGGTGGGTTGCACACCTACTAGTTGGACAAGTAAAATTAACATTTTCCTAGGTTGGGATCAGCTCCTAACAACTTCATGGACACATAATTGTAGTGTTTTTGTCAGTGCATTGGTACCACTTAATTTCCCACTATATTTAAAAATCTACCTAAGTATTATTGGGAAAGATCACATATTGACCATATATCAGTAGTAGGGGAAGGTAATTTATAAATTTGGATTTTGATGTGACTAGTGGAATCCCTGACGTAGACTATTTTGAAAATATCAAGGTGTTTTTAGTCTTGAAATACTTCAATATTCTTGTTGCAACTGCCTTGAGAGGAGAAGCTCAGGATTTCATGACCTCTGCAAGTTTCACCCATGCCATTTAAAAAACAACCATGAAGTGGATCATATCTTCAATTCATTTTATCATGTAAGGGTGGGATACTTAAGGTAATTTGAGAAGTAGCACACTTCTCATGGCCAAAATCCCTCTTGGTGAAGGTTACACTAACATAACTATCCCTATTCTAGAAGATATGGTCCTGCCCCTGGACAGCTGATGAATCTAGTTGAATTCCAAGCAACTCTATGAAATATTTTCTTAAGCCTGACCAGATATCCTACCAAAGGCATAAGTGATGCAGGATAACAAAGTTTTCCAGTAATTTGATATGGTAATTCTAAGATTGTACACCTGTGATGGTTTTCACTTTTTATTTCTCCGAGTGTGATCAGCATGTACCACTGACAAAATTCAGCTTAACCCTTTTAAGAACTGTTCTGGAGAAGATAGTCCCACACGGTACCACTTAATTTCCCACTATATTTATAATTTTATCTAAATATTATTATTATTTATTTATTTATTTATTTAATTTCTATGCCGCCCTATTCCGGAGAACTCAGGGCGGCTTACAACATGATAGAAATTACAATAAAATACATAAATATAAAAACCCTTAAGTTAAAAAAGAAACCAATCATTCCACAAACATACACACAAACATACACTGGCTAGGGGCAAGGTGTTAGCTGCCCCAGGCCTGCCGGCAAAAGTATGTTTTAAGCAATTTACGATTTTAAGCAATTTATTATTGGGAAAGATCACATATTGACCATATATTATTAGTAGGAAAGATAATTTATACATCGGGATTTTGTTGTGGCTAGGATGCTACTAGAAGCAGTAGTTCTGCTTTGCTACATGCTCAGGATTAGATATCTCAAGAGACTTTTGCACTTATCTGAGGAACAGATGTGGGAATCACTCTGAATCCATATAAGAATTGGCACTAATTCCAGAGCCTGGATTTCAGAATTCAGCGATGGAGTTACATTTTCCATAAGGGATAACCTCATTATCAATAGCATATGATCTGGTAAAATTTAATGTTGGTTTATTCCACACAACAGCCTTTGAGAACAGCTTGAAAACTGCAACTGGACCAAGATCTGACAGCAAAGATAGCAAATCTTCCAGCAGATGCCAAATACTCTTTATGGAAATAACTGCACTAGATATGCATTCAAAACTCAGTTCAGTGCGCTTATGATTTAGAAAGCATGATTTTAGCATATATTACTTGAGGGATCATCTGTACACTTAGTGTCTATCTTGTTCTCTTAGTTTTTCAGTAATGCCTTTTTTTGTAGCTCTTTAAGAGATATATTTAATTTCAACTTCTAATTCTGCCTTTTCTGTGGCGGTCCTAAATTATGGAACTAAGGCTGACTCCCTCCTTGATCCAGTTTGAGAGTAGGCTTAAAATATTTCTTTTTAATCAGGTCATTTAAAGGGTTTTTAAAAATCATTTTAGCTGGGTTTTAACAATTATTATTATTGCATATAAATGTGAGTTGCCTGGAGCCAGTAATGGGAGTATGCAACATATATTTTTTAAAATAAAATAAAATATCGATAGAAATACAAAAGATTCAGAAAGAAGCTAGCTATTCTTATGATGAAGCTAATATATTGTAGTGAGCATGAGGCAGAATATCTTCTTAACTCAAGCTTCAGCAAGGAATTTATTGGTGGTATTAACCTCAGCTCTCCTTCTGCAGAATGGTAGTTAAGACTGCCAGCACACCTTACAAGAATATTGTAAAAAAAAAAAACCACAAAACTCTGCAATTACCTGTGCTATGTATGAACATCAGAACTGCACCAATGAGTAAATCTCAGCAACACTTTTATGCAGGGTCCCAAATCACATTCTAATGCTCTTCATTGTTAAAATGGAATCTTGATGGAAAACAAGAGAAGTACAGAAAAGGCTCCCTAAACCACGATAGGTGAACAAAATAAATGAATTAAAAGAACTGAATTAAATGAATTTAAAGACTGTTAATGCACATACGTTGTCAAAGTCTGCCTGAATCACAGGAAAGGGAGACACTGTGGTGTTGATTACAACACCTAGCCCCATGCATGTTATAAAAAATTATTTAAGGGCTTATTTTATTTTTATTTTTTTTTAAAAAAAACCAAGAATGGAAGGATTGGATCTGCAAACCTTTGCCCTAGTTCTCATTCAGTCGATAAGCTGCAAGCTTCTATGAAAATAGCAGCCGAGTCCCCGATGAAAAATTATGCATCTCATAACATAAACTGCTATTCTGCTGAAATGTCAAGCTATGGCAGGGCTGTACCTCAAACTCCACCACTTGGCATTTTCCTTCTGTCTGCTTTGTTGCCATGAAGCAAACACGAACAGTGGGGATTAGTGTAGGGCAGGTAACAGGCAAGCTCACTGTCAAAAATCTATTATTAAGGCTCTGGTCTCTTTCTGCTCAGATCAGCGCTGAGCTGGGTGGGGGTGGAATAGAAGAAATGAGCCAGCAGGCAGGACTACAGTAAGAGAATAAAGCAAATTCTTTGTAAGTCTGTGTACATAATACATGTAAATGAGCCACTCTAATGAGGGAGCTCCACTTAAGAGAAATAATAGCCCCAAATTAAAATCATATCAGATTTGTGTTGCAGCCCTGCTCTCTGAGTAGGCTTTTTGTGGCCTTGCTCTGCAAAATAGGCTTTTCATGTGGTCTCTTCTATTCGCTCTGATTTTCTCTCCAGGTGCAATTTACCTCCCACTAAAATAAATTGTATGAGCCCCATTGATTTTAACAGAGCTGAATTGTACCCTCTGCTCTTACACGCATGCATATCACATACATTTCCTGTCTCACAATAGCTAAATTTCGATTCATGTCTAATGACTACAGCTGACATCACATAATCAATAAACAACTTGTGAGTTGGAAAATGTAAGCTCCTTCTCCTCCTCCTCCTTTCCCTGCATCCCACAAAGTCTTCACCAAGTACAGTTATCAGAGGATCAAAACAGCTGTGACTTATCAAATCCATTCAATCAATTTCTGGGAAGTTGACATGTATGTTATCTGTTAATAAAAACACTGTGAAGGTGTGTGCAAAAAAGGCCTGTTTAGGTACAATATATCTAAAGGTAGGTGGGTGCGTGTATGTATATGTAGCAAATCACTTTTATGATATATTTATCAATATATTTTCCTGGAGACAGTTTGATTATATTATTTGAAAAAGAATTAAAGCAAAATATGGCGTGTGTTTTTAAATGATTCTTTTTCCATATGAAACCGTAACAGGGATATTTCAGCTGCCATCTTTTATTTGAGATGATGGACAAAACAATTGTGTTTTATATATCTTCTGTCACACCATTTAAACATGGAAATTGCTACTGAATTAGACACTTAATTTCTTTCCCTTTCAGCTTTACTTTATCTAAATAATTGCTTCTAAAACAAGGCTAGAAACTGGACAGAATTAAGTATTGTTTAAATTATACTGATTCCAATGTAAGGAAACTAATTGAAATTAGTGGTACTTAAACTTATTTAACTTGGGCTGAATTATAGGCTCTTTTCACAGATACAAAGGGAAATGTATTGGAACTAGATGCATTGGGAAAGTGTGGCTAATCCTATTCAGTCTCAGTCTTAATCTGCACATCCACAGCGGCCCCCTATTTATCTAAAGCTCTGGGACACCGTGTTACTAGTTCTCTTAAGGAAAGAATACGATAAGTGGTTGAGGGAGAAGACGGAAGCAAAGGTAAGAGGCAAAGGCAAGAATATTAGCTGGTGTCCCTTGGTGGTGTTTTAAATATACTGGGGGATTGGGTAAGTAGGCTAAGCAGTGACAGCATCACATTATTTGTTCCATATGACTATACAGTTTTGTTCTTTGTCTTTTTCTATAAAACTTCCTTACAGTATTTGTTTTCTTTTTTAAAAATATTTTTTGCTTAGTATATAATCACTAAGTTTCTGAATGATTTTTCTAGATTCTCTTGAAACTATTCGTATTAAAAAGATATAACTTCTTATTGAATATAATGAATGCCGCACCCCTCCCCGCATTAACTTGCCTTTTGCCATCTGTATATGACATATCTCAATTGCCCAAAAATAATTTGAAAAATCTGTTTGTTGGGGTTTTTTTTGGCTTGTCAACTTTGCCACTTATCCTATACGGTTAGAATTGCTCCAGTAATTAGTTTCCCCACTCACAAGAAGGGATATCATAATTCACTGCTTGCTAGAAACTTCTTCAACTTTTATGAAAGGTTTAGAACAGAGGCCGCCAACCTTTTGGGCACCAGGGACTGATTCCATGGAGAGAGATTTTTCTGTGGACCGGAGAGTGCGTGGTTTTGTGTTCTGCCTGCATCTCGCAGATGGGGCTTTGCTGTTTGTACAGACCGGTTGCTAGTATGCCCTGGTCCACAGATCAGGGGTTGGGGACCTCTGGTTTAGAAATACAATACAGTTTCAAGGACTGAAGTTTCTATAGATTTTTAAGAAACCTATTTCATGAAAACAACTAGTATGGTTAAAAAAAATGTTTCGCACTGAGTTTAAAACAAAATCTTTCAGCTAATATGTTTCTCCAATGCTAGAAAGCAGAATCCAGAAATAGGACCCATAAACATCTACTTTAATGGAATCAAATCATGCTATTTGTGGAACATCTATTTTAAATAAATTAAATTAGACTGGGTTTTGAGCATTTCAGAAGCTCCAGGTTTATCTTCTGAACTTAACTCTCCAATCTGTGCACACAATAGTCCAAAGATTAAATATGGAAAATATAGTCTCTTCCTCCCCATTAACTTAACCACATTATCCCCAAATAAGAAAATTTAGACTATATTCCAATTCTTGTTTATCTGGGAATAAATCTTACTTAATCCAGTGAGCCAATTTTATAGGATTATAGGGTTAATCAGATGAGTTTGTCAAGCCACAATATTAGCCACTTTGTAATGCACAATCTGGACTGAGAGGGCCAATATGTCATATAGTAACTTTTGATTTCCCCACTTGGGAAAGAAGAGTTGATTGAAATCTCCATTCTGTCATTAAGTTCATTAGGTTTACTCACTTCTTTTACCCAATCTTACTGATAAAGGTTGTGTGAAGACAAAATTGAGATGGATTCACATAATATGCAAGATATAAATGGAATTAATCCTTATTTTATGGTTGGTTTTTTTCCTGTTTGCAAATGTAAAATATTCCTCTTTGATGAAGAATATACTTGGCACAGAGCAATGCAGTAGGACTTCCTGGATCTATTCTAGTAACTAACACCAAACATGAGCTTTAACATGATAATTAGAAGCACCTTTAATCATCTTAGGCTAATGTACCAGCTGCAGTGATAACCAGACAGGAGTGGGTTGTTCTTACTTATACATTCTAAAATAAGCTGTTCTGTTATTCTGATGACCCACATAGTAATATTCAACTTCTTGTTTGCTTTACCTTTCTCTTATTCTTTTCTGTGAATGGGAATAATTGAGATTAGATGAAACAGAAGAAGAAACAATATAAGAAAATAACGTAAGAAATTTGGCTGCATTGGGTCCACCATATCTGTCACCTCTCCTTGTCCTTCAAGAATGGTGAAATGGGTATAGAGCTGGCAGGAAACAATTGCCAGCCATATTTATTCTGTTTCCCTAGAATCCATTTTTTAAGAGTCAAACTGACATTTGGATATTTATTTATAGATTGTATGTTCTTTAACTATTTACCCCAGGGGTGTCAAACTCGCAATGTCACGTGATGTGCCGCAATGTATTTTTTTCCATTGCCGGCAATGGGGTGGGCGCAGTTTTGGCATGACGCATCCGGCCCATGGGCTGGCAGTTTGACACCCCTGATTTCCATTTTTTATAAATTAAAATAGCTTTCATCCAGATAATTCCACTTACTGGGCACACTAATAAGATAATAAATAAGCATCCTCACAGATTGGGTGTGGTAAATTCTGATCATCTAGCATTGCTCATTGTTTAGGGCAGGGGTAGGCAACCTCGGCTCTTTTATGACTCATGGACTTCAACTCCCAGAATTCTGGGAATTGAAGTCCATGAGTCATAAAAGAGCCGAGGTTGCCTACCCGATTTAGGGACTTGCAAAGCAAAGCAAATAAGAAACATATGTAACTCTTAACCAACTGAATTCTTTTTTTTAAAATGTTGCTAAAGCACAAGAGCCAAACTGAAGCCCTAAAACTTGATTTCAGTTTTCAAATGTATTGTTGGAATCCTGGGCCAAAACTGCTTGTTCACTTTTCCTGTCTATCTGTTCAGTTCTCAAGTTATTAAGCTCCATCTTTGCCCTTGGCTCAGCAATCTTCAGAGATTGCTGCTGTACCTTTGACTTTTCAATTCAGTACTTGTGCCAAACCATAGGTAACAAAAATCATACTATGCAATTAATTTGGAACCACAACTTCCAATTTTGGTTCGCTAGCCAGGAGCAAACCATGATTTGTCATTGCAGGTATTATTCCAAACCACCGTTATTTCTGTTATTCATAATTTCATGTGTTATACAAATAGAATGCAAATCATATTATGAAGGATAAATCAAAATCCCAATGTTATGCTATGATTGTATAGAAAAAAGATTTCCTTCTAGAAAATTCCACGAAAGAAATTTTATGTATTTGTTTGTGTACGCAAACATAAAACTTTAACCTTTTCTCCATGACAGAAACTAACACTTGTGGAAGCAGGTAAATGTACTTCAAGTGTTCCAAACTCTGAAGTTAAAAGTTACTTTTGACATTTTAAAAAGTTCCACTGAGGATGAGGGATAGGCATCCATAGATAAATAAAGTGTTTAAAATGTGGGATTTCTGATCATGTTGGCCACAAAACAGTCAGAAGACCACTTAAGAAGCACTGTTAATTTTCTCTTCCCTAAAATATGTATTCCAAATCAGGCTTCTAATAACTGTAGAGAAAATAATTTATGTTATTGTTACTTGGAAGGAACAGCAGATATGTAATAGAAGTTGTATTGTGAAAGAACTTCTTTGAACTATGAGTCAGGAAGTTCTTGGCTGGAATTCCAATGGTATGAATGTGTTTCAGCTATAAAGCCATTCGACAACCATTCCACTGGCAAGATTTGTCTGCCAAGTTTTCACTCAGTAGTAATGCCTTAAAGTATTATGCTCACTTAAGCTACAGTGCTACTAAAAGGGCTACTGTCAAAATATATAAAGGTAGCAAAGGCTGGAAAACTGGGAAAATATTTTTTTAATTTTGAGTTAGATAGGACAAAACAGTAAAATGTTCTACCAGAATATTCTGAGTTGGCGATTTCCTAGCAAGATAAAATTCAAAATATTTTCTATATCTTTCTTTTACAAAATGAAACTGTAAACAATTTGAATGTCCTGGACCTAGGAGATTCTGAAAAGTTGGCACAAGTTCTTTGCTTGCTAATTTTTTTTCTCTGGCCTATGTAGAATTTCTTAGAAACGAACCGAAAAGATTTTAAACAACTTCAAAACGTGCAATGGATAAAAAGCTTTAGCCAGAGCTTTTTTTTTTTTTTTTTTTGTAGCCTTTTTAACAGGCACAGTTTTCCTCAGGAAAGAACAACACATTTGCTGGATTGATGTGATTATTTCTACTAGGAGTAACTGAAAAAAAAAATGTCCTTAAGCTAGTGCATGAATAACAGGACTAATAGCAGTAAAAACAATGTTCTATATTCACACTACTGCATTTGCTAGGCAGCAGTGTTCAACAAATCAACAAAAACTATCATCATTTTAGCATGCACCCTAGAAGCTCAACATTGCAAAACACAAGTTCATACCCACGGTGCATACTGCCCACATGCTCAATTTCCAGAAACACAGCTTTTACATTTATATTTTACAACCTGGTAACTTCGACAACATTAACAACACCTGCATAATGCGCACAGTGTTTACAAATGCATACCTTTCCAGTTGCCTTAGGGCTACTTATGTGCAAAAGAAAGCAGAAAGCATAACACCATCTTCACATGAAGACCCATGAATTCTACTTTTTCGGTAGCAAAGAAGTATTAGTAGGGAAGCGGTTGGGAAGGAGGCAGCAACTGCATGGCAGACAGACTTTTTTATTTAAAAAAATCAACCATCTTTTCAACAAGCCACACAGTATTTTTCTCTGCATGAAGATGTAGCAGCATCCTGTCTAAACTGGTGAATCAGGAATAATGTCTTGTCACCCAGCAACATTTATTCTAAACATGTTTTTAGATAATAGCTGCTTTCTCCTAAACTTTCCTCCATAATAGATTATTTAGATCATACTATACCCAATAGGAAAAGAGATGGAACTAGCTGCTCTAACTGTAAAGGTGAGGTTTTACACTTTTTTTGTGGAAATAATAGATAAATAACTGAATCACAGCTTTCAAAGCAGTGCATCAATTATAGCAGCTGAAACAGCTGGAATATTTAAAATAATGCTGCTGAAAAACAGGATCAAACCTGTGTGTTTTGACTCAGGTTTGAAATAAAACCTATGGAGTTTGAGTGTTTTGTTTTAAGACTGGAACATTTTTGCACAACTCCTCTGGAAAGCATTACACAAATGCTTAAATATTTTTATGACTACTCATGAGAACAAAGCAGTTCCTCTGAAATTAAGTGATGCAAGTAAGGAGTATGATTAACCTTTAAAATATGACTGTTCCTTAGTTAACCGTACCATAAATTTCCCCAAAGAGTGAAAAATATAAACCCTTGATTAATAGGCTATTAAAAACCAAAGCAGATATTAATTCAAGACATGCTTTTAGGATATCAGACAACCAAAATAGTTGAAAAACATGCCCACTAGTTGTGGAAAGGGTGGCTAGAGATTAATGAATCCTGACACATTGCCTAGTAAAGCTTTGTTAAGGTGAGATGAGTTCTTACTAATGATTTATGTTTTTTTCAGTGTTCTTATAGAAGAATGTAAAGATGCTATGGAAGGGTATGAGCATAATTTTCATGTTTCATTATATATGTACATTTTTTGACACTAAAAGAAATTGGTCTTTGGAAAAGTTGATTTAAAGTATAATTTCTATATTAGTTTTACACGTCTTCTCAACTAAAGACAACTGCCTTTTATTTTTATAAATCCAACAGTAACGTAGTCTCCAAATTCTGTGATGGATTTTTCCCAAGTCAAAATGATTGGTCTTCCTCTGCCTCCCCACCCCATAAGCAAACAATGTGACTTTAATATCTTATTATTTATTGGATTAAATACACTGCTACCAAAGACCCTTTTGTAAAATGATAGATAATGGTTAAATATTCAAAAAAGTAAAAATTGGTGAATGCTAGTATTACTTTGTTTGAAATATTAAAGCAGTATAAAATAGTGTTTGTGCATCCACCCGCATGTGAATTCAGGCTGTACAAAATATTGCCTTTAACCAGTGGAAGGTATTATCTTTCAGTTCAGGATGGGATACTATCCACATGTTGATGATAAGTTTACTTCATTATTCTGGGATGAACCAAAATGATAGAGAATGAGACATGTTGAGAGTGAATCCCAGCAAGAAAAAGCCACACTTTGCAATAAATAATATTTGTTATTCCATCTTCTATACTGGCTCTGCATGGGATCACAGGTTCCCTAAGGAGTGGGTCCAAAACCTGGGGGTCTTCCTGCATGCATGGTCCCTGTTTGATCATTTTCTTCTCGTTTTAACTGGTAGCTAGCTGCAGTTCTTTTTAAAATGGGAAGCCTGATTTAACTCTAATTTAAACTTCTACCATATGCAGTATTTTGGAGCTGCTTTTAATTCAAAATGCAGTTATTGGAGCCAAATAGCATAATTTTTTTTAAAGGTTCTACTTTGCTTGCCTATAAGATTTGCCAATAAGAGCAATCCAAAATGCTAAAGCTTACACATACAAGTCTTACAGCAGTGGCTTGGCTTCCAGCTATATTTGGAGCCAACTCCTTCAAGCAGAATTTGTTCATCCTATTTGCTGTTTTAGGAGGCGCTGCTATTGGTTTCAAGCCCACTTGAGATTAAATAGGTGGGAACATGGAGACAAGTCTCTGTTGAAGCTCCCATTGTTGTGAATAACCTTGTTATTTCCCAAGGTTGGAACAGCTCTATCTTACAGATTTTTAGAAAGGTAGTAAAAATACTTTTGTTTCCTCAGACTGACATCCTCCTCCTGGGGACAATTAGATAAGGCTCCAAGGAATTTAGGAGGTTGGTCCGAGGCCTTTGGGGATTGTGCAATGAATCTAGGCTAAACCCCAGTTCTGCTCTTCCCCCTGCCAGGCTGGGTGCTATGGGGAGTATGATTTTTATTGGTTATTGATTGTTTTCATTGTATTTTCATGTAAACTACCCACTCTCTTGGGAAGAGTTTTAACAACTGAAAACCCAAATAAATAATAAATGACTGTTAATTTTAACTACAAACCAGTTTACCAAACAAACAAACAAAAATGCCCTTTCGGAAGTTGTGATCACTTTGAAAGACCAACATACTAAGTGGAAAAAACCAGAAATTTCAAGTCTCCAGGTCTTATACATTAGGAACTTAGATGTCAAAATTCAAAATGTCTCTGTGTGTATGTGTGTCTACTCCGGATCGATGCACTTTTAAAATAACCTTTCATTAAATGTTTTCCAAATAGTCAATACAGTCTCTATGTGTGGGCATCCATGCATGTGAATGAAAATGTTCAGCCAACTTTTTCATGAGACAGTTTTGCTAATGTAGGTTACACGAAGGAAGCATCCTGTTCATACTTGGTAGAATAGCACACAAAGTGACACCACAGAATAAGTGAAGACACAAGTTGCTGATGCAAAATGAAAATGAAGTTCTGTTTAGTTTAGACCAGGGGTAGGCAACCTTGGCTCTTTTATGACTCGTGGACTTCAACTCCCAGAATTCCTCAGCCAGCAATGCTGGGAGTTGAAGTCCACGAGTCATAAAAGAGCCAAGGTTGCCTACCCCTGGTTTAGACAATGTTTAAGCATCATGGAATTGGACACCTTGCCCAGACTAAATACCTCTTAACTCTGACAGAGCTTGAAATATAAATCGTTTGGATAAACAATGTAAGCTATCCTATCTATGCTTCCAAAAGGAAGCAAGCACATATGTCTCAGGAACAAGGATTTAGCTGATACTGATCCATGGCTTACATATTTTTATGCAAAATATCTGTATCATCTAAAATGGAAGAATAAAGTTGCTAGAACATAGTTCCTATAGATCAGTTTATTTATTCGATCTATACCCTTACTCACGCAAACATTTAAAGAGGTTAACAAATTAGAAAAGAAAAAAATCCAAAAAGGCAAAATTTACATTAGAGTCCATGCTAAGCATTAATTAGCAATTAAAACTGTGGCAAAGGAAATGTATTTTTACAGAACTGAAAGTGCTGAAACAGGTAACTCTAGATGGATTGCATTTTTTAGAATGACTGTTACCCCACCCACTGAAACGTATATATCCTTTGTTGTTTGGCAAATCTTGCTCTCAATATACCAGCCTGGACAATTCATATTGTTCGTGTTTCATATAATGAACTAAAAATAAACTTTATGTTAAATAATATGAATAAAGCTCTGATTTCTACCAAAGCTTTTAGAAATAAAATAATAATTCTATTGTGTATGCTCTGAGGAATGAGATCTATGATCCTATTATGAAATGTGACTTTAAGTCATCATATAGGATGAGTAAACCTGAATAATGTTTTAATTATTTACTGACATTACTTAACTATCATTTGATTCTGGAATACAGACTTTTCTATTAAAATCCTCCACTACTGTAATGCACACTACATTACTTTTACAAATCTATAATTTAGAATTAATCCTATTAGAATAATTTATTTCAGTAATACAAAAAATAGCATAGTAGAATGCAAACAGCAGGCTCCCCAACTCCCCAATTTATAGTTACAATTGCGTAACATACTAAGAACTGCAGTGAGACAGTGTGAGCTATAAATCCTTCTAAATGGAAATCTTCAAAAAAAAAGGTGGTCATGTTCTCTTTGGTATTCTTAGGGAAAAATAGGAGGCAAATTTAATTGCTACTTATTTAAAAATCCATTCACATATACAGCCAAGTGTGATGAAACCTGTGCAGTTCTGAAATGTCTTTGGCGACAGAATAATATTGAAGGAAGGGCTTGTGTACATGGCACATCTGCCTTTTAAAAGTGTTTATTCTGAACTCATGAGCTTTTGCCATGTTTTGAAAGTCATATAGCAATACGTTAGTCCCCTATTAATCAGAAATACCTGGACAGATAACTTAGGTCAGCTTTTTCAGAAAACTGATCTGCTGATTCTGCAACAATGCCACTGAAGAGTCATTAGAAACACTGAGCGCCAGTTTGGTGCAATGGTTAAAGTCTCAGCCTACAAACCAGGAGATTGTGAGTACTACTCCAGCCTTAGAAACAAAGCCAGCTGGGGGCTTTGGACCAGTCAATGTCTCTCAGCCCTGGGAAGCAGGCAATGGCAAAATATTTCTGAAATCTTGCCAAGAAAATTGCTGGGACTAATTCAGGCATTAGCTTGAAGGCAACAAACAGTGACTTGAAGGCAACAAAAAGAGTTGTACGTGTTATAGCTATGTAGTGTGAACAGGCCATATCCTGAATAGCTGCTGATTTCATTTGTCTGTCTTAAGAGCTCCAAGTCCCCATTATGGGTGTTTCGATATTGCTATCTATTGAGGAAGCAGAGACTATTGAATAGATTGTGTGGGGAATAAAAAGCAGCCAGGTTTTTTTTTTTTACAAAATTAGCAAAGTGGGTGAACTAATAAAAAATTGGTAGAGTTGTTCAGGGAGAAATTCTTAATTTTTTCCTACGAATGTGGACAATAGGTATTCGGGTAACCTGAGAGTCTGAAAAATTGATTATTTCTATTGGTAATAGCTTAAGAAAGAAACGGTGAAAATGAACAGACAGGATTTGTAAAAATGGATTTTACTGCTTGTTATATATTTGTGTTCCTGCCATGCATCTGCAGCAAGTTCAAGCTTGTGGTAGTCCAGACATGTCAAACACAAGGCCCTGGGGCCGGTGCAGCCCACGAAGTGGTTTCATGTGGCCCGCGAAGCCATCCTAGAAACAGTGAGGGAATGGCCCCCGCTGCCTTGGCCCTGGCTGGCCGGGAGCCAATGTACAATTTTGTGGTGGCCATCTATGCTGAAATGCATTCAGTCTTAGTTCCACAAGGCCGTCCAGAAACAGCGAGGAACCAGCCTCTGCCGCATTGGCCCCGCCCCCGGGTGCATGCTGGGGAGGTGTCACCCTTTGTGAGAAATGAAGAAATGCACTATGCCTTGGTGCTTGCCCCGGTCCCACTCCCTTCTGCCAGAGACCCTCAGATCTGTCCCACTCCTGTCCAGACCCCCACAGGCACCCTTGACACAAACAATGTAGAGCTGACCATGCCCACCCAGTAGGCCACACCCACTCCATCCACACCCATCCAGTAGGCTGTACCCACTCTGGCCAAACCCACCTGGCCCCCCAAGGGCAACTGCAATGTTGATGCGGCCCTCAATGAAATTGAGTTTGACACCCCTGTGGTAGTCCTTAACAAAAAAGTCAAAACACAGAAGTAGGAAGTAGCCCCGCTGCAGCTGAATGAGTACACCTCCCCGAAATCAAGCAAAGGACAGGAATTGAAGGAGAAAAAACATTTCTATAGGAATACAATAAAACAAAGGAATAAGCCCAGTAGGCAAAGGTAATAACCATAAGCAAGTGTTATGAAATACAATCTGTACCTTTGGAACTAAATCAAATTCCCAAACTTTCACAGAAGAGGCAGACTTTGAGAAGATAGGTTGATTGTGTTCTGCAAGAAGACCGAGAGAGGAATCCTTATATTATGAGGCACTGCCCCAACATTCTGATTGGATTGATCTGCTCATGAAACGTATGTCTTTTGCAAGGAGGAAAGACGTGGCATTTACTGACCGTGATCACTTCATGCTAACCACTCTGAGAAGAAACGGAATTGCAAAGAACACTACCACATGTTCTGAAGATTAAGGAAGCAAGTTCAGAATCTTGGGGATACAGGTGAACTCATCTGTCCTTTCCTATGGAAAAGAAAGTAGGATTGCCAACAAATGATTGCCTAAGTAAATGGTATCAGTGGGAGACATGAACAGGACACAATTCTGCCAACCTATTTGTGTGTGGGTCTAACCATTGCAGAATAAAGTGAAACAATTAACATGATTTAGAAACTGTTCTGTAGCTGCAGCCTAATATTGCACTGGCATTCTTCACCAATTGCCCAGAATTTTGCATTATAATGCTTGAGCGATAGTCCAGACCAGGGGTCTTCAAACTTGGCCCCTTTATGACTTGTGGACTTCAACTTCCAGAATTCTTCAGCCAGGCATGCCGGTTGAGGAATTCTGGGAGTTGAAGTCCACAAGTCATAAAAGAGCCAAGTTTCAAGACCCCTGGTCCAGACCATCAGCATTTTTTTCCTCAAGATCCTTTACCAACCTCTGTTCAATTCGAGTTTTAGCTTTCCTGACATTTTCTTTCTTTCTTTTTTTCTTTTTTGAAATTTGGAAGTTGGCAGAATTGTGGATGACCCATTCAGTCTTGGAGAGATCATATTAGAAGTACTGCCAGTCCCTGGCAGGAAAAATTGAAAATTCCTACAAAAGTGGGTGGTGTGGTGGTTCAGCGGTTAAGATTGGCTACGGCTTGTTGGCTACAGAGCTGGCAGTCCAGATTTGCCACATGATGGGGTGCGCTCCCATCCTTGCTGCAGCTCCTGCCAATCTAACAGTTTGAAAGCATGCTAATGCGAGTAGATAAATAGGTACCATTATCGTGGGAAGGTAACAGCACTCCATGTGGGCCACATGGCCACAGAAATGTCTTTGGACAGCGCTGGCTCAATGGTCTTGAAAAGGAGATGAGAACTGCCCCCTATAGTTAGCAACAACTAGTCAAATAAAATTCCTTTACCTTTTTTTTTTTTTAACCTTCTAAGTCTGGTCTCTATACAGAAGCAGGGAGAAAGGACAGAAGTTCCCTTAAACCACTCAATTATGTTTATATAACATGAGTGACAGGTTTATCCGAAACAGCCAGGGGTTGACAGTAACTTTGGAAACCCTTGGGACTTTCATCTCTCCCTGACATCCCAGCCCACTCTTTACAAAGCGAATAGACCAACAATGCATGCCTCTCTGTGTGAAAGTGTTTTATCACTTTCCTAACTGTGCATGTTTGTGAAATATTAGGAATGTTATTCATTCATTTAGTTTCCTAAATCTACCAATTTTCAGAGTTGAGTTGAGAGTTGTTTATTAGGTGATCTACCCCTCACTGAAACCAGTGGGGCTTTATGATGATTTGGCTAGATACTATAGCTTTGTTAATTTTATCCTCCCATTCACACATAATTTGTTAATAGTGTGAATGCTAAAGTCTTAAAACTACGTTGCAAAAATGCCATTATTCTGAATTTTGGAGGAGAAATTTCCCTTACTTCTCACAGACTGGGACTTTTCAAATGGCAAGCATATATATATCTTCCCTGTAAATACTGTAAATGAAATGAATTTTCAACCATGAAAATAGAGCTTTACTATGGAAATAGGGACAGGCAGGGAAAAGGGTAAAGGGTTCAGGTGCCACTATAATCGGTACTATAAACATGCTTTAAATTTGTGGCACGGAGGACATGCTTTTCATAATACAGCAATTTTATAGTTTTATTGGACGGCCAAGCGATAAAGGAATATTCAGAAATGGCAGTTTGAAATGAATGAAAGTGAGGAAAAAACCCACATAGCACTAAATCACGTTACTTCTATAAAATACTACTGCAATAGTTCTTTTATTAATTTTTAATGCTCAGCACCCTTGGTGACCTCTTTTATTCTTTTGCTGTCAACATGGCAGCCTGGAAAAAAATTGAAATGGGATAATAAAACGCAAGAAGTACTTAAACCCCCCCCCCAGTATGCAAGTGCATTCTGTCTGACTTCCCTGTCACTCTTTCCGCATCTCTGCCAGCCTCCCCCACCATACCTAACTCCCCTCAGGGGTGGGAGAGGAACTGGTTTAAGTAACCCAGTGTCTGCCTTTAAGTATTTATTTTAAATGCTCATTTTAAAAGAGAAAGTGTTTATCTGAATAATAGAACTGCTTGAAAGAAGGCTGTTTTCTTTTGTCTGTCTGGCTTCCACTACATATATTTGGCCTGATTCAGCTGCATTTTGCTCAAACAGCAGGATACCATTATGCTATGAATATTTACCACTGTTTATATCTCCAAGGAGACTAATCTCCATACCACTACAGTCCAGAAGCTCCGGGCATTGTCTCTGCAGGCCCCAGTTCATGATGTCACAGCAGCCGAGGCCATGGGGGTCAAACAGATTAATCCATCAGTGAAAATAAAGCTCCGGGGTTATTGTCCACCAACTCCTCCCCCTCCCCCACCAGAAGACTTAAAATAACGTTCCATGCTGGAATCCGCTCTATGGAGCAGTTTGGTGTATGTATCACAAAGGGAGAAAAATGGGAAAATATCAAATCAGTGAAGTTTGGGGGGTGTAGCAGAGTCAATGTGTTTATGAAATGTGTTAAGGCAGATTACAGTAAGGGGCCGCATACCCTATTAAAAATCCCACCAAACTTCCCATTTGGGAATGTTTATTTTTGTCTTCTTCCAGTGCCCTTTGATTAGCCCCTGTCCAACATGCACCCTGACAACTATGACAGAATGAAAAATCCCAGGAAAAATGTGGGTCATAAAGGAAAGGCGACTTCCTCCATTACTCAGGGTTGACCCTATCAGTAAAATTGGGTTGCAACGTTTCGTCATTCAGGAAAGGGCAGCCCATGAGGGCTCACAGTCAAGCTGTCGTGATTATTAGCAAAACTCTGACCAGCAACAAACCTAAAAATACAATGGGCACAATAATGCAGTCAGATTAATGGCACCTCTTGCTGGTTCCAGGCCTCAAAGAAGGGATTTTTAATAAGAAAGACCAATACCTACCTGATACTCCACCGTAGGTGGTCTTTTTGCTGTGCCCTACAGAAGGCCAAGGAATGCCATCCGCCTTCAGTCCCATCAACCCTGACACAGTATTGGTGGCTGTAACACCATCTGCCCCACCTACAATAAATTTAGTGATAGTTTTAATAAGCATGTTAACACAGCACATAAATGGTTACACAGTAGTCCTAATTAGATGACGAAGCTTTCTAGCTATTAAAAAAAGTATCATCGTCATCGTGTTAAGATGATTTTCAACATTCAGAGATAATTTGAAACATTCATTGTAAATCCTGGAGTACGTTTTTCACAGGTTAGCTGTTAAGTGCTAATAATTACTTGATCTTATATGTAATGAATGAAGTGGCCTGAAGAATTTTTATAGTTGACAAAGTGAAGACAGACAGATTGACACAACACTCCCCGCCCTCCCACAAATGACCCCAATGGTTAAGCAAGGAAACGATACCTCCAGCTTTTTTTTTTTTATCACTTGATTCTTTACTATAGTGAATCTATCATGTCTATCATGTTTTGATTTTTTTTTCATTTCAAAGTTCTAGCAAAATAATCACCTCTCTGGTCTCAGATTGATTTTATATTCTTATTCTATAACTGATGTGGAAGTTCAAACAATGGCGATCATTGTTATCAGCTGAATATTAAAAGGTGAGAAAAATTTATGATAACGGAAGAAAATTATCTCACTGCTTAAGCTTTGCAGACATTAAACCGAATTGGAAATGTCCTGTTTCCAGATGAACTCTTCAACATAGTGGTTTCCTAGATCACAATTCACAGCACATGTGTAGATAGCCAATGTTCCCCAGTCAATACTTTCTCCAAGACTGTCGACATTTAAGTGAGCTGGAAGTTGCGGCATCACCTGGAATTCAAATACTCTTTTACTACCACACTGACAGTTAGGAATATCTGTGTCTTGAGGAATATTTAACCCTGAAATCCAGATGGGCCCTTCTCCATTTCTGCAGTATCTGATAACCTGTTCTGGTTCCAAAGATATCCTTTCTTTGAATATTTGAAAAATTCTATCTTCCTGAGTTTCATGTTTTGCCATCATCTCCAAGGACATCTCGTCTAATAATTCAGCAGGTTCATCTAGATTACCTGTTGTTGTATCCTCATTTTTGTCTAAATCTTCGTGCTCTGTGTTACTGACAGCAGCAGAATCCAACTCCTCATGTTCTCTTACAATTTCATACTCGGGGAACAGAAATTTATGATCTGGAATTACATCTTCAGGTTGCAAGCATGATACGTTATGTCCTGCCTTCCAATCTTTGATCTGATGGTCTTTGCTACAATAATGAGCCTTATGACACTTGGAACATGTGCTGGGTCCCAAGCAACCACAGACTCTGCAAAGCATAGCTCCACATTTTAGCTGCAGATTCACAGAAGGTAATTCTTCCAAAGGTGGTTCTTCAGGTGGTGGATTATAAGAGTAAGTATCATTCTTTCTTGGAAGCTGATTCCTAAAAACTCTCAGGCTGCCCGGGGCTGGGCCGGCGGGGCGGTAGCAAGAAGGCTGGCGGCAGCCGAAGAGGAAGAGGGTCCTGTGGAAGGCCTCGGCCCGCTCTTGCACCGGCGCGTAGAGCTGCAAGAGGAACGTGCACGGCTGCCCGCACACGCCGCACCGTAGCTCAGAGGGCCCCGGCAAGCCGGCCTCGCCTAGCCAAGCCGGCCTGCCCCCCACCTCCAGCTTTTAAGAAAGATCACAGGCAAAGTATTATTGTTGGCTGTTAAGATCAGTAATTTATATTAATGGTTGTTAATTTTTTAAAATGCTAAAGGCGTCATCTCTCTTTTCAATCAACTCACTATAGATTCGCTTTTCTACAGGTGTGTGACTACCAGTGGTTTTATCAGGCCCTAATTGGGACAGTGAAGAGCTGGCAAATGTTCTTTTGAAGCTGAAGCATTTTTTTTAATCCCTTGCAAGCAGTTAGGTGTAATGTGTGATATAAATTAAACCAATAAACACACAGTGTGAGGAGGTCCTATTCTTATCCACTCTACCCTTCCATCTTAGGCCATGTTTCTCCTAACTAAGCTTGATTCATAGAGTATGTTCTCATACTCCCAGTTTACTTTCCTGTCAGTCCACAGGGAGCTGGGGTCTCTTATCTCTTACTTTGTTTTTCTTCTGTCCCTATTCTCTCCTCCTTCCTATCAACTCCCTTGTCAACTTTCCCTCCTCCCAATTAAATGTAATGGCATCTGGCTTCAAGTCTACCTCACTTCTCACTGGGCCTTTGCTATGCCCTATTTTCAGTTTTGTATCAATATCTCCCACTTAAGCCTTTATGTTGTTTCCAGGGTCAGGGTGAGACAGATAACAATTCAATGAAACAGAAAGAGATCCTCAAAGCAGGTTGATTGTGATAATCAATGGAATGGTGAATTGTAATAAGATTCACTTCTGGAATAAATATTGGTGAACACAGATGAAACTGTCATTTTTAGACAGCTTTTTAAGTTGGTGATTCATATAGGGAAGTTTCACTTAGATCTATACATGAGCAATACATGAAACCTGAAATCATATATTTTGGGGAAATATATATAGTATATCTAAAAGATTGAAAACTGACTACATGTACAAATGGGCCAATCATGTGTTTGGTATTTTCATGAAGATGAGAAACAGGGAAGTGTACCGACCATGCTCCACATTTACAGAAGTTTTTTCAGCTTTTCTTCTAAGCGTAAGAATAGGAGAAGATGGCAAAATACAAAGACCTGCAAATAGAAATCAAATGACTGTGGCAAAACAAAGAACCTATAGTAATAGGCGCCTTGGATTCAATCCCAAAACAACTGGAGCATCACTTAAACACCGTCGGCATTGACAAAATCACCATCCATCAATTGCAAAAGGCAGCTTTGCTCAGAACAGCTTACATCCTGCAACAATATTTGTAACACTACCAAACTTCTACATATGCCTATCCTATTAGGCTCTTGGGAAGGACTTGATAAGTGGACAAAAATGCGAACTTATGGTGTGTTGAACCATAATAAAATCTTCTCTCACATATACCATAGTTCCATCAAGTTCTTATGAAACCCTAGAGTTCCATGGAACAGTTTGAAAAACAATTCAATGTTGCCATCATGTGGGACCAAAAATATGTGCCTTCTCTATTGTGGCCGCTTGTATCTGGAACATCATCTCCCTAAGGATTCAGATGGCACTGAGTCTCCTGGATTCCTGGAAAGCCTTTAAGATCAAGTTCTCTTTCCAGCTCTGGGCTTAATTGTGGTTGTTATGTATAGCTGAGGCCCCTGTTGAACTGTTGTATGGTTTATTGTTCTAACTGTTTTAGTCCAAGATGCCTGTTTATGAAGATTTTAATTATTTTAATAATTCTTACTGCTTTGAGGGCACTACTCTATCCAGACTCTCCTGGAATAGGCAGCTGTAGCAACTAATAAATTAAATTAAAGCATATTGATGTAAAATACCAGCATTATAAATAACAGCAGCTGCATGATAAAAAGGGCAAGTGGTATTAAAAATTAGAAGAACTGGATACTTGCCAAGACCCATATCTCACCTTAGAGATCATTATCATGATCCCCTGAATAGATTTTCCTCATCATCATTGCCTCTCTCTTTTCCCCCCAAAAGAGAAAATGGCAAGCTTGAAAGGAGCAAGGAAGAACAAGCTATCCAGACCATTTATTTACTTGCCAATCTACACTTTGGGTCAAATAATAGTACATAAGGAGCCCTGGCAGTGCAGGGGTTAGAATGTAGTATTGCAGGCCAACTCTGCTCACACCATAGCCCAGAGTTCGATCCCGATGGGGCTCAAGATTGACTCAATCTTCCACCCTTCTGAGATTAGTAAATTTGTTGGGGAAAATATGCAAATAATGCTTTGGTTGGAAACTGCCCAAAGAGTGCTGTAAAGCACTACAGGGTAGTATATAAGTCTAAAATGTTATTGCTGTGTTATGGAGTAACAGTGATTGACTGCATGGCAAATATAAAAGAAGTTTACCCTACTGAGACAATGGGGTCTGTACACAAATTGAGCTCACTGAGGACTTCTGGAGAAACTCCTTAAAAACTTCTAAACTCTTTTTAAGTTGAAAGGAAGAAAAAAAGCATAATTAGTAGGTGAAGGTTCAAGTAATGTATGATTCAGTTTGTAGTTTCACCCATGGTTTCCACACTCATTTTCATGCTCAGGAAATTGGGGAGAGGGAGAAACAGAAATGGTAAGTTTTATTACGTTCTCTACTTCTCAGAACAGCATTTTACTTTTGTATCTATCAAGTTGCAAATTTTAAGAAAGAGTAAAATGCGCATATGTCTGAACATGTTACCTTCTTGGGCAGCCCTCGCAATGTTCACAATGTTTGTGACATTTGGCGTCAGCTTGGCAAAGAAAGGAATCTGAACAGCTTGTCTCACCCAACGACAGATGTTGCGTACCAGTTCTGGATCCTGTTCAAATAGGTCAGATCAATAGAGTGCATAATTAAAAGTAATGTGATCAAAACTTTCCAACAATCTGTTTTCCTGTAGTTTTTCAATGCGTAATTATATCTCAATTCTCTGCTTTGCCTCATTAATTTAAGCTATGTCAACATTCTAAGTAGTACGGAAAAAACTATACTGAAATATATTAGATATGTAAAGCAGAATAACACTGTAAGAGGGGTTTGTGTATGTGTGTGTTGTGGAATTAAACAGTCACCACTTTGGAATCTTAAAACAATGTGAATCACCAGAAGGAAACCATTGTAACAGACTGAACTTTTCTTAGAGAAAGATATTTAAGACATGCTAACCCCTCCCTCCACTCAATGGGAGAACAATTGACCATATACATTTTGAAATTGAAATGGATTGCCATTTGCAAATACATACATCACCTGTCAGTCTCTCCTTATCCTATTTTCTAAGGGTGGGGGAAGGGAGGAAGAAGGGAGCAGAAATGAAATATACATCACCTAAAAGAGACAAAAAATGTGGAGAGAAGAACTCTACCTCACTGATCACCTAAAATAACAATGCTGAACACACTCCGGATCAACTCCAGCGCCATGATTCTTGATGAAAATTGCCAAAATTCAGTACCCATTAGTTCAATAGATAGCATGCTAATCATGATTGCACTGAAACACTTGGATCTGATCCTGGGAACAGATTTTATTTTGTCAAGACGATGCAATAAAAATGTGATTAATTTAACTGCATTCAATTGCTTATATTTAAGCTTTTGCTCTTTATCATATAAAAGAATTACAATGAATTACATACATATTTTCTAAAGGTGGTAGAATGGCTTTGTTTGTTTGGGATGCTGAGTAGTTTGGACCTGGTTAATATTTGGCCAGCTACAGGACATATAGGGTTATAGGCTAATTTTGAGTAATATTAAATTAATTTTTCTTCTTGCACTTTTTTGGGGGGGGATTGTTACATGTACTTTATAAATTAAACCAATTGGAGAATGCTATTGTACACTTTAATGCAGGTTTTTTTTTTGTAGCAGAAGACTTTGTTATTGGCTTGGCATCAACATCCTGATCTCACATCAGTTGTGATTAGCTATCAATTCCCATTTTAAATTTTTCCCCACTGCTATAATTTGTGATATTCAGTAGGTTCAGAATGATGGGGATTCTACCAAAATAGGCATGATCCATGAAGGACATCTTGCTTGAGATCCCCTCAATCCTTCAGCTAGTTTTCTGTATTACAGCCCTGTCCAGCATAAGAGTGTCAATTGTGTGATTGAAAAAAAAAATCCTGAAAAATTGATTCATGAGTCGCTTTATGGAAGATTAAAAAAAAAACAACCCAAAACTCCTGCCCTGATATAAATCAGAAGTTTGGAGATATATACATTAACCTTTTCCTAAATTAGCTGGCAGGGTGATATTTAACTACTCTTCCACCCACCTGTCCACAAAATAACCTCCCAGCAATTATTTTGACAGGGTCAAAGCTTTTCTGAATACTCATCTCCTTGGATGAAAAGTTCAGGATGACAAAAAGCTAAATGGGAAAAAAAAAGAGATCAACTTATACTCTTTGAAGACAGAAATAGAAATCTTGAAGCACTACCTTTCTAGGACAGCCTTCAGAGGATAATCAGCTGTCTTTCAGTTGATAATGGCTCTAGAGTAGTAATGCTCTTTAATTACATACATTTTATTTTATTTTATTTTATTTTATTTTATAATTTGGCAATGGGGGCTGTCAGTCTTCTGACAACCACTGATAAATCATATTAAAATCTTCAATATCTATTTTATTATTTGATATTTATATGTAAAAAAAAAGTTCTCAGAAACCCCAAAATAAAATAGGAATAGCAATGAGCAAAGGCAGGAAAACAATAGGAAATACAGACACAGCATTGGTAGGTTTAACCTACCTGGGGAAAAGATGATTTACAGAGTCCTTGGTGTTCTCTGAGCTTAGACAACTCCACACTTCAACCCTGAGCTACTTGTGTTCTCTTCTATAGGATGGCTTATATTGAGATGTCCAAATTCCATGAAGTCCCAAACAATGTTAATAAATTGCAAACAAGTACAAGCTAAACTTCTACTTCTCCAGAATACAGGTTCTAGGCCTGAGAGCTGGGCCACTAGGCAGCAAACATCCTACTATAATTTTGAGAGAAATCTCAGGTGTCTTTTCTAGGTGTCCTGCTGATTCCTACAAGTGTAGTAACTGTAGTTACTACAATAGGAGTAACTGTGAGAGGGACCTCAGAGTCTTGGCAGCTGCAGCTGCCAAAAAAGCCAACACGATTCTAGGCTGCATTAACAGAGGGATAGAATCAAGATCATGTAATACTTTATAATGCCTAATGTAAAAAAGATATTGAGACTCTAGAAAGAGTACAGAGAAGAGCAACAAAGATGATCAGGGGACTGGAGACTAAAACATATAAAGAACGGTTGCTAGAATTGGGTATGTCTAGTTTAATGAAGAGAAGGATGAGGGGTGACATGATAGCAGTGTTCCAATATCTCAGGGGTTGCCACAAAGAAGAGGGAGTCAAGCTATTCTCCAAAGCGCCTGAAGGCAGGACAAGAAGCAAAGGATGGAAACTAATCAAGGAGACAAGCAACCTAGAACTAAGGAGAAACTTCCTGACAGTTAGAACAATTAATCAGTGGAACAACCGGCCTCCAGAAGTTGTGAATGTTCTAACACTGGAAGTTTTTAAGAAAAGACTGGACAGCCATTTGTCTGAAATGATATAGGGTTTCCTGTCTGAGCAGGGGGTTGGACTAGATGACCTCCAAGGTCCCTTCCAAATCTATGATGATGATGATGTGCAAAATTATTTTGCTTTAATTGTTAGCCAACAATATAGTAAAATAATTTCTCTTTGTTCAGTGAGTAAATGTTGCCTTACCCCTACATTTTTTATTTTTCTCTCACACATGCACAGCCTAATATGAAAAGGAAAAATTTATAGAAGAGCTGGCAATTGTCCAGTTCCCCATCCTCTGACAATTCTGTTTTTAGAAATGAAACACTATCTCAAATTCCTTTTCAGTTTTACTACTAAATTAAAAACAGTGCTAGAGATTTTAGTTCCTAGAGGAGGAAAAAGTTTAAAAAGTACAAAAAGTGCATCTTTACCAGTAAAAATATCAATATGTATTCCAATATTTCTAATATGGTTGTAGAAATACTGTGGACTGGATCTGATTGTCCAGTCTGAATGGTCAAGTGGAATGGATTTTCTGCATAAATTGAAATCATAAAATTGAAACAGATTATTTTCTAATTTATGTTAGGGGTTTTTGCCTTATTTACATAGATTTAGTTTAACACATTTACATATATTTGATGTAAATGTGTACAATTTCAGAAATGTGTACAGTACATTCAGAAATGTACTGAGATCATAGACACATGAAACAACATTATAAATTATAGAATTATATGTAATAACTGAGATATTATTAGATGTATTAGACAATGTGATGGAAAAATGAAAAATATTATACACACACACACACACACACACATATGATCTGATCTAATTGGAAGTGCAACTTGTAACTGCCAGCTTCCCATTGGTTTTGCTTGTGGGAAACCAGTGGGAAGTTTGAAGTCACATGAGGTCCTCATTTAACAACTTACGATCCTTACTTAAAGAGAGCAATGGAGACTGCTGGGCTTGCTGTTGTTAAGTGATATGGTCACATGACATTGTCTTAGGGATGGAAATTCCAATCCCAAATACTGTCATTAAGCAAGGACTATCTGCGTCATATAAGAAGAAAGAAACAAACAGGATGTGGTTTATGTCATAACGATTCTTCCCCCCCCCACCCATTGTTTATGTTTCCACAGAAAAAATAAAATGAAGCCAATGCTGCCTGTCCTTTTTTCATTGTAGCTGAAAAGGAGAAAAATAATTTCAAACAAAGAATGAAAAAGAAGAAACAGTAGCTGCTTGGATGATCTAAACAAAATATAGGAATTGCCAGCTCATTAGTAAATGAGTGTCAAAGTTTCTGATTAGTGGGTTGATTCCATAAGCACTTATTTCCAGCTATGTTAGACTTTCCTTCCTTTCTCCAGTTGTGCAAGTAGGTTTGCCACTGTCTCCTTCCTGTGACTGACCCAAGGTCACCGTTACTTATGAAAGACTAGTTCCACATGTGAAGGTCCAATTAAACTGTTTTATTGCTAAACAGTCTATGTACAGGAATATTCTCAACTAACGCTTAGAATTTGCTTGGAGTTAGAGAAGGATCCACAGAATTCCAGGAGGACTGGACTTAGTTTGGCTGTGGCTACATAGTGATTCTAGGCTGATCTCTCTTTGAACTCTGCCTCCACGTTCTGCCACTCCTTTTCCTAGAGTCACCCAGCTGACTTCTTGCCTAAGACAGGACTAGAACTCATGGCCTTCTGGCTTCTAGTCTGATGCCTTAACCACTTCGCCAGAATGGCTAATCTCAAACAACCCAGAAAATACCACACGAGGCAATTAGTGCATCCTCCAGTTGAACATCAGTAGGCAGGAAGGCATTTAACTAATAATCTGCCCTTATCTATAACAGATGTGGATAAAGTATCTGAGAACTTGCAATTGGGATTTTCAAGTCACCAAAATAACATATCATCAAAACACCATTCTTCTGCTCCTTTTTTTTTTTAAGTAGAAAGGAAGCCTGAATCTACAGGGTCCGGATCTCTGCAGGAAGGGAGAGGGGGAAATCCACGAGCTATGTCAATCTTTCAGAGTAGGTCATCTCAGAAAACAAACTCCACAAGAATAAGTGAAAACTTGTTTTATCATAACAATATGTGGGGATGACCTCGAGAGATGAGAAGGAGAGAGATGCTGCTGAGGGAAGGATGAGATAAGGAGGAGTTGGAGATCTGCGGTTGCATAAGGAGCAGAGAAATAAACCTAGAAAGGAACTTCCCTAGCTTATCAGTCTGTCAAAGGAGACAGTGGGAGATTTGTATTTTAAAACTTGCAAGATTCCGTCAAGGTAGTCTTACAATAAAGTAGAGCTAGCTCATCTAGTTTTGTTTCCTGTCAGGTCTGTCTGGGAAGGCTGACATTTACTGATATAGGCTGAAGTAAGAGAACCCTGAAGACTGACCACTATAAGAAAGAGGGAGTCAATCTACTCTCCAAAGCACCTGAAGGCAGGACAAGAAGCAATGGAGGGAAACTAATCAAGGAGGGAAGCAACCAAGAACTAAGGAGAAATTTCCTGGCAGTTAGAACAATTAATCATTGGAATGACTTGCCTCCGGAAATTATGGGTGCTCCAACACTGGAGATTTTAAGAAGAGATAGGACAAGCATTTGTCTGAAATGGTATAGGATTTCCTGCTTGAGCAGGGAGTTGGACTAAAGACCTCCAAAGTCCCTTCCAACTCTATCGTTCTGCTATTTTATTAAAGACAGTTAAGGTAGTGTTAGTCTGAGCTCATGTGCTTTCTGCACCCCTGCCCTGGAATTCAACCCTGTTTTTTAAAAAAACTTGCAGTTTCTCCAAGTTTACCTTTGTGCTCCTCTACTCTGGCAGGCAGGATTATTGGGTGAGGCAAGATATGGCACTAATGGGAAGCTGATTCACCTTCAGACTTCAGAATACTATAGAACTTTCTCTGGAAAAAGGGATTCTATGTGTTTCCTGGTTGAGCCAGTGTTGAACAGGAAAAGTTGGCTTAGCTGATAAACAGCTCACAGATATTATGTGAACGTGTAAGGTTGATTAGAAATATCACAAATTCAGCATGAGAAAGTGTCCCAGGCAAGGTGGAAGATAAAAAAAGATGTGTCTAGAAATATTTGTGCTAGTTTATCTGTTTTTTAACATTCTTTATACATTTCATGTCTTTACAGTTACTAATTAAGTACCTCAAAAAGAAATGATCGCTGCTTAAATCTTTAGTAATTTGAACATTCACTTAAACGACTAAGTAAATTCATTTCCTCTTTATCTGTTTTCTAGTTAATATTTCAATAAGAAGCAGGGCAGTGCACTAAATTCAATAGAGGTTTGAAGAACCAGAGATTAAATTTCTGACCTACCATTAGACTTTGGGGTTAACTCAACAGGTACTTTTCTCACAAGATGATTATGATGACAAATTACGACAGAATTCCTTGCAGGAACAGTGGTATAATAATGTTATTGGTGACAACAAAGCTACAGCAACTGCAGCAGCAGCAACAAGTACAGTACTGTTTCTTTGAAATACAGAAGTATGGGTGACCCTGAATTTATCAACTATATTATCCATTTATTATAACTCTGAATGCATACAGTCAGTGCTATTTTTCTAAAAAAAAAAAAAAAAAGGTGCCGGAACTCACATGTCATACAACCCACCTTGCTTACCCTACAAGGTTCCACCCCAAAAAGGTGCCGGAACTCTGTTCTGGGCATTATATGAGAAAAAAAGCCCTGCAAACAGTAATAATTTGAAGAAACAACAATAATTTTCTGAGTAAGGCAATGTGAGACCCACACTCAAAAATAGCACTGACTAACCATAATGTTTAAGAATTTTTTTATGCAGTGCTGTTGGCCTGAGTCTTCTGTTTAGCAAAAGTTCAGTGTTTTTTTTTAATTCTGGAATTTTTTAAATGGTTTAATAATTAATCATAAACATTCAAAGACACATACTGCGTACATCTACAGGGCATACAGCGTATTTGCATGAATAATAAACCTCCAACAACCTTGGTCTGCAAATTTCCAGCTAATAAAAATGGAGATCTCTCTTGCACATGCAGGTTTCGTGAAATATTCATTACAGCTGCATTGGCGTTCTGAAAGCAGCTGCATCCTTGCAATTTTCATTGCTCACTTATGAATATTCCTGACAGGGGCCACTTTAGAAAGGAAAAAAAAACCTCTCTAGCTATAAGTCATACAGATGGTGTGGGAATTTGCTTAGCTTAGATGTTTAACAATATCGCAGAGCCTATATGCATTTCATATATGCTATATAATAAGAAAGTATGACATTTTAATCCCCCTCCCTTTTCACATACATTATTGTGTATCTTCCATTCACAAGCAGAATCAAACTGATACAGGACCAAATGACCTTTTCCACAGTTACAATATGATGTGCTTCAACAAGTAGGGAATACCTACTTAGAATGAGGAATACTTTGATTAAACATTTACCTCTATCGTTATGGCTTCTACCCACAAATTAATATACTATTTACTATATTACAAAGGTAGAAAAAATAAAGTTGGAGATTTTATTTGTTGGCCAAATAAAAGGATATTACAGTAGAAATAATATAGCATGGGTTACTGTATACTGGAAAAATTTAATAGATGAGTGGTGGGCCATGAAAGCAAATATCAATTATGTTTACAGCCCAAATATCAATTTTGTTTACAGCCCAAAGGCCCAAAAGCAAGTTACAAGCATAATTTAAACTTGACACTGAATAAAACATTCCAATAAATAAAATATTTAACAAATATTACAGAATATGCATAATACCCCAGCTTATTGATTTGTTACTGAGAGGCTTGCTTTTTTATAGTAATAAAATGTGGCTGTTGCTACTATTTTAGAATTTTCATCTGCAAGTAAAATTTTTACATACTCAGAAGTATCTTTTCTTGGTTTAGATTTTAAAATAGCTAAGATAGGAACAAAATCTTTGACAGATGAGAATACTTTGAAATATACCATATAGCATATTTGATAGCAATAATTTGGCTTTTGAAAAGATTATTTTGTACTTACTAAAATATAAGCTATTGAAATATTTAGAAGCCAAAGAATATATTTATAATTAATTCCAAATGTTGTAAGTGAAAAATGGTATTTGGATTTTAGCTGTTAATTCTTGGCTACTGCCACCTGATACCATTAGGCAGTATTAAGTTTTGGTTACAAATATATGTTTTTAAAAACAAGGAAGGATTGCTTCAGGAAATCCCAAATGAATCCCTTGTAGATACTGTATGTAGTTCAAACAGGTGACTCAAAAGATTAGTCAAACTGGCATTGATCCTAATTATTTATTCTCCAGGGATCATGAATCAGCAATTCATCATATCAAACAAATGTGTAAATTGAAAAATGGGGAGATGGAGAAGAAATTAAGCAAAAGCTCCTAGGATTATTGTACCAGTGTAAGGTAACTAAAAAAAGTAGCACTTTTGAATTAATCATAAGTAGGTGTTAAAAATGTTAAGATTTTTAGAAGATTCCATACATTTATTTTAGGTAATTATAAAATTAGAAGGAATCAACTGAGTACAGCTACTGTACTTCTTGACTTACAGCTGTTCAATGGTCTCAGAAAGGGTGCTTTATGGCCTATGTATGACCAGTTGCCAAACACTCTTAATCATTTCCACTGTAAGAATGGTTGCTGTAAGAATTAAAATTACCACACCATTTTGAGGATGGTATTAGGACAGGACAATAGCTACATCAGCATGGCAGCTGAAAAGAATCAAGAAGCTACACTGAGAAAGTACTTTTCATTACTTCAAATAAGTACCAGTTTGCATATAAAAACATACCACAATAAATGTCCAGGTGGTTTCTCTTGGAGATAAGAAAACTGAGCATTTTCTATCAAAACTGGACTGACAGATATCCTACAATGATGTATAGCATTGCTTTCAGGTATAGCAAATTCTTGCACCAAAGTAGGTAAAACCAGTGAAAAACATAAGGCACAGACAGATGGTATTCCAGAGGTGGTTTTTTTTTTTTTTTGTAATGAATGGGAATTTAGAAGATGTTTTATTATTAACACCAGTCTTTTAATCCACTTTACAGAAAATGTCAATGTAGCTATCCAAAATAAATAAGAAAAGGAAACATGTTCAGGCCTTGGGGATTGCCTAAAGTGGTTATTTGGAATCTGGCATGCATATTCATATGCTCATCAACCGGCTGTAGTAAGGAAAGAGTGTTATCGTAGCAGGAAGGGAAATATTGTTCCACAGATATAACTGTAATAATCTAGAAGACTGAAAAAAAAATGATAAACTAGAAAACTGAGAAAGGAAATTGCTGCCACTTCTACTCAGGCTATTCACAACCAAAATATTGATAGTGCGTTCCTCTAATTCTTATTCAGTTTCTTAGCAAGTGTCATGTATTAGCCCTCATAAAAGAGACAATGGAATATCATTAGTCTGCAAAAATGTCAGTGACGACAGAAAATGGATGAAAATTGATATTCCTTATCAAATTCTGATTTATCCTACTTCTCTAATGCACTGCCCACATTTAATGTAGCTGAAAGGTTTTGGAGATTCATTCACACACACACACACAGAGAGAGAGAGAGAGAAACACAGACACACACAAATATACTGTATAGTAATGATGTGCATTCTCTGGGAAAAACTGGTGTGCATTATGTGGAGATTTTTAAAATGTGTGAATTAGTCTTACATTTTCCAGTAAAAGGAACTGTCTGCTTTTTCATAGCCATAAAAAATGCAAACTGAATAAGATCAAGAGACCAGGACCAAGTGTTACACATCGAAAACAAATATGCCTTTTGTGCTTTGAAGGAACACTTTTTGCTGATATTTATTATTTCATATGGTTTTCCAAATTTTGGCTACCAGTATTTTCTCATTAATTAATATTTCTACTTTGTCCTTCCTTCAGGAACTAAGGGGAATATTTTTAATTTCTCTCATAGCAGCAACTGTGTAAAATAGGTTGGACCTAACTTTATGTAATAAACTTCCATGTCTAAGGATAGACCTTCCCCAGTGCTAGTCTAGCATCTTATCTATTACCCATACGGGCCATTACTGGTTTAAGGTTTATAACAACAACACAACAGGAAAGTTGAAGAAAGAGATAGAGGGACTAATTCCGGCTGTACAAGATCAAGTTTAAGAACAAATTTATACAAAGTAAGAATTGAGAAGACAACAACAGATAGCAAATGCTACCTCTGCAAAAAAACTGAAGGAACAGTGGGTCATCTTTCAAAAATATTAAATACTAACTACAAATAATGGCATGACAAAGTAGCAACAATGGCACACTGGAAGATCTGCAAGAAATACCACTTTGCTGTGAGCAAGAACTGATGGGAGCACAAAAAAATAGAAAAAAAGTAATTAAAAAATGAAGAAAGTGCTCTGGGACTTTAGAATTCAAACACATAGGCACCTGCTATTTAACATTCCAGACTTAACAACTGTCAATAAGAAAGACAAAAAAGTCTGGATAGTGAATTCTGAAGTACCTAGGCACAGAAGAATAGAATACAAAGGCCTGCAAACAGAAGTAGAAAGACTGTGGCAAAAAGAAAGCAAAGATAATATCAATAGTACCTCAGCAGTAGAAATGGAAAAACAAGAGCTCTTAAAAAAATTATCAGAAAAGCAATTGAAATATAAATATTAAACATCACAAATGATCACCTAGATCAGGGGTCTTCAAACTTGGCCTTTTTATGACTTGTGGACTTCAAGTTTAAAGACCCCTGACCTAGATGCTTTTACAGGTCCTGTTTTATTTACCCAGCACTATTTTTTTATTTTTAATAATAATAAAATAGTACAATATCCTGCTTTACTGTTCTATAATAAATGAGAATGCTAAAAAAAGTTCCTTAAAGTTTTTTAAAATACAACAGACTGAATTGAGGAATCAGGAAGAAGATGCCTATTATAAAGAAGGAAGCCAGCAATGCGCTTTTTTTTTTTTTAACAAAAATGTTATTCAGCTGAATAAAAGTAAGGCTGAAAAACATTGATTACCTAATATGATTGCCTGTTTCTTTAAAGAAAGATTTTAAAATTCTGCATGGAGCCATAAGATTGTTCCAAAGCTATATTTAATCTAGAACTAGGAACTTGGAGGGTAGAATAACAATTTGCCAGAATTTAAACAGGTTATGGTTGCCTTGAATGAGGCTGAGAGCTCATTTCACCTACATAATAAACAATCAGGGATCAGTGGGAGTGGTGTAAAGAATAAGAGAACACATGACAGAGATATTTTTGCAGGGATGCAGAGAAATTTCCAAAAATGGGACAAAGGAGCCATAGAGTTGAGCTACTGCCAAACTACCTGTTAACCATACTTCACTTCCTAATCTTTTTCCTGTAGTAAATGCTTTACTATCTTTTCCTTCATAGGTAGTTAGCTAATTTGCATCAACAATGATTAAGGCTTGTTTGAACTCTCTATAAACCATGGATTGAAACTTTTTAACCTAGGGCATGAAACTTCTAAAATCCCGCATCAAATTAAAAATATTTCCTTTTGATGATGCCCCATGTTGCAACACCATATATATGAAAAAACAGTCACATAAAATAGAGTATTCTTAAAATAACACCTAGATTATTTTACTTTTAGGGAGTCACCACTGCAATTTGGATGATCACTTAATTTAGTGATCAGGATTGAAATCTCCATTCTGTTATGAAATCTACTTGGTTACTTTGGGCCAGTCTCCTCACCCTAACCTACTTAAAAGAGTTACTGTGGATGTGCATCTTTCCCAAGTGATCTTCATCTTTTAACCCAATGTCAGTTGGGTTAAAACCCACAGCTTTGCATAGGTTACATGTTTTCAAAAGGCCCTGATCAAAGGGAAATTTACTGGATGATCTAAACTGGTTAATATTGCTGGAGTAAAACTTTAGGAAGCCAAGGTTTTGTCATACAAAGTTACCATTATGAAACACTGAAGGTAGAATGTAGACCCTAAAGATTATACCTCAGGGCATTCAAATTAAATTAAAGACTCTGTGCGTCCCTCATATGATACAAACTTGTCCTCTACCTAAAAACTTCGTTTTGTGACAGAGCGTTAGGCTTTTGCTATTGATAAAAAAAAATGGTTGATGCATTTTGTATGGAGATTTTTTATTGTTATGCAAACTTATTAATTACAAGAACAGATGGACATCTACATTTGCAAAAATCAACAAATGCAAGCCACCATTGCTTATGGTTTTGCTTAATCTGGTTAACAGACTTCATTTGAGGTAATACAACAAACAAACAATATTATAATAATTATAGTATATGCTTTACTGTATTGAAAATGTTTTCCTTATCTTTTTTAAACTAATGACTGTTTATTGTGGTCATAATTTAAAAACTGTTCATAGTTTTAATCCGGGGAAATGAGCATATCACCTGAATGGCTAAGAGAGATTTATTATACCACAATCTGTTCAATTGGCTTCCATTACCTATATTATTTTTAGTATCCTATATCAAAATGTCTCCCACTTGTGGATGCTTATATTTTGCTAAATAAAAAGATTATAGGATTAGGCTGTATACAACAAGAATCTGTTTTTCATTCTTTATTTCCTTTACTCCTTTCTCCATCCCTACTATTTATTAGGTGGCCAAATGACATATATTCATTGTTATTTTATTATTATTATTTGAGCTCACCAAACATTTCTTCTTTTAATCCAGTTCTAAAAGTACTTGCTTTGTCATTCATTGAAGAAATAACACACTAATTACCTAATTCTCCATTGCTTCTTTTAGCAAGACTTCATTTAGATTTTTCACTCACTGATATGCCTGAGCAATATATGTTTATTGTTAAAATACAATAGATACAGTAGGCAATATGTTTTCGTGACATAGGCGAAATGATACTCCACACAAAATACTATCTAAAGCTCTTGGCCAAGTATTATCTAATAGTTTTTTACTGTCAGAATAAAGGTCCACATTCTTCACTTGTATGGCTTCTAGTGATGCACATTTATAGGTTGAACAGTTATATCTTTCAACTGTCAAATGCATTACAAAAAGAGGCTTAAAACCCCCCCAGTTAATTTGGTTAAAATGTTTTATCACTGACTCTTCAGGAAATAAGGCATTTATGACAAATAGAAACACCAATTTATAAATAACTAAAAATATATTTCTCCCCTTGTGCAGGCATTGTATTTAAACTGAAAAAAAATGTCTAAAATTGAATTAAAGTACTTTCAAGCATTCATAGGCCTCCCCAACTTGTAGTTTAAATGATGCCCTTGCCATCTCCAAATCTGATGCATATAAAATTTCTCTCTCATGCCTCACTCTTGTGTACCATTTAACCATTTCATAGTTAATGAGAAGAGAAAAAACAGTTTTAATCGGCTTCTAATGACTTGGGGTTTGTGAATCCCTCCTCCTACCAGTTTAGTAACTTGTCTCCATGGTCGTTGCCATTCACAGTAGGACTGAAATACCGTCACACTACCATAAATATACATAGTCAGGGCTTGTCTACCCAATTTGTTTGTATTATTTACCAAATCATGGATTATAGGGAAAATAGATAATAATAATTTATTTTATTTTATTGTGGAGGGAGTGGAAAGATTTATTGTATCACAACCAATGGAAGTTCAGGGCATAAGAAAACTTAGTAGAAGCTGTCCTGAAGATATTGATGAAAAGCACCAATTAGTTGACATTTTCTATTACAAGTAACAGACTCACTGTAGCCATGACTCAGTTGCAGAAGGGATGCAAACTGGTCTCCAGATTACATTTCATTTAAATTGTTTTATGATGTAAACAGGTAAGATAGTACGTCTTCTATTAACAGGAAAAAGTAGAGCCTTAAAATATTGCTTCTTTAGGACTACATCAGTCAGTCAATCAATCAATTTTTGTTGCTAAATCAACAAAGGCCATTACCAATATAGCCCATACAGTAGGTTTCATGCCTAGATGATATAAAATCAAGCAATGATCAAATGCTAGCCCAACCCTTCTAAATCTTATTTATCTGAATTCTCTTTAAGATTCAGTTCAAGAGATAAATGTTCTCAATAAGTAACTATCAATAACTTTTTCAATTTACTAATGACACATAAATAAGCTAAGAGTAAGAAAACTCATTCCTATTTGTTCATTTATTTGAGATTATATCAGCTTCCAACCAAAACAAAAGTTGTCCAGTTTGTTTCTTTGTGTAAACACAGTTCAATAAACATGACTATCACCAACTATTAGCTTTTAGAAATTCAGGCATTATTGGATCTCACCTCTGAGCTATCATATCATTTCATCGGAGTTAAAGGATTTAATTTCCTCAAAATATAGATAATTAATCAAAATAAAGTATGCACATATTGATTTATAGATAAAGATACACATTCCCAAAGGCTATTGTTTCTTCAAATGGAAATTTAATACATTGTACTGGAGGAGATTGGAAACAAGAATCTGTTCCTTCTGTTGTCTAGATCATGGGTGTCAAACTCGCGACATATCATGACTTTTTTCCCATTGCCGGCAATGGGGCAGCCGCGGTTTTGGTGTGACGCATCCGGCCCACGGGCCAGCAGTTTGACACCCCTGGTCTAAATGCTAACTGCAGATCAAAAAAATTCAAGTTTTCACTGTTCTATCTTAAGTTTAGGCAGTTTTTACCACAGAGGACTCTGGTTAACAGTTCTTCAAATTGAGGTTTGTACTCTATAAAGTAGGGCACATATCCATCCTACACACTAAAATACATCTAAATAAACATTTTTTTTCTTAGTTTCAAACAAATGCCAATTGACATATGTATGTCAAGCATGTAATTCTGGAAATGATCTCTTTAATGATATCAGCAGCACATTTTCTAGTCAGTGGATTTTGGAGGTTAATTGTCTATTGAGAGCTTCAAAAAGCATTTTTATCTTAACAATTTTGAAAACAGAAGCTTATGAGATTCATGTTACCTGTTCTGGGAAAGTTAGACTGTTTTTAAAACCAAGATATATATTCTATTTCTGACAATTCTGGAAGAGAAATGTTGCTAGTATATGCCTAATCAGAAATGCCCAATGTAGTTGCAATGTGCTTAATGGTGGAAGTTGAAGAATACTGTTTCTGTGTACCCAAATATTTCTGAAAACAATCTGAGCAAAGTCAGCAGGTTTTATAACAGAATGGTGTTTGTGTATGTGGGGGGAGGTGTGTGATGGCTCAGCAGTTAAAGAGTGCTATGCAACAGGATGAGCTCCCGTATTTGCTTCCAGCTCCTGCCCATCTACCAGTTCGAAAGCATGCAAATGTGAGTAGATAAATAGGTACCATTTTAGTGGGACAGTAACAGTGTTCAATGTGGCTGTTCCATGTCTTCAGACAAGGCTGGCTCACTCAGATAAGAAATGGAGATGAATACCGCCCCCTATAGTTGGACATGTCATATAAAATACTAAGATGGGGAACAGAATGAATCCTTAACGTTCTATCTACACTTTTTGGTCAGTGGGTCATGAAGTACTGAAAAGCAAAACATTATACTTTCAGACTTGCAACACTGATATCAGCCTGGCCAAGTAGAGCAGACTGGAAACACAAACAGATTGGCTAATTCTACTTTATTGAAAAGTTACATTAACAGAATCTTATACGTCTGAAGGTACAATTCTCCCACCATCTCCTTTACAGCCTGAAAAACTAGGGAGGGTCTCTTCTGAGTCTCTTGCAACTGTGGTAATGCAGTCTCTTTGCAGCTGTGGTAATCCAGTCTCTTATCTAAGTGTCCCTGCCAGCATCTATTCGCTCTGTCTCCCAAGGTCTTTTCCACACACCATTATAGGAACACAGTTAGGATAAGTAAAAAATCTTGCTGTCTCAAAATACTAGTGGATAAAGTTAGTTAGATTTTTTTTACAGTCTATAAAATTTGTTGTGATAATTTTAATCATACCTGCGTCAGCATGTTGCAAGCTGCTCAGTCTTTGGAAATACAGCAGTATATAAACCACAGTAAATAAATAAATACATTTCCCCCTGCCCCAGGGAGGACTTATATTCCACCTTGAGTTTAAAAAGACTATTCAGCTTTGAAGGTCTGAGTGAATATAGGATCTTATTAATGTTATTAAAATAAAATACTATTAATTTTGAATTGCATTACTTTGGATAGCTACACTCTGTGAACTGGGAATGAATTACTTTTCGCTATATAATTGTGAATGTTTCTAATTCTTAGTGGGCTGGAATGTAAGTTTTATTTTAAATATTGTTATTATGCTAATTTCCAGATAAACCTTTCTCAGAGAATGCCCTTCAAAAATTCATGAAGAAATAGGGCTATTAATAGCTATCGGTATTGGTTCCATGCAGCATGGAACTTCTATCATCAGACCTTGCATGTTTCTGAATGCCAATTGCTAAGAAAAAAAATGAGAAAGTAGTCTTGCTCTCATGTCATGCTTGCAAGAGGGCACTGGGAATAAAATAATATATACTAACACTAAATACACCTTGATCCAGAAAGCTTATGTTCTTAACGGCTTGGTAACACTTTTACACAGAGCACCATTAGTAGTAATACAGGTAGTCCTCTGCTTATAACCACAATGGAGTCCAAAATTCCTGTTGCTACATGAGACACTTTTTCAGTGTCATTTTAACTTTGAACGGTCACAAAACGGATTGATGTAAGTCAAGGACTGCCTGTAGTGATAATTTATACTTATAACATATTTCCTACTAGAAAAATAATCACATTTTTCCTGAAGTAATGTCCCTAAAACAATTTTTAGAATAATGACAGAACATTCACAGTCAATATTTTAAAGCAAAAGGTTAAATTAAACCTTACTCACTATAGAACATAAGAACATAAGAAGAGCCATGCTGAATCAGGCCAAAGCCCATCGAGTCCAGCATTCTGTGTCACACAGTGGCCCACCAATTGTACATGGGGATCTTGAGCAGAAAGAGAAGGCAAAACCCTCCCTTTCCCTTGACCCCCAACAAATGGTACCCAAGGGAATCCTGCCTGCCTCAACCAACATAGAGGCGGCACATGGACATCCGTTTTAATAACCACCGATACACTTTGCATCCATGAATCTATCTAGCCCTGCCTTGAAGCTGTCAAGGCTGACAGCTGTCACGACCCCTTCAGGAAGTGAATTCCATAAATCAACGACCCTCTGGGTGAAGAAATATTTCCCTTTATTTGTCCTCACTTTCTTAGCTATGAGCTTTAGGGAGTGCCCCCTTGTCCTGGTATTGTGTGATAAAGAATTTTTCTCTATCCACCTTTTCTATCCCATGCATGATTTTATACACTTCAATCAAGTCACCCCTTAAACGCCGTCTTTCAAGGCTGAAGAGACCAAGGCGTTGCAATCTGGTTTCATAAGGGAGGCGCTCCATTTCCTTGATCATTCTTGTTGCCCTTCTTTGCACCTTTTCCAGTTCCATTATATCCTTCTTGAGGTGCGGTGACCAGAACTGTACACAGTACTCCAAGTGTGGTCTCACCATCGATTTGTACAGAGGCAATACAACACTTGCTGACTTATTTTCGATTCCCTTCCTAATCATGCCAAGCATGGAATTTGCTTTTTTTTTTACTGCTGCTGCGCATTGGGTTGACATCTTCATCGAGCTGTCCACCAAAACCCCAAGATCCCTTTCTTGGGTTGTCTCAGAAAGTTTGGTCCCCATCAGTTGGTAAGTATAATTGGGGTTCTTTGCCCCGATGTGCATAACTTTGCACTTGTTTAGGTTAAAATGCATTTGCCACTTTGCTGCCCACTCACACAATTTCGAGAGATCCTTCTGGAGCTCCCGACAATCAGTTTCACTTTTCACAACCCGGAACAATTTAGTGTCATCAGCAAACTTGGCTACCTCACTGTTAACTTCTACATCCAGATCATTGATGAATAAATTAAAAAGTAAAGGTCCCAAAACTGAACCCTGGGGTACACCACTTCTCACTTCTTTCCATCCGGAGAATTGTCCATTTATTGCCACCCTTTGCTTCCTACAATTTAGCCAGTTACCAATCCAGGACAAGACCTGTCCTCTAATTCCGTGGCTGGATAGCTTTTTTAGGAGCCTTTGATGAGGAACTTTGTCAAAAGCCTTTTGAAAGTCAAGATATACAATATCAACTGGGGCCCCTTTATCTATGTATTTATTTACACCCTCAAAGAATTCTAACAAGTTAGTAAGACATGATTTGCCTTTGCAGAAACCATGTTGATTTTCTTTCAGCAATGCCTGTTTTTCTATGTGCCCTGTAATTTTATCTTTAATAATGGTTTCCATCAGTTTGCCTGGAACTGAGGTTAGACTGACTGGTCTATAGTTTCCTGGATCACCTCTGGATCCTTTCTTGAAGATCGGGGTTATATTTGCTTCCCTCCAATCCTCCGGTACAGTGCCTGATCTTAGAGAAAGATTGTATATTTTAGCTAGAAGTTCAGCAATTTCACACTTGAGTTCCTTGAGAATTCTAGGGTGGATGCCATCTGGACCCGGCGATTTGTTGACGTTTAGTTTAGAAAGGCATGCAGGAACATCTTCCTTGTTTATCTCTATCAGGTTTAATTCTTCTATTTCCCTCCCTGGGAAAACTAATTCAGTGGCAGGCAGATGTTCTCTATCCTCCTCGGTGAAAACGGAGGCAAAGAAGTCATTTAGCCTCTCAGCAATCTCCTTGTCTTCTCTGATTATCCCCTTCTGACCATTGTTATCAAATGGCCCAACTGATTTTCTGGTTGGGTTCCTGCTTCTGATGTACTTAAAAAAGGTTTTGTTATTATTTTTAATATTCTTGGCTATATGCTCCTCAAAGTCTCTCTTGGCTTTCATGACTATCGCCTTGCATTTGGTCTGCCAGAGTTTGTGATCCCTCCTGTTCTCCTCGGTAGGAAGAGCCTTCCATTTCTTAAATGAGTTTTTCTTCTTTCCAATAACCTCCTTTACCTCATTCGTAAGCCATACTGGTATCCTCTTGGACTTTCCAATCCTCTTTCTTCTTTTAGGAATGCACTTTATTTGAGCCTGCTGTAACGTATTTTTAAACAGTTTCCAAGTATTTTGGAGGGATTTGACTTTTTTTACTGTTCCTTTTAGTTTCTTCTTTACTATTTTCCTCATTTTGTCAAAATTTCCTCTGTGAAAGTTTAAGGTCTCTGTGTTAGTTTTCACTGATAATTTGCTATCCATGGTTAAGTTGAAGGTTATTGTGCTGTGATCGCTGGTTCCTATGGGCTCGGTTACAAGGACATCATGAACCAAGTCCTGTGCATTAGTTAGAACCAAGTCCAGGATCCCCTTTCCCCTGGTAGGTTCCATGACCATCTGCTCAAGGGAATAATCGACTAACATGTCGAGGAACCTTGTCTCTCTTTCATGTGTAGAACAAGAATTTACCCAATCTATTTGGGGATAGTTGAAGTCCCCCATTATGACTACCCTATTTCTTTTTGAGGCCTCCTTAAATTCTTTTTCCAAATAGCAATCTGCCTCTGGAGTTTGGTTGGGAGGGCGATAGCAGATCCCTAACGTCAGATTAGTTTCCTGTCCTGGGATTTTTATCCACAATGTTTCTGTGGGTGAGTTTGAATTTTCTTGAATTTCGAGTTCATGAGATTCTAACTCCTCATTTATGTACAAGGCCACGCCACCACCATTTCTCCCTCTCCTGTTCATCCTATACAATTTGTAACCTGGAATCCTTGTGTCCCATTGGTTTTCATCTGTCCACCAGGTTTCTGTTATGCCGATAATATCAATATTATTTTCCTTCACCAAGCATTCCAATTCCCCTATTTTTGCTCGAATGCTTCTAGTATTTGTGTACAGACCTTTATATGTAATTTTCTGGTGCACTTTCGACTTTGACTGTGGATTTTGACTGTAGAATTTGGTTGTAGAATTTGTAGATGGTCTACCATGTCCTTCTGCTTGACTATTACAATTTAGTTTTCCTGTTGACTCACCAATGTGTGCATAACTTCCTCCCTCCATATTAGGCAGTGTGCCTTCTCAAACCGGAAACTGCCCAGCTCCTGTCGACTTGCCCCTATGAATCAGTTTAAAAGCTGCTCTGAAACCTTTTTAATATTAATCGCCAACAGTCTGGTTCCATTATGGTTCAAATGTAATCCGTCCCTTCTGTACAGGTGTGGCTTGTCCCAAAATGTTTCCCAGTTCCTAATGAATCTAAACCCTTCCTCCCGGCACCACTGCCTCATCCACGCATTGAAGCTCCTGAGCTCTGCCTGTCTAGCTGGCCCTGCGCGTGGAACAGGTAGCATTTCTGAGAATGCAACCTTGGGGGTCCTGGACTTTAATCTTCTACCTAGCAACCTAAATTTGGCTTCCAGGACCTTCCGCTTAGCTTTTCCAATGTCATTGGTACCGACATGTACCACAACAGTTGGCTCCACCCCAGCACTGTCTATCAGCCTGTCTAGATGCCTCGTGATGTCCGCAACCTTTGCACCCGGCAGGCAGTTTACCATGCGGTCAACGCTTCCACCACAAACCCGTCTCTCTATATTTCTAACAATTGAATCACCCACTACAAGAAGCCCCCCTCCCACCACCTGCGGAGAAGTATCCTCGGTGCAAGAGGATATGGGCACATCCTCCAGGGAAGGTGTCTCAACTAAGGGAGCCTGTCCCTCTTCCACAGATTGATGTCCTCCCTGCCCAAGATCTCCATTCTCCAAAGCAGCTGGAGAGCTGCTCAGCATGGAGTGGGACGCTCCTGCTGCATCCCTGAAGATCTTCTCCTGCCTCGCTATCTCTCTCTGCTTCTCCAGGTCTGCTACCTTGGCTTTAAGGGAAAGAACCTGTTCCCTGAGAGCCAGGAGCTCATTGCACGATTCACACACCCAAGACTTCTGTCCAGCAGACAGATAGTCATACATGTGACACTCAATACAAAACACTGGGAAGCTCCCCTCCGTCTGCTGGCTATCTATCTCCATTTCTTGTTATTATATGTTTGCTGTTATTATTATACTAGTTATTATTTAAAAAAAGCTTTTTTGGGTTGTTCAAATTTTTTGTTTTGGTCTCAGTTTACTTTTTGGATTTTTTTTTCTTACTTGTTTTAGGATTTTATCACGCGCCGTCAGGGGTGCGATGGCTGCTAAAAAAAAGGTTAATTTGTAATTAAACAAGAAACCCCACAAACTTACCAGGGCTCAGCAGGTTCCTTGCCCCACAAGGAAGAATGAGCTGCTTGCTCCCAGCTACCAGGGATTAGCCAGCAGGGGGGCTGCAGCAGAAAGCTCCACCCTCTCCAAACCTGTGCTGAGGGCAAACTTTAGAAGAAAGGGGAAGGAGAAACCCCTTTTATGGCTTCAGGGCTCAGCAGGTAATTCTTCCCAAGGTTCCTGCCAAGTTCTCTAGTCCCCTTTTATTTCCTGTTTTAATTCCTTATTTGAAAGAGCTCTGCCCAAGCAAAAGCAAAAGCAACTGCCTCTCTGGCCCACAAGGAAGGATAGATCAGTGATATCAGATCAGGCATGGGATATGTAGTAGGTACTCTGTCAGTTGCTTCCATTGTTCTGCAAGCAGTGCAGAAATGCAAAAGGATTCGTTTTCAATTATTGCAGATCAATGCCTTCTAAGTGCCTTTCCGCTATCTGAATTTTACCACTTAGATTACTCTTTGTCTTGTTCATGATGATACACCGAGAACATAATCACTTCCTACTCCTCCTGTGGGATGTCCAAAATTACCTCCAGAAAATTAAATCTGTCTTAATCCTGCCCAAAATTTCACAGTACCTAATTACAGAATTGCAATCAATCATTAAAGCAAAAGAGATGCCATTTGTGAATTTCACAGCTAATCTTATTGCAGACTCAAATCCTAGCACAGGGCTTTTTAGTGTATGTGCTTGTCCCATTTCAAACTTAATTAAAGCAAACAATTTGCTTAAAGCCTGTCAAATTAAGGGGAAAAATTTCCCTGGATAGAAAAAGAAAGAACTCTTGGCTTAAGGTCTAGAGAACGTATTTCCTTAGAAAACCTCAGCCAACCTGCCATTCACAGCGGTCAGAAGAGACAGGCAAGAGGTATTCTGAATGCCAGAACAATAATTTCTCTAGTTAAGTATGCAGTCTTACCACTATGAGTCTATTTTATGTTGGATACCCCTTCCTTCCTTCCTTCCTTCCTTCCTTCCTTCCTCCCTCCCTCCCTCCCTGTGCTTCTTTTTCTATTTTCTTTCTCTATATCCTGCAGAGTTATATACATCTACGACACACTCCCAATTCAAGATAGGAACTATATTCACCGAAATACTATCTCAAGATTCCCCCTTCAGAAATGGATACACACATCAGCTAATGAGAGAAGCAATGCATCCTTCTTTTAAAGACATGCTCCCTATGGTCATCCTTTTTTGGGGGGGGGTATGAAGAAATGGGATCCCTTGCTCATGGCTCATAATGACTGTCTATCATCTTTCTTTCTTTCTTTCTTTCTTTCTTTCTTTCTTTCTTTCTTTTTCTTTCTTTCTTTCTTTCTTTCCTTCTTTCTTTCTTTTTCTTCCATCCACCCACCCACCCACCCACCCACCTACCCACCCACCTACCTACCTATCTATCATGGGGAATCATAGATTTTAGGCCTTCTTTAAGCATAGAAACATTGGCCAATCAATCACTCTCATTCCTAGAATGGAAACTTGTAAAAAAAAAACTATCTACCAACCTGCCCTCGACCAGTATACCATACTACAGTCCATAAAAGAGGTAGGTAGTAGATTCATTCAGAATAACAAGAAGAACAACAACAGCAGCAAAACCCAAACCTTACACAATCAAATAAAGTTTTAGCATTCTTCCTTAAATATTTGGGTGTAGAGAGCCTGTATCAGCTCTCTTCCTCCTAGATGCTTTCTAGAAGTAACTTTCACTTCCCAGAACTTCTGAGGCAATATGGGTTTTGCTGGAAGGTGTAGGGTGGAGCGAGGTCTGAGCCAAACTGCAAGAGATCTCAGTGATGATGTCTTGGGTGTTTGGTATTCTTATTTATTTATTTATTTTATTTAATTTAATTTATATGCCGCCCCTCTCCCAAGACTCAGGGTGGCTCACAACAACAACACAATTAAAAACACAATTAATTTAAAATTTTAAAAATTAATTTCATTCACACAACATACAAACACATTCAGCTCACAGCCGCTGATGGCGGGACACTCTTAGGGCCGAGGGGAAGAGCACAGCTCATATGCCCCAAGCCTGTCGGCATAGATGTGTCTTCAGCGCTTTCCGGAAAGCTAGGAGGGAGGAAGCAGTACGAACCTCTGAGGGAAGCTGGTTCCAGAGGGCTGGGGCAGCAACGGAGAAGGCCCTTGCCCTAGGCCCGCCAGACGACATTGTCTAACAGACGGGACCCTTATAAGATCTCAGCCTTGAGAAAAAGGGCCAGTCACACTCTGTCAGCCTAACCTACCTCACAGGCTTGTTATGGGGAAAATAAGAGGAGGAAGGAGTTTTGGATATGTTCACCACTTTGAAATATTTGTAAAAAGGCAAGGAATGAATGAATGAATGATGTTGTAATTTCCACATTCAGATATTGTCCATGTGACTGCAAAATTGGATCAGAAAGAGACTAAAGAAACAGTGTGGGCTTGATATCACTAAGTTAGCTTCCAAAATATTTGGTAGAAACACCTCTAAGTGTTAGAAAAGAGGATCAGCAGTGGCCACCTTCCCATGTTGCAATGGCTGAGAATGGGTGTGTCAGCTCCTCTTAGCTTAGTAGCCTTCCAGAGTTAGTGTGGAGCCTTTTTCTTAACCTGAATGGAGAATCAATAAAAACGAGTGTCTTATGGCTTTCTGACAACCTATTACAGTTGAAAAGTACAACCTGAATCTTCAATAAGAAATGGAACGGCTTTTATTGCACTTAAGTAAAAATGTAAGTAGAGTGTCAGGCCTCACATAGGTATTCTATAGATTACTCCCTTCGAGTTCCAATTTGTGGTGCCTCAGTGGAGAAAATTTCCTCCCTTTTTTTCAGTCATATCAACTGTTCCTAGACAGAATCAAGTAACTCTGAATTAGGTAGGTCTGTGCTTTCTGTCATGGCTGAACTGACATGTCAGAGCTCAAATCATTGTCTCAAAATAGTGACAACTGATTGAGAAAAATGCTGAGCACTGAACTGTGAACAAGTGGGTGTTCCCAACACTTTGGAGAATTTTGCCTGCAACTGGGAGCTTTACAAATACTACTTTATAGCTAGGAAACCAGTTTAAAAATCAATACAGCAGCCAACTTAGTGCGATAACAGAGAGCGGATGCATTATAGTCTCTTAGGCTTCCCGTTATTCAAACAGTCATCTGTATCGTGATTATTTCCACTGTCCTTTTATTATGCTATTATTTTAAAATCTACAATGAATTAGCTAGCATTCTGCTAATTCCGCAGGCTGAAAATAAATCTTTGTAGCCCAACAAAGTATAAGCAAGATACAGTAAATACTCAAGCCTTAGTCATTTCCCATTTGGGTTACTGCAACATGCTCTGAATGGGGCTGCCCTTTAACACAATCTGGAAGTTACAACTGGTCCAGAATCTGGCGGCCATGTAACATCTCTGTTGTGTGAATTGCATTGTTTTCCGGTTTCTTTCTGGGTGCAATTCAGGATGCTGGTTATTACTGTTAAAGCCCTATATTGCAGGGGTCCCCAACCTGTGGACCATGGCCTAGTACTGGTCTGTGTCCTGTTGGCCACCGGGCCATGGGAATGGCTGGTGAGTGTGTGCATGTGTGCATGCACCTCCCCACTCACACTAGTGCCACTGTGCGGGTACTAGCGGCCCCATTTATGCATGAGTGAGGGTGCTAGTACCACCAGCATCACAGTTACTACCGTAGCAGCCCGTTTGCGCATGCGCATGGGCACCAGTGCCACCACCAGTGCCACCATGGATGCATGCGGCCTGCTTGTGCATGCACACAGTGCTGGCGCCACCTCCCTGTGCGTGCTTGGTTTTTTTATATATTTTTTTAAATTTTTCCTTTTTCACTTTACAAAAACGAAATACATTTTTCTTTAACAGTGCTGTGTCATATATCTCTCTTACATTTATTTACAATTATTTACCTTTATTCTTATACATTTTTATTTCTCTGTTCTAACCAATTGTACCACTTATCCCATATCTCATAAAATTCTGTTTGTTCCTTGTCTTTCATTTCTAAGGTAAGCTTGTACATCTCAGCGCAATCCAATATCTTATGGATAATCATGTCGTTTGTTGGTATATTTTCACATATGTTTTGCAGGTGCGCACATTGTGCGTGTGTGCACATGCACGCATACATTTCCCTGTTTCTCCCTTTCCCTCTGGGCAGCCAACCCAGAAAGTTTGGGGAGCTCTGCTATATGGCACAGAACTTTTCCCTCAGGATATCTACCCATCTTTAGATAGGGTGGGCATGTTCCTAGTCCTTCTCTTTAAATGTTGCATCTTATGGATTCTTGGATGTATGTATGATGCCAGGTTTCTTTACTATCTGTGGTTTTAATAGATATATGAATATATTAATTGATGATGATAATATTTTAACTGGTGATTATGAGCCACCCAGAATTCAGTATGATTGGTTATATAAATGTTTTAAATATACATGCAAACAAATATGGCACAATTCATTGCAAAGAGAAGGGGAAATCTTTTACCAACTGTGGCCAGTAATATCTTCGAATATTACTCAAAATAATGGTATAACAGTATCACCAGTTGGCTTGCCCAACTAGAGGTGAAATGCATCTAGTTAATTAATCTACACAAATGAAATAATATAATGGTAAACATCAGAAAGGTGAAGATAACAATCAGAACAAATGAGTGATTCTATAAATTCCAAGTCCTGATTGATTGATTGTACTGGATGTCTAAACCCAAACTTGAAAAATCTGGCCATTTTATTCAAGGACTTTATCAGAGAGGTCAACCAAGTCCTGATTGATTGATTGTACTGGATGTCTAAACCCAAACTTGAAAAATCTGGCCATTTTATTCAAGGACTTTATCAGAGAGGTCAACCAGTGTGGTGGAAAACCAGGTCCAGTTTGTGGCTTCATGATGCTACCTGCAAAACAGAAGTTCTCTGGAATTAATATGCAAACAAATCCAGGTCCTGACTGAAGCTGGAGAACACCATTTTGCTCTCTTTTTCAAACACAGGGGGATCACATGGCTCCCCAAATTGTCTTTGCTTTGTTTTAGACAGCAGAGCAGAAGCAAGCAAACTGCTTGAATATATATGGGTTAAAACCTGGCATCCAGCAATACAATGCAGTGAATTACACCCAGAGAGTTTACTTTTGTTTGTTATCATCATTTTTGAGTTGGCTATCTTCCTTGCCTATTATTGGTTTCTTGACTTTTTATTATTTCTATAGTTCTTTTACTCCTGACTTGCAACTGCGTATAGATACCCTGGTGACTGAGAAGACCAACAGACAGACAGACAAGATTGCAAAATTCTTTACTACCCGCGCTCTCTTTCTTTTTACTGAAAAGGCAAAAAGGATTTAAGTGGGACTGAGCAGGAACAAATACAACTTGTTTGTTGCAGTATAGTAAAGTTCTGTGTTGGAATTATATATATGAGTGTGTCTGTGTGTGTACACGCACACGATGTATTCTACTGTTTTCACTTTAAAATTACAACCACATATTCTATTACCATAATGTACTCTTTTAACAGCCAGAACTGTTGATGACATTAAAACAAGTGGCAATAAATGTTATCATAGATTTAAATATTTTTATGTCTGGAGGTACTTAGTTTGCTGATCAGACCTGTTACAATACATTTAACTCAACAGAATCCTATCACTGTCTTAAAACTATACTTGATAAACAGCGGGGAACCCCAAAGATAGTCCTAAATAAAATTAATTTTTCAATAGCTACATTCAAACCCACAATCCAACATTATTTATCATATAGTAGCTCAATAAGTGTCTTACCATACAAAAAATGGAATGATTTTTGCTTGGGAAAGTTTATCGCATAGCTAAAATCAAACAAATTGCCATCACTGTGCCTATTAGCTGAGTCAGTGTGATAGGAGAATAATACATACAGGAACATGACTGACTGATTGATTGCCAGAATGAAATATTCCCCACTTATGCATAAATTATACAGCTAATTTATGTTGGGCAAAGAATGGGGCATAGATTCAGTAATATTTTGCCATCCTGTTTGCAATCTGAGTGAAAAACTGTTTACTGAACTGAAACATATTTGGTCAATGCCTAATACACCATCCTGTAAAGTTATAACAAGACATGACATCAAGGCATTCACATGTTAATTGTTCCAAGAAAGACAACAGTTAGGAGGGTAATAGCAATAACAATAGCAGTTAAATTCATATGCCACTTCATAGTGCTTTACAGCCCTCTATAAGCAATTTACAGGGTCAGCATATTGCCCCCAACAATTTGGGTCCTCATCTTTCTGACTTTGGAAGGATGGAAGACTGAGTCAGCCTTGAGCCCTTCAGAATTGAACTCCTGGAATGAGCAGTGACTGAGTTAGCCTGCAGTACTGCATTCTAACCACTGTGCCACCACGGCTCCATTGGTTTGATCATAATTGATTAAAAGGGCTTCATGCTATATATGAAGACTTTTGTACATAGAGAAAGGAATGAAATTATGAAACACAGCCCAAAGCAAATAGAAAACAAAGGCAGAAAAATAGTTTTAAACACCAGGTAAGTAACTATGGTGGTAAGTCTTACTTGTGAGAGCAATCATTAGTGTACCATAAAAACGTAAATTGTGATGCAATTTGTTTGGATTTGGCTGTATACATAATGTGAAGTCCACTAATATAATTGCCTTAGGCATGAAAAACTGGTTTGACTTAGGACCAGTCACTGTCTCTCGGCCCAACCCCCTTCACAGGGTGTTGTTGTGGATAAATGGGAGGAGGAAGGGGTATTAGGTATGTTTGCTGCCTTGAGTTATTTATAAAGATAATAAAAGCAAGATTTTAAAAAAATCTTTAAAAAGCAAGCTATCACTTTACAACTTGCGTGAAATCGGTTCTAGAAAATCACATTCAGAAACATATCCTTCAAACCACTATGTCAAATCCATTACCAATATCCTTGCCCTCAATTTAGCAATTAAAGTACAACATAAAACACAAAATAGAAACATTTTGTATGGATTGGTGGGTACTCATTTGAAATACACTTTTTTTTTTGTTGCTATGAGTTACAAATTGCTGGCAGCAAACAGTCCCTATGTGGAGATGCTTTTATCTAGTATCCTTTATGACTTCCTTTCGATGATTTTCCCCTTTTCTCCTTTAAAAGTAAACTTTGGTTTAATTTTATGGTTTGGCCTTGTACTCTTCCTTTATCAAATACTGTTGTCTCTGTCCAATGAAAGCATTTCCTGACATTATAAACTCCCCTTTTAAAGATAAAAGATGGGTTTCTGTAGCAAAGCATAAGTCAGGACATGCAAATAGTGACTTTAAAAATTGCGACAGAGCAGTTAAAACAAGAGCAACTGCCATTTACACTATTGATTGTGGAGTGACATTAAAGACCAAATTCAATCACTATTCTCTTTGGTTGTCAAAGGTTAATAATAGTTGAATTTTGAACCAAAGAAGTCAGACAAGCATTGCCAGGTAAAAGCAGCAAATTGTTTTCTTGTGAAGCAAAGTCAATATATAATTTATATATTTTTTTCTTTCCTCTTTAGTGGCAGGTTTAAGAACAGGTCTGCTGAAAGGGCAAGAGATGGGGATTTTACGGCTCTTGAAGCCAGCATTGACTTCAGTTGCCCCACAAAATTGCTCCTTTTCAGATCAAATCTTAATTCATCAAATAACATTAATTTATCTTTGAAAAAAGACCATTGTTGTGGAAAATCTCTTACAGGGAAAATAATACTTTTCCTAGAATCTTTCTTTCAGATTTACAGATGGAAGAATGTCCACTAGGTAGTTCCAGACATCTCAAGAAATGAATGTACAAGTTCACTATTCTATATAGGTCAGCTTTGCCAACATCAGCAGGTTCTTAGTTATGGAATTCCCAAAGGTGACCTCCAGTTGTCCGGTGGACTATTGTATAAGAACAGTGTGAGGAATCTAGAATGTGGAGTCAGGCACCGAAACGATACAGACCTGTTTCACATAGCCATGAAGTCCTAGACAAGTCCAGTTTCTGTCTCCATACATTGCATTCCGAAGTTCACTGAAGTACCCTTAATATACAACTCTACTGTGCCATAATAATATACAAATGTACTATAGATTCAAATGATTCTCAGTTAAGCCATTAATAAATGCAAAAAGAATTGAGCAAAATTAAAAGGTATGAAAGACAAAAGCAATGATAACAATGAAAAGTCAAGTGTATCGTCCAAATGTTACACAATAAAATATTTGATCCTGCTTTTGTTTACACGAGCAAAATTGCACTTCTCCTATCACTCCACAAAAAGGTGCCATGCAGTATGATTAAACAATATTTCAGTACTTTAGTTCATAGAGAGGTTATATGCCAGAGGGCATAAAGGTTTGATTAGGTTTACATCGGACATGAGAAATTTCAAAGAAAACCATACACCATCTCTAATATATGAGTGCAAATGACTTTTTCCCTGTGATCAGGTAGAGCAAGCTTAAAGTCCTTTTCCGATTACAAATAGGAAGAAAAGAACAAGCATTACAAGAAAACATCAATCTCTGGAATGATCAAGTGCTCTATTACAAAGCTGAAAGATTATGCATTGGCTAGATCTTTCATTTCTATTTGGTTTTGAAGTAGTATGAGTAGCTGCCAATATCTGACTATTTTCAGTGTATATGAAGATAAAACAGAAAATTTTAAAGCCATAAAACTGTTCTGTGTACTAACTTTGGTAGTCCATCTAACCTAGTTCCTTGAATTTAATAATGGCTTTTCCTATGTGTAAAGAATTCACGAGATACACTACATTCCTTCAAAGAAAGGGGCACATTTAGACCCGTGGTTGGCATCACTCTATTATATATTAAACTTGCTGATTTTCCATTTATGTAAGCATCTGTGTTAATATTCTGAAGAAGAGTTGTATTTGGTTTACAGAAAATTAGATTCAAAGAAGCATAGAAATGTTTTTATATTAATTGATTCAACTCAGTCACAAATGTCTACACTGACTGGCAGATTTTCCCCAGGATTTCATATGCTTGAAAACCTGAAGAGGGGAACCTGCAATTTTTCTATGGAAAGTGTATCTTCTACCAATGAACTACAGACATCCTAACAGGTTCAAAGGAAACTAGATGATCTTAAGCAGATACTGATGCTTCTCTCATTACTCACATGTTAAAAAGGGATGGAGTCTGATGCACATTTTGCAGTACAATAGAAAATGCTGATGTAAACAGTGAATATTGTGAGGCAGTAAAAGAATGGTATTTTGTCTTGCATTTTAATGTGACATTCTAAGAAAATCATTTGGGGGGAGATTTAATATAAGAAAGAAACAAGAGTAAAAATGTAGGAATGAAACAGATTTGGAAAGAAGCTGATATAGCAAAGAAGCCTGTCTAAAAAAGAAGGCATGAGACTAAATGAATTATTGGTACATTCCAGTAACAGTACTATTTTTTTTTCCTTACTAGAAAACAACAGTAGGAGAGGATATTAAAGAAAGCAACAGGGAAGAATGGAAAACAGATGCCCAGGAGGCAAAGGGAAAGAAAAGCAGTTAAGCTGCTGAATTCAATAAAACTGGAATAATGATCTAGTAAAATAACATAAACAACAAAAATATTAAAAAGAAAAGGGAAAAAAAGGCTGAGAAATTATTCAAATACTTTTTGAAAAATCCTTTTTCATATTTCTTTGAAACTGGTTTATTATTTTGTTAATCCAAATGGAATTTGTTTATGGATAAGCGCATAATTAAAATTAATCTAAAATTAATGAAAATATTTAATGGTTTTGATCGTGTAGGTCACACCATTGATTCAGGACCAAAATTTTATAGGTACATAAACACACACGTTTTATAAGTTTATGTGAATTGGCTCAGGATTGATTTGTTCCAGAAAGAAATACATGATATCTATCTTTAAATAATTTCCCCTCATCTTGAGATTAGTTATGTACAGAAGATAAAAAAGATAATATTTTTATGTGGCTTTATAATAAGATGTATAACTAATTCAAAGCATGAAGGTGCCAAATATATAGCTATAATGGACTCTCACAATCAAAGTATGTGTTAGGATGACAAAAAATATGTTCTACACGCACACGCACATACAAACAATAGTGAGTTCTTAAATGTTAGATGCCTTTCTAACTTTTATCTAGAGATCTCTGATTGTTGAACTGGAACTAATAAGTACTTCTTTATTTTAAACCTAAATACGTCTCAGAAGTAATTCTTACTGATTTCAGTGATATGTATGTTTAAGTAAGCAGTCTTTTGCTTTTAGTAGTTTGAATTCTTTTTTTTTTTTTTTGGGTGAACATAACATACAGTTGCATTTCTTTGGGACACCACTTAACTTTGAGACTATCAGCATATCCATTTCCTCTTTACACTAAATATACCATGGGTAAATCCTTCAGTTGATTCTAGTGCTTACTTTGTGACTCTATTATAGCTGTCCATACTTAAGGTCTTTATTGTGATGACACTAACTAGACATGGTGTTAACTGTGCATTCTTTTTATTATGTATACAACAGCCATACCAGTTTCAGGGCTATGAAAATTGGGGCAATTTAATACTTTTCCTGCCAGGCTGAGTTCCAATAATAATAATGTCTCTGAAGGTCTTATTTTAATTTAATAAACTGATACTCCTCTGAAGTGTAACTAACAGTTCTTAGGCATTTTTATTTTTATTATTAAGGAGGTACTAAAAAAATAAACTGTCCAAATGACTTGAGGTAACTTAAATTATCCAGTAGTTGTCATTTACCTAACAAATACTGTAAATGCAAGTTAATTATACCTATGTAATTACTATAAAAATAGTCTGATTTTAAGAAGCGCACCTAATTCTTTCTCTCATGCTTGCCATGTTATGTTTGTATGCTGTAAATGCAGGAAGCAATTTCAAATAACTGTTAAAAAGAAAAGCCCAGTGTATCATTGATGGAAGATATGATTAAAAATAATGTATTAGTGACTTGAACCAAAACCTTTATCCATACTCCTGATACAGAATATTCCCTTAAAAAAGACTATACCTTTATTGTATTCATTCAGTTGACATTATGGAAAAACATAGAATAATGGGGAGATCATTGTTCCTTTCTCACCAGATATTCAAAGATTGTGAAGTAAGACCTTCAGTGAAAGGTTAATTATGGATTAAACCCAACATAATAATGGTTCTTTCAGTTATCTTAACACAGAATCCAGAGTTAGTGTCATGATGGACAATAGCATATGACAATGAAATTAATGCAAGAAACAGTAGATATATGATCAGCTATGAAGTCAAGATAAACTGCTTCATTTGTGGGTGGGTGTGATTTATTTTATAGCTGCTTTTTCCAGTGTCAGATAGTTAATACATGTTTCTTCATGATTTTCCTGATTTGGTACCTTAGCAGCTTTAAGAATAATAATTAGAAGGTGAACCACGAGTTAAATACAAAATGTTACAAAATGCAAACTAAAAAAACAGATTAGATTTGCTGGATTTGAAATTAGATTTTGCAGCTTGTTTCTTAGTTTGGATGAAAGAGTGGATTGTTGCTGAGAAATAGAAGGCTTTTACAGAGAGGACATGACATGAGATTCAGGTGCCATGGTTATTTATGGTATGATAAAGTAAGATTAATGTAGATTTTAAAAATAATTATATTAAATATTGAGAATATTGAGAATATGAAAGAGATACAAAGCCAGGTTGTGCCTGAAAACAACTTTGTGTCTCTTGGCACTAGAAGCATTTTATAGGCAAGAAATTTGATAAGCAAACACAAATGACTAACTTATTGTGAGCTATTAGAATTTTGTAAGAGGGGGTGTAAAATCAAATCTGGTAACAGAAGGATACATTTATGAATGGTTCTCTTATATAAAATTATTAGAAATATTTAAAGAAAGCAAAAGTATTTTTGATTTTGAACAGTGTAAAACTGAGTTTGAAACAAAACACTGTACAAATGCTGAACATACCAAGATCCAATCTGGGTTGGTCACCAGGACCAGAAGTTTAATCTTCTGAGCTTTTGGACTCGTGCTGGAGCCCATCCTCAGGAGACTTCTCGGACACCAGTGTGTGTGACAACACAAGGCCAAAAGCTCAGAAGATTAAACCTCTGGTCCCGGTGACCAAGCCAGATTGGATTCTGCAACATTATCCTGGGATGTGTATATTTGCCTTCATTCATGAACATACCATTGTTAAACCGTATAAACTTTATTGTAATTTGAAATAGAAGAAGTGATAAAATGGGGCAGTGGTGAGATTCAGCTGCTTTGCACTGGTTCAGCAGAACCGGTAGCTAAATTTTGCTGCATTTGGAGAACCAGCTGGATTCCAGAAGTCCAGTCTAGGCCTTAGAGACCTTCAGGAGGCCTGCCAGGCCTAGAACAGCCCATTAGAAGTACATGGATGCCACTTCCAGAAGTCTGTTCTAGGCCTCGGAGGCCCAGGCCTGCATCGAATAACAGAACCGGTTGTTCAGGTATTTGAATTCCATCACTGAAGTGGGACAAAAATTTTGGTTTCAATATACAAATAAAACAGTGGGGGAGTATGTGGTTGAAAGGACTTTTCATCAGGTCATAATCTTAAAGAGATTTTTTATAAAATAAAGTACCATTGGTATATATCACATAGAGAAATTGTCTAGAATGTGTAAAGGTACTGATCACATGAAGTGTTAATACCACTTTATAATGCCTTGGTAAGGCCACACTTGGAATACTGCATCCAGTTTTGGTCACCACGATGTAAAAAAGATGTTGAGACTCTGGAAAGAGTACAGAGAAGAGCAACACAGATGATTAGGGGACTGGAGGCTAAAACATATAAGGAACGGTTGCTAGAATTGGGTATGTCTAGTTTAATGAAGAGAAGGACTAGAGGTGACAAGGTAGCAATCTTCCAATATCTCAGGGGTTGCCACAAGGAAGAGGGAGTCAAGCTATTCTCCAAAGCATCTGAAGGCATACTGAAAATGTAAATAAAAACAAAGGACATTTTATCCTGTCTGGTGGATGTGTAAAAAAGCCAGAAAGTTTTGGATTCAAGTATATATATTAATTCAGAAGAACTTGAAGATTAATATACAATTTAAATTGGAGGTTTTTCTTTTGGGTCTAATGGATAAACAGTTGGGAAAAAATGATGAAATTTTGTTTTTATACACTAGAACTGCAGCACAATTATGACATGCACAATGTTGGAAAGATTTGACTCTACCCCAAGGGAGAGTATGGATGAAGAAGAGAATGAAACTTGCTGAGAGGGCTAACTTGACTAGTTTGTTTACAGATAAGACATTATGTTTATTCCTGACTAGAAACCCTTTGTAGACTTGTTGCAAGAAACAGAAAAAAGAACATATATTATGGATTTGATTATTATAAAAAATCGATTAGAGAAATAAATAAGGTATGTTGTAGCCATGGAGTAAGAGGTAAATTTATACTTACTGTACACTTATAAATGCTGCAGAATAAATGGGAAACTACTTCTGCATATTTTTTCTTACTTTTGCATCTTGGATTCTTCCTTTCTTTTTTATTTATTTTCTTTAATCTATATTAGTATGTTAGTTTTTTATCTTTCTTTGAAAATAATTCAATAAAAGATTTTCCTGATTTCCCCAAGTGAGGCAGCCGAGTGGGGTGCATTAATAATAACTGGGCTCTTGACACATAAACTTCACAGGTATGTAGCTTTGCCTTGATTCTGTTAAGTTTAAAAATCAGCTGATCAATTTTATTTTAATCCTTGAGCTTATCTAACAATAACAAATTCTTCAGTAAAACCATTGATCTTCAGTCCTTGCTAGGCTGTAATTATAATAATTCCAAAATAGAATACTGAGAAAATCTAGATTTGTACCAAAGAAATATAATTTCATTGAAACAGACAGCAATCTTTACTCTATTTGCAATAGCATGCATCTCAATCTCTCTTTTTATTCAATCTTGTACCTATTAGGAGATGTGATTCAAAGAGCCCAATTATTACTAAGGGTTGGCTTCTTTCAAAGTGCAGATTCTGGGAGGGAGGGAAATAAAAACATTAACCAATTGGAATTAATTTTTCCATGCAAAATCTGTAGCTCACTGTTGGCAGCCGATTGGCTTTCAAATTTCAGATTTACAATAAACTGCTAATGTTTCAGCCTCTAATAGGAAAAAGATATAGATTACAAATGGATGCAATGTGATAAAAAATTTTTTAAAAGATTCTGTGTTACAGGTCAAGATATTCTTGAAATATGTGTGTGTGTGTGTGTGTGTGTGTGTGTATGTATTAACACATACCCTTATCTTTCTTTTGCATAGCCAATTCCAACCTGCACCAGCAGGAATAATGAATGCAAACACTGGAAGCCTCTTAGATGTGTAGTCAGTAGGGAACAGCTTGGCTACAAGCATTTTTACATATCTTCTAGCAACAAGAGAATCAAAGAGTCAATTGCTCTATTTTAGAGCCCAAGGCTATCCTGTGGATTTATAAGATCCTTGGAAGAAACCACAAAATTAATAATACACCAAAATTATTATTCCATAAACATGCATATATAAGTATAGTAGGTTTTGCACTCCTCTCATATGGATTTTTAAAAAATATTTTACAGATTTCTATTAAACAAATCCTTATTTTACTGGCCCAAAGCACCATTTTAGGGGAATCAGTCTGATGTTCAGTTACAATTCTCATTTCAGCGTGCCCCAGAACATTTCTTGATTGTTTTTATTTGAATTCCCAAACCAGTACATCCTACAGCTTGCTGTAACTTAACATTTAAATTTCATACCCTTTCCATAGTTCTAATTCTCTCCCTACATTTCCTAACTTTTCTTTTCACCAACACATTTTGAATAGGTAAAAAGGACACATGGCCAAAATAATAAATGATCTATAATACATACAAAGGCATTTTATAGATGGATAATACATATGCTTACATAAAGCCCAGATAGTGCAGTGACGCATATAATAGAATTTATGATAGGGATGTGGGATAAGTTTGATTTGAACCTGATTTAGCACTTCAGAAAAAAGATTGATTCAACTCCTACTGAAACAGAGGTGGCTTGGTTTGTGGCTCAAGTTTATAGCTACATTTGACTATCATGGAAAAATAATAGATCATTGAATTTTCTGAGGTTTTTTTTTTAACAGAAGGGGATTTGATTCTGATGGGATGAAGCCTGCCCACATTCATAGAATTAGAAATCCAAAATTCAAAATACCCAGGTTTTGGAGCTAGACTATTTGATTATTACAAAAAGGAAAGTGTGTGTAGCCTTGGTGGATTTGAAAATAATTAAATTACAAAGGCATTGTGGCCTTTTCATGCAATAAATCATACCAAATTTGAGACAAAAAACTAAACAGGAATTCATGTAAAGGTGAAAATGTAGTCATTATCCCCATTTCCAGTTTTTTTGTTGCCAACGTCTAAAAGTTACAGAGGGATAGGGGAAAATTTCTGGAGATAGGGTCATTTAAATTCTCATTGTTAAAATAGGAAAGTGGCTGTAATTTATGATTTTAGCTATAAACAAGGCCTTTCTAGAGCACTGTATCTAGTAAGGCTTCAAGAACATTCCTTGTGAACAGATTTGTCAGTCACTTGAATCTACTCTTTTGTAACCCTTAATTTCCCAACCTGACTTTACATGGAGAAATGAAATCCAGATGCTCGTTCCTTTGCAAATATTATTGTTTTTCCAGGCCGACAAGTTTATTTATTTTTCCTACATTTACAAGGGATATTTAAAAAAAATTAGAATATATGCACAGTCTATTTTTGCAGTTCTGTTCTGATATTCCTAAAATTTCTGTTATGAAATTGTCTTTATTTTTGTATTTCTATTCTGGACCCCTTAACTTGCAGAATATGTAACCCAACCTGCTTGGTCTAAACTTGCAAATAGAGAGTGTTGTTTGCTTGTCCTTCTAGTCTAGTGCATATAGGACAGAGTGGCTCACAAAGTAATAATATAATAATAGAACAATTCTGCTCTATTCAGCATTGAAGGGAATAACTGCAGTTCCCCACCTATTCATTCACCATGTTTCTATTCACATTCATTTGTCTTGAAGTTTCTAGCAATTTCCAGAAAAAAAAATGAATGAATGAATGCATGCATGCATGCATGAATGAATATTATAGAGCTCTGAATAACTGTGCTAAGTAAAATAGTGGTAAAGGAAGACCATTTGAAAATATGTTTAGTTCTTGGCTTCTCTATTCAGGCATCTGTATGATCAAGGTGCTATAGCAATAAACATAGACAAGACCTTCTTAATGAAAACACAGTAGTGTATCAACTAATCTATATACAGAAGTTGAGGATGCAGCAAAGTGGAGGTTACTCATTGTTTCAAATGTAAGTTTAGATTAAAACTTTGCTGCCATTGCAGCAAAATGATATCTTTAGAGTTCTGTTTCTCATAGCCTAACATCTTTTAGCCAAAGGAGGTAGAACTACATTTTCCTATTTACTCAAAGGTCCAGCTGATACGGAACAATTTAAATTTTATTTAACAATAATGTTAGCAATTACACAGTATGTAAAACTCTCACAGAATGTTTCTGTTTAAGGATACAACAGCAGTACTTTCTGCTTATTTACAGAAAGATAATTTACTTTGTTATAAGAACAATTGCTGATTATTATATCTACTGATTATCTCCTCTTTCTTCCTTCCCCTCCCCTTTTTTTTCACCGTTGTCCACTGTTTTTCTCCTCATGTCCCCTCCTCGTCCTCTTAATCTCGTCCTGCCTTCTTTACGAGAACATGTATTGTTCTCCAATTTCTTACATTATATTAATGAAGCAAACAATCCTTTTTATCATAGAAGTCTTAGTGGTATTATATCAAACAAGCACTATAGACTTCTACTGAGCAATGGGAGTGGAACTAGAGGGATAGAGAAATATAAAAAAAAAATACAAAAACCAGGATAGGACAACTCCATGCATATTCAGGAAGGAGATGGCTAGAGAAAATGACTGTAGATGCTGTAAATGCCCTGGTTTTAAATGGAAACAGAATGCTGAAACTCAACATGGTGCAAAGAGATGGGGATTAGCGAAGGTAAGAAATCCCTTCTATAGAAAAATGACTTTTTCAATGGGTGCAGAAGTATAACTGAAGATTTCAGAGGAAGAACATTATCCATTATAAGTGGAAAAGAAGATTGTTTTTTTTAATCATTTGAGAAAATGGCAAGCGAGACAGGAACATAGTTATGTTATGTATGGAAAAAGATATAGGAATGCAGTTTTTTTTAAAGTATGTCTCAATGTGTATCTTTTGGATTACCTTTAGGTTCCTGATCAAAGGAGCCCCTTGTAAATTCCAGTTGAATTGTTTTGTAGTGATCCCATACAGATGATTTAAGATTTGTGCAAATCCAGTGCACATCCCTAATCTAATGTAAACCAAATCAGCCCAAGCTACTGTTGTATGTTGCATCATTATATTGCTTATTCACAAAATTGTTTTGCTTTCTATGTACATTCCATAAATATATCCTGGACTCTGTGCCAGCTTTGTCCAATATATTTTCCTGGGTTGAATATTATGAGATCTATAATACAGCACATCTTGTAAACACCAGTTGGGAAAGGCTGATTTAGATCAAAGCAGAATCTTGAGATTTAATATAGCATCAGATAATTTGGTTGTGGGAATAAAAGAGAGCAACAGCCCTATGTAAAAAGAAAATAAGCATCTTTGCAGATGCAGGGGGAAAACAATTACACACACAGAGAAAAATACACACAACCTTGCATTCAGATTTAATCCGATCTATGAAATGCAACAAATTGTTGCTTTGCATGTGAATTACATGTATAATTATTTTTAGCAGAATATGTAAGCTAAGTCTACTGAAACATTTAAAGCAATACATGCAAATGCTGAACTCTTTGAAGCAATAGTTTCTTTATTTAAGAAAATCATAATCAGATGTCACAGTGAGGGAAGATAGTGAGCGAGAAAGAAATAGAGGAATTTCTGTTTTTCCCCCCTCCACCTTTGCAGTATGCCTCTTCCCTGTAAACAAATTATGTGCCATTAAAGATGGTTATGGACTTCTGGTTCCGGATAGTGGCGCTCGCAGCTGTGCAAGGAGACGGCTCTCCTTGCCAGCTGATTCTCTGCTGCCGGTAGACCCTTAATCGGGACAAAAAGCTGCCCTGTGGGGGCAGCTACCAGTGAGGAGGTCCTCGTTGTCCTTGGGAGAGTGGCAGCTTCTTCCAGGGACCGAGATTGCTCCTTTGGGCCGACAGTGAAAAGAACAGCCAGTAAAATGGCCGTTCATCTAGCCGCTGCAACCAGAAGTCAGAAGAACATCTAAGCACAGGAACCACCGTAGCTGAGCCGGGTGAGATTTTTTTTCCTCCCTCTCTTGGTTTTTCTTTTCTTTTTTTTTTTGTGCCTGTAAAAAGCACCTTTGAAATGATTTCCCTACTCTAAGAAGGCAGCGTTTGTGAGTGTGGGGAAAAGAAGCTTGGATTGAATTAATTTAAAGTTATTTTTTCCTATTTTTTTCTCTTTTTTTTCTTCACTTTGGGGTCTTGGAAAATTTAGTCAGTATTGAATCTGCTATAAGGTTTGAATGCTTCTTTTTTCTATATTTCCTGATCTTGTTTATGAGATTCCTGGTTTCTGGGAGAAGATTTTACATGGTACTGAGGACACCTTGTGGAAAAACTTAAAATTGCAACTTTAATTAGTGACTTAAAATTGCAACTTTTTCTCTTGAGGATTGGATTAACCTTGACTTTCAGATTAAAATAAAGGGGAAAATACAAAGAAAATTAACAGCTGCACTGGTGGGGGTAGACACTGATTAAATGTTCTTTGAACATAGCCCCTACTAAATGATACAGACTGTTTTTGATTATCTTTGAAATGGAGCAACCCTTGGCTCAACTTGACTATAAACTTATACTGGAAAAACTTTATGAAGCTACTGATGAAATACGTTTGCAAATAAAAGAATTTACGATGGAAATAAAAAATAGAAATCCTGCTTTGAACTTTCAAACTGACTCCCAGACTTTGTCTGAATACTCTATGGGTCAAGAAATAACAGAAGCGGGATTAACTAAAGGTAAAGAAGATTCCACTTTACTCTATACGCAGGCTGATAGGTTCTCTGAGGAATTAAAAAGGACTGTAATTAAACCGCTTACAACCCTAAAATTAACAGAAATGGACAGACAAGCCCAATGAACTGAGAATGATGCTAACTTGGATAAACAACTATTAGGTACAAAACTGGACGTAATTGAGCCAGCTACTCAACAGTTTCAAACGTGGAGATTGGACCTTGTCAAACAACAAGGGATTATTTACAAAGGAGCTAGGTTCCTAAAACAGAAAAGAAGACGTCTCTGTTTGATTCAAAGGACACTACAAGATAAAAAAAATGACTTGCTTATGGATATAGTGGCCTTGTTATGGAAACCTGTTTGGCATAAAAGGAAAGCTAGAATAAGATTTAAGAATGTGATTGAAGGGTTAATGTAATGATTTTAAAAGGCTTATTAGATATGGATCGACTTATGGCTTATGACAGTTAAATAAGATGTTAGATTGAATAAAAATTAATTAAGGGTCTGAACTTAATAATAAGGTGTTTATCTATGTATTAATATCTTTTGGATATAGTAACTTTGAGGAGGTTAAAGAAACGTGATATTGATACTGATGGATTGATTATTAGATTATAAAGTATAATAGAAATAGAAAGGTATTTTTTTTTACTTTGCTCTGTTTTGTTCTTTTTCTTTGTTCTTTTTTTCTGATATGAACTAATATACTTTTTTAATATATACATTAGAACTGATGGTTATTTTGTAATGGAAGAAGAATAGGGAAAAATAAGAAATGATATTAATAAATGTTTATTGAATATGTTAAGGAAAAAGGTAATGGGGAGACTCCCGAAGTGTTAATTAGGTACTTAGATTAGAAATATGGAGCATAGTAACTGAAATAAGTAAACTTCATACAGGAGTTGGATTTGTGGATCTATTTAGATGAAAGGTTATTGAGGATTGATAAGATTGACCAAGTTGTATTGAAATATATCAATTTGAATATAATAGGTTATTAGAGGGGAAAGAGAGGGGGGTTTCTTTTTTCTTTTTTTTCTCCTTTTTAATGATTTAATCTGATTTTTATGGGTATGACTTTGTTGTGTGGATAATTGATTGCCCTGCCACCACGTTGTTTCGTAAGCACTTGTCTGTAAAATGAAAAAAAAACTTGTTTTTTAAAAAATAAAGATGGTTATGGTTTCCTTAACTCTGTATTCACTTATGGTATTTGCTCTTTAAATATAGTGTCTCTGTTTATTTCTTTAGATGTAAAGGAGATGTTTTAAATTTGTTAAGCTTAGCAATTGAACCCTACCCTTGCTTGACTTGTGAAGGGTCCTATTATAGTACTTGGTGTTTATCCTCATTCCTAACAGTTCCATATGCCTATTTTTGTGAAGAGTTCTTGTTAAAAACAAAGCTGGGCCCTGGAAGTGACTAAAAAAAAATACTTTCCTCTATTTCAACTAATTGGGTTTCTAACACTTAGGGAGTTTGGACCAAGGCCTTCCATTATCATTTCATGGGAGAGAAATTTGTGTTTTTCTAGTTGGACATAGACATGACTGCACTTTAGGAATTGAAATGACAAAATCAATGACTTAGAAAGAGGTCACACAAGTCCACTCTGCATTCCCACACAGATTCCCCATCTCTTCTTAGTGTACTTTCAACTAACCATAATATGCCACCATTGTAGCTAACCTTCTGTAAAATGCCTATGAGCATCGTGTTGCTTGTATGGCTCTTCCCCAGAGAGGCTAGTCGGCATTAAGAATGTATAAAGTACAATTCTGTCTGAGCATTTTGGTAACTATTTGTTATGATATTGCTTCCTGTCAAGTGCATAATGCAATTTTGTCTTCCATAAAAATAAACACTACATGTAATCTCAGAAGCTTGTCACTTCCCCCATTTTTGGCACTAAATATTTAAAGAGGAAGAGACCAGGGAATTCCAAGCTAGCAATCCATTCCTTGTGTTCTAGCCCTGAGCTAGAACTATCAATGAAATGGTGCTGTACAGCAACAGAGAAATGAAGGAGACTAAAAATCCTACCTGCCCACAGGCCAGTCCCATGCCTCTTTCTCCCATGCCATGCGGGCATGATAAATTCAACTCCAGGGCATCAGCTCCGGAAGCCTACATGATACACAGAAAAGAGGGGGGGGGAATCAAATATTAACTGCCAAATGCTGGAGCACTTTAGTGAAGGCAATTTTCTAAATGACAACCTGATATGTAACTCATAGCACATGCAATATTTCCTCCCCCTACATCAATTTGTTTGTTTAATTTATTTTTAAATATTTTAATTTTGTACATTTATATGTTTTTTAAATTTTAAGGCTGTACACCGCCCTGAATTAGTTCATTACTAATTCCACACAAAACATTTCTGAGCAATGGGAAATAAAATAAAAACAAATGGAATATCCAAAGGAAGGCATCATTTTAGATTAACAGGGATTGTTATCTTTCTACTTTTCCTAAACTAGTTCTGAATTAAATTAAGACAATTCTGGAAATATTGTCCAGCGGGTAGTACAATAAGCCTGTACAGTTCAGACAACAGATTAAAAATGTGCTTACATCAAACTATTGCACACGCTTCCATATAAAAAAGCTCTTAGGCATTTTAAACTGTGGGCAGGATGAAAACATTCTTCCCAATATGTTGGTTTTTTGTACAGGAAGAATTGCTTACAATTGGTATTAATAACTGGTTGCTGGTGGTGGTCTGTTTCCATTGTTAAATGTATTCATTTCATGTCAGAAACAGTTTTAGAGAATATAATTTATAATTTAACTACATCAGAAATCTGGAAGGAATAGAAATCTTGGAAGGTATCACAAATTTAGTACATATGCCTGGAACCGAACATTAAAAGAACAAGTGAGTGGTGGACGATAGGAAGCAGTCAGAATTAGAGTAAATGCCAGGCAAGTGTGACTGAGTATTCTTTTAGCCAGAGGTCCTCCCACTTCCACTGAATGCCATTTATCCACCCCTTTATTTATCCTGCTTTAATTCCAGGAGCCAGGGATTATGTACAGAACCCTTCAGTTTTTCTCCAGTAAAAATCCTTGGAATTGGGCTAGTAGCTCATGTAATTGGCTTCCTATGGGCAAGGTAGATTCAGCTAATCTGAACGTGAGACTATAAAGTACATTTCCTATAGTATGTCCCCTGGGAACGAAGTTAACCAAACTTCTTTAGAGGTTTGCAAAGATTATATTTCTTTTGGAGTTATGATTAAGTTCAGGAAAAAGTTCTTATTTTATCTCAACAGATTTCCTATCATTATGAATTATAAAGATTCTACCCATCATGATTAAATCAGTGTTGCTCTGAAGATCTTTATTCAATGGTTATCAAGATAAACCTTTATATTTCTATGGAATTATGATGCAGATTTGAAGAAATATGTACTTGAAATGATGTCCATTATCTCCGCGTTTTATCTCCATCATTACAATAGAATCATGCTGGCCTGCAAAGCATTTCTGTTCAGAGACTTTTATCTGCAGAGAAAAGGGAAGAGAAGCCAAAAGCTGCCTTGCCTCTTTCTAGAAGCCTGAGATCATTCATTAGAAACTGTCAGTTCATGAAGCATGTTTTTATAGAATGCTTCAAACCAGAGTTCCCCAAAATGGGTAATATTGACCACTAAGGATCAATAGGACTATATGCCGTTGTTGTTGTTGTTGTTGTTATGGTTAATTGCACAGTCAGCCAAATGTTTAGACTGGATTTGGATTCTTTTATCCACCTATAGAGTCTTTCTCAAAGATCTGGGCTAGGCAGATGAATGTTTTGCAACTGAATGTTGGTGATTTTGGCAGTGCTGATGCTGCCCAAGTGATGCTCAGTTGTTCTGGAATTGCACCCGAACAGCCTATTACTATCGGCACTATCTTTGCTTTCTTTTGCCATAGTCATTCTACTTCTATTTCAAGGGCTTTGTACTTTGTAATTTTTTCAAGTTCTTTCTCTTCTGTTCTGTTGTCTCCAGGTAGTCCCATAACACTTTATTTATTTATTAATTTGACTTCTATGCCGCCCTATTCCGGAGAACTTTCTATTACTTTCTATTTCTATTACTTTGTCTGTTTTGTAATCCCACCCATTCTTGCTTGCAGGGAAATAGTTTTTCTTGCAGATATTCCAATGCACCATTGTTGCTATTTTGTCATGCTGCTGTTTGTAGTTCACCTGTGCAATCTTCTTGCAGCAACTAACTAGGTGGTCCACTGTTTCTTCAGCTGCTTTGCAGAGATGGCATTTGCTGTCGGTTGCTCTCTTCTTTATTTTGGCTTTGAGCACATTTGTGCACAAAGGTCTTGTGCAGCCAGAATATTCTCCCCCCCCCCCATCTCTTTCTGTACCTTTCCTGCTCTTCGCCACTGCCAGGTCTTGTTGTTATCTACTTTGCCTACTAGTTTTTTAAGTATTGGCCATGTAACACTTTGCCTTGCCATGTCTCTTTACTATTCTTCATTTGGTCTTTTTTGTAGACCACTAAGCCTCCATGGTATACTAGCATCAATGCATCTTGTTTGCTGTTCTTCAGATATTCTTCCAATGCCCTTTTTTCTTCTTCAACTGTCTGGGCTACTTGCAACATTCCACACCCACCTATTTTTCTTGTTAAGTCGAATCTCTTAAGATTACTGAGTGGATGAAGGACAAGATTTATTTTAATTCTTGTTTTCTTTTTTGGTATGTGTGTGTTTGTGTCTTTCTATCTAGGGCTTTTAATTCCATTTGGGTCAAATCCAGTAGCCCAGCTGTATATCTAATGTCTGGAATTGCCTAGATGTTAATTGCCTTGATGGTATTTCCTCCACTGATTTTGGATTTTAATATTTTCTTCACTTTCAGGATGTATTCACTTTTAACCTTCTTTTTAACTTCAGTGTACTTGATGTTGTCAGCTTGAAGGATGCCAAAAATATTTATACTAATCATCTTCATTCAGATTCTTAATGTTATTTCCAAAGGACATTTTGATTCCATCAGTTTTCATTGTTTTCCCCTGCTGATGGTGAGTCCATTGTCCAGTCCATTGAAAAGTCTTGCCTACATATATGTACCATGTTGAGTAGCAATTCTATTTCAGATGGTGTTTTTCCATAGAGCTTCAGATTGCCCATGAAACGGAGATGGTATTTGCTGCTTGATAGCCATAGTTTGACTTATTTAGTACTATTGACAGAGTAATCAGTGCAGTGACCAACAGTAGTGTTGATACGGAGTCTTCTTGAAAGATTTCTCTCTTGATAATAACCTCTTCCAATCTATCTCCATTGACCAGCAACTGGGTTTTCCATTGTGCTACTGATCTTTGCACAAAGCTTCTCATGTTTTTATTGACTCCTGCTATTTCTATGCGCTAGATTATTTAATCATGTGGCAGGAAGTTAAATGCCTTCTTGTAATCAATCCAAGCTACATCAAGTGTTCTTCCTTCTCTTGCAGTTTTCCAAAACCATCTTGTCAATTGGGAGTTGATCTTTTGTATCTCTGCTGTTTGGGAAGTTTTCTTTTGTTCAAATGGAGAAACTTTGTCTTCAACTAAATGCTGTTGGACTGTATCAACTACCACATCAATTACCAATCTGGAATTTGTTGGTAAGCAGGTACTTTGCCTATAGTTGCCTGGTGCTGCCCCTTTTGTTGTATCATTCATTATCAGGTAGACTTTGCCTGATTCAGTTTCACCTCCTTGCAGTTTGTTGTTAAACTGATTGGCAATGAATTGGTGCAGACTAGATAGATGTTTCAATCAAGAACATGCAATTTTTCTTCTTGTAGTGCCAATGAATTCTTGATTCTTTCTGATGACCAGTCCAATAACTCTTAGCATAGAACGTGTAAATATGAATGTATATGCATGTATATTTTGTATGCATGCATATATACGTATTTGATATATGTGAATGTATTTTTGTATATGTGTATGTGTATGTGTATTCACCTACCTGTTCCTGTTTTATATTGATGATTATGTGTTATTATGTTGGTGTAAACTTTTAGTGACCATATAATTTTATATTAACTATTTTAATTATTATAATTTTATGGCTATGTCTTAATAATATGTTATTTGTATACCAGTTAAAATGACTACATAAAAAGTGTATTAAATATTTTAATTTTACTAAATAAACAAATGATAAATAAGACTAATAGCAATCTTGAATGTGCATTTTTGAGTTGTCTGCAGGACTTCTAGTCTTATCAAAATCAATGGTATAACTCCAAAAATGGTTTAAGGGTCAAGATTTGAAAAAAAAAAAAAGTAATTTGGCCTAACTCCACTAAGTCTTACATGCTTATTCTGACTTAACAAACCAGGATGTTTGTTAAAAAAAAAAATCTGACAAAATTAGAACTTGATTTGCAATTTGTACTTCTGAGTGACAGAAATGATTTTTGCATGCTGTGTAGTGATGGTTCCAAAGTTCCAAAGAGACCAATCATGAAAAATGCTATCCTTAATTTTCTTAAAGCCTTTCCTCTCCTCTTGAAACGTCTTAACCTATGCATGTGCTGTTGTTATTTTTGTTCTCCACGTCTGTGACAAGTTGACCTTTTGTATATATAGGTTGGCCTCCTGTGGAGACCAGACTGACTACCCTCTAGAGTTTATGTACCTGGAAGGTCACAAATACTTGACAGTGAAATGCTTAACATTTTTAAAAATGTTCTTTTTATAGGCCCATAACATAAGAGGCAATAGTGACAGTTTGTAAAACTGCAATGGTTTTCTTGCTTCTAGGATACTGCATAGGTCAGGGTACACAAAGCACCATTATATATTAAATGCATAATCAAATTTCACTTTCTAAATTTAGAACCAAATATTGTTTTATAGCAATACACACACACACACACACACACACACACACAGTTATACAATATATATAAAAGCTAAAAATTCCAAGTGTTTGACAAAGTTACTTTCATTTGTGCAAGATGGTATTTAAATTATAGAAAAACTAACAAAGTACTATTATGTACTTTTGGTTTTTATGTGGTATTTTTTCTCCTCATTTATTGTAAATCTGTATTAGGACCAGAACAGCATTAAATGAGCCTTTTATACTTTAAATATTCAAGAGTTTTATATTCAAAATTTCTTCCACTGCTGTCAAACTGGAGTGCCTGAAGGCAAGGTAAGATCAAGTTAGGTTCTCAAAGGTAGAATTAAATTTTATCAAGGCATCCGTCATAATATGAATGTTGCTTAAAATGCAAATAAAAAAGCATAGAAATTCAAAGGCTACAGAATTTTCAGGTAGCATGCAAAGTCCAGGGGACCATTTCTATGGAATAGATTCATTTAATTTACATTTCTATCATTTTAATGAAAACACAGAACAAACAAGCAATCACAGATACATTTAAAACCCTTATTTTTCATTTGAATTTCTTTTTTTATGCAATTACAGAGTAAGGGAAAAGAAAGAAAAGAAGAAAAAGGGAGAAAAGAGAAGGCATATTAGTAAGTCATTACCTCAGCCATTTTTGAAAGCTCAGTCCAATCATTCTTATTATAGCTGCACATGATGCTGGCAATGACAATCTGAAAAGATAAGTATGGAATTCAGTTGTCTAAGATAATAAACTAGAGTTAAGAAAATCTGTTTGAAAATCTTCTGTCTCTATTGTTTAACTACAATTGCATTTTTCTGCTATGCGTATCTATTGAAGAACAAGTCCTATTACATTCAATTGATCTTAGTCTCAGGTAAATGTATTAAAATGGATTACATCAAATCTCTTTTAATATGCATTTCTAAAATAATTTGAAGAAAGTACATGGAAGATACATGAGAAACTGTCAGGGATATAATTGAGGACTGAATGGACAAGATACTGTACACTTAAACTGACTACAGGTATTTTGAAATCTACATTAAAAGAAATTGACAAATGGAAAACTTGAAATGTCTTTCAGTCCTCCTGATTAAAACTTCATCCCATTCATAGAAACCTTGTGGGTACAATGTCTATTCCAGGTACTGGATGTATGGAGTAGCTATTAGATATAACATATAGCTGTGATATAAGTGTGTCAAATAACAACTGTGAACAAATATGAGGTTCCTAGAAGAATATAGTAATCCTAAGGTGAGAAATATATTGACAACAATATATCCAAAGACAGTGCCCTGACTTGACAGGTAATAAGATTAACTCTGATAGAAAGCAGCTGTTCTACCAGTAGCAACTACAAGTGGAAGCATGTAGGCCAGAACAGCTGTGGCAGATATATATTGGCAATGATACAATACATTCATACAAAAAATAAATAGGGATGCAAAAGACAATAGAAAATCATTGCACTGTAGTTTCTCACAAAAAATTGCTAGTGGGTAAGAAGAATTACCATAATAACTAAAAAATTGATGGTCTCCAAGCTTTGAGAGCTGATTTTAAATAAGAATATCCTGATAGATGAAGTCTCTGTGCAAACCAGTCATTTGTGTATGTGTACAGCCGTGAAGTTTCCATACTGAGATCTAGAAGTTTTGCATGTAAAAGTTTTGCATGCAAAAACCTGGGTTCAAAGGTTTCCTTCCTTCAGATAGTGAATAATCACCTGCCCCCAATAGTAACATTTTGTGTGTATGATTTATTTGCAATGTTTACTTGTAATATTAATAGACACCCCATTCAACTGAGTCTCTAGACATCATACAACAAAGGAAGAGGACATAGGGCTACTCATTGGCCAGCTTCATTTTTTTTACACATTCCCATAATACCTGATAGTGTTTAGATGCATTTGTATAAAGAGACATGCATTCAAACTGAGAGCCAGGCAACCTAGGCACCATTTTAGTATTAGCTTGTGGTTTTGGAACATATAACATTAACAGCCACTCAGCTGTCCATTCAGCAATATGCAATTCACCTTCACTTTAGAACTCTCAGTATCTGGCCAACATATTGTGAATTCTTTTAAAATTATTACTTGTAGAGTAACTTACATCATTGCACAGATAACAAACCAAGTGGGAAGATAATGTAACAAACCAAATGGGTGACTGATCAATTTTATGCCTACAAATGTGTAATTCTGCATCTGGAGACTCTGACAATTATGCCACATTAGATTGAAAATATCTGGTGAAACTGTTGGATAGCAAGAAAAACTTGGACAAGGATTTTGATTAGAAGTAAGATGAAGAAAGTATATATGCTGGCACCAATGCTTTGAGACAATGGAATGTTAAAATAAAGAGACTGAAAAATTCCTTAGATTTTGGGATGCTTTCATTAATCAATTGTTTTAATTTATCAATTTATTATACCAATTTGCCAAGGATTCTGATTTTTTTTCCTTTGAATCATCCTTTATTTTTCAGAAACATGTAAAGTCACACTGTTATCTGAAGAGTATAATCAAAGTAACTCTTTTTATCTAAAAAATCTCTTGCATGGATACACGGCATATTTATTTTCCAAATGGCTGGATTCCAGACATTTGTATATACTGTATAACTGCCCATGTGTAAACACTGAAGTTGTGGAAATAAACTAAGATTTGTCTTTGATTAATGTTTACTGCTACCCAATTCATTGGAAATTATTTTCTGCATTGATTAAAGAAGTAATACATCTGAAGGAACCAGATTTAATCTTCAAAGTAAAACATGAGTCCCAGCTGCTTCTCCTGTAATTATCCTAATGTTTCTCTATGCACAATTTTCACATCCATGTTCTATTTATTAATCTATTGTTTGAATTTATATTTCTTACAAATATTACATTTGATAAAAGTCCTTTAAAAATTGAGTTCATGTTTATTAGTTCTGTGTTTCCCAATCAAGTGAGAAATTCTATAAAAATACTTTCTTTTCTCAGTAAACAAAGGGTTTATTTGGAGCCTCCACATGAGTAAAAGTAATGTAGTTGAGTGTGATGTGGCATTTTTTGTTTAGAAACATGACTAAAGTGCAAGGAGTTGGCATTTCCCCCTCCTACTCACACTCTCTTCTACCTGCTGTGTTTTGCATCCTTCTCTCCTATTATAACCAAATGATTGGATGATAGCAGCCTCTGTTCAGGACCTGATTTAAAACCTTGTTTCTTCTGCTTATTTTATTTTGTGGCGGTGTTTTAGAAGGCGGCCAATGTCCACCTATTTCCCAGCTAAACAACCTGTGATGCTGGTAGCAGACTCAAAGCTTCTTGTCTCTTAAAAAGAATATTGTGGAGCCTCCAAGACTATGTACATTCTCCTTCCTGATAGGTAGATAGAAAGATAAACAGACATCACAGGAATAAATTCTGCAGACCTACTTTGCATTTGAAGTTATAAGACAGAATTAAATTCAGTTAAGCATAAGTATTGAAAAGGGGCACTAAATATATCCTTCATCTTGGATGTTTTTGATGATGCATACATGTTACTCCTAAACCTATAGATGTTTATGTCTTTAAAAATCTCCCTCACACACAGCTCAGACTATCATAGAAATACACAATTATGTCACAATAAAATAAAATTTTCAGATGATATAGCTAACGGGTGCCAAACTCGATTGCGTCACGTGACGCTTGTGACATTTTTTGCCTTTGTGGAGCTGGAGTGGGTGTGGCCTGCATGTAACGCATCCAGTCTGTGGGCCACCAGTTTGACACCTGTGATATAGACTTTAGGGTTTTGTTTTGTAAGTAAGCAGTAAATTTTTCAAATATCCAACTGTTGCACCCTTGTAACTAATATATATTTTGCCTGTTATGCTCCTTTTGTTGGAACAAATTGTAATTTCACTGAAATGTACTATTAACTTTTATCTGACAGCAACAATAGCCCTTGTCTTTATAGCTTCATAATGGATAGCTGAATGAGGGTTAGGCTGTGTTTTATCAAAATTATTTCAAAGATCTGATTTAAATCTTCCCTGTGGGAAAGTACTGATTGACAATTCTGTCCAAAAGTCTTTATTTTAAATGAAAGAATGGAAGAAGAAAAAGAAAAATGACAAATTGGATTACTGCCATATGTATGATTAGGAATGGTTTAATCTTAACATAGCTTGGCTGGAAATGTAATATTAGGCATTCTTTTTCATTTATTTTTAAAGAGATATTCAGAACTATTTATGCCATTTAATGCCTCATGATTGCACTTAAACAGGTTTAGATCCAAATTAGTCAATATCAAAAATCCGTTTGAGTAAAAACAGGTTGGATTAAATAGTTTGGAGTGACTGCATTGTAATTATTACAACATAAAACATTTTCAAATTCCCTTTCCTGCAATTATACTAGGTCAAAGTTATTGTGCTTTCTGAACATAGTTGAATTACCCAAAGTCCTTCAGTTATGTTTTTAAATATGCTGATCTTCACAGTCTTTTCACACTACCAACATACTAGGAATCAATATTTTAAGACTCTGGCTATATTTTGAGATAGAAAACCCAACTCTGAAAATGTAACATTGAATTAATATGTAACAGGAACATCTTAGACTCACTGGCTTTTGTTCCTTAAATATCTCACCTCTGTCATCTTGAAGAGCTCATCAACTCCCCTCATCCATGACATACTCACTCTTCTCCTTCATCTTGACCTGTGCACTATTCTGTCATATATTTGTCTTGCAATTCAATCTTCTTTCGTTCTCTTTGATCAAACCATCTCAACACATTTCTTTTCTACTGACCACTCACCTTTCTATTCAGTCCACAGTCATTCAGTTTTGATCTTTTTCTTTTACCACATGTACTTTTTAAGACCTCCACACCCACTGCACTCAAATTATTTTTATTTTTCTCCTAAGATGCCCAATTCTCACTTCCATATGTGGGCAGGAGTCTTATACAGATACTCTTAAACACATTCATCTTCATCTCTAATAACAAATGTGAGGATGAGGATGGCAGAAAAGATTACTGGCAGTTCATTCCCTTCTATCAAGGACATAGCGTATAAGTGTTGCTTGAACAGGGTCCGCAGAATTATCCGGGACACTACATATCCTCTTCACGACCTGTTTTCCTTGTTACCTTCTGAGAGGAGGCTCTGTGGTACCGGTATCTGAAGCAAACATCCAGTTTCAGTCACAGTTTTGTTCCACACAGTATCAACCTTTTGAACTCTCAAGCTTCCTCTTTCCACTATGTATTCAAGATGGACAGTGACTAATATTTATATGTAAAGTTATAGGTATATACATACATACATACATGTCTGCATTTTTGAGAGAAGGCAACAGAATTTCATATTTAATGTGTGCCAATGTGCCCACAATTAAAATGACAATAAAGATTATCTCCTCACAACAGACCTTTCTAGAAGAATATTTTACTTCTGTTATAATATATATTGAACTCTTATAGAATTCAGCAACCTCCAATTTTATATATATCCATCATCCAAGTTTATTCACGTTATTATAATTTCTAAATGAATAAATATGCAAGAAACTTTCCCACATTCCACTATTTCTCATTGATCAGATGAAGGGGGAAAAAATCATTCCATAGACGCCTGCTCAACATACAGCAAGAAAATATATTATTGGTTGAAGGGCAAGTGTCAGCACTGGACAGAGTGGTAAGGATTTTTTTCCCTTAATTTTCTGGCCTGTAATATTTGCAAAGAAGAACTTAAGTTTGTCACAATTTACATAAGTGCTTGTTAATAGATGATCTTCCATATTACATGAAAAAGGGAACTTTAAAATTGTAAAGCACACAGGATTCCTTAATGGTGGACATTGGTTTTAGGCAACAGATTCTGTATCCGGCTTCTGATGATAGTGATAATCATCATTTAGAAAATAGATGTGAATTACTTTTAAATTTGCATATGTGGAAATGTTTATAAACTGTAAGTTATTTTTGAGGTACTTATTAATGGCATACCCAAAAATACTACTTCTCTTAAAAATTATAAATATTTAAATACAATCAGAAGATTCTTTTAAATAGAAAAAACATTTTTTAAAAACCACACAGATACTGAAACTCCCCTTTTCCTATATTTTTTGTCCTACAGACCTTTAAAAAATGTATTATGATTTTTTTCCTCTTGAAATTTTGATTTGTCACTGGATTGAAATAAAAATAAGCTTCTTATTAAAACATTCTTACAGCATCAAATCCCATGCAATAAGAGAGTTAACAGTTGTAAAACCCTGTCATGCCTGTGAGAAGCAGAGGAATTATCTTGTTATCAATTTAATAATGGAGTATTGAAGTAAATGATGCCATCCACTGACACCAGTAACACTGTGCTCCCCTGGGAAATTCAAGTCTGTAGAAACTGTCAATCTAGATGGATATGGACATATTAAACAATGTACTTTCAGTCCATAAATCTATTCTTTCAATGCTGCTTACTAAAAAAGATTCTGCATAGTGATAAAGACAAGTAATGTAGGATATCTTGACATTACTGACTTATAATCCTCTTCACTTTAAGATAGGACAATAAGATATTCAGTACACAATTTAACCCTTTTTACCGCAGGGCCAATATGTAGTTTAACTTGATATCCTTATTTTATTTATAACTTGCATTAAAACTTAACATTTCAAAACGAAACCCGTATACAGGTAAATCTTTAATAATTGGCTGATAAAATGATTGGCAGATACTCTTTGTGAGCAATTATTCATCCCCCATTGGGATTCTTTTAAAAAAATAAATGTACAGTATAACTTCAAAAAAAAAAGCAAGAAAAAAAATAGAAAAAGCAAGTTTTCCAGATATTTGCAAGTGCTTTAAGATGACAAAAAAATCAGTCTGACATTGATATAAATGTCCATATTAGAATATCTGATATCAGTTTGAAAGTTGGTATCAGTATTAAAATAGATTCAGATTATTATACATTAATTTACATCTAAAGCCATTATAATGAATTTGTAAATTAGAAACCAAGAACAAATTGCTTTAAGCTCTTGTCTGGTCTAAAAAAAATTAATGAATTCAGCAAATCAGAAAAAAAGAGAGAGAAAAATCAAATGCCATAACTTGTAAAAATTAAATCTAAATATTTAGTTTAAATATTTTAAATATCAAAATAACCCAAACACTTATTTAGAATACTGATATGATTTTCCAACTTAAACAACATGTCTCTCAACAACTATACAATCGTGAAAGAAAAACATAAAAGAAAATAACACACATCAATAAAGAAAACTAGAACAATTAAATGGCAATTAGGACAAAATTATATTTTATAATTGGGAATCCTACTCATCCAAGCCCAAGTGCTCAAGGGAAGAGTTACACCAGGGGTCTTCAAACTTGGCCCTTTTATGACTTGTGGACTTCAACTCCCAGAATTCCTCAGCCAGGGTGCCTGGCTGAGGAATTCTGGGAGTTGAAGTCCACAAGTCATAAATGGACCACATTTGAAGACCCCTGAGTTATACTTTAAATGCCTAGGGTGGGATACAAAAGAATTTAAAAACATAAAAAATAGAAAAATAAAAAAAATACATAAAAACTATCTTTAAAATAATCTAAAAAAAAGGCTAAACATTTCCTTGTATGTTCTCCCTCATAAAGTTAGATGTTTTATACAGACAAAAGAAGTGAACAATCGAGATTAATTCTTTTTGTTTTTCAAATCCATATTATAAATAAAGACCCATCAGGAATTAAATATAATAATCATATTCCATTTCTGAAGGAGAAAGAATGTTTTTAAGTTGCCAGAAGCTCCTTTGGATGATCCAGATTTACTGTATCTATCTAAATTTAAGGGAATGCCCTCCCCCACCTGCAACTTTAAGGAGTCATCAAACTTTTTTCTTAGAATTTTGTTTTATAATAATTTGGAGTATATATTGAAGCAACTGTTGTTTTTCTTTGTTCAACTTGGAATCATAATATAACGATTTGGGGAGAGGGGCGGAATGACTTAGTCATTTTTTTGTACTTTTACGCTGCTTGTCCAGATTGAGAGGTAATAGGTCTTCGTTATCATTGTTTATTTTTAATAAAAGCAATTATCCTTCCGGCAAGCAAATAACCTCAAAAAGCAACATCTCTGAAAACAAGCACATTGGCACTTGTTCACAATGGGATGACGACATAGAAAAGAATGGGCAAAATAACAACATAGAAAAGAATGGGCAAAATAACAAAGGGTAAATAGAGGTATTTCACTGAAGCGCAAGAAATGAGGAGGGTAATAATTCTTCTTGTGCTGTGTGTCTCAGGAAGGTCAAATCAGAAGAGATTAAAGGATGCTGGTTATCACTGATTTTAAGGTTGGGCCCGGAGCTATCCCCCCCCCACTCCAGGCCCTATCAATATTAATGGCTCAATGAAAAAGAATGCTATCTGCTTCCGTTGGGATGAAAAGACCCAACAGTGGATTATGATAGAGTTGGAAGGGGCCGTGGAGGTCTTCAACCCCTACTCAGGCAGGAAACCCTATACCATTTCAGACAAATCTCTTCTTAAAAACCTCCGGTGTTGGAGGACCCACAACTTTGGGAGGCAGGTTGTTCCACTGATTAATTATTCTAACTGTCAGGAAATTTCTCCTTAGTTCTAGATTGCTTCCCTCCTTGATTAGTTTCCATCCATTGCTTCTTGTCCTGCCTTCAGATGCTTTGGAGAATAGCTTGACTCCCTCTTCTTTGTGGCAACCCTTGAGATATTGGAACACTGCTATCATGTCACACACACCCCCAGTCCTTCTTTTCATTAAACTAGACATACCCAATTCCTGCAACCGTTCTTCATATGTTTCAGCCTTCAGTCCTACATTACAATGTAACCTGACTACTTGGATGAAGAGGTACAAAACTATTAAAAGTTTTTCACCTTCTCTTTGTAGAAAAGCAACAGGAATAAAAATGTGTAGAGAAATTTTCTTGTAACACATGAACAAGTCAAGATGATTATGATGGGCAGGTTTCCTTATGGTAATCAGTTGAGGACTATCTTTGTACTACTATTATTATGTACAAATGAAGAAGGCAACTCTGTTGTTACATAACATTGTTTCTATTCACATATATTAAAATGAACCATAGATTAACATATGCTTTCATAAATAAGGACTGTGCAGTGTTCCAGATACAAAGGCAATACAAGTATTTCTCAATTTATGACCAGTTGCTTAATAACTGTTTGAGGTTATGATGGACTCAAAAAAGTTACATATGACCTGTCCTCAAAGTTACGACTGCTGCACTACTCCTGAGGTCACATGATCACATTCTGGGTGCTTGGCAACTGGTTCACATTGATATATGAACTCCTTTTGTGATTTTTTTTTTCACCCAGCAAAAAACAGCTACTGGATAATCTGCATTTTAAAAATGGTTATACAATTGAGTACAGTCACCTGGTGTCCTGAGGTGGGACCGCAATGCCTTACAACCACAATTCCAGGCTCAGTTGTGATCATAAATTGAGGACAACCCATAAAATGCCATAAGTTGCTTCACAGCATGCAGGGGATTCAAACAGAGCAACTCCTTAAAGCAACTGTATCTTTTACCTGGGATTATGTGACTGTCTTCTACAGCTATAGGATGATCCTAGAGTAAGATGTATTGGGCTTAAGGACCTGCAGAGAGTTGTAATCAGTATGAACTCCGGAGCCTTTCAACATGAACTTAACATCGAACTTAATCTTGTAGTAGTATTACATCAAACATGTAAAATGATGCTGAGGTGAAGACTCAGAATTCTGTTCTTAAAATAAGGCGGGAACTCCCATGCTGACACCTGATTATCATCCCATTGACTGAAACACCTGCCTCTCATGTCCCTTTCAAATGAATTGATAATTCTAGAGATTCACATATTTTTCCACATACACATATGCAGCTTTGGATCATTGCCCTCAATTAATAAACAAACAAGTAAATATTTTGACGCATTGTTTAACTGGGTTCTTTTGATATATTTTTAGGACCTATGTGTAGAACAGATCATGTTTTTAGGTCATACTTATGCAGAAATACTGAAGGTGAAAAAGGATTCACAAACTTTAAAGCACCACGGTATGTACAGATGTACACAGAATAACAGGCTTAGGACCTTGGAGGTCTTCTAGTCCAACCCCCTGCTCAGGCAGGAAACCCTATACCAGTGGTTCTCAACCTTTTTCAGGTTGAGACTCCACTTGCCCCGCCCATGCGTGCTGCAACCCCGACCCGGGCGCATGCGCGCGCCGGGCCGATCCGCGCATGCGCGGGACGCACACGCCGAATAAAATAAAATAAATAAATAAAAAAAATTTAAAAAAAAAAAAAAAACAAAATGGCGGACCGCGACGGGCGGATCCGCGCATGTGTGGCGCGCACATGCGATGGGCCAATCCGCGCATGCGCAGTGCGCGCACGCAAAAAAAAATAAAATAAAAAAAATTTAAAAAACAAAACAAAACAAAATGGTGGACCGCGACGGGCGGATCCGCGCATGCGCGGCGCGCGCACGCCAAAAAAATAAAAAAAATTAAAAAATTAAAAAATTCAAAAACAAATTCAAAAAAACAAAAACAAAATGGCGGACCACGGTGTCCGGCGACCCCCGCGAAACGGTCGTTCGACCCCAAATGGGGTCGTGACCCATAGGTTGAGAACCACTGCCCTGTACCATTTCAGACAAATGGTTGAACAGTCTCTTCTTAAAAACCTCCAGTGCTGGAGCACCCACAACTTCTGGAGGCATGTCATTCCACATACATCTATTTTATAGAGAACTACACAGAAGTTTTATATTATGGAAAGAAGCATATTAATATTTGCATAAAAATAAAGGTTTTCTGTAAAAAAGGGAGCATATTTGATAGAAAGGACTTATTACTGATGTTCTGTTTCAGGAAAAGAGGAATCGAGATGAAGCAACGAGTTCCAACAGTTCTCCTTTATTGCAACACCAACAGAACAGATTTTAAAATGGTGTGGCCCCCTTTTATAGCCCCCCTGCACAATACCTTGCTGGCCAATCATTGCAAGGGATCTTTTTCCGCCGTGCGTGTGCATGCAAGGCTGGGAGCAGCCTTTCTTGTCCCGAGCATCCACATGGTCTGCCCGGGCCAATTGCTGCAGCCTGTGCCTGCCGGCACAGAACATAACACCCCTCCCCCCTTGGCTAAAATAATAAGGCACACTTATTATTTTAAATATTCCAACACTCCATTACCTTGCTTACGTTGCATCTATATATATATACAACACTACAGTCTTGCTACCACCATGCTCCCCACTCCCCTTGAGCTGCATTACTTAACCCAGACTACTAGGCCTGCCCATGACTGACAAGGACCGTACATAGTCTTGTAAGTTTTTGGGAGGACCTCTGGCCTGCTCTGATCTTCTCATGGCCGGTGTGTGTGCCTGGCCTGCCAGCTTGCCTGCCAGGCTAGGCAGACCAGGACTTTGTTACCCCAAAGACCCAGGGGACCCACCCAGCTGCTGCCTGGCTGGATCTGCTAAATCCAAGCCAGGATTCCTTGGGGGGGGTAGAATTCCCCAGGTCCAGTGGTGGGGTGGAATTCCCGAAGTCCACAATGGACTCCTCTTGGGAACTGGAGTGACCTGAGTGCCAAAGGCTGGAGCTGCCTCCATGGTGAACCCCCTGTCTACGGACTCCCTGTTTGGAGCAATAGCTGAAGCCTGGAGATGTTGGAGAGACCGTGGTCCACAATTGTAATTGTTGTCCTCCTCCCCCCCGAGATCAGAGCTAGGAGCGGAAGAGTTGCTGGGAAGCCTCCAGAGCAGTTGGTCAATGTGATGTTGGATCACACGACCATCATCCAAGGCCACTTCGTATTACAGTGGCCCAGAGACCTTGCATACCACTGCTGTGACCCAGATATGTCCTGGTCCATAGTTCCTTGCCCAGACCGGATCTCCCACTTGTAGTCTCCTAGGTGCCCATGGCTGTAACACCTGTGAAGCCATCCAGTCTGGGTGCAATCTGTCCAGTTTCGTGATGAGGCGGTGAAGCCAGTGGAGCTCAGCTGGGTTCTTTCCAGTAGCTGTGCAAGGTGTGGTGTGTTGGCAAAGAAGAAAGTCCACTAACCTGTAATGCCAGGTCCCATGAGTGATCCTCTTTAAGGCATCATTGGTTATGCGCACCATTTGTTCAGCCTGGCCATTGGAAGCTGGATGGAATAGTGCAGATGTGGCATGCCGGATCATGTTGGCCTGGAGGAATGCCTTGAACTCAAATGATGTGAATTGGGGCTCGTTGTCAGAGACAAGGACATTTGGAAGTCCATGTGTGGCGAAGATCTCTCTTAGCACCTGGATGGTCCTAGCAGTGGTAGTGGAGGAGACAGGCACGACCTCTAGCTACTTGGAATGGCTGTCCACGAGAATTAAGAAGAATTGCCCCTGAAAGGACCCAGCGTAGTCGATATGGACCCTCGACCATGGGTTATGAGTCTCCTCCCACCTATGAACTGGGGCCTGGGGCATCTCTGGCCTTGACTGTTGACAAACAGTGCACCCATGGACCTGGGCCTCAACTCTTTGTCGAGCCCAGCCACCAAAGATGGCTGCGCGCTAATGCCTTCATCCAGACTATTCCCGGATGTCTCTCATGCAGAGACTGCAGGATTCTAGTCCTCAATGAAGTTGGGATTACTACCCAGCTACCCCATAGGACACACTCCTTGAAGGTGGAAATCTCATGCTTCCTCTGCCAGAAGCTCTGGAATTCTGAGCCTGGACATGTTTCAGGCCATCCAGACAATGCCCAGGTCAGCACGCGTGTTAGCGTGTGATCGGTGGCTGTTTCTGCAGCCACGTGCCTAGCACTGAGGGGAGATTCAGGTAAGTCCTGAATAAACAGGATGCGGTTGGCAGGTGCTGGATCTGCCTCTATCTGCTGTAATGGCAACCTGCTGAGACCATCTGCATGACCCATTTCTTTGCCTGGCTTGTGAACCAGTGTATGGTCATATGCAGACAGGAAGATAGACCACCTCAGCGTTCATGGGAATATTATGTGTGGGGTTTGTTTGTTCATTGTGAACAACCCAGCAGTGGCTTATGGTCTGTGAAGACAGTGAAGTGGTGGCCATATACAAAGTAATGGAACTTCTTTATGCCAGCCACTATGGCTAAGGCTTCCCTATCTATCTGTGCATAATTGCGTTCAGCTGATGATAGGGTTCTAGAGTAGTATGCTATTGGGACTTGTGTTCCATCAACCTTCAAGTGACTTAACACAGCCCCAATCCCATAAGGGGACGTATCACAGACGATGCACACTGGCAAGTTCTCATTGAAGTGTGTGAGGACCGCATTTGAAGAGAGCAAGGCCTTGACCTCTTTGAAGCTTTTTTCATGTGCTTGTGTCCACTGCCAAGGGGCCTGTTTGTCCAAGAGCTGGTGTAACGGCTCAGCCACTGCAGCCTTGTGAGGAAGGAATGAGTGGTAAAAATTTAGCAGTCCCAGAAAGGCCTGAAGTTCACCCTTGGATTTGGGACTTGGGGCCTGCTGAATTGCTTGCAGCTTGGATTCAGCAGGGTGGATGCCCTGAGAATCAATGCGGAATCCTAGAAACTCCGTGGAGGTAACCCCGATCTTGCACTTGTCTTGCTTAAGCTTCAGCACCGCTTGGCGGAAACGTAGCAAAACGGCTCTCAGTCTTTCGGCTAAATTGTCAGCTGAGTCCCCAGCAATGAGGACATCATCAAAGTATGGGCAAACACCAGGGATATTTCGGAGCGTCCACTCCATTACACTCTGGAAGATGCCAGGGGCCACGTTTACTCCAAATTGCAATCTTTTTACCTTGAATGCCCCTCTGTGAGTCACTATAGTTTGGGCCTCGGCCATTTCCTCATCAACTGGCAATTGTTGATAGGCCTGAGCCAGGTCAAGCTTAGCAAAGATCTGGCCCCTTTGAGGGAGGCTAGAATATGACTGGGTACGAATGCTGCTGCAGCGCTTTGTTAAGCGTGCACTTGTAGTCCGCACAGATTCGGACTTCATCATTGGCCTTCAGGTTCTAAGATACCCTGCTGAATCAGTTTATCCAGCTCTGCATCTATTTTACCCTTTAAGGCAAAGGGCACCTGTATGGCTTGATTCTAATGGGGGCTATGGCTGGGTCTAGCCTCAGAGAAATAGGAGGGCCTTTGTAGGAGCCAAGTTCTTGACTAAACACATCTGCAAACTCCTTGCAGACCCCAGCCAGGCCTGTTGTTTACATGCTGTGTATTCCAGTCACCTGAATTCCCAGGGCCTCAAACCAGTTGAGTCCAATGAGACTCGTACGGTCTCCCCCAACCACAACTACATCCAGTAGCCCCTCAAAATTTGTACACTGCACCTTGAGCATGGCCTCCCCCTCACGTTGACTCTGGAATTTTGGAAATCTGTGAGGATGAGGTTTGACGGCCTGAGTTTAACCAGTAGACCGCTTCTGCTGCAGACCTTGTTAAAGGTGTCTAGGGAGATGATCAATAGAGTGGACCCAGTGTCCAGCTCCATCGACAAAGGGACCCCTTGCAACTTCACGTCGATGTGAAGCTTCTTTCTAAGTGGCCTGTGGACCCCCATTCTAAAAATGCTCCTACGTGATGCACAGAAGCCCACCCTGTTCGGGCTGGGGACCCTGGTACCTTTCTTTTTTTTTTAATAATTTTTTTTTTATTAAAATTTTTTATAAAAAACTTTTAACAATTATAACATAGTAACCTATTAACTCAACTGAAAACAAACAAATTACATAATAAAAATAAACAATACAAAGAACTGCTCGGAACCCCCCTCCAGAACACCCTCCACCAGCCCACTCCTCTTGTATTTTCGCTCCTCCTCCTCGCCATCCAAAACACTAGCTACAATTCTACCGAGCATCCTACAAAAATTATCTAATCCCTAAGCCCCCAACTACAGTTGAGAAACATAAGTTAACGTATATTATCTCCCTCCCCCCTCCCCCCCCCGACTTCCCAGAATGAATACAGGGTAAAAACACAAGAAACCTCACTAAACTACTATATTAAACTATTTAACTATATATCAAATCTAATTCTTTCAACTGATATTTCTTTTGCATATAATCAATCCATTTCTTCCAGTCCATCAAAAACGTTTCATTTGAGTGGTTCTTCAGGTATGCCGAAATCTTGGCCATCTCCACAAGATGGGTAACTTTTAATGTCCATTCTTCAATAGATGGTATTTCAGATGACTTCCAATATTGTCCCACCAACAGTCTTGCAGCAGTAATCAAGTTCAAAATCAGCTTAGTCTCTGTGGTGGAACAATCCTTTGTAATACCCAACAAAAACAACTGTGGTACAAACTCAATACGCTTTTTCAAAATATTTTGAAGAATCCACCATATTTTTATCCAAAAAGCCTTAATTTTTTTGCAAGACCACCAAATGTGAAAGTAAGTAGCGTCCATAGAGTCACATCGCCAACATTTGGGTTGCAAATTTGGATACATAGACGATAATTTTTGGGATCTAAATGCCATCTGTAAAACATTTTATAAAAATTTTCTCTTAGATGCTGAGCTTGTGTAAATTTAACATTTTTCACCCATATTCTTTTCCAAGTTTCCATCATAATTGGGTGGCCGAAGTTACCTTCCCATTTAATCATACAGTCTTTAATTAATTCAGTTCCAGAATCAATTTCAATTAAAGCATCATATATTCTTTTAATATGCATCTTTCTTTGATCTCTAATTTGTATAATTAATTTTTCATCATCCTTTAAAGAAAAACCCATCTTGACATCTTTTTGCCATCTGGCTTGAAGTTGTGCATGATAAAACCAATTATGAGCTATACCTTCCTCCCTTAATTTATCTAATGATTTCAGTTCTATGCTATTCCCTTCTTTATTTAAAAGTTTATCATAGGGCACCACGTCTTGAATTTGTTGTATACCTATACTCTGTATTGCGTGTCTGGGAACTGTCCATAAAGGAATTTTACCTGGTACCTTTCTGAGGCAATTCTTCTGGGTAACGTTCCTTCTGGTGACCCAAACAGACAGAGGCAACGTGGCCTTGCCTCCCACAGGCCCTGCAGATGGTGGAGCGAAAACGGCTGTCTGCGCGGCGATGGCGACCTCCACACCCGATACACCAAGGGGATGATGCTGGCTGGGCCTTCCCTCTGTGAGGCCTTCTCCCTGGAGTCTGATGCAGCCGGTCCACTTCTGATTCTGGATCATGTTCGGATTCTTGGTGAGCAACCTCTTGATGGACAGTGGCTGGAACTTGAGGGGGCTTGGTGAGCCGCAAGGCCTTCACAGCTCCGCCTGCTGCTTCTTCAGCTGAAACTTCCCTCAGGGCATCTTGGAATGTGAGGCCTTCCTTTGCGAACAGCTTCTGCTGCAAGTCCCGGCTTCGCAGGCCACAGACCAGCTGATCTCGCAGTCTCTCCTCCAAGTCTTTGAATTTGCAGGGCCTAGCTGCTTGCCGTAAGGCTACAACAAACTCTGTTGCAGACTCACCAGGCCTCTGGTTCCTCTGCTCGTATGCATGTCACCAGGCAATCACTGAGAGCTTGGGTTCGAAATGCTCTCAAAGCATCATCTTCAATTCTGTGTAGGTGATTGATTCCAGTGGTGCTGGGGCGACCAGATTCTCCGCAATCTCGAAGGTCTTTTGCCCACACACACACAGCAGTGTGGCAGCTTTGAGGTCATCTTCACGAATTTGATTCACCCGGAGGTAGGTCTCCACCTGGGCCACGTACGAGCTCCAGGGTTATGGGTGAGCTGTGTCAAATTCTGAAAGCCGGCCTATCTTTGCCATCATTTCAGGCCAGGAACTTTGTCCATGCTTCCTCCTGCAAGGATTGAGAAGGGGCCCCCTTTTCTGAGCTCACCCCCAGCGTTCTGTGCTGGCAGGCTGAGTCGATCTCCAGGCGCCACACTTCTCCGAGCTGCAAGCCCCCCTGTGGTGAGTCAGCTTGGCTTCTTACTCTGTTTGCCTTGCAGGCATCCCACCTTTGTTGCCAATGTTCTGTTTCAGGAAAAGAGGCATCGAGACGAAGCAATGAGTTCCAACAGTTCTCCTTTATTGCAACACCAACAGAACAGATTTTAAAATGGTGCGGCCCCCTTTTATAGCCCCCCTGCACAATACCTTTCTGGCCAATCATTGCAAGGGATCTTTTCCTGCCGTGCGTGTGTGTGCAAGACTGGGAGCAGCCTTTCTTGTCCCGGGCATCCACATGGTCTGCCCGGGCCAATCGTTGCAGCCTGTGCCTGCCAGTCCAGGACATAACAACTGAGTTCAAACAAAGTGAAACAGACCCAACTGAGAAACTGAAATTAGCTAAAGCAAGAATCAAAGAAGGAAGATGGAAACGTAAAGTCTGGAAATTTATGTTTGCTTAAATGAAGGTTAAAGAAGGCTGACTTTTAACTTAAACTTGCAAACTTTGCTATTTCAGATTACTGTACTTTTAGGTCCAAATATTGCTAGATAAAAAATGGAAGGGAAAAAGATATTGTAAGAAGCCAAAGGGGGGCGGGGAATGATATAATTGTGACAGAAACTTGGAAACCATCTGCAGTTAACCATCATTATTAAATAAACTAATAAGAAATTCTAATGGGTTCCTGCTATTAATTGTCAGCCACACCCAGTTTTTCCAATTTCTATCAGGAGTATCAGGTTACTTTTTAAAGATATTGCCTTGCTATTATGAGAACAGAAGAGGTCGAGAAACAATAAAAAAACTAATAGAAAGTGCTTATATCTAGTTTTACAATATTTCAAACACATAAACTCTAACATGCAGCAAAACCTTAACAATGAGGTACTGACATCTCATTGATTCTTAACACTATGAGTTGAAAAGCTAGATAGGGAAACACAAAAACAATCCTTTGGGTTTTACTCCGGGAATACAGAGGTGCCCAGTATTTTAATGTTAAAATAAGACAGACCAAAATCCTGTTAAAAAAAAAAACCTAAACAAATCACCCAAACTTTTACCATTTAAACTTCTGATCGCTTCAATGCATCTCATTTCATGTATTGCTATAGATTTGTGAGCAGCCCAGAAAGTTTCTAGGTAAATCTGGAGAATTCCAGCATGTGTGCAAGGTAGCCCTGCACTGTTTGATCCTAATATTTTACCAACCTCTGACCTTTCACAGGGAGACAGAAACAAAATTAATGACATGGCCAACGGTATTGTCTCTGAAGGGAGCAAGGCATATAAATATCTAGAGACAAATGGGCAGTATAGCATTTTTACAAGTGTTTTCACAAATCCCTCTACACATAAACTTAGCCCTAGCCTGTTTGTTCAAACATCTGGAGGTTTTTAAATGCATTTCAACATTCAAGAAGATGCCTAAATTCTAGTCCTAATGTAATCAGGTGGGAAATAACAACTATTCTCTAATTTCCTTTTGGGGGGGGGGGCTGAAGCAGGACAAGGGCTGTTATTTTCTCACTTTGAGGCAACAAATGGAATAGATGGTCATAACCATATTGGCACAGGAAATGTGTATTTCCAGCATTTTCCTACTTGTTTGAATACCATAAATGTTTCTTCATCCCCTTTGGACTAAACTAGCAGCATTGGGTTTTGGCCTGAAGAAACTGGTGCTGTGATTTTAAAGTAGACATTACTAGATCAGTAGGTTCCAGCAACTAACATCAAAATAGGGCAAATGGTAGTATGAGAACTTCAGTAAAGTTGATATGAGACTGTAAAATCACTAGGGAAAACAAGATCTAAGTCATAGAAACACAGGGCTGGAAGGACCTTGTAAGTCTTCTAGTACACCCCCTGCCCAAGGCAAGAGTCCTTATACCATCTCAGACAAATGGTCCCTTAATCTGTTCTTGAAAACCTCCAGTGATGGAGCACCCACAATTCTGAGAGACAAGCTGTTCCACTGATTAATTGTTCTTATTGTCAGAAAATTCCTCCTTATTGCCAGCTCCCTCTGACGAGCTTCCACCTATTGCTTGCCCGGCCCTCAGGTGCTATGGAGAATAAATTAATGCCCTCTTCCTTGTGATAGCCCTTCAAGTATTGGAAAACTGCTATCATCTATCCCGAGCTATCTAGTTCTCTTAGCTGTTCATTGCAGGATTTAGCTTCCATACTCATCATCTTTGTTGTTCTTCTCTGCATTTTTTTCCTAGGGTTTCAGCATCCTTTTTGAATCACGGTGATCAGAACTGCATGCAGTATTCTAAGTGTGATCTCACCAGTGCAGTATAAAGCAGTATTATTACTTTTCATGATCTTGATGTTATCTAAGTGAATATAATTGTGTATGCTTTTTGTAAATAGGAATGGTGTCAGTCCCAGTAGGCTATCTTAGGCCACAATAAAGTAGAATTGGGTTTATCGGGATCAAACAAGCATGCAGGTGCATCCTGCCAAAACTATGAGCACACATACAAAAATGCTGGCGTGTTATATGTAATTATAATTTGCTGGAGTAGTGTCTACATTACCACAACACATCTGTTCTTTATTCTTGCAGGTGTGCTTTGTTGCCCGCTATCGCATTTCATAACGAATAGCATATACAACACTCTAAGAGGGAAACAGTTTCATATTCTAAAATAGGAACATAGAAAGATACTTTTGATGTAGTCAGACTATTCATTCATCTTTCAGTATTATCTCCACTGATTAGTGTTCTCCATTTCTCAATTCCTACCAGAAGAGGCTGAAGGAACTAGGATCCTTCCTTTAAAGGCTGCCCTTCTTTTTCAATTAGTAAACTATGTGGATAAAATCCTCAAGAGTTTACATCTAAGCATTAATAAAACAAAAGAGTTTACAATATATAATCAAAGTGACTTGCTCTCAAAAAAAATATAATACAGAGCCCCATAATTAACCTTATCCAATTTGTAGGGAGCCTTAATCATTGAATTACTTAGTACCTAGTCCCGTGGTGGCGAACCTATGGCACGCGTGCCACGGGTGGCACACGGAGCAGTCTCTGGTGGCACGCGAGTAATTGCTGGGCCGAGCTGTTCCCTCCTCCTCTCCGCGCATGCGCAGCTCTCTGTGCATGTGCAGTCTGGGAATAGGCGAGAGGCTATAAAAGGAGCAACTTTTGGCGGAAGCAGCATTTGCTGCAGACAGCCAGAGAGCGAGCACGAGTCGGAGCAGATAGTGAGCGATCATGAGCCGACAGCTCGGTGGCCATGCCCACTCGGTGGCCACACCCACCCGGCACCCGATGATGCATAAGTGGGTTTTGGGTTGCAGTTTGGGCACTCGGTCTCTAAAAGGTTCGCCATCACTGGCCTAGTCCGTGAGATTCTTCTGTAAAGAAAAACAGGAACAGATATGTTTTGGAGAAGCATGTCTTCTTTGTTCAATAACAACAAATTGGGCTCAGTGGTACGGCATCTGGGAAGTTGTAACATGCTCATTGTTATTTAAATTCTGCTAGAAAAATAAAATTGTGCAGATGGCCCTCAAAGTTGGAGGAGTGCAAAAATGCCTTCATGCCGATTGCAAAGCTTCACCAATTTGCTTCCGGTTACAGTAGGGTAACTGTGATGCAATATTGTCCCCCCAAGCTGCTACTAGATTCTCAGGCCACCGCTTCTGTCCTCAATAAACTCTACCCTCAGACAGAGTTGATGAGGTATAAGAATATGAACAAGCTGGTTGTACTTAATACATGTCATTTAAAAAAGACATTCTGTGACAAGGAATTACTTAATAGCTTTAAGTATAAGATTCAAGGACATGCTTAATAGCTTTAAGTATAAAATCATAAAATGACCCTTTGCTATAACATATAAACATTTAAAGCAATTTCTATTCCATGGAATTAAAATGCATGCCTTATACTGCACTAGGGGTATTAGGGAAAGTGTTGCCATAGACCATAATCGCTGTCACAAAGTCCGGTTGCCTCTTGAAAAAGCACCCTTGGGACCACCGTGACCTGGATGTCTGAGAATCTCCACAACCAAAATCGCTGATTTGCTGAGTATTACAAAAGAGAATGAATGTTTTGTTATCCAGATGAATTTAACTTTCAGCAAAGGTATATGTCTCTAAGATAACTATAAACATGAAAAAATAAGAGAAATGTTTGATTCAATTTAAACAAGAACAGGTAAAAATTAGAATTATGAACTTATTTCTAAAGTTAAAAGGTATACATTTAGTTTAAATTGAGCAAATTCTAGTGCTATTTCTACCTTCTGTGACTCTCTGGACTTAGCTTAAAGAACTCAGCACACTTTTAACTGTCACAGTGTCAATCCAGAGCTAGCACAAGAGAAGACCGAACAGTCCATAGATAACCTGGATCTATTTTTCAAGTCTGGATTCTGGATGTAAATTATATTATTTTCCTAAAATAAGTCACCATTGCTGTACTATATACTATACTATATACTGTACTTTATATTACAGCAAACATTCAGGTGGACATGAGGATAAAAAAAATCATGGGATTTATATTATTTTCTTGTCCTATTAATTAGAATAATTAATTTTTGTGAAGAAACACATACATATATATACATATATACATCTTGGCTTAGGAGTCACAAGATACGTACTTGCACATGTTAACTAAATGTTTGTGCTTGGCTCTTCCCAGTGGATCTGATTATGATTATGATTTTTCACGTGAACTGAAAAGAATAGTAATGAGAAAGATGGAATTCAAGAAGTGGTTACCTCTATGGAAAAGTATTTTTATAGGTTCTGTTTAGCATGATTAATGGTCTTAATTTCATCCTTTGTATAGCAGAGTTAACCAAAATAAGCAGACATTCTTGTACTACTGAAAGCTTACTCCTGGTTTATTATTTTCTAACAAACTAGAAATGAAAAAGAAAGATAGATAAGAAGTACAGTATTTTTATAATGCATGAAATATGAAAATATTGGGATGGTGTACTTAAATGGAAAAATTTGGATATTTAGATGATAGCATTGAGAAAATCATGACTAAATGGATTGAATATAAAGGGGAAATTAAGCTTAAACAAAAATCACAAAAAAGGATGTATGGTGAACTAATGAGATGATTTTTATAAGAATAATATAAGCTGATTAAAAATGTTACACATAGACATTATCATTATCTGTACAAATATAAAAAAAGGTCTATATTTAATCATTTATACATTGAAAATATTAAGAATTATGTTTGTTTAAGGTTGAAGAAGGAGAATACAATTGGGAGAAGAGAAGACCAAGGAAATATATTATTAATTAATATACTAATTATGATAATTATGAATTATCAAAAAGTCATTACTGACTGTAAATTAATTATTATTGCTTTTTTTAAATATATAAACCAAGACAACACACCAGGCACTGGAGATTGTTATTGTAAAAAACCAATCAAATATTTTAGAAATGAAAAAGATTGAAAGTGCTACAAGAAGCAAAAGAAAATGCAGGATTTGGGCTACTAGACTGGGTTCTGTACTACCAAGCAGCTGTATTAACATGGTTAAAAGAGTGGATAACCCTTAGACACAAAAGACTATTATATCTAGAGGGACATGACCTACAACTTGGCTGGCATACTTTTCTATGGTATGGGAAGAACAAAATCCATAAATACTTTCAAAATCACTATATAAGAAATGCTTTGCTTCTGACATGGGAAAAGATAAAAATGAAAATATCAGGATGGATCTCAACAATGGAAGCGTTTGTGCACCCAAATTTAATCAACTAGGAGAAACTTATGACATATAGAGACATTTTGAATATTAATGGGAAATTACAAACTAAACAAGAATTGGAAGAATAGGGTATTGAGCTATCATGGTGGCCACACTTGCAAATGCAAATGAAATACGAAAAAGATGCCAAAACATATGGTTTTTATAAAGATCAAATAGTCTTTGACCAGATACTATTGTCATCAGATGAAAAACTGATTAAAAAAACCTCTATAAATTTTTGTTAAACCTAAAGATGGAAGATGAACAAGTTAAAGAAACAATGATAAGTTGGGCAAAAAATTTTGGACACAATGTAGAATTAGAAAAATGGCAAAATTTGTGGGAAAGAAACTATAAAATAACAAGGGCAGCTACTTATAAAGAAAATCTATATACAATGTTTTATAGATGGCATTTACCACCTGCAAGATTAATAAAAAATGTTTAAAAATATGTCTAATAACTGTTGGAAATGTCGGCAAAAGCCAGGTACGTACTATCACCTTTGGTGGACATGCCCTAAAGCAAAAAAAAAATTGGTCAAAAATACACAAGTGGTTACAGAAAATGTTAAGAAAACATGTAGATTTTAAGCCAGAACTATTTCTTCTAGGTATAATTAAAAATGAAGAAACACCATCAGAAGAAGATATAATTGGGAAAATTTTGGATTGTGCAGAAATGGATAGGCTTACATTGAAAATGAAAGAAAAAAAATATACAGAATATTTTCAAACATGGGATAATTTTTATAAATGGCTAGAAAAGTGGAATAGAGAGTAGAAATGGAAGTTGTACTACTATTAATGTTAAATATGTGAACCCAGACAACACATTGTTTATTAAGCACTAAATATTTGTAACTTTAAAAATTTAATAAAATATCTAAATGTCTCTCTATCTCTCTGTCTCTCTGTCTCTCTGTCTCTCTATCTCTCTATCTCTCTATCTCTCTATCTATCTCTCTATCTATCTATCTATCTATCTATCTATCTATCTATCTATCTATCTATCTATCTATCTATCTATCTATCTATGAAATTCAATTTGGAAACCACAAACCAGAATTATCAGCCATTCTAGCTAATCCTAAAACAGTCACAAAGAACTAATACATGATTTTGTTTTCCCCCCATTATTGTTAGGTGAACAAACCCTTACTTTAGCACTAACAGCACTTACAAATTTTTCTCTTGTGTTTTTTTTTTCCTTTTAACTCTACAAAACACTAATTTTTCACTTAAATTTTCTATAAGCCTGTGGCAAATGAGGGACAGGATATTTATTTTGGATTAAAGATGAGATACGAACATTTGATCACCTAAAGCACAAACCATGAATTGTTAACCTCAACAGGACTTCGATTCCTAGGAAATCAAACCTGCTGGGTCTCCTTTGTGAGACTCCGCTCTCTGGATTTGTAAAGCCGCGAAAAACAGCGCTCATCAGCTGTTTTTTCGCGGTGAAAAATCCCCTCTCCGGGCAAAGGAGAGGTGTAGAGCATCGGGAGTAAGGTTGAGCCTTCTTAGATCCCTGGAAAATAAGTTTTCAGGGATTAAGAGTGAGCTCCCTATAGCTCCGGAGAACGCTCCTTTCCAGAGACGCTTCTGTCTTCAGACAGAGAAAGACGCCGCGACCACCTCTGCTTCTTCTAAGTTCAACACTGGAGAGACTGCAAGCAGGCTGAATGATTACAGGAGTTTTAAATGGATTGCAAGTATTTTTATTGTTTTTTTTTGGCTATACATTTCTAACGTTCACAATCAACATAATGCTTTAAGATGGCGCTTAACTTTCACTGCTTTCATTGTTAGGGAAAGTGCTGGATAGTGAAAGTGAATTTGTTATTTCTCACTTCCTGCTTCTTTAAGTGCAGCTAGAGAGATGGCTGTGACTATTTGAAATTTAAAATGGAGTGGAATCTACAGTCAAATGCTAAACCTATGTTGGATTGTACTGATGAATTTTATGAAAAAAGACCTGATACACAGAAGACTTTTACGCAAGAGTTTAAAGAGATTAAAGCACTTTTGAAAGAGGCTTTTACAGAAATATTTACTATATGTGCTGGATACCTTCCTTTGAGTGAAGCTGAACAACTTACTGCTGAACAATTTATATCACAATTTGAATATGGAGAAGAGTTGGAACATTTAACTGGAATTTCCCCTTCAAATGAATTACAATCCTCTGTTGAGTATTATACAATACAAGAGAAATTAGGAGATCAACAGGGAAAGGAAGAGGATACTTCTGAGAATGGGGACTATAACTGGATTTTGCTTGATGAAAAGTTTATTTATGGAGAGGAAGAGGTTTTATTTCAAGAAAAGGAATTCTATCCAGTTAAGCACCAAGAAGAGGATTTAATTCACAAAAGAGAGACATTGTTTCACCTCAAGAAGCACTTAGGCTACAAAGTGAAATGGACTTTGTTTGATGAGCAGTTTATTTATGGAGAGCAAGATGAACTGATTCAAGAAAGGAAGATTCAGTTTCAGAAGCAATTTATTTACGGGGCTGAAGAAATAACGAAGAGAGACTTATTATTTGAAAGGGTGGCCCTGTTATGGCGGCTTGTTTGGTTAAGAAAAAAAACCTAGAGTTCGTTTGAAGCAATGAAATTTAAACTTGTATGTAAGGAATTATTGGCAATTTAAAATTATGGACTGAATTGAGGACCAAGATTAGGAGTAAGATGCAAGAAAAGATGTTTAATGGTTGACATAATTAAATTGACGAAGGATGTATTTGTTTTGATGATCTGGGTTTGACATTAGATTGATTTAATGATGAGATAGATAGACTGGATAAAATTGAAGGAATGTAAGTTAGAAATGCTATAAATAGTTTGTTAGATGAGAGAGCCCAGAAGTCGATTGATTAAATGAAATTTATAGATGATAAATATTATTTTTAACAAGATGAGTTAATTGTTTAATAAGGAATTAAGCTTAATTTAAGATTATGGGTTGAATTAAAGATAAATATTATAGCTAAGGTTTTGGTGAGGATGGTTAAATGAAGATATATCAAATTAAATTGATTAGAATGTAACTGATATTGCTATTATTATTATTATTATTATTACTTTTCTTTTTTGAACTGAGGGATTCATTGATACTGTTATCGTTATTAATATTATCTGTTTAATTCTAATAAGATGAGTTTTTTCTAGAATGTAATTGATATTGCTACTACTATTATTATTACTATTTTTCTTTTTTTGAATTGAGGGATTTATTGATATTGTTATCGTCATTAATATCATCTGTTTAATTCTAATAAGATGAGTTTTTTTTTAATGGATTGTTTTGATTTAGAGAATGTATATATTACATAGTTTAAAATTCTTGTTAAGATTATACAATAATTATGTTTGATGTAGTGGGGTTTTCTTTTGTTATACCCTGTAAGCATTCTGGGAAGTCGTGGGTTAGGGAGGGATTATAATTTTAGATATGATGTTTTCTCAACTGTATTTGGGGTTGGTGGAAGAATATTTAATTATTGTTACTAAAGGGTTGTCTGGGTGGCCTTTGGTGGAGTGAAGATTGATTTAAGTGGAAGTTGATAAGAAGGGGGAATAATAGGATGGAGATAGAGAAGGATGAAGGTTATTTGTTTGAGATGTTTATTTTCAGTTGAGTTATTATCATTAGATGTATTGGAAAATGTATTTATGCTCTGTTTATGGATGATTGTCTATTTTAATACTATGATTTGATATGATTAGTCTCTTTTTTCTGTTAAAATTTTAAAAAAAACCAATAAAAATATTTAAAAAAAAATAATAATAAATGTACCTAGATTGTCATTTGAAACGAAATCATGATGGAAAGAGATTTTTGCTGAACTGAGTAATTTTAATTCATTAGAAGTTTATACTACTTATATTTTAGGTGGATGAATGTTCCATTTTTTCCTTTTACAGTGTAAAACTGCATACTCATTTATTTAGAAGAAAGTCCCAAGGATGAAATGGACCATTTCAGAGCAAATGAGCATTAGATAGCGCTGTTAATGTTCAGAATGATCTCTTAGGCTATAATCCTATATCCATATAATTGAAGCTATATGGATCCCACTGAACTCAATTGGGCTTACTTCAGAACCGTCATGAATAATAAAACAATAAGCAGAACAGAAGTCTGTATGAAAGTGAAGCTTTTTTTTTTTTTTAACAAAATCAATGGGATGGAAATGTATTCATGTTCTCAGGACATAGATGCACAAAAGACCACAGACACATCCACTACTTTTACATAATAGGTAACACAATCATTTCAGGAGGAAAAAAAATTGCTGAGTTGTAATGTAGTACAGTTTCAAGTGGCTCTTCTTGTATTCTTTCATATAGGATTTTTCAGCACAGGCATTAGCTTAATTGTTAAGACCTTGTGATGTGAGTACTCAAGCTATTTCTAGCCATTAAGGCTTTGTTTTTCCCAATAATCAAAAGAAGCTCTCAATTCATTTTCTGGAAGAGGCCTGGCAGAATGTTTCAGAAATGGCTTTAATTTTCTCCTTTTTTACACCTTGAGGCAATGTTTTCAAGATGTGCTTATAGTCCTCATAAAACTGTGAAATGTGTTCCCATCCAACAGGGCCAATGTCTTGTGCTCTAAGTAAATAGTACTTTACATTGAAGATACAAATCTCCAATATGCCTTACTGTTCTTTTTATAAAAAGGTCTTTGAACATAAACAGAAGACTCAGAAGACTGCAGTCGTACAACTTGAAGTAAATCCATAGGAACTTTGTGGAACTTTATTTTTTTCTCTCAAGACCTTAACACACACACAGACATTATTTTCTAAGATGTTTTATGTGTTCCTCTAGCAGTTTGTGCACTGTGAGAAAGAATAGTCACTTTCTAAGAGGTCAAAACATAATGCTTCCAATCTATAATATGTAGGATATCCTCCAAATAAATACATCACAATCAAGTCATAAACTGGCTTGTTCCTTGGCCTATAGCTTGATCCGTTAAAGTTTGAGATTCAATTTGTGGTTCTGAAATTTCATCTTTAATTTTTCTCCAAGATTTCATGTACTCTCTCTCTCTCTCTCTCTCTCTCTCTCTCTCTCTCTCTCTCTCTCTCTCTCTCTCTCTCTCCCCACACACACACACACACACACACACACACACACAAACACACACACATTTCCAGTCATTCAGTGCTACCATAGTTACCTAAAAGCTACATTAGGATATGATGGGGGGGGGAGAAACTGCTGTAGTTCTTGCAATTTTATGTGAAAACAAATTAGTAAGTCTTATAAAGGGTCAGTTATCTCTTGGTTTTATCTGCAAAATGTATTTTCCTTCCTGCATTGTCTTTTCTTAATTGCTTCTTTGGCTCAGTCTGCCCTGATCTCAATTCCTCCTAATTTTTTTCATTAAGACAGAATGTTTCCCCCCTGAAAACATAAGCATGTGGGATGAGTAAATCTAACAGTAACTTTTTCAAAAGGTTACTTATTCCCATTAGTCAAATTTAAGAAGTATAAAGATTCCCAACATAGAGACAACTCCATAATCTACCTGATTCCCATATATCAGGGGTCTTCAAATTTGGCCCTTTTATGACTTGTGGATTTCAACTCCCAGAATTCCTCAACCAGGCACGCTGGCTGAGGAATTCTGGGAGTTGAAGTCCACAAGTCATAAAAGGGCCAAGTTTGAAGAAAAATAATTCAGCATCAGCATCCCATTTTACAAAGCCATTTGACTAGAGTGGCCAAAGAGGCCAACTAAGGACTTAACTAAACTAAATGAATCAGTTTAGTTTTCTTTTATGTGATGACATCTGCAAGCTGTTTCTTCTTTTGTCAAGATCTACCCTTTTATGTGCTATTGTGACACCATTAGCAAAAGATGTGGCTTCCACTGAGATATTGCAACACTTCTTTTGTCACTCTGATCTTCACTTGCATCAACTGTCCATAGACACCACTGACAACCAATTCATTTTTTTTTTCATTCTGTTAGGAACAAATTCATGAATACTTTGGGGGGGGGGAAATCTAACCAAATAGAATTCACAACTCCAAATGAGCACACGGCTCAAAATTCTTGTTAAAGTGGTCTTGCCTATTTTATCTTTTCCCCCTTTTTAAAAAATCTTTGTGTGAGTGTGTATCAATTATATAGTGGAGATTTCAACATTAAGTAACTAGCTCAAGATCAAAACAAATACTTTAATGAAACTGCAGCACTTTCTTTTTTCTTGTATTATGCACTGTTTTATACGTTATCAAATAATTTTATGCTTGTAATATCAATATCCTAAATTGTAATTAATACCGATATTTATTTCTATTTTATTTCTAATACTATTAGTTAATTAAACGATATAATGTCAATAATTTTAACTAATACTGTGCAAGTATCATTATATCGAAACAATATAATATATTGAGATTTGCACCATAATTTAAAAAATATTTCTGCATTTTTCCATTTATGCATGTAGGTGATTTTTCATACTAGTAATCAGATGATTACTGCAATACTTTATAAACACTTACATGCATATCATTCAACAGTGCAAATACAAAACAACAACATCCTGAAGGAACTATATATGTAATTATATTAAAACTGCTTTTTTCAATGCTTTATCCATATAAATCTTGTAATATCCATGTAAATATTTATGTAGGAGAAGAAAAGAATCGGGCATTTAAAACACAAAATGAAATGATTCAACCCCTGCAGAAAATAAATTGATCATTTATTTTGATTATTTACTGTTGTTTAGTTCAATTTCTGTCATGTTTTTTTTAAACTGAAACATAATGTAAGTAAAATTTAAATAATGTTAATACAAATCCCTTTGATTCCAGAGTTCAGCCAAAAGAACTGTCAACTGCTTTAACAATAACAAAGGGTTTAATTCCTAAGATATTAATTTTTGAACTCAGTCTTTAAACTGCTTCATTACAACGCAAAAGCAATTATATTTTCTTCTTTTTAATATTTACAATAGTGCAATAATTTACTTTACCGTAATCACTAGATAATAATTCTCTTGTATTTTTAATTCTGCTTTCCTCTTGTTTCTGCCAAAATGTCATTCTTCATTCATGGTGTTCACTCAGTTAGGTTATAGAAAGAATATTTTGCTTTTGTTGTTGCTGAAAATAGTATACCACAAATAATACCATGGATTTTCTCAAAAGAGGGCATCAAAAATGGGGATTTTGATAAAACTATTTCTGCAAACCCTATTTGCCCCCAGCATTTTATAACACAGAACAAAACGTCTACCCTTCTTTAGAGACAAATTTATCTCTCTAATAATGATGGTTTTGAAATGAATTTCATGGCTACACTGAAGCACAGTACATGTATAAGTATCTACCTCATGATAAGCTTTGCATCTGTGAACAAAAGCTAGAAAAAGGGGCAGACCTGTGCTACTGTCAGAGTAATTTGAGCAGATGCTTTGCTTCTCACAGCATATAAACATTTTCTTTATCTCCCTTCACGTCTTGCCAAACATATTTGCAGGTTTTTAAAAAACATAAAATACTGAAAGGCCTGATTATCAGAAGAGAGAACACCCTATGAAGAATATATAACCTATGGTAGCAATTGTTCTTTCAAACGACTTCCAATGTTTTGAAAAAAAAATGTATTGATCCTCTCTAATTGACACGTGAATTTCTTTGCAGTTCATTTTGACTTACTTTGTCAGTGAAGTCTGACTTCAGTTCTGTAATACTCCTGCACCAATAGGCTGCAGTTTTCTCGCTTATGAGCTCAATATTCAAGAAGGAACCTTGACCTGGACCATACACGGAACCTGTGGTAGTTCCACGAATTATCCTTGGAGAAACATTTGTTACAACGTCCTGTGAAAACAATAAAATAAAAAAAATAAAAATAAAAATTAGCAATTCAAATTGAACAAAGAAAAAAATATTTCTACTTCTTATGTCTGAAGCTTTGCCCTCTACATGTATGTATACAGTAGCCCTTGCTTGACAATCATAAGTTCAGCAACCAAAATTATGATGGCACTGAACAAATTATATTTATGCCTGGTCTCAAAGTTATGGCTGCTGCAGTGTCCTTGTAGCCACGTGATCAAAATTGGGCATTTGGCAGACCTCCCACATTTATGACCACAGGTGAGTTTCAACTCTCTCCCACTCACCTGTCTTCCCCCTACCAATGCCCTTTTGGCTGTCTTGCACACTACCTGCCTGTGACAGAATGTGCAGATGAAGATGGAGCAGAGGGAGAGAACGTTGGCAGTAGCACTGTGGCTTCCCAGAGAGGAGGCAGCTCATTCCAGAGAGGGCCCAAGACCACAGAGTGCATAGTCCTGTACTGGATGGTAGGGGGCGGAAACGTTTCAGGGTAGGCTGACCTTAGGATCTCCCAGGGTGTGTCCATTAGGTTAGAAGGTTATAACTTTAGTGTTTCAAAGTTAAACTGGAAGAGTCCATAAAGAAATGGACTTAATTGGATCTCACTGTGGCATCTTTGGGCTTAGGCCTGACATGCTCTGACCACTCCTGCTGCTGCTCTCTCTCTTTCCCGCCACTCTTACCGTGCTGAGTTCCATTTTATCATCCACTCTGCATTCTTCCTGCCCCTGCTGCTCTATGCTCCACCACCTAACAGCTGCATCACCTAATGATGGAAACTCCAATCCCAATCAGGGCCATTAGGGCAAGACTTTCTGCATTTTATACTGGGTTCTTTTATTATTTTTATGAATGATAAACTAAAATAACAACAACAACAATAATAATAAATTAATATGTTGATTACAAAAATCAACAAGCACATATTACCTATACCATCTGCTAGTAAAGATCAAGTTTTCAGGAAGGGGGAAATGGTTTATTTTCCATTCTTGGACAGGAAGCCTACTACTATAAAAAGAGTTGCCAAAGTCTTACTGGCTACTGTTGTGATAAGAAAGCTTAAGGTATCTTAAATTGTGATGATGACACGAAGAAGTCTTTTATTATATTATTTTAATTTCATTTCACAAATTTGGTTTTGCTTTGCTTTATTTCATTTGGGTGTTGGTTATTACTTTTAAAGCCCTCCATGGCATGGGTCCAGGTTATCTGAGGAGCTGTCCCTCCCTGATGTGACAAGCCTGCCCCACTCATGCCTGCAGAAGAGGCCTGCTTCGGGTTCTGTCTGTTAAAAAAATGAAACAGGTGGGTTCAAGGAGATGAGCTTCTTCTGCTATGGCCCCATTCTGGTGGAACATTCTACCACTGGAGGTGAGAACTTTCTCCTCCGTTTTGGCCTTCCAGAAGAATATCAAAACCTGGCTTTGCCAGCTGGTCTGAGCTCCTGAGAGGAGCGCTCAACTCTGGAGATAGGATAACAGGACCTCATCCCATCCTGCTCTCTTAGAGCTAGAATAGAATAGTTCTTAATAATATTTTAATTCTGTGTTATTTTAATCTTTCAACTATCTTTAACTAGTTTTATAATCAGTAAGTTGTCCAGAGTCACCTTGTAGGGGAGATGACTGGCTAAATGAATAAATGAATGAATGAATAAATAAATAAAATAAATAAATCTTTTTTTTGTTTTAATTTTAATTACAGTGTCTATATGGTGTTTTTAATGCTCTCACTATATTTGAATCTGATTTTATATGTTATTTTAGTTTCATTCATTAACAATGAATGAATAAATAAATACATTCAAGCAGAATTCCCTCAGTAGATAAACTTAAATGTTCAACTGCAAACATTCAGTTTGCTGGCAGACAACTATTCTTATACCATTCACTAAATATAGTCTATTTTAGAACTGAGAAGTAGGATTTGTAGGCATTCCCTTTAGGCCATTCTCATTCCTTGTGTTTCTTTAAAAACTGTATATTATGTTTGAATAGAAAATATAACCATAAGCATTCTGATTATTTATTTATTCATGTTACTTATTGAATAAAAATGATCTATGATCGTTTCATTTCATAGGAAAGGTTCAAAGAATATTTCAGATTTAACTTTGTAAATAATCATTAACATTATTGTGTTGTTTGGAAACATCACCTACACTGAAAATCATTTACAGAAGCATGTAAATTGGCAGATTTAAAATAAAAACAATTTTAGGTAAAGGCCGTTTAGTTAAGGATTTCATAGAGTTATTGGGTTAAGTATCCCTACTCACAATCTTGTCACTTCTGGAGCGATAACATGAACCCCCATTAGTATATGGCAATTAAGATCAATTTACATATTTTAATTAAGATCCATCCCACATAAAACAATTAGGGTAATAGGCATACTAACTGATTTCATAACATTTGGACGTTTTTCCAACTAGATAGACAGGAAACGTTAATTAGCATTAATTAGTGCTGATCTGCATATGTTTGATAAGGCATACCCTCACTACAAATGATTATTTATTCCTGAATCTGCCAAGTGCTACCATAGCAGAAAATAAAGGAACTTCCTTCATATTGTATGTAAATGTCTGGTAATTTTTACTTGTTTTTCTATTTGGACTATTTATTAAAAATAAATGAGTAGAAATGAATATACAAATATATACATTCATATATACAGAAAACATACTAATTAATGTGCAGCAGTTAATAGGCACTGATGACATTTCCATAATAACTGTGAAAATGATGGTGTTTAGAACCTTTTCTATTAAATTTTGTCATTATATCCTGATACTACAAATCAGTATAATTTTCAGATAATTTTTGGCAATCTTTAAAGAGGAGGATACTGTAATACATTTAGGAAAAAAATACAGCATTTGTCAGTATCTCCTTTCACTGAAATAATCACACTACCACCACCAGCAGCAGCAACAACAGTAATAATATCTGCAAGAAATTCTACTTGCCAGCAAGTAAGAACTGGTGGGATTACAGACAAATAGAATAGAATGTTCTAGAAAAAGAATACATAATATAATAGAAAAAGAAGAAGCAAAATAGTTCTGGGACATGCACCTGCCAGATAACACCCCGGATTTAACAATTACCAATAGGAAAGACAACAAAGTCTAGTGGACATGGCAGTACCTGGAGAAAGCAGAATAGAAGAGAAAGAATTGCAAAAGAGAAGAATATACAAAGACCTGTAAATAGAATTAAAATGACTATGGCAAAAAAGCAAAGGTAAGATGCTTGAGGTGCAATCCCAAAATAATTGGAGCATCACTTGAATACCACCAGCAGCATTGATAAAATCAGTATCAGCCAACTCGCAAAAGGTGGACTTACTACAAACAGTTTACATCTTGCAACGATACCCTTAATATCATGAAACAATAGGTTTGGATACTTGCCTAATATCAGATTGGTATCTATCTATCTATCTATCTATCTATCTATCTATCTATCTATCTATCTATCTATCTATCTATCTATCTATCTATCTATCTATCTATCATCCTGATACTGTGCTAATAGAAGGACTGCCTTCTTCAGCTGTACAGAACATACCTCTCTCTCTATATCCAAGTGAGTATTGTATTGCCACAGATCCTCTGCTTAGTGGATACACTCAAATCAAAGCATCCAAAGCTGCTATCTCACTTCTTGAACACCTCAAATGAAGGGAATCCATCCAATTGGGTGATTTGTTCTGCTATCCCAAGGCTCTTTCAGTTAGTTTTTTATTTTATTTTTAACGTTCAATAGGAATCAGTCTTCTTGTAGTTTAACTCTGATATTTTGTGCCTTGCACTCAAGAAAAAAAGGCCCAGATTCTAATATTTTTCTATATGACATTCTTTCAGGTATCTATTGCCACCAAAGCTAAACATACCAAGCTACTTTTAGTCCCTCTTCATACACCTTAATTTTCTAAAGCCCTGATATTTATTGCTTTTCTATGAATCCTTGTGTCCAAATCTAGTTTCTAATATTCAAAGTTTAATCTAATGAAAAAGTATGATATAATTTTTTTTGCATATTTAGAAGTTATACTGCTATTGATGCAGCTTAAAATTGCCTTCCCATCACATTTTTAGTTCAAATTCAGTTTGTATTTATTTGACTACTACTACAAGATTCCTTTTGCACGTACTATTACCAGGCTGCGTATCCCTTATCCTATACCTGTGCATTTGATAACCAAAGAACTTTGCATTTATCTCTGTTAATTTTAGTTCTTTTCTTTGCTGTTCATTTCTATAAAGTATCAGGATTGTTCTGAATTTTATTTCTGTCTGATAGCTTGTCCCTTGATATTCAGTATCAAATATAGAATTTGATGTAGACCCATTAACTATGATTGTTGAGCCAGCTATATAATATATCATGTAATCCATTCACACCTAACGAGATGGTTAATGAGCATGACATGGCCCACATCACAATTTATGAAAAAAAAAACACGTAACAGTATAAACCACAGGCCCAAATTATTTAGAAAACATTTTGCTGTACTATTGTCCTACCAAATGTGCTATAGCATTGCTTAATGCTATAGACAAATTGATATATACATATAAAATATAGACTTCCCCCCACAGTTTGTTATTTTAGATATGATAAAAGGCTCTAATGATCAGTTGACAAACACACCAAATCAATTCCTCTAAGAACATATGACTTTTGAAAATATTTCTGAGTTTCTAATCTGATTTTGTTGGTAAGATCAATTAAATCTGTTTCGGGGGAAAATACGTTTTCATCTAAATAGGGCCAGCAGTCCTATTTTTTTTTTTTTTAAAAAGTCACAAAAAGTTGGTATTAGTTTTCCACATAGTTTTCAGCTATGACAGGTTGAAAATTCCCATGAGATATTCTGTGGGCGAGCTTCTTAATAATGTGGAAATCAATGATTTTATTCTTAGGGCTCTTCAGGTCAGTTCAACCTTTATTGGAACGACTGAGACAGGCTGGAAGTATCCACATAAGGGACCAAATGTCTCACCAAAGCAGATCAGACTAAAACAAGACCCAATCAAAGGCACTTAGTTACTGTATTTTATATTGAGAATGACTCCAACACTTTCAGTCAAACAAGTTTAAAACCATCAATAAAGTTCTCCAATTGGGTAATAAATGCCAAACTAACAAAGAGAAAACAATTCCTTATCTTTGTTCCCACCTTATGAGACATATTTAAAAATATATGTTTAATAAGGTTGCGGGGGAGAATATGTCATGAAAACAAAACAAAAAAAGGGGGAGAGGATAATTGAACCAATCACAATCTAACCAGCTTAGGTTAACTCTAAAACAGTCCCAGTGTTATATATTGTTAAACTATTTCCATCCTCAGCTGTGTTGCAGGAACCCCAAAATCTAGTTAACCATCCTATATGGCCTATCTACTCTTTTCAAGAAAAAGAGCTGGAGAGATAAAGATAAAGAGATAAAGCAGGTGAAAAAACTATTCACCATTTTAAATTCCACACCTAGGCTCCTGATAAACATTTCTCTCTAACACCAAGAGGCTATAAATAAAACTCCAACTAAGATATACTCTCATTTTGCAGAGATATTTCCAGAAAGTATAATTAGTCCTTCTTTAGTGCTGCCTCAGTGACTATTCTCAATTAAGACAATGATGAAAAAGACATTTGCAATCAATGTCCACATTTATGAGCTTTGCACTTCTCACTCTCAGTTACATATTTGCCATTATAGTCAGTTAGTGCACACTGTCCTGTGGCTGATTCATTTTTTTCTCTCCACTGCTTCCTGTGACTAGATGCTTTAAACAAACTATCTCTTCCTGAGCTGCAATACAACTTTCTGGGCAATACAACAGGTCCCTCAAAATTTTAAGGCAAGCTAACAAATTCTTCTCTGTGATCTTAATTAAGGCTCACAGCTGCTGCTTGAAACTGACAAGACTATAATCAGTTTCACAGAAAGGCTTTTGTTTTTTCCTCCTTTTGGACACTAGCACATTCCACAAACTGACTACAAATACACTTATTTATAGGCTATAATATAAAGTTGCTAGTTACTGATAATTTATCATTGTAATCAATATTTTGTAAGCATTTTAAAACTGTTTCTTTTAAGAGGGAATTTGAAACTGTAATGAAAGAAAAGGAAGAGAATAAGGAAAGAGAAATAAAAAGAAAAAAATAAAAAGAATATCACCAAGCAACAACCTAATAAAGAAACCACTCCCACCAAAACTGACAGAGCATAGAGCAGTGGTGGCAAACCTATGGCACGTGTGCCAAAGGCAGCACTCGGAGACCTCTCTGTGGGCACACGCACCGTTGCCCCAATCCTGTCTCCCCCTCCACCCCTCCTCCCCAGCAGCCACCCCAGAGGAGAGTTGCCCCTGTGTGCGGCCCACACGGAGCAGCACAGTTAAGCACATGGCAGCTGAGCAGCAGGAACAAGTCCCATTGCGTGCAGTTGATGCTGCGGGGGATGGGTGGAGGGTGTGGCCGCCATGGCACTGCTGGGCCCCTGGGTGATCTGCTGCAGTGGGCCGTGGAGATGGTAGGTTGCCCTGTGGGCAAGCAGGGAAGGGCAGAGCAGTGGTGGAGTGGGGAGTGGGGGTGGACCAGGGTGACAGAGTGGGGGTGGGCCAGGGGGCAGTGCGGTTTTTGGGCACTTGGACTCTAAAAGGTTCGCCATCACTGGCATAGAGCAAACGCTACTCCCCTCTAGCACTGAAAACAGCCATGCTTACAGAGCAGCAAGGACCACATAGAAAAAGAAAATATTTAGATAACCCCCTTTTTCATCCCACCCCCTTTTTTATTCTTTTCTGGATGTACTCTGGGCTTACTTAAACTTTAATTATTATTAACTTAGATGTTGAACTTTTTATAAAGTTGGCAATCATGGATCATATAGCTTAACACTGAATAAATATTAATTTAACCTTTTTGAGAAGGAAGAAGGAGGTGCTCCTTGGTGCTAAGGGGATTCTGGGCTCACTCCCAGCAGGTCTCTGGTTGGGCCCAATCCAAAGGAGGTCGGCTGCAGTTGCAAGGCCAGAAAAGAATCACCAACCTGCCTCCCTTAGGGCAGGGGTCCCCAACCCCCGGTCCAGCAATCAGGCCGTACAAACAAGCAAATCCCCATCTGCGAGATGTAGGCAGCACATAAAACCATGCACCCTCCAGTCTGTGGAAAAACCTCTCTCCATGGAAACGATCCCTAGTGCCCAAAAGGTTGGGGACCTCTGCCTTAGGGCAGGGTTTTTCAACCAGTGGTACAGGTACCACCTGTGGTACATTGGCACCTGGCAGGTGATATGCGACCATCCTAGAAAAGTGGTAGCGGGGGAGGGGAATGAGCTGAACCAGTGGCAGCACCGCACAAGCCTGAGCGAGAGATGGCTGGAGCTGCAGGGCTGTCAGGGCTCAGCAGAAGCACCAGGATCAGTTCCACTTTCCAGCTGATTGGTGCTTCTTCGGGACTGTCAGGGCTCAGTGGAAGTGCCAGGATCAGCGCCAGGATCCAGCTGGAGCTCGGCGCTGATCCTGACGCTTTTGCTGAGCCCAGAAGAAGTGCTGATCAGCTGGAATGTTGCAGCATCTCCAGGGTCTTGTGATTTACATTCAGATGCTTGGAAACTGATTCATATTTATGATGGTCACAGTGTCCCAGGGTCATGTGAAGTGACCAAAACCTGCTGCAACCACCCAGCAGATGGGTGGAATAAAAACCAAAAACCCCCTACCCCACCTTCGCTGCCAATCTCCAACAGAAATGCTCACAACAATGAAAACCTCGAACAGGAGGAAGAGCGCCACTGGTGGGTAGGCAGGTGTCTTGCTTGGTTGTGGCTTGGGGGGCACTTTTTTCTGTGTCATTGTAACTTCGAACAGTCATTAAGCGAACTGTTGTAAGTCGAAGACTACCTGTACTTTACCGCTTTTTTCCTTTTTTTGGTCATCAAGTTTTTGACACCTTGTTAGGTGACTGGTGGTACTCGGATATTGCCATATCCTAAAAGTGAAAAGTGGTACAATAGGTGAAAAGGTTGAAAAGTCCTGCTTTAGGGCTCCTGCCCACTCCATGCTGTGGCAGTGTTGAGCAATCCTTGCTGCTTACATTAAGCTGAGGTGGTGACCTCTTACCAGACTGCTTGTGAGTTGTGAGCCAAGATTTTGGCTAATGCATTAAATGCATTATCATTATTTGGGATACCTTAATTTTGTAAGTCCTTAACTTTTTGTTGTGTACACAGGTTTGATCAGCACATGCATGCACCAAAGATTTGATGATACATGCACACTACTTAGGGGGAACACGGTTTACTGCCAACTCCTCTTCCCTTTATTATGGCTTTTAGGTCAGAAACTACAGCAATAAAATACATGTACCTATAATTATTAATAAAGCTAAAAAGTAGATATAAATAAAATGTATAAATTTAAATTAATATAGTAATTATTATACAGACAATGATGGTAATCACCAAAATTTGTACTAAAACTCAGTTATAGGAAGGATGGGTAGAACAAATATGGCACAAAATTGGGCAATCCAGAAAAACATGATTTATGTATGTATGTATGTACACTGTATGTGTCAACACTGCTAATATTGTATATTCTTGCTTTGACAAAATATGGATAACTGTCTGTTATTTTTAGAGTTAATGCAGAGGAGAAGGAGGGAAGAGAAAAAAAGCCGAGAAAGGGAAAGGAAGGGAACCTTTGCCCTTCACACTAATTGGAGAACCTAAATCATGATAGCAAAATAGGGAGTGGAAATGCTAGCAAAAATAATTGCTCGGTGGGTGGGAATTTCAGATCTTAGCATTGCCTTTCATCATGTCTGTGCCAACATTTTGTCACATAAATAGACTTTTTAGGATAAAATGCCTGGAAGTTCTTTGAAGTGTTTCATTAGTCGGAACCATGACAGTATGTTTGTATGTATGTATTGATTGATTGATTCTATTTTAAAGAACTATCCTGTTAGAGCAGCGGTTCTCAACCTTTTTCAGGCCACGACCGTGACCTGTCAAGCGCCGTGCATGCGTGGTGCTACCCCCTGCCCCGCTCATGTGTGGTGCTACCCTCTGCACCGCGCATGCATGGTGCTGCCCCCTGCGCCGGCCGAGGCGTAGGCTGCTGCCTGTTCGGGGCGGCAGCAGGCAGGCCCAGGCACTCCTGGGCGGCCGTGGCGGCGATGGCGCAGGGCGACCACGGGCTGGGCTACCAGCTGGCCCAGCCCAAGGGAGGTAAGACACCCGCCGGGTCCCATGAGCATCAAAAACCCTCCCTGCACCCGCCACTGCCCCACTAGCCTTACCTTCGCCGCTGCCCATTCAGGACGGTGACAGGCATGCCCAGGCACTCCTGGGTGGCCGTGGCAGCGATGGCACAGGGCGACCACGGGCTGGGCCACCAGCTGGCCTAGCCCAAGGGAGGTAAAAAACCCGCTGGGCCCCACGCGCACCAAAAAACCTCCCTGTGCCCACCGGCCTCCCACCTCCCACCCCTGGCCCTCTTTTACTTACAGTTTTAGTAGTTGCTCAGCAGGGAGGGTGGAAACTTCTAGACAGCTCACCTTCGCTACAGACAACTTTTAGCACCGTTTGCAGACTGGGACTTTTGGCGGGCTCAGCAGGGCGGAGACAGCCTGGACAATTCCTATTGGCTTTTGAAAGCCAATAGAATTAGACTCTATTCAAGAGAGTCTCTTCTATTGGCTTTCAAAAGCCAATAGAATAAGAGGGAGTAGCACAGCTAAGGAAAAGGGGAAAAAATGGCGGACTGCGTTTGGCGACCCCCATGAAATGGTCATTTGACCCCAAATGGGGTCGCGACCCACAGGTTGAGAACCGCTGTGTTAGAGAGTCCAATGCTTATCTGTCACTTATTCTATTGGACTAGGCCCCTGACATAGCTTACAACCAGTAGTGAAATCAAATAGGACATAATTCCCTTTGTTTATATAATTTTCTACAATAATTTTCTCTTGTTTATACCCAAATAATTTATACATTTCCCAAAATTAAATAGTAATGCTGCAGGGTTATTAATGAATAAGACATACATGATGAGAAAAGACTCTGATGTTTGCCAGTCAGAGGTATCCTAGACTATTTATGTATTTTCTCTTCAAGCTTCTTCCTCTCGTGAATTGTTTTACCATTCCATGGGCCATATTATTTACTTATTTAAATTTAGAAGCCACTTGATTCCAGACAACTTGGGGGGCGGGGCGGTGTACAAATTAAGAAAAGACCAGCAATGCAAGCAACAGGAACCATACGTTCTGGGTGGATAAAGAAGGCACAATATTGCAGACTAACCAACACTGCTGAACTCTAGCCACAGGATAGGAGAACAGTTGGGTCTTCAAAGCCTTTCAGAATGTCGCCAGGATGTGAGTTGAAACTACCTCTGTGGAATGATGTGATCTATAAGGCCTATCTTGTAGTGGGGACAGTTTTCGTTGTCTACCTATATTAAAGAATCTCCACAGATTGCTTGCTTTCTCCTGGGAACAAATGGATAAGGTGTCATGGTGGGGTGTTTTGTGTGTGTGTGTGTGTGTGTGTGTGTGTGTGGCTTATGCCTCTTGCAACTGCACAAGGGTTCAATGCTTATTCCACATTTGACCCCTCCTTCCAACCTTGCTAGCAGTTTCCCAACCTGTGACTGTATTGTTCTTCAAATGGACCATTTTGTACAAATTGGCCAGGGATTTGGGGGAAGATTTCTCCTTTCTGGGATTGTATTCCAGGAGCGGACAGGAGTGATATTTGGCAAAGTCCAATGAAGCACATACTGTTTGGTAGGGATAAATAGAGGGATTTGTGGCCAATAGTAACCTTTGTTAAGTTTTATTACATTTTTTGTTTTACTGGATGTGAACTGTGAGAGGCATGTTCCATACAGAAAGACAAACAAACCATGTTCCACACAGAACATCATGTTTCATACTGAAAGACAAACAAATCAGGAACCTGAACTAAACCAGCAGAAAGACAGAGCAGACAAGAAGTTCAGACAGTCATGTGATTGTCAATGTTTTCACAGGGAAGTGTTGCAGCTCAGTGGGGGGGGAGGGAGAGCAGGGACACATTAATGAGATGGTATTAAATTCTTAAACCAGAGTTTTTGTTAATTTTGGCATATGAAATAATTGTGTATAGTGAACGATATAACCTTTGTACATTTCCTTTCATTATAAATGATGTAAAAGTTTAAACAAAATGATCATACAACTTCTTTCCAGGAGTTAATTTATATGACCTTTCCGCATCCAGAGTACTTTGGTGCCTTGATGGTATGTTCATTAAGTGAAGTAACTTTCAGATTGTAACTGCAGTTAATACTTATTAAATGTCAGTGCTGGAGAGAGAAAGTCACAGTGGCCTCTTTATGAACAACTCCTATGAACCATTTGAGGGGAGGGTGGATGAGAGACCCTCAATTCAGTAAAACATAATTGTAATAAAATTTGAACAAGTACTCAGTTGTATTATGCAGGAGAAGACTTCATGTTTCTAACAGATTTAGTAGACTGCTACATTTTGGTTCTAAATGTGCAATCCACAAATCGCATTGTTCAGAGCAGGTTTAAAATACTTCTATAAGTTGAAATGAGCTGGATCTAAACTAAATTCTTTATAATCTAGTTCTCGCTAGGATCAATGGGGTTCTAAGTTAAATAAATCAAGACTATTTTTTTTTGCATTTATTATGAGAACTAAGGGCAACTAATTTTTTAATTATCCCACCCAGTGCCTTTTTGCTCCAATAATATTGAATAATATTGAATAATAATATTGCTGACTGAATCTTAAGAAGGAGTAGGCAGAATAAAAGAATGGAATTTACCGATACGTTTCCGAATTGGTGGATGACAGCCTTCAGCTTTCTGTTTCCCCACTAAATTGCTTAAATTGACAATGAAGAATTGAAAGTTTAGGTAAGCAGAAGTAGATTTGGAAGAAAGTATGTCTGTCATACTGACTAATTTGATACATAAATCCAAATGTTATATCAATATCTGTAGAAATTCCAATGAAGATATGCCAGTTTATGTCCCCTCTAAATTTCTTTCTTTCTTTTTTTTTTTTTTAAAAGAATCAGTCTACAGTTCTGACATTTTTAATCATCCATTGATACAGAATAAACTACTCACTAAAAGTCTATACTGCTACCATAATTATTTCTGGACTATTAACATTAGTAGCTGCTGTTTCAGAGGAGTTCCTTACTTGTTGTCAAGAATCTTGGTTAAGGTTTTGCAGCATTAGATGAATGTTCAGTCTGCTAGAGGTATGCAATCCCACAACTATGTTTATATATTTAATGGTGGAGGCTACATATCTAGGGAATGGGTAGGAAACAGACTGGCAGCAGATATGCAACACTAAAAATTTAAGAAAAGGAATAAGAAAATGCCAAGCATATTATGTGAATAAAAATATAATAAAGTCAGGTAATCTTATTAATTTCAAATCTATTTTTTCCAACTCTGAATATGATTTTTTATGCCCTCTCAGAGACAACAGCAGTTAAAGAAAGCACTTAATCAATATTTTAGTATCTTCCTAGGATTGCTCACGTATTTTTGTGGAAGAAACTAAATCCAGTATTCTGTGGGGAGCATTACAACTATTCATGATAATTTACTCATTCCCTCAGTGGGCTTCCCTAGAGCTAGTGTCATAATTAAAAACAAAGCCCCTGAGTCTGAATAAAATAGTGTAAGGCTTTTATTCATTGCTGTTTTCATATTACAAACAAACTTTAATGAAAATATGGCTTCCCAACTCAGCATACGTAGGGGAGGTTTGATCTAACAGAACAAACTCTTACAAAACAGAAGCAACAGTAAATTTTTGGTATTCTCATGTTATGTTAGAAACAATTTGGTTGCATGGAGATAGTGAAACAAGCACCATCTAGATAAGGTTAAGAAGTATAATATGATTAATAATCTAATAATGATTAAAATACATGTCTGTACTTTGGTTATCCCAAAGAAGGGCCCACAGGCTGTGTTATTTCAGTTGCAATGAACACTCCCTTCATCTTATGTATACATAAGGTGAGAAGAACAACACTTTATAACAGAATGTGTCTGGGGAATTTCAACCTTTGTAAAGTTGCTATCTGTGACATTTATTTATTTGAGATTGTAAACACTCAGTCCTGTTCTGTAACACTGAAAAAGGAAACATTGATTTGAAGCAAACTATACAGCATATAGTGGATATATAATAACCACTTCAGGTATGGTGTTTGAAACAATGTTCAGTATAAGATATTTTAAGACTAGAATGAACATATAAACATTTGGAACACACACTCACACACACAATATAATGGGGATGATACTTCATACCACACAGATTATGCATTGAAGGCTACCAACATATCTGATGGCAACTAAAGTTCCAATGATCCAGTTAAAGAACCCTTTGAGCTAAATCAGATAGCTAATCCTTTTGACACAATTTATTTTTCTCTGACCAGAATAGATTTTGTAAAGTCTCACAGACAAGTTTTATTCTGCTCTATCTTGATGAATTTTTTTTCTGTAAATTCCAAGGATTAAGTCCTTTCTATAAACAAATCCTCAATATATTTTCAGTAACTAAATAATATTCTACTGATCTAAGCAACAGTGTTTATCGTCTGGTTTTCAGTCAGGCTGCATGGAACACTGAAAGTCAGGAAACATAAGGCAAAAAAAAAAAAATATGAAACCTACCATTCCAGTTAATAATGATGTTCAGGATTGAGAGCTAATTGTTACACAAAAAGAATTACATTTTCCACAAAGGGGGAAATATTTTCATACTCAAATGCTCCCCAACCCCCAACACAGAAATAGTAAACCCTGGAGAAAACTCATAAAAAAGGAGAATATCTTAAATTGTGCATGTTTGCTCCACATGGCCCATTCAACTTGTCCTTCTGCTTGATCAGGAATTATACAATAGCCACAGTTCAAAAAGCTTCTACCGTACGAAGGCTCTTGACTGCGTGCAGCGACAGGAGGCAGATAGATGAATAATGGCAACATCAGAAAATTGGTCTGGGGAGAGAAGCAACAAGCACAACGAAGAACAGCTGGAAAGAAGAATCAGGAAGTGGGAAGGAAAGAAGAGGGACGATGAAAGCAGAAATTACAACCAGCGAGAGAGGAAGGCGAGGAGAGGAGAAGAAAAGCTGGGATGCTAAAAGGTAGTGGAAAGATGAGGAAACAGCAAAACAAGCAACTTGAGAAGAAGAATAAGTAGGAAATATACAGCAGGGAGGAGGGAGGGAAAGGGAACCAGCAATAGAATGACAAGTGGGAGAAGAGACAAAAGAGAGTGAGTGTGAAGCAGTTGTACAGAGCAAAAACTCTCTTTTAATAATTCATGCAACACTGCATACCATCCCCCCCCAAGGATCTTTTCTATTTTCAGTAATGGGAAACTTCTTTCTATCATTGATTAGTTGCTGTTTTGTGGATCCAATACTGCCTATTATGTTGTATACCTGAAGATGCAGCATAGTGGGGGGGCTCGGGGGGGGGTTGGAGGTGGGGTTTTTTGCCTCAGCAACTCCTAGTCCCAAATAGCCACTTTTTCAAAATGAACTAGGTTTGATTCCTCTGTAGCTGCACTACTGCACTACAGGAAAAAAATAATGATGGTCTGGTGGTAGGTATGGCTCCCCCTTGAATAGATATCCTTAGCTCAGGCATGAGAATCTCATTTCTGTAACTTGGGAGGGAGCACAAGATATCCAAGAGCACATTTCTCCATATGAAAGGAATGCATTTGCTGAAGCATTTCCCTCCACCCCTTTTTCTTAAAACAAACTTAAAAGAAAAACCCAAAGCCCCTTTCCCTGAAAGCTTTTATTATCTTGAGAATCAACACCACCTTTTGTTTTCCCCACTCTTGGAGGAAAATAGCAGATTCCAAGGCTGAACAGGATTTTCAATACGCCATTGAAAACGGAGGAAAGGATAGCTTTATTCATTTTGGAAGAAAAAGATAATACAGTATGTTACATTTAAATATCTATTTAGAAAGCTTCCAGTTTGGTTCTCAAGGGTTGGAAGGCCATCTTCCTCAGAACCTGCAGGGGTGCTACCAGTCAAAGTGGACAATACCAATTTGATCTCAAAATAAAAATTATTTTAATATTTAAAATATTATACAGATATTTAAAGAATATATATATTTTTTTACCTTTCACTATTTTACTACATGATGTTTTAAAGAAAAAAAGCCACTTTTGTTCAAATTCAGCATCCTCGTAGTTTTAAAAGGCATTTAACTGAAAAGGTTTTTTATATATATATATAAAAAGTAGAACCATATTCAATTTTTGACATTTTTATTCAGCAGCATTTTCTAGACCTTTAGAATGCTTCCTCTACAATTACAAAAGCATTATTTTAGGAAAGTATTTTGTCCTATAGCACTTAGCCTTGACAAACAATTAGTAGCTATCACATTAAGCGGAATACATAAAGTAATCTTTATCGCAAGGTTAAAATCAGATTTTGAACAATAGGTGCTTGCAGAGCAATTCTAAGCTCCATGCTATTTTCTGCAGCTTCCATTGAGGGTGAAAACAGTAGAAAGGGATGAGAGAGGGAACAAAGTGAAGGCCATCTGAAAAAACCTCCTGACAATATTTTATACGAACATACAGTTTATCATATTTATGACAGAACTCAATATGATTAAGCCTTTAACATGGAATTGACAATAGAATCCAGGAGAAAGCAGATGCATATACAATTCTTTTGTTGTTGTTGTAATCGACAAAACAAGCTTAATATTTTCAGAAATTTGTTCTCAACTTCTCTGTAGGGAGTCGTGTTTCAGTTACAAATAGACTTTATTTAACAATTGCCCTGTTTAGTGACAGGGCAAACATTCAAAGTTACAATGGCACTGTAAAAGCAACGTTATGACTGGTGCTGGCATTTACCGCCATGTCAACCTCCCAGCTGTCAGGTGTTTCACAACCCATAGGTGCTAATGACCATCACAGCTTCCCGGGGTCACATGTTCCCCATTTGCATGTTTCAAAGCTAGTTTCCAACAAACAGAATCAATGGAAAAGCCATCAGTAACATGACAAGTTGCGGTTATGTGGTGTCTCGTTTAACAACTGCAGGTGATTCACTTAACAACCATAGTGGAACTGACACCATAAGTACAGCACAGTCACGTGATGTTTTACTTAATGACTGTGTTGCTGGTCCCAACTGTGTTCATTGTGTGAAGACTACCTATATTGGTATAACAGATGGTGTCCACCAAGTGGGGGCTGGGTGATGGACTACAGTGATATGGCAATTTCCCAGGAAGGAGGGAGCATGTTCCAGAAAGAGAAGGAAGACGACAGGCAGCACAGACCAGAGCTGGATAGGAGACAGATGAAGACAGCAACAACAGCCACTCCCTAGAACAGTGGCCCCCAACCTTTTGGGCACCAGGGATCGGTTCCATGGAGAGAGGGGGTGTGGTTTCACATCCTACAGATGGGGCTTTACTTGTTTGTATGAACCAGTCTCTGGTATGTTGTGGCCCAGTGCCAGGCCAAAGACCGGGAGTTGGGGACCCCTGCCCTAGAAGTTCCTAGGATATATCCACAATGCTGGGAAGTAAGGGTTTAGTCTGGAAAGAGTCTGCATGCTATGGGTAAGTGTCAAGGCTGACTGTAATGCACCTCTACTCGCAACTTGACAACAGAAACAAAGGGTGGGGGAGGGGAATGCTTGGAATGTATTGGGAGCTGGGAGGGAGGTGAAGAATTAAGCCGTTTTCAGTCTTGAGAAAATCCTGACTCATCAAGGCCATGCAAGAGAGCCTTCGGATGGTGCAGACTGTTTTCCCAAAATAAAATGAATGTGTTGGATTGGAGGACAATGGGTGGCCCAAATGGGGAAAAGGGGAAATTATGTTGTTTTTGTGTGTGAAAACCTCAGAGCCAGCTTCGCTTCTTCTGTCCCTGTATGGATCTTATCAGTAAAGTTACACTCTTGGTAAAATAATGTCCCAGGGGTTTCTTTTGTTGCATATGACAGTATGCAAATCAAGAACTGAGCTCTGGCTGACTTGTTCCATGTCACTTTTGGCTTAGCCTGACAACTGGGGTCTTCATTGTTAGAGGCTTCCAAGCAGAGGCATTTGTTGGGAAAAATCCTTCTCTGGATGTATTGCATTGGACAAGGGCATGAGTTACTCTCAGTATCCAGATCCAGCATGAAACATAATGTTCCAACAAGACTGCTGTTTGCTTTTTATAAACATACTAAAATCGTCCAGTCTGATAAGAGAACATTTATATTTGTTCTGGTAAAAGGCTTCCCTAGAGGAAAAGACAAAATAATGATTGATTTATAAGATATCTTAAATTCCCAACTGAATCAGATGAAGTCTTACAATTATGAGTGGTAGATAAAGCATGGGTTTCATTTGTACCATGAAGCAGAGTCACAACCAAAGGAGGGAAAAAAAACAAATATGAGAAACTCAAAGGTATCACCTGAAGTTCAACAGTATAAATTTTACTTCAGCAAAATGATAGCAGAAAGAAAAGCATCCAAGCAGGCACTCTATCACTTCAACTACTGTACATAACCTCACTTCACTTTGTCACATCTCCCCATTCTACCCCCAAACCTTTTTTTATATGAAGGAATCTGTGTAGGTTTCTGTATTTATATTTTACTAATTTCTTCCCATGCTCTGCAATTTATTTTCTAGGGAAATCATGAAGACTTAAATATTCCTACACTGGCTTTTATACAGTTCAAAACCAAGCAAAATGCAAGTAGATAAATAGGTACCATTCTGGTGAGAAGCTAATGGTGCTTCGTGCAGTAAGAAGAAACCAAATGGCACCAGACCTGCCTGAATGTGAAGTGAAATTGGTAGAGAAAAGCCCTAGGTAACACCAACACTCCCGCAGAATGCTGTTAGCCACTCTGTGTGAGGAGATAGTTCATCCTCCACAGTGCACCCCGGATAGCGCACATGTGTGAGCTAAACAGGATCGCCAACATGATCGCCAACGTCCGATAACGGATATGGCACAAGAAGAAGAAGAAGAAGTGAGCTAAATAAACTAGCAATCTCTTAGGCAACCAGACCGTAATGACATGGTAGATGCTCTGCCTCTCAATGTACAAACACCATAGTCTAAATAAATAAATAAATAACAACTGGCCTTGCATAAATGCAGCCTGTGATTTCTCTTACATAAATTGGACTAATCAAACAATTTGGCAAACAAAAGAGCTGTCAATACAGAACAGGCGCGCCTGATTATGATGAGTCATCTATGACACAGTCAACTGCAGCCAGAGATAATGGAGGAGGCATTTCCCAACCTGTCACTTTCCTGCTCTCCAAATACTGATCCAGAAGTGCCTCAGGCTGGCTAATTTTTTTTGAAAATCTCAGTTCCCATACATCTGGAGACTACCAGATTGGGAAACTGCATTGGCTCCAATGCAGTTTTAGTTTTGTCAGAGAATTCATATTATTAATGGCAATTGCTCTTAACCAGCAATTTTTTTGCTTCTCTGTCATATTCCCTACTTATTAGTTGAGTGTGGATGGTAAATTTGACTATATAAAAGTACTGTAGCCAATTTTATTCACACTGAAATTTCTTTTCTTAGCTCTGTGTCTCTAAATTGTTTCAGAGAGCATCAGCATTGTTAGAGAATGCTTGCTTGCTCTAATTTTTAGCAGTTAAACTAATGTTATTTATTTTCTGCACCAGGAAGGTTGACTGTTGCTTTAAGACACTACCGGAATCTATAATGCAGGTTAGAAAGAAAGAAAATAACTGAAAAATTATGGATAGAATACTGGTAGGTATTATTCTGTATATAAAGCTGAATAAAGTTAAATACCTAGAAATTCAAAGAGGTAAGCAGGATTTGCAACATTTATAGTATAATCCTGGCAGGATATCCATTTATACAAATCAGGGCAGCAGTTAAAAGAAAATCATTATGACTTTGATTTACAGTAAATTACATTACATAGAAAAATATCTGTAACGTGAATATCATTTGTTGACAGAAGTTAAATCATTCTCACAGGAAATTTAACTTGGGGAGAAAAAAAAGGGAAGAAAGTTTTCAAATGTGAAAACCAATAAAAAAGACCAATATGAATGGCCTTTGTTTAAACCAGGACAAATTGCCACAAGCAATTATTATTATTAATAACAAATGTCAGACAGAGAAAACAAAGAACAGTGAAAAACAACCTATAATATATTGACAGTATTATATATTCACATTAAAATTAGGTACTATAAATGCTATGACTGCTCTTGAAATCCTCTCACAACTCCCCAACTGTAATCATAAAAACTACAGGTAGTTGAACCCAAAATTTATATTGGTAAGTGAGACATTTGTTAAGTGAGTTATGACCTTTTTTGCCACAGTTCTTAAGTGAATCACTGCAGTTGTTAAGTTAGTAACATGGTTGTTAACTGAATCCTGGCTTCCCTTTTGACTTTGTGAGAAGATCACAAAAGATGAACACATGACCCCGGGACACTGCAACCATCATAAAATATGAATCAGTTACCAAGCATCTGACTTTTGATCATATGACTATGGGGATGCTGTAATGGTTGTAAGTGCGAAAAATGGTCATGGCACTTTTTTTCAGTGCCGTTGTAACTTCGAACAGTCACCAAATGAACTGTTGTAAGTCGAGGACTACCTGTATAGCCTAGTTACAATAACTAAAAATCGTTTGCACTAATGGTCTCTTGGCATTAAAGGGATCCAATGCATTAACCAATGCAACCCATGCTTGAACAAATATTTTTAAAAGTAACAGAAGTTGTTCTGATTATGGTAAAATGGTAAAAGTAAGAACTTTTGACTCATGATCAGCAACATTATTCTGGGACTGAAAGAAATGCCAAAGGTTGAAAATACAGCATGTATCATACATCCAATTCTACAAATTCTATTCAAGATAAAATAGGAATTCTAGTTGATTGCCTCAGTCTGGCTGACAGAGCCAGACTGTTATACACTACCTACGGATTACATACTATTGATAATTGTTTATTCTATTTGCATTAGTCCAAGGGCATTAATTAAAATGGATAATTATCTTCAACCCCAATATAATATTGGAATATATGCAAAAAGGGTCACCCCAAATAATGAAGAACTCAACTCCTCCTTTTTTAATTTCATTGTTAATCCAGTACCTGATAGTAGAAACTGACTAAATGAGGATCAGTAAGGTGAAGTACTATGTCAATTCAGACACAGAAATACAGTTGGCTTCATCTGCTTCAAGTGTTTGATTTCTTTTGGAGGGTTTGTCTTCCCTCAAATAACCCTGTTCATAATTTAAAATTTAGAAACATTTAGACCCTTCGAGTACAGAAGTTTTAATTAAGATAATATCCCAGTTTTGCATATATCATGGTAATCTATCACTAGAAATATTGCAATATATTGTAAATAGGGATGTTTTTAAAAAGACTACAGGTTCTATTTCAAAATCTTTAGCAAATTGCTGTAACATTTAAAAGTTAGGGACTTGGAGACTTTGAAAGTTAGGGACTTGGAGACTTAAGAAACTATTTCTTACTATATGTACCTACTAGTGTCCTGATGTCACACTATCCAAGGCATTTATCTCGACAAAATATACTTCCATATCCCCTTTTCCATCAGTGGTCCCTTTGTGTTGCCCTCCATAAAAAAGTCCACCTGCCACCTTCTATATCAGGGGTGTCAAACTGCCGGCCCACGGGCCGGACGTGTCATCCCAAAACTGCGCCCACCCCATTGCCGGCAATGGAGAAAAAGCTCCGATACGTCTGCGAGTTTGACATGCCTGTTCTATATGATCTTTATAAAGTCAGAAGAGATTCTCTTAAGTTTTTCAACTTAAATTATAGAACTACATAAGTTATACTACATATAACTTAAACTATATAACTACACAATGAACTTTGTTAATTTTTCTCCTGCTATGCATTTTTGAATCAATTTAACATTGTAATGAGATTCTTCCCTTCCTTTTTCAAATAGCTTTTTGATTCTACACTTATGCATTATATGCTGGCTTTTATTGCTTATTTATTATAAATTTAATTGTTTTAAGATTTAATTAATCTTATCTTACAAATCATTTTGAACATTTTCTATAAATTTTATAAATAAAACATTATATACACAGGATTGTTCATGGCTAGAAATATTAATATTTAATTTAAATGAACTGTTTTTTGCTGAGGTTCTTGGCCTTTATACTATGGAAACTCATAAAAGGCAAGTATATTAAGAAAGCACTTTATCACTGAATTAAGCACAGAGCACAGCACATACAACATACTTTCAAAGATTATGGCTATAATGCTTGGTAATTAAATATCAAATTCATACTTACACCCAATCAAAAAGGCAACTATTTGCTTAAGGCAGAATTTACTCACACACTGGTAAAACCCTTAAAACAATGGACACCTGTTCAAGACTCACTTATTGCCTAATTAAATATTAACATGTCTTGATCCAATCTGTGGCATAATTTTAATTACTGTTGTCTCTTAGGATAGCCACATAATCAATGTATTTAGAGCTGTTCCTAGAGGCTATTTTGTAATTCAAACTGTGATCCATCATTACAATATTTTCCTCTGGACTGCCATTAGAAAATCAGCCCCATTAACTCCCCTAAAAGGGGGAGGGGGAGAGATAGTTTCTCTTTAAATAAAATGAAAACTTAAGGGATTTTTTTTGGTGGAAACTTACACAAAACCTAATCTTAGAAATCAGTCTTTTATTGGTTACTTTTCTTAACCCTGTTTCTACAGATTAATCATAGACATGCCTAACCTAGGATAAGTTTATTTGATATGCTGTATGAACAATATTAGCTTGATTTTGTGGGTTTTTTTTTAAAAGAAACAATCGTGATTTTTTTTGGGGGGGGAGAGAATAGTTCTTCTAGAAAGTATACATAGTACTGTAGATTCAAATGAGCATGCAATTTTGCAAAGTTCTAACAGGTACCCTAAACCCTTAAGACAGGGGTGACTCAGAAATTCTGGGAGTTGAAGTCCATGAGTCATAAAAGAGCCGAGGTTGCCTACCCCTGCCTTAAGAGGACCAATGTGTAGTGGCAGAATGTTTTTTTTTTTCATGTAAGCATCCTTAGGTGGAAGACAAATTGTATATTAAGTGAGTGCTGAGGTTGATTTCTTTCCATGTCCATTTGCTGAATATTCAACTTTCCTATAGAAAAGCAACAATTATATGGGCTTGCTGTTGGGTAAGGAACTGAATTTAGATTACCTATATTTTCTGTACTATCAAAGAGCTGAATTTATCTCCATAGAATACGAATGCTTTTAAAAGACTGAATTTGTACCACCAAACTTCAACTTAAACAAAGAAACCTTTAAATGTTCATTATAAACTGAAACTACTTCAGATTTATTAAATAGCCCCTTTCATATACGTAGGACACATAATGTACTTCAGAAGTACGTTTTTTTAAGGAACACGCTTTTTAGAAATTAACAACTTTTGTTTTATTCCATAATGTGCAATTTCATTTCACATCCCTGTATATGACTCCTGCAAAGATTTTGACTTCTTCATCACTGTTAAGAGCAAGCGTTGACATTTGCATGCTTTTCAAAGACATGTTAGTCAAAACATTAAATGCCTACATATATTTAATATAACTATTGTTACTTAAATAGAGTTCCAAGTCCTAAAAAGGATCATAACTGTAAGAGGGAGAGGAGTTAGTTAATAATCCTTTTATTCTACATCACATCTGATTGGGGAAAAAATCCCAAATCATAACTTACTCCATGGTAGAAATTCAAAAATAATATAACATTAAATGCATACATGGATTTAGTGCATAATCTAGTTTGTCTCTGGCAAGGTATGAACCATCCTCTGAACAGACTCGCCATTGCTCCATAAATCAAGGACTAATTATTACAGTCAAACAGAAAAATAAGAACCTTCCAACATTTTGGGGGAAAAATTACCAGGACTATGGAAATAACCAATAATGTCTCATGGATAAATCTATCCATTTCTATTTTTATCAGTTTTGCACTTTTTCCAAGCTAAAATTTATTCTGCAAATTATATTAATTTACATTATTATTTTTTTAAAATACCAGCATGAAAAATTGTACTCATTTTCATGACTATTTCTCCTAACGCTATATTTTTTATGTAAAACTGCTTAATGTACACAATCTTGATAGCAATTTCCCCTGTTCCAATTTTCTGTATGCTATTTTCACAAATATATGCAGTTCATGTGCATTTTCTTTAATATATGCATCATAAAATTGGAAGAATATGAATATTGAAGGGTAATTGTATTTTGGTTTGCATACACTTGGAAAATACAAATTAGATAAATTGGCATTAAAATATAATTCAAGCAAATTTCTCTTGTCCTTAGTAAGCCGAAAGGCTAAAAAAGCAAATAATTAGTTTTGTGAAAATGACATATGAATTCAATACTGGGCATGATCCATCTGCTCCCTAGACCAATGTTTAATTTCAGCATGGGTTTTCACCCAGTTCTAGTGAACTGAACACTTTTTTTTTCATTTTACTACTGGTTCACATATATATCTTGTTCACAGCAGTTCTTGTCCTTCTGGTAGTTGCTTAGGAAAACAGTAAACACTTTTGCTGCAGATATAAAATTCACCCCAGAAAAAAATTGATACATGATTCCTTATTTTGGAAGTTTAATTTAGGATCAGGGCTTTAAACAAACAACTCCTCCCCCAAATGACTCCAGTATCCTTTTTTTTAATTGTGTGTGTGAGTGTTTGTGTGCTTATGTATAACTGGGTAATTGTCAACATTGCACAAGAAATAAACCATGGAAATATCAATTGTACCTAATTCAATTGTTGATGCTAATCCAGCACTTCTAAAGTGTGCAAGGGATTCAAACTATTTTAAGTCAATACAGCCTTTACTGGGATCTTTATTATAGATTTTGATTGTGACTTGAGGCCTTATCTACTTGAAAATCCATAAAAAATAAAATGTTTTTCCTTAAGTATTGGTAGCAGCAATATGATTGTGGTCTGTGGTCTGCTTCTCTCCCACACACAAGGCTTTTTTTCTCATAGAACAGCCAGAACAGAGTTCTGGCACCTTTTTTGGATGGAACCTTGTAGGGTAGGCAAGGCGGGTTGTATGATGTGTGTGAGTTCCGGCACCTTTTTTTTTTTTTTTTTTTTAGAAAAAAAGCACTGCCCACACATATTTTGGTTTTGCCCATACAGTGTAGAAATCTAGGTAAATGATAAATTCAAACACAAAGATGGAGGAAGGAAATGAGTTTAAGCATTTGTAGTATTCATTTTAAAAGTGTAATTTGGATTATATAGAATGAAAAACAACAATCAAGACTTTTGTGGGATTTGATTCAACACATTTTGTAAACAATAAAGTTTTGTTTTATTATAGTTAAGTAGCTGTTTATATATTTATTTATTATCTTGATGAACAGGATAGCCTTTCTTCTTATTATTCAGAAGCTAGCTGAATAAGAAAAACCCTTAATCCCTTGGTTGCAATGATCCAAGAAAGTTTAGTTCAGCGGTTCTCAACCTATGGGTTGCGACCCCATTTGGGGTCAAATGACCGTTTTGCGGGGGTCGCCGGACACCATGGTCCGCCATTTTTTTTTGTTTGTTTTTTTCATCGCGCGCGCGCCGCGCATGCACAGTTCGGGCCGACGCGCGCGCGCCGCGCATATGCGGATCGGCCCATCGCAGTCTGCCATTTTGTTTTTTCCCCATTGCACACGTGCTGCGCATGCGCGGTTCAGGCCGTCACGTGCGTGCCACGCATGCGCGGATCGGCCCGTCGCGGTTGGCCATTTTGTTTTTTTCCGTTGCACGTGCCATGCATGCGCAGTTCGGGCCATCATGCGCGTGCTGCGCATGCGCGGATCGGCCTGTCACGGTCCGCCATTTTTTTCCCGTTGCGCGCACGCCGCACATGCAGGGCATGTGGGGTCTCAACCTGAAAAAGGTTGAGAACCACTGGTTTAGTTCATAAGAAATTAATTAGATTTTAAGGGGACACAAGCTTCTTGTTAGTTCTTGCTGCAAATGAGAAACAATCATTATAGAACTTGATGAATTCTCAAAATTCTCTCTGCCTATTATTTTTTGGCTTTAACAAACAACCGTGGAAAAACTGAGACTGCAATTGTGCCTCAGTGTTCACTTTCCAACAACTTTTCATGCAAGAGAAAAATAATGGATTGAGGCAGGGTAAATATCTATCCTAAAACTCTTAAGGAAGAAACACTGTTGAATTCATTTTATAAAGACTGAGTGAATAAGCTGCTATTAAGTTATCTACCAGTGGGGGAGAGGATTTTTCATTTTTAAGATCTCTGGGAAATTTCAATGAACCATGTATAACACCACTTAATACTTTTACTTAATGAAATTCTTTCAAAGACAACTTATTTCTTCTTGTGTTTCCATTTATATTTTGTGAGAAATGCAACTAGCCCAAAGTCAACCAGTCAAGAGATGTATCCTTGAAGTTCCTTCTTCAATGTGCTGGCCCTTTAAGAAATGCAAAGGATCTCATCAACAAGATATTTGTCTTGCCTCATCCAATCATTGTTCTGGTAAGCCTTTTTTAGAGCCTATTTCTGTGCCCTCCCTTTGGCATTCTTGGAGAACCAGTTTAATAGAATATCCATGTGTGTTTGGAAAAAGATATATGTTTGGAGAAATCTCACTAGAATGTGGGGTTTTATGATAAAATCTTTACTTTGCATTCTAGATTGCTTCTGCCTTTTTCAAAGAAATAGCCAGGCCAATAGATTGATTTTGTATGAAATATATCTTAGCCCACAAAAACCCTGAAATTACCTGTTTAATTGCAGAATTTCCTTTTTATAAATTCAGGGGTGCTATATTAATATTAATGTAGTAAAATAAGAAAGGTCTAGGCCTGATACTGGTAGTAGTGTCTTCTGTCTATTTGTAAGGGTTATATTTCTATTCCTTTATTATATTTTTTTGTCTCGTCTGATTTATGGATCCTGACCATAATAAAGTTTTGTTGTCCCTTAAGCTGAGTAATCATAACAAAAAAACATTTTCGTCTTGTTACATAAACAATATTACAAAAACAAATAAAATGTATCCAAGTTTTTTAAAGGGAGAAGAGATACAACATTAAAACAAAACTCAGCTATAGCTACTGGTCATTTAAGAGCATGTGGTATGACAAAGACAATTGGTTTATTACTTTTGTGCCATGGTGTTTTTTCACATCTTTATGCACTACACATCTCAAACTCCAATTAACTTTCATATACATTTGAGTCATGAAGTGATTGCAAGCCTCACTGTGAAGCAATGCAATTTCTCTTTAAGTAGCTCCTGTTCTCAAGTAGATGCATGCTGAGAATATGAAAGTACCTTTACACTGGAAGTTCAGCCAGCACTGTGCTTCCTGTCAAAATATTTCCTGTGTAAATGGAATGATGGCTATGGCAAATAGTCTAGGATGACCTGCTCTTATTTCTTGGCTGTATAACAGCACAGCACAATTAGATTAAGAGCATGTGCATCCACCGACTTCTTCTTTTTTTAAAAAAAAAAACTTTAATTCTTAAGTCAACCAACTCCACCCATATAGCTCTACTCTTTTAGATTACCACAAAGATTATTTTATTATTCATAAACATATCTCTTCAAGCTATGGAAAAATTAAATCTCTTGAAGGATGTCCTTGGGTGATGCAAGAGGTACTGACAAAGAAGAAATGATTCAAGTGTCTTTTTTCTTGCCCTCCATTAACATTTACTTAGCACCATAAATGCTTAGAACAATATATGGGAAAGACAGACCTCTGTTCTGAAGAACTAAAAATATAAACATCCATAGATGGAAGGTGGAGGTAGGTTGAAGAGACTTAGAAGGTGACAGAGAAGTCAGACAAGCAAGAGAGTAGTCACTGCAGCAAGAGATCTCTACAGTGACAAACTGAAAAGATGAAAGTGCATTATTTCAGTGACAGAACACTAGTTCCTGCAGTAGAGAATTCTAGACTGCAGAATTAGGAAACTTGAATTTCTTTCCTGCTAAAGACTTAAAATGATAGACTAGAGCTAAGCAAAAGTCAAATGGCTAGAGCTAAGGAATAAAAAAAATAAAAAGTCACTACTAATAACTGTTTCATTCACATCTTCAGGCAAGAGTCTTTTTCAGTTCTTCTTTAGAGATGCCAGAAGCCAGAATGAATATGTTTTCTTCCACTGAGACTCTATAGCCCAGACTTTTTAGAATAAAGTTGTTGTTTCTTTTTAAATGTACATAGTCCCCCTCCACAAAACTGTAGATGTCACTGCTGGAATAGATACGGAAATGCAATATGGGTTAAAATCTCAAAGGCCAATGCTATGCTTTAATATCTTTAAAGGAAGTTATTATGTTTATCCAAGTCTATTCAAAACCTGCCAAAATTATGGAAGAAAGTACATCTTATGCATCTACTAAAAGTTAATGAAGATAACTAAATAAAAAACAAACATGAAAGGACACTGCATCTATTGCAGCAGTTCTCAACCTTTTTCAGGCTGAGACCCCACCTGCACCGCCCATGCGCGGTGCGACCCCGACCTGCGCCACGCATGCGTGGCGCGATGGCCTGAACCGTGCATGCACGGCGCGACGGGCCGAACCACGCATGCATGGCGTGCGCGACGGGCCGAACCGCACATGCGCAACACGATGGGCCGAACTGCGCATGCATGGCGCGTGGTGCGACGGGCTGAACTGCGCATGTGTGGTGCAACGGGCCAAATCGCGCATGCGCGGCGCGACAGGCCGAACCGCGCATGCATTTCGCGCACGGCGGGCCGAACCGCACATGCGCGGCGCAACGGACTGAATTGCGCATGCACGGCACGTGCGCGACAGGCCGAACCGTGCATGAGCAGCGCGACAGGCCGAATCGCGCATGCGTGGCGCGCGCGTGACGGCCGAGGGGTAATGGGGAAAAAAAATGGGGAACAAAAAAATGGGGAAAAAAATGGGGGAAAAAATGGCAGACTGCCGTGTTTGGCGACCCCGTGAAATGGTCGTTCGACCCCAAATGGGGTTGCAACCCACAGGTTGAGAACCACTGATCTATTGTATCATCTAAGCCTGATGAAGAAACTGTGATATCTCGAAGGAAACTGTCCTGTCTTGGCAACAGTGGTTCGCCCCATTGTATTTGACACTCCACTGTTATGGTTTCCATGTTGAGCGCACATGCACACATACACACACACATCAGGTCTACCTTCTTGTGGTAGAAAATTGCCAGTCTGCCATTTATTCAGCATATCTCTATTGCCATTTTGTCTCTGGAGTACACTTTACTAATGGCCTCAAACAGAAAACTGGAATACTGCTGCTTTGTTCCTATCTCATAGTTGGGTTACTATGGTTGGCTATCTGATATCTTCAATCTAGTCTAAGTTCAACAGATGACAGAAGATATATTTAAAGAATACACTCAAAGCAAGAGAAACATTCAACAATGGCTAAGAAATAATAAGGAGAGATAATCTCCTTTAGAATGATACTATGAACTGTTGATATTTTGATGGCAACGCAATCAGAGCTCAGGATATAGAGTAAGTCTACATAAACCAGGGCTCAGGAAAAGCCCGAATCAGCATAACACCCAACAATAATTGCTTCCATTGCCTGCCTGTGAGAAGATAACTTCATACAGTTAGCACTATGGGTTTACCTCCCTTAGATGAAATGTCAGGATGTTTTGGACATAATCCAAGTAGTTTGATCACATTTGCAAGGCAAAATATTGCTTACCTGAACTTCATATAGTTCAAAATAAATTGCTATGATGCAAATCCATGTAAATTATCATGCTAAACTTGTGCTTATTTCAAAGAAAAGAATAAAATATACAAAACAACCTACAGTAGGGAACACTTGAGAAGATCTTAAATAAATTCATATTCTCTGAAACACACAATCGTTTCAGTAGAAAATTGCCTCTAAACTGTTTCTTCCTTCTAAAACTATAAAGAAAAGTTCAGTATTTTTATAAAATCAACAGTTTACAATGTACCCAGAAATGCTTGGAAATTCAGATGCACTAGGCAGCATAGCTTGATCTCAAGATTCTCCTTTTCTTGGAGTTTTATTTTTCTACATAACTTACAAGATCCCAATAGTAAACATGAATAGACAATGTGGGCAAAACATATTAATTTGTATTATTTATTATTAAGTTGCATTTTTTTTCTGGCATAATCTTGAGTATCAGCACAATAACTCCTGGAATAACATACCCAGTCTAATAATTTACAGATAAAAGCTAAATTTTGGAACCTGGAAAAAAAAGAAGAAAGCTAACCAAGTTGTGTGATGTATCTTCTCCATTATTCAATGCCTAATTCTGACCTAAAAATCCTTCATGATGCCAAGTACCTTTATTCATGAATCAAACTAGAAACGTGGCACTTCTGGGTAAGCATCTGCACAAAAGGTTAACTATGAGGTGATTCTCAATCTTATTTTAACCAAGGTTGTGAGACAGTGATTTGCCTAAGGCTACCTGATATCTTCAACCTAGTCTAAGTTCAACAGATGACAGAAGACATATTTAAAGAATACACTCAAAGCAGAGAAACATTCAATAATGGCTGAGAAATTATAAGGAGAGATAGTCTCCTGTAGAATGATACTATGAACTGTTGATATTTTGATGGAAATGACTTTTCTAAAAGCAGATCAAGTCACAAACTGGGAAATAATAGGCCTTATATAATTTATATGGATTTATACCTATATATATGTATATTCCAAGTTAAAAGTATGTTCAACATCAAAGAAGAATTTTGTTTGTTCCAGATTTTTTTTTAAAATAATATATTCTCTTGTTTGAATCTTCCCAATTATATGCACAAGATTTGTACAACCCCCTGTGAGACTCAATGGAAGCCAAAGGTGGACTTTGAAGAAACAGGATAGGAAGAATATTGATACTTTTGAACATTGGTGTTGGACAAGACTATTGTGGAGAGCCAACAAAACAAACAAATGGATCATTGAACAAAACAATCCAGAGTTCTCACTTGAGGCTCAAATGACCAGGCTCAAATTATCCTACTTCAAACACACATTATGCAAAAATCTTGTTCCTTTCTGAAGAAGACACTAATGCTGGGAAAGGTGGAAGGAAAGAGAGGAAGATAACCAGCAGCAAGGTGGATGGACTTGGTTACAGTGATGAAAGCACTGAAGGTCAAGTTTAGTGATAGATCATCATGCAGAAATTTTATGTGGTCACTATGAGTCACTAAGTACTCGGCAATGACTTTATGGCACATAATTAATCAATCAATTAATTATTTGCACACTAGGATTTTAATGTGAAAGAGAGATTTCACCAAGCTTGTTAGCTCAAAACTCAATTGGATGCTTTTTCCCAGGTATCCTTCTATATATGTACAGGCATACCTGCTTTATTTCTCTGCTAGTCCCAGAGGAAAAATATCAGAAGTCATCCTTTCTTTTAACAAACTTTGCTTCTGCTAACAGTATTATGAAGTACTTCTTTTATAAGCACATAACTCTGCATTAAGAAAATGTATTTGTAAAAGCTTGTATTAAGAAATGCATTATTCTTAATATAGCACATATTATAATAGGAAGAAATTGTTTGCTAAAAATGTAGATATACCACAGAAAAGGTGCATTAGTTAGAAATATTTGTGCCAATTCCTTTTTTTCTTTTTCTTCTTCCTGTTGGATTTATTCACACTGGAAATGAGTCCCACTTTACTTAAAGTTTGAAAAGTGAATTACCATATTTTTCCGTTTATAGGACGCTATTTTTTCCTGCAAACTCCAGGTTCAAAAATCATTAGTGTCTTATACAAGTGCAGTGTCTTATACACGAAAAAATAATGGTAACTTCCACAGCCCAGGGCATGCCTGTGTGGCTTCTTTACATGCCGCTGCCATGCTGCCTGGTGCAGGAGGATATCGCTGGCCCGAAATGCTGCCTGGTGCTGGAAGATCACGCTATCCCAAGGATGCCTCCAGTCCCACTGAAGCCTTCTATGACCCATTTTTCACCGGAGCAGCTAGGGCTGAAGCCGCAAGAGGCTCTGGGAAACCACCTCAGTACAGTGATTGACGGATGAGGGGGTGGGTGGGACTAAGCCCGCAGAGTGCCATCTGATTGGAGGAAGTCTCCTCCCTTGTGTGATGGTACCGAGAAGTACCAGTAGTTGGGGGGCATCTTATACAAGGGTGTCTTATAGACGGAAAAATACGGTAAATAAAAATATAATTGATAACTTTTATGTATGATGATTTTATTATCCTTAACATTTTTACACAATTCTTGACATGCTTATATGATAAACTATTATTTGAATTTTGAAACAAAATTTACGCTTATTTTTTAAAATTTAAATTAAGTTTTCTCTGAAGTGTATATTTTGAAACAAAATAAATTAAGAATGTAGGGAAAATCAACATTAATGTAGCAATGGGATTGGCTCTGAGGTAGGTGTGTACCTCACACTATAAGCTTTAAAGCCTGGTACTGAATTTAGATATATCTTGAACATTCGGGGTGACCAATGCAAGGGTTTTAATCCACCTCTCTTGCAGTCTGGCAAACTTTAATTAGCATAGAATATTGTACTTTGTAAAGCAGAGGTCTCCAACCTTTTGGGCACCAGGAACTGGTTCCGTGGAGAAAGGTTTTTCCATGGACTGGAGAGTGTGTGGTTTTGTGTGCTGCCTGCATCCCACAGATAGCGCTTTGCTTGTTTGTGCGGACCAGTTGCTGGCATGCCACGCCCAGTACCGGTCCACAGACTGGGAGTTGGGGACCCCTGATGTAAAGGACAACTTACCTCAAATCAGATGATTTTTAATACCTGTTCATTTCCTCCAGAAAGTTAATTTTAAAAATATTGTTCTGGATTGTTGGTGCTCTAGGCCAGGCATCCACAACCTGTAGCCTGTGGCCTGTTCATTAACAGGCCACTTGAGTGGCTGGCTGCTGCGGGCATTTGCGCACAGCCCCACTTGTGTGAGCACTGCTGCAAGTGCCATGGGCTCTCGCAGCCCTATTCACATGAGCAATGGGTCACCAATTCCTACAATTTTAATAATATTGTTCTAATACTATCGTCTAACAGTATTATTTAATATTATTGCAAGATAGTATTAATATTTCTATTAATATGTTACTCAATAATACCATTTGAAGAGGACCTCCCCCGCTCTGGGCCACCAACTCCTACAATTTTAATAATATTGTTTAATACTATAATTTAACAGTACTATTTAATATTATTATAAGATAGTATTAATATTTCTATTAATATGTTATGCAATAATACCATTTGAAGAGGACCTCCCCTGCTCTGGGCCACCAACTCCTACAATTTTAATAGGCAGTTGGCAGGAATCCAGATTGACTTGAGGGCACATACAAAAAATGCAATAGTATTCACAGATGCATACAATTTGCTTTTATTCATTAAAAACCCTAAAATATTATTATTATGAGTAATTTGCAGTTAGATTACAATTTAAGACTGGTGGAAATTTAATAACTCAAGTCCTAACCAAGGAGCAAGAATTATTAAGGTAGCACTTAAGGAACTAAACAGTTGCAAGCAAAATGTTGTTGTTTTGTAAAATTAGGGTGTTCAGGTCTGTTAAATTCAACATTTTCAAATATTGAGGGAATCCTCTAGGCATTGCACTGATTTTTATGATTTAATAAAATATTTTTTTGTAAATATTTTATTAGTTTTATAATTATAAACAAAAAATCAAATTAAATACAACTCAATTTAATACAATCATTTTCAACTTTCTCTCACACAAAACAAAACATAAGCCTTGCCAAAATTTTCACTGAGCTCTATTCTTTCTTTCCCCTTTAAAATGTTCTCTTGGGCAGATCATGTTCTCTCTTACCAGTCTCCACTCTCCCACAGAGTTTAATGCTTTACAAACCTAACATTCCTTTATTTCTGTGACAGGAAGGTATAATGGAGAAGGTTTAATTTGCTCATGGTTAGATTGAAAGGTTTCTTCCCCACCCATCCTAAATTTTCTTTCTTGGTTATTCTAAATACATTCATTCTGCTCTTTATTTTTCCTTTCCACCCAAAAAGGAAAACCTATATCACTTCAAACCAGTTGATTTGACATCATAGTAATGTGATATGAGAAGGTTGTCTTCATGCAAAAATGGACCTGGAATTAGCTGCTCCAGTTCGCAATATGATGGAAGATAGAGAAATATTTTTATTAGTAATGTCATTTCTCAGTGATTTTAAATATCTTTAATATTTTTAAAGAAATTAAATTCTAAGGAGTACCATTCCTTAGTTCATTTTAAACCTGATTTTCTTTCATCTGTTTATATTTTTATCAAATTGCTACCTTTCAGAATTTAATATCCTTATCAGACAAGGACTATATAAGAGTATATGTAAATGTACAGTAGAAAAATATAGCATCCGGCTTTTAAAATGTATTACTTTCTTAAATAAAAAAAATAGTAAGAATCCAAACAATCTACCCATTATTAAATTAAGATTGAAATTTTAAGAAAATCTGCAAAGATTTATTTAAAAAGAATTGATAATGATGAAGTTGCACAATCGTGTACTAGAAGAGCACATTCCTTACATACAGGATATACAACAATGGAACCAAACAAATCCATTAATATACACAAGACAAGAATTATTTTAAAGATATTATTTCTGTCATCTACTGGCAATGTGCTTTCTAGTCATGTTTTCTGCCAGTCTTTACCAGTTTGCCAATTATACAAGCTGTTTCCTAGACATCAGACAAAAATTCCACAAGACTGCTGTGCAAGCGCACCCTAATTAACCATCAGCTTAATTAGACAATTTACTGTGTAATTAGCAGGCAATTAGTCAACACCTCTCAGATCTTATTGACTGCTGTGACAGCCTTCTCTACTCTGTGCATTCTAACACACAACTACTACTACATTTCTAGCACCCTCAAATCCCTACACTACACAGTTCTAGGCAAAGAGCAACATATGATATTATATAACAAATAGAGAAGGGGAAAAACCAATCTAGAGATTGAACTTTTTGTCAGCCTAGACTATATGCTGCTGTTTTAGCAGCTGCCCCCCCTCTCAGAGAGAGAGAAAGAGAGAGAGAGAGAGAGAGAGAGGGAGGGAGGGAGGGAGAGAGGGAGGGAGGGAGAGGGAGGCAGGTTTATTTACAATCCAGCAAATAAAGAAGAGGCTTACTCATAGTATTAAATCTCACTGATTGAGTCTAATGGACATAATTCTCAGACCACTGAAATGTACTTGGTTATGCTTATATTAACTAGTAGAAATAATCCCATAGGAATTTTATCTTACCATGTAAGAGATGTTTTTTGGGTTAATGGTACATTTGGAAGTTTGAGAACAAGTTATGAATGCTCTCACAAGATTACACAATAACTTGCCCATCACAAAATGGACTCAATAGTTGATCAGATCACCACTTATCTCCTATGCTCGCGCATTTCTTTAGCACATTTTCTGGGACTCTGTTCACCTGTCTCCTTGTTCTGGTCATCTGGATAGACTTCAGCTACACATCATTTTTATTTCTTAGAAAATTTATGGGACTCGTTTGTTGACGCAAGTGGCCTGGCATGGGCCAAACCAAATGTGTCTAGGCATATTTAATTGTAATTTCTTTTTAAAAAACATGATTGGTATTTTAGTGTGTATGAAATCCACATTGCTACATATATTTTTCCTCAAACTAGATATTAGGTATTACTGAATGTATTTTCTTTCAAGATATGGATTCTTAAAAAATATAGTTTGATATTCTGCTTTTGAACCAAGAAACGTAGAATATTAACGAAGTGAGACATCCAATAGATTTGCATTTTCTTTCTCACATTAATCCAAATGACAGTAATATTCATCTGTATTGGCGTTTATACAGATTTATTTTATAAACAATTGTATTCCTTAGATATTTTTTTGTCAATCAAATATTCCATGCCATACATTTTAAGTCTTTGAAATCTTTTCAGTATGGAATGATTTTTTTTCAATAGTACCCGCTGTTATATTTTCAAAATATTCTAACCCATTGTCTGTTTACAGAAAATCTTGTTTTCTGAAATTACTAGAAGAAACACCAACCCACCCAATGAACTGTAGCCACATCTATTCCACGAAAATAACTTTTTTTTATAAACAAACATATCATTTAGTCACCTAAGATATATAATAACGGGACACTTTGTATTGCTGAACGCTGTCCCCTTTTTTGAAATTATAATTACATTTTGAGGAAATGGTAGGAGTCAAAATTTTTGCTTCATTGTAACCAACAAGTAATATTCACATTTCCTTTCTGTCAATGCAAATACAGAGGCAAATTTTGCAAACAAAAAACCCTAATGGCAACTGCATAAAGAATATTCTAAGTCTGTGTGTACTCATACAATTTTAGTTAAATATAGAGTGTTGAAAATCTGGAAGGTTTATAAGAAACAGGAGTTTGACTACAAATGCTAAGCAACTGCAAGAGTATCTGAAGAGATGTTTTTAGAAGCCTATGTTATTTTCTCACTTGACTACAAATTTCCTAAATGTACAACATGCTAAGGCAGTCTTTCTCAAACTGTTGCCTTCATCTTGTGTTGGACTTCAACTCCCCTAAATTCCATAGCTATGTCTGCTAGGGATTATGGAAACTGAAATACAACACCTCTAAAGCTGCCCTAAGATATCTATGTACCTGTCCTGACATTATTTGGATACAACTCCATGCTAATTTTTAAAATCTCTTCTAGTGCTCAGTATCATTTCTATTTAATTGGATAAACCTAGCTGGTAGGGAAGATGAAGTTGGAAATCCAACAAATAATCAAAGAAATGTTTAATACTGATTTTGATGATGATTTAAATAATAGTCATCTTAACTTAATGGTCTTAACTCATTTTTTTTTAACATTCAAATATCAAGTAAGTTTGTACAATAAAGGATGCTACGGGATTTTTCAAGTTTTTTTTAAAGACTTTCCCCACAACTAATTTGCCCTGAAAAATCAGTTAATAAGAGATCCCACCTACTCTCTTCTCAGCCTCCCCCTCCCCTATCTTTTAGCTTTATTTATAGCTGATAATTTGTATTTTTATAGCCTTTTACTTTTTCTATACACATTGTTGCATTGTTTTATTCTTTTTAACATTGCAAGCCACTAAGAGTAAGCATCTGGTTGAGATGGTGGCAAATAAATTAAATAAATAAATATAACAATTATAATCTTTAATAAAAAATACTATTTAAAAACTCAAAAGTGGGGAGAACAGGGGGGATATTTATTTTTAAAACAGCAAAGTTATCTTGAAGCAACAACATATGTAAGGATAACTTGCAAAATGGCATCCCCCTCCATCCATGCCTCCTTTCAAATATAATAGGGCGGCATAGAAATCCAATAAATGAAATGAAATGAATAATATTGGTATTATTATTTTTTTTCTTTAAGGGTACTTAGTGGAAATGTAAATAGCCCGTTTTTTTTTCATTTGACGTTAACTATCTGATTATTTGTCTCTCCAAGGAAAAGCTGTGGGTTTTCATAGGAACTATAAAATAAAGTATAGAATATTTCTGCTTACTGAGATATCGGCTGGCATTTAACTGCAAGTTAAGTGGTTCTGGCCATTGCGAACTAGAGGTGTTTTGTTTTTTTTTGAGTATTTTAAAATCTCTCTCTCTCTCTCTCTCTCTCTCTCTAACAAAAATTAGAACAACAGTCAAAAACCAGTTCAAAACCTTGCTTCAGTTTATTTCTTAAAAGGAAACAAAGGTGTTCTACGGTAAGTAGTCTGCAAATAAATAAATAAATAAATATACAATCTTTGCAATATTCAGCTGTCAGTCTAGAAAAATAACAAGGGAAACACTGTCAGCAGTGCAAGATAATAAAATTTCAAGCTGATGTTCAGGCCCAGGCTCTAATTCTCATGCAACTCCCATGATAAGCATATTCTTACTTTATCACACGCGAGCTAGGCAAATTGAACTTCATCCTTATAACCCAGTGTTTCTCAGCCTTGGCAACTTGAAGAGGTATGGACTTCAATTCCCAGAATTCCCCAGCCAGCACAGCTGGCTGGGGAATTCTGGGAGTTGAAGTCCATACCACTTCAAGTTGCCCAAGGTTGAGAAACACTGTTATAACCGAATTGTAAAATATTAATATTTCATTTTCTAACAAACTCCGCGGAACAAAACTTAGCCGCACTAAAAACATCAAGAATTCCACCTTTTTATATTGTTTTAAGTCATTTTTGGAGGGATAGGGGACAAGCTGACTTGAAATCTTAAAAGTGTAATTAAAAGTATTTTGTAAATTACTGTGACACAAAGAAAATGCCCTTTTTATTTTGTGAGTTCGGTTCAACAGAAACACCGACATGACAAAGGACAGTGCAAGCTATTGTGCTCCAGATCTTAGCATTACAAAAGAAAAGAGAGTTGTCACCCATATTGGTCCCTATGAAAACACTATTAGTTGTAGCATGAATCTGAGTATCTATATTGTGGAGAAATGCTTTTTCTTAGCATAATTAGTTTGTTCATTCAGGCAATGTTTCTAACTGGCAAGCAACCTTTACAGGTATGTCACACCATCTATCTTGTTATGTGTTTACTCTGCATTCTGCTTCTAAAACAGAGACAGACAGTGTTTCTAAAGGCTGAATTGGGCTTTAATCATTGATTTCTGAGACTATTAGGTGAAATATTGCATCAGGTAGATGCTGCATTCGGGTACAAAACTTTTCAGCAGTTTAATTTTATTGGAATAATTTTTCAGACAGTCTCAAATACTACTGGGCCAGCTTCCTAAATTTTAGCCTCAGGTTGGTTTGCTTCAACCCAGACTGCATTTCAAATAATAGTTAATCTATTATTTCAGTTTTGGAAGTTTTCCTCATAGTCATCCTTAAATGGAGTGAAAGTGCCCAAGTCTAAAATTCACTCAGGCTCACTTTTGTAACAATTTAAACTCTAGTTTACTGTCATGTGAACCAGGCCAATATATGTTTAGGAGGTGAGAGAGACAAAAAGAATGCCTGGAGATTTCAGCTGAAACTGTTCCACATATTTATTTCAACGAGGGAGATTTAATAAAAGCAACTGCTTCTCTAAGTTATTAAAAGTGACGGCATCACAAATCAAAGCATGTCACCAACAGAGTGAAGACAGATTTCTCCGATTAATCAGAATTACATTGAAAAAAAAACCAGCTAAAATCAAAGAAAATATTTCTGGTATCATCTCTTGGTGTTTAATATTCCTACTCTGTTCACACTACTGTATGTTGAAATACTCTTTGTCTAAAATTAGAATGATATTTTTGCATTTCTTATTATTTTTATTATATATTATATAGGAAAAAAAATAAAAACAAAAATATTTTTGTCTTATCTCCTGTGGCTGCAATGTATAGTTCAATAAAGAAATACGGCAGTTATCCAACTTTCAGTTGAATTGTGTGAGTCATATCCATTAATTTGTTGATCAGAACAGGGTATTTTTATACCAAGTGCCGCCTTGGTTTTTAATATGAAAGCCATGAAATACAGGGAAATGTTTATTATATTTTGCACCAGCAGGCAGAGGAAAACTACTTTGTCTTGGGCACTGCTTTTATTCCATTCACCACCAAGGGAATTAGGACTACAGACAGCATGCCAGGAACTTTCTTTTTGTTCATTTTTTTGTTCTTTGCTCAGATTTCTCCTGATTGGAATATTGATAGAGTTAGTTCTACTCCTTTAGACTGTTTCCTACTAAAACAGTGAGTACCTTTACCTTTTCCTTCCCTAATATATAAGGATATTGTTATACTGCTTACACATATAACATTTTTAATTAACTTTGCTTGTCTTTTTTGGCCTTAAGTGTCTGTCCTTAGGTACTCTTAATGAGCTTGATTCTATTATATTTATACTCTGCTAAATACATATCATAGTGAATGAATGGAGGATTCTAGCCTCAACACTTCCCCCACACGTTCAAGCATGGAATGCAGTATTTAATTAATGCCAGATTCCTGTTGATTAGGTAGAAGAACAAATGTTGCTGATTTGCTTTTCATGCATAATCGTTCCCCACCACAAACAACTCACACACAAAAAAGTGTGAAGATAGGCCAGTTTCTGAGCTGACGTGCATTCTGGTTTGGAAGCGGAGGGATTTAGAATCCAGCAGGTCTACATTTCTCTCGGTCCATCTCCATGCCAATTTCATCATCTCTACTTTTTTTTTTTTTTTAACCTTCCTGATGTTGTAAAGACTTGTCCTGAGATGAATGAATGGCCAGGAGGGAGTTTCCAGTGATAGAATGGAAGCCTTTGAAATCTTTCATTAATAGCCAGACCTTTGGCCAGTGTTACAACCAGCAATTTGTGAAATAGCAGTATCTTTGCCTTCAGCTGGTGACATCAGGCTTCCCTACAACACTGAAAAAACCTGATTGAGGAGTCATATATCATCAGCACTTGATAGGAACAGTGGAGCACATTTTAAATCTACTGGTGAATCTCCCCCAATGATTCAAATTCTAGAGTTGGACAGTATCTATACTAAAACCACCTAAGTTTGCGAAAGGATATCAAGCTTTCATATTTTGTCACTTACGCTAGCTATTGCCGCTATTATTACTATTATATCTTCCATCACATCTTCACATCTTCAAGAGCTGCCGTTTTACTTTGCAAGAAATAGTTAACAATCACTTTTCCACATCACCAGTGCTTCTTTGTAAATGTATGTGGGGTGTACATTTAACATGGTTGGTGACATTCACGCAGGTCAGTGTTCCTTTGCACTTAAACAAGCTTTGAGTGCTAAAGCAGAACACAAAGACCTATACTAGATATTTGGGAGGAGAAAAGAAAATATAACATGTAAATTATATCCAAATTTGTTTTGGGATTTTACCCTTCAATTGTTATTCATCTTTTTAAAGAAATAATTTAAAAAGACAAGAAAATGTCACTATTAAAAAGTATTTTCTTCTTCTTCGTCTTGTGCCATATCCGTTATGGGACGTTGGCAATCCTGTTTTTATCAGCAGCCGCATGAAAAAGTGCTGCTGAGTTTTGTCCAAACCAGTCCCTTAGATTTTGAAGCCATGATGTTCTTCTTCTGCCTGGACCTCGTTTGCCTTCAGTCTTTTCCTGGAGGATTAAATGGAGTATGCCGTATTTTTCTTTTTTCTTTTTTTTTTATATAAAAATTCTTTTATTAAAACAATCAACATTGGACATAAAAACATGACACCTGGTATACAATACTAAGTGTTAGTCTTTGAAAACGTCTGAATTAGTAAGCCTTTTTCCCCCCTCCTCGCGTCTAGCCTCAACTATACTCCTGTTACATTTTATTTTGATTGGTGTTTCTCCTATCTGTTTCAATATTAATGTGATCAACATTAAACCTAAGATCTTATTGCTAAGCAATCCTCCTAGAACATAGCATACAACATTAGGTATTAATCTTTGTAAACATCTGTTTTAGTAAACGTTCTTCCCTCCTCCCTTACATCTTCAAGTATACTCCGAATACATTTTGTTTGATTGGTGTTTCTCTTATATATGGTCTATCTACTGTTTCTAGTCTATCGCATATTGTGCGTTTGCGCTTCTGAATTGACTTCATCCCATTACTAGTGCAATCTTTTATAGTCCCTAACCAGAGATCCTGAGGTGAAAGTTTCATATCCTGAGGTAGAGATTCAGTCTACTTTAACAATATTAAAGCAAACAACATTAGTCATAAGGTTATGTTAAGAGGCATTAGTTATAGAACATATACATTGGGTGTTAGTTTTTGTAAACATTTGATTTGTTAACCCTTCTTCCCTCCTCCCATCGGGCCCTAGCTAAACGCCAGCTGCATTCTGTTTGATTGGTGTCTCTCTTGGATATAGTCTATCCACTGTTTCCAGTCCGTCACAAATTGTTCATTGGAGCGATTTTTCAAGTATGCTGATATTTTTGCCATTTCCGCCAGATTTGTTACTTTCACAGTCCATTCTTCAATAGGCGGTATTTCCGGATTCTTCCAGTACTGTCCCACCAATAATCTTGCTGCTGTAATTAAGTTCAAAAATAAATTTGTCTCTGAGGTAGTGATATCCTTTGTGATCCCTAACAGAAAAGCCTGAGGTAGAAATTCTAGATGCTTTTTGAAAATGGTTTGGAGTGTCCACCATATCTTCCTCCAGAATGCTTTGATTTTTCTGCATGCCCACCATATGTGAAAATAAGTAGCCTCCCCGTCCCCGCACCTCCAGCATTTGGGCTGGGAGCCCGGGTAGATGAGTGATATTTTTTTCGGGTCTAGATGCCATCTATAGAACATCTTGTAGAAGTTTTCCCTTAAGTGTTGCGATTTCGTGAATTCTACATTCCTCACCCAGATTTTCTCCCACGTGTCCATGGCGATAGGGTGTCCGAAGTCTTGTGCCCACTTTATCATACAGTTCTTGACTAGCTCGGTTTCAGAGTCCATTTCTATCAGAATGCTGTACACTCGTTTGATGTGCATAATCCCCTGTTCTCTAATCTGTTTAATTAGATTCTCGTCGGTCTGGGAGAAGCCCTTCTTCTTGTCTTTACGCCACCTTGATTGTAGTTGTATATATGATAGCCAGGTACTTCCTATTCCTCTGCTTGCTAGCGTTGCTTGAGATTTCAAGAGGAACCCGTTTTCTTCTCCCAGTACAAGTTCACTGTAGGGCACCACTTCTTGCCCTTGGGGTGTGTTCATATCCCCTGTTGTGTGTCCAGGGATCGTCCAGATGGGAATCTTGTCGTGTAGGAGGTGCTTATATTTCTTCCAGACCCATAACAATGGGATTCGCAGTGGGTTCTCCTTGAAGTTCCTATCTGCCTTTTTGTCGTATACTAAGTATGCGTGCCAGCCAAATAGTAGACCATGTCCCTCAACATTCAGAATTCTATCATTTGTCATGTTGATCCAGTCACTAACCGCCACCAATGTTGCTGCATAGTAGTATAGCTTTAGATTAGGCATTTTGAGTCCCCCTCTCTCCCTTGCGTCTTGGATGATTTTTAGTTTCACCCTCGGTCTCTTGTCGTCCCAAATAAATCTGTTGATGCCCTTCTGCCAGTTGTCTAAGTCCGCATCCTTCTTGAGTATGGGTAGCATTTGAAAGAGAAATAAAAATCTGGGTAATACATTCATCTTTACTGTCGCTATCCTGCCGAGCAGGGACAGATGTAGTGATTTCCACCTTTCCAGGTCTGCTTGTATCTTATTCCACAGGACCTCGTAGTTATTCTTGTATAGTTTCGCATTTGTTGATTCTATCTCCACTCCTAAGTATTTGACTTTCTTGACTATTTCACAACTCGTTATTCTTTCCAAGTCCTGTCTTGCTTTGTTGTCTAGGTTTTTGACTAGCATCTTTGTTTTTGATATATTTACTTTGAAGCCTGACACCCTACCGTAGTCTTCCATTATCTCCATCAATCTCTTTGCTGACTGTACTGGTTGCGACATTGTCACCAGCAAGTCGTCTGTGAAGGCACATAGTCTGTAATCTTGTTGTCTGATCCGTATGCCCTGTATGTCTTCTGCTGCTCTTATCTTGTTTAGTACAGTCTCCAGCGTTAGGATAAATAGAAGGGGTGATAGTGGGCAGCCTTGCCTCGTGCCTCTCTCTATATTAAATGAGTCCGTTAAGTCTCCATTGACAATGATCTGGCCTGTTTGTTTCTGGTAAATTGCCGTTATGGAGTTGAAAAACTGTGCTCCCATTTTCATCTTCCGGACCAAGTTCGTCAGGAACGGCCAATTCAGTCTGTCGAAGGCTTTTTCTGCATCCACAAACATAAGAGCGGCGGGTATCTGGTTGTGCCTTTGCAGGTACTCTATTATGTTCAACAGCTGTCTCACGTTGGTTTTCATCTGGCGTCCTTGTATAAATCCCCTTTGGTCCGGGTGTATTGTTTTTTGTAATACAGTCATTAGTCTATTGGCCAAAATTTTTGTGAAGATTTTGTAGTCTGTGTTTAGTAGTGAGATGGGCCTGTGTGTTGTCTTTCCCCTCCTTTAGGATTAATGAGATGTAGGCTGTTTTCCAGGATGGTGGGACCTGGCCTCCTTCTTGAATGCTGGTAAATAGCTTTCTGAGGGGTTCTAGCATCTCATCCTGTAGATGCTTGTAGTAGGTCGCTGTTATCCCATCCGTCCCGGGCGATTTTCCTGCTTTCAGTTGTGTGATCGCTGAGTGTATTTCCTCCTTTGTGATTAAGGCATTCAGGGCTTCTCTTTGTGTGTCGGTAATCGCCTGTGTCTTTTCGTTTTGTAAGAACTCATCTATCTCTTTGTCTTGTATCTTATCCTCGGCATATAGTTTCGAGTGGAACTCTGTGAAGGCTTTCTTGATGGCTTTTTGTCGGAATTCTTCCTTGCCTTTGTATTCTATCTTTTCAATTATGTGGGATTTCTGTTTCTTTCTTATAATGTAGGCTAGCCAGCGGCCCGGTTTGTTGGCCTTGCAGAATGTCTTATGTTTTGCATATTGTATATTCCTTGCAACTTGGTCCGCCATCAACATGTCAAATTGCTTTCTTAAGATCTTGAGTCCTTCTTTGGTGACTTTGTCCTCTGGTCTTTTTATTAGTAGCCGCTCCATTTTGCTTATCTCATTTTCTAACTCTTTTCTTTTTTGTTCTTGTTGGCGATGGTGCCTGCTATTCATGGCTATGAGGATCCCTCGCATGTACACCTTGCTGCCTTCCCAGATCTGTTCTATCGGTGTTTCGTTGTTCATATTTGTGTTGAAGAATTCCTTCATAGATTTTTTGCATTCCGCCGCCTTGTCTTCGTGTCTAAACAGGTTTTCATTGATTCTCCAGGACCTCCTCTGTTTCGGGCCATGTGTTAGTTCCATCCTCACAGGGTTGTGGTCTGTCAGTGCTTTGGGTAGGATTTTCACCGCGTTTAGACGAGTTAGCAAGTCGCTAGAAGTTAATATAAAGTCAATTCTGGAGAAGGATTGATGTCTGCCAGAGAAGAAGGTGAATTCTTGTTCTTTGCCGTGCCTTTTCCTCCATACATCTGTCAGTTCGAAGTCCTCCTTCATGTCGAAGAAGGATTTAGGCAACTTGGAGTGTTTTTGTGGGTTCGGTGCAGTTCTTTTTTTGTCTAGAGCAGTCTCTATGACCCCGTTCCAGTCGCCCATGATGATGTAAGATCTGTAGTTAAGTTGTGTTATTTTCTTGTGTAGCTTTTTGTAGAATTTGCCTTGCTGCTGATTTGGTGCATATACGCCGATTACTAGAATCTTATTGTCCTCTTGTGTTATTTCAATTGCCAGGTATCTACCTTGGGGGTCGGACTCTATTAGCTTAGCCATTACATGTTTCTTTACGTATATAACAATCCCATTCTTTTTTCTTGGCGCCGCTGCCACAAATTGCGCACCTAGTTTGTAGCTGATCAGATATTTCTGGTCTGCTGCTCTGATGTGTGTTTCTTGTAGGCAAATTATGTCGTTTCCTCCTTGAAACAGATAATGAAATATCTTCCTCCTTTTCTGTGGGGAATTTAGTCCGTTGACGTTCCATGTCAAGTATTTAGTCATCATTGTCGGTTTCAGGATACTCTTCCGAGACCGCTTCCATTCTATCTCCTGTGGTATTCTTTGGTCTCGTTCCCATGGTATCCGAGTTTGTGTTCGAGTTGCATATAGGGATCGTGTCGTGCTGCTCTGTGCGTTTGGTGATGGATCTTGTTATCCTGCCCTCTGCAGTCTGTCTTGTTCCCTTGTTCTTGTTGTTGCTTCCTGTTCTCTGTGTCGTCGTGTCTCGAGTTGGTCCTTTCCTTTCTCGTGTTCTTGCATCGGTCTGTCGGTCTGGTGGGTTTTCTGCGTCTTCTCTCGTGGTGTATTGGGGTCCCTCCGGCATCAGCTCCTTTTCCAGGAAATCTCTGGCTTGTTGGACCGAGTTCAGTTGGTGTCTTTTATTTTTATAGTAGAATGTCATCCCCGTGGGGATTTCCCATCTGTATCGCAAGGCACGTGATCTCAGTTCGTCGACCAGGAACTTATATTCCTTTCTGTCTCGCAGCATCGTCTGGGGGATCTCCTTCAGTACTTTCACTTCTTACCCCTTTATGTATAAACTCTTGTGGTAAGATGTGGCTGAGATGCGGTTCCGGAATCCCTGCGTCACAAAGTGGATGACCACGTCCCTTGGTTGGTGCCTGTTTGTTGTCGTCCGTGCGCCCACTCTGTTGATTCTGTCGATTTGCCATTCGATAGCTGAGGTTGGCTTTCCCAGAAATGCTGCCAGGGCCTCTATAAAGGTTCCGGCCAGGCTTCCTTGGGTTTCGTCTGATGTCTCTTTCAGGCCTCTGAACCTGATTGCAGTCGCCAGTTGCCAGTACTGTATCATGGAGGATTGGTCTTGGGCCACCCCTCTCATCTCTGCTATCTCTGTTCTCTGGCCTTCTACTTGATTCTCCACTTTCTCCATCCGCTTGTCCACCTTCTCCCTGATTTCCTGGAAGTTTTTCTCCATTTCCTCCCCTACTTCCTTGTAGTGTGTTTGCATTGCCTCCTTCATTTGCTCCAAATCTGCAGCTATCGCCTTGCGTTGCTCCTCCCATTTTCTCTCTAGCTCTCTACCTTGTTCTTGCAGCATTTGTTTTGTATCGTTGTGTCTTTTCTCCATCTGTGTGCCCATTTCCACCAACCTTTTATCCATTCCATCCATCCTTTCAACCAGCATTTCTATTACCTCTTGTAATTTCTGTATCATGTGTGCTGTTGGGTTGGCCTGTGTGGGTGTATGGTTCTGGGTGCCTGCATTTGGATGGGAGGGTATGGGGATGGGTAGAGTAGTTCCTGATGGTTTAGTACGCTGGGCTGGGGTGGATACAACTCCCTTCGTTTGTGTCAGTGTGGTCTGCTTGGAGGCCATTTTGAGGTTATCCTCCTGTTGTCTTGGCACTGTTTTGGGTCCCAATTTGGGTCAAATTGGGCGCTAGGTTGTGATCTGTTGTTGGTCCGGTAGTCTAGCCTTTCGAGGGGGGAGGCTTCAGGGTTTAGGCAGTGTAGGGGTAGGGGCCTGTATTCTGGCAGTTTTATGTTCAGGGAGCCAGGGAACCAGTTCAGTGCTTTTGCCTTGGTTTCCTCTTCACTCCCCTCTGCCAGTCTATTTCTTCTCTTTGTTCCTTTCTGGTTCCTTCTTTCCCCTCTTTCTCTGCCTTCTTGCCCAGGTTGCTTCCTCCCTTCTTCTGTCAGCCTGTGTTTACTGCTCCCCTCTACTTTGCCCTTATTGCTCACCGGGTTGCTTTCCAGCTTTCTTCTTCCCTGCCTTCCGTTGTGGGGGGGAGGAAACAGTGTCTCTGCAAGGTTTTCCCCCTCCCTTCTTTCCCCCTTTGCTTCGTAGCCTCCTCTCACCTGGTCTGTCTTCTCCTGCTCTGCCCGCCCGGCTCCTTGCCGCCTCTGTTACCTTTCTTGGGGGCCTGGGGGGGTCTTCTGAGGGTCCTGTGAAGGCCTCCTCCTCCCGCTGCTAGCTTCACTCTCTGGTCGGCGTTCCGCAGCGCGCAGTTCCACCCCCGCCGGTCTCACCGTTTTGCGTTGTCTTCTCCCGACGCTGCTTGCCGTCCTTTCTTTGTGTCAGCTGGCTCTCCTCCGCTGCGGCTGGGCGGCTTTGCAGCTTCCTCAGACCTCCGGCTGGGTAAGTCCCGGGCTCTTCTTCCCTCGTCCCGCTTCTTCCTGGTCGCCTCTCGCTCCCGTCTCCTTCTTCGCTGCTTCCTCGGTCTTCTCTCCTCGCTCCTATTGTTTCCGCCCTCGTGTCGTCTTCTGGCCGGCCGCAGCCGGCCTCTCCGTTTTCTTCTTCTGTTCGCGTCTCCTCCGGCGATCCTGCTTCCAACTGGATGTTTTTCGGGTCGCCGGAGGTTCCGCTACCTTCCGCGGGTCTCCCTTTTTGAATTTGGCACTTTGGGCGGCTGAAAAGCCGCCGAAAATCTGATCGCCGTAACGGAGCTCCCTAGAGATGGCTCCGTACCGCCGTATTTTTCTTGATGTCACATCACATGTCCGAAATGTTCTAACTTTCGTTTTTTAATTGTTTTGATGATTTCCCTTGGCTTTCCCAGGTGGCTTATCACCTCCTCATTTCTGATCTTGTCAACCCAGCTTATATTAAAAAGCATACATTGGTATTCAGTTTAATCATATTTAGTTACTTTTCCCTAGATCCTTGCCATTTTTTGAGGCAGTACCCTCAGAATATTAGAAGTGCCCATGAGGCCACAAACACTGGCCATCCTCCAAAAATTTACAGAACTTGTCATGGATTACAAGCACTAGCATGTGTATGCCAACTATCACCCCATTTTGAATGACAAACATTTTAAAAGATGACATTTAAAAAGATGATTCCGGAAATGTTTCAGAAATACTAATTTAAGAAAAACAGCATTTCAGCTAGCAATGCAAAAAAAAGGGGGGGTGAGGTGTGATTTGCCTTTTTCAAATGATTTCTCAGATTCAGAACTAAATGAGGTGATTTATAAATAAGGTAAAATGAGGACAAATCATATTGAATTCTCAAGTCTTTTCTCTCATCCGTATAAAAATCACACCCTTGGCTATCAACATAGGCTTAAGGATGACTGATACTAAGAAAGAAAAGAAAGATAGATGCAAAAGCATTTGGAGGGAAGATAAAAGGGAGGAAATTACGAAGACCATAATCTTGCAGTATCTTTGTGAGATTTCACATGGGTTGTGTAATGGTCAATCAATCAATCAGAATAGAGCTGGAAGGGATCTTGGAAGTCTTCTAGCCCAACCCCCTACCATTTCAGACAAAGTGGCTGTCCAGTCTCTTCTTAAAAACCTCCAGTGCTGAAGCATTAATGGATACAACTTGCAGCAAAATGCTCTTTTGGCATTGGTTTGAAAGCATACGATGGCCTGAATGGACAATAAGAATATAGGTGCTGTACTTTTCCTCCTTTCATATGATAATCTAGGTCTGTGCCTCCCATCTTTTAGTTATCTGTCTCTCCTCATGGAAATAGTATATAGCTGCCTAGAGTAGCTCCATGGGAAGACAGGTGGCCAATACATTTAACAAATAAATAAATAATAAATAAAAATTGGCTCACTATTCTTCAACAGATTCCCAAGGATATATTCCTTTGGAGTTGTTTGGAGGACCCCAATGCAAATAGCAATTCAAGGAATAAAAATTTGCCCTGGGACTACGATTCGGAGGGAATCAAGTCCCCACTTCAGAGCTCATTGTAGTAATTGGAAATGGTATTATATTCACACAAATTATTAGGCCATCTAGTCTAGTATTGTCTAAATTAATTGGCTGCGGTTCCCTGGAGCAACATCTTCCCTGTGACCTGTATTAATGATCTGGAAGCTATAATGATGTTGGTAGGAAGAAAAGCAAGAAAATGATATATCACAGACTCTTCTAGTATACAATGTGGATGGTCATCCCCTTTTGGGAATAGAAATAAGATTTTAGGTTTCAGTGTATTCCTGTGCCCTAAATTCAGTGATTTCTTTTCTTTTCTAGAACAGAGGATTTCAGAATAGAGTACAGAACAGAGGAATGTTTACAAATGACAGAATGATGGAAAAATTAAGGTAACTTCTCCAGGATTTGGTAACCTGGCTCTAGAGTAGGGATCTCAAATTCAAACCATCAGGAATTCCACATGGGGGGGGATTAGTTCTTTGCCCAAGGACAACTAAAGTAAATATAGAAGGATTGGTGCAGATTTTATGTATAAGATAATTTGCCTCTTTGGAATATGAGGCTGAAGAGTAACAGAAGGGCAACATTTCATTTTTACACATACGACTTACAACCATTTGTTTAGTGACCGTTCAAACTTATAACAGCACTGAAAAAGTGATTTAGGACAGTTTTCATACTTACAAACATTGTAAGGATTGCAGCATCCTCCTGGTCACATAATCAAAATTTGGTTGCTTGCTTGGCAACTGACACGCAGTCTCCCAGGATCAGGTGATCACCATTCCTAACTTTCTCAGCCAGCTTCCGCCAAGCAAAGTAAAAGGGGGGGGGAGCCAGATTCACTTAATGACTACATGATTCATTTAACAATTGTAGTGATTCACTTAACAAACATGGCAAATAAGTTTGTAAAATGGGGTGCAAATTCACTTAACAACTATCTTGCCTACTAATGGAAATGTTAGGCTGAATTCTGGTCATAGGTCAAGGACTACCTGTATTCAGTAGCAGGGAGAAGCCTTACATAGTAGACATACCCAACGTGGCGCTGAAGTCTTTCTTGAGAATATCAGATTGGAGGATGCTGGTCATATGGCTGAAACCTAGTATTTTGTTATATGGAATTACACAAAGGTTATGTTAAAATCCTATAAACTAAGATTCTCCAGCCAATAAATGGGGAACTGCAAATGTACACATGATTTTTTATGAATGATGAAGTAATATCCATACGATAAAAGGTACTGCACTGGTGAGACAGCATCAAGGGAAACTAAAAGAAGCACAATGGTAGAACAAAAGCAAACCTACTGGAAGGTGGAACATGGATCACTGGAAATATGGTGAATAGCAGGAAATACAGTAGGTTCTGGCTGCTATTACAATATCATAATTAAAGAATTGACTGCTTCAGTGACCCAGAAATAATTCTGGTTAGAATGTAATTATAATGCAACCTTTGGACAACCCCAGGTTTGACAATGAGGGTTAAATTAGCTGAACATTTAAAAAGATTGTGTTTAACAGGGAAATAACTTCAAGAAAATGTATTTTGATTTCAAGCTGTCTTGGAATTCTTTTGGACTTTACCTCAGTCTTATGTGTAACACATATGATCATTATTTTGAAAGTATTCTGAACAAAACACGCCATGGACATTAAGAAGAGACAGTATGATTGTGCCAGAGCAATTAAATTATTTCAACTATTGTTTCCATGTCATGTGAAACCTTCTAGAACAGAAGTGGTCTATGCATTGTCTTCCAAATCTCTTTAAATACAGTATAGCCAATGATTATAAATGTTGGGAGTTTTAGTGGAAAACATCTGGACAGCATCAGGATAGATATCTTGCACCCACTATGGCTTACAATAAGATCCAAGATCCTCCCCTCCAAAACTCCCTCTCCAAAATATCTTCTGATACTGCCATGGTATCTCCAGAATAAGCAGTGCCAACTTTGTTTTTAGTTTTGGGATGAGTTTGGATTTTAAGGTGAAAATAAATTATTGCATCACATTGGCTTAAAGCCTATACCCAGAATATCAGGTCTACTTTAGATCCTATTCCCATCTACTTTTAGAATATCTCTTTACAAACTATAGCAACTCCTAAGTTTACACACTTTAGTTCCCTTCTCCTCCATCCATAGGGACAGTAAGAGGATCTTTAAAGCAATTGCTTCCATGTAAATACTATAGTTATCGTATTTGACATGACTACTATTAATTCTGGCTGATTTTAAGCACGCCAACTGCACCTAGTCAGTGATACAGTAAACACATGCATTCCAAAATAACTTAAACACAATACATGTAATACACATTGTCCAGTCTTTATGAGTGACTGGCCTACAAATGTGATTGTTAAATAGGCAAGAAGCTCGTCCGCCCTAAGGATAAAACATCCAGACACAAACTGAGCAATATGCAGTACAATACAGTGAGACAGGTGGAAAATTTGTATATTGAGGAAACAAAACACTTCATAAACGCATCGCACAACATAGGAGAACAAACCCATAAGGATGAGATTCAGCTATTAAAAGACAAAGGCCACTCTTTTGAAGACAACAAAGTCCATATTTTGGACAGAGAGGACTGGTGATTTGAAAGAGGGGTCAAAGAGGCCATCTATGTCAAAATTGAACGGCCTTTGCTCAACAGAGGGGGAGGGCTACAACATCATCTATCTTCAATCTACAACACAGTCCTTTCAACAGTTCTAAGAAGACTCCACACCCATTTGTATTACTCAGGTGACCCTGAAGATACAGCTAAACCTCCAAGTGGCCTCAACGATTCTCTAAAAGAATGCAAATGACCAGCTGTCTGCAAGGAGTATAAATCCTTCCATTCCCCACCATCCAGTCAGAGCTGAAGAAGCTTCTTGGATGAGAAGTGAAACATCTTCAAAGAAAAACAAGAAAGTCCAGTTGCCTCTTGAAAAAGCACCTTCGGGACAACCATGAACTGGATGACTGAAAATCTCCATAGACATTTGTTAAATAAGCCTTAAAGTTACCATCAATGGATATCCTTAATACAATCCTTCTGCTTTTACCCAACTTTAATCATGTTTGTGGGTTGTCGTGTTATCGTGACAATTTTTGTTGTTGTTGTTCAGAACAAAGATTGCCTTTGTCTAGAAAGGAGAAGATATGGTGTGCCAGATCCAGCTTTGTGTAAGTTCCTGCAACCCAGAAGAACTGACTGCTGAGCATAATTTAGTGATGGGAATAATCCAGTCTAACCTATTTAAAAATCTGAAGCATGCTTAAAAAGAGAATCATTTGTAAACCTATACCATATGTGACTGGCATCACAATACTAGGGTTATCAGCAGATGAATTGAGAAGTGGGGAGGACACCTTAATTTAATTTCCTGACCTTTGACTAAAGGCTGATCTTAACCAACTTAAACGAAAGACATTATATAGTGTACTGTATGTAATAAATAGAAACTTTACCTACTGCGAGCTACAGGACCTAGATGCGCCATACTCTCAAAAAGCTAAGTTGGGTGGGTTTGTAGTTGGATGGGAGACCACTGTATTATTAGTAAAAAATGATATGGATGTCTATGAAAGTAGACCCCACAGTGAGGGTAAGTTTAGCATTTTATCTTTGGTATTTTATCTCTAGATAAAATATATATCCCAAAGAATATATAATTGCCAGTAGTGTCCAATGTGAATGGTAACTTGTCCTTGAATGCACTGTATGATTACTTATTCACAAATAACTAGCATGAGAGTCTGCTGTAATACTGCATGGAAATAATAGAGCTTTACATCCTTTTTGTATAATCAGCAATGACTAGCGAAATAAAATCCACAGGGACTCCTTTTTTTAAAAAATCTTTTTCCTCTGCTGTTTTCCTATCTAAAACAGGAAAAAACATTTCAGTGATTCTAACTGTGATTCAATTTTCATTAGAAAAATGCAAAAGCCTAAAGTTCATTTTGACCTTATCTTGGAAAACTATTATAAATAAGATAAATGCAATAAATGGGAGATTATTTGAACAGAGACAAACGACCAGAAAAATCATTACCTTGTCCAGAGAAAATGTTTTGGTGAGTGCAAATGACCATCCTGCTTCAAAAGCTCTGCGGATCATTGATGAACTTGTAGTTGGCGTGGCACTGGCGAGGCCAAAAGGATTTGAAAACCTAAGCCCAGCCATTTTTATGCTGATGTCTACCAAGTCGATTGATGTATAGAAAAGAGGCAACTGAGGTACAGCAGGTACTGAGGCACCATATAAAGACTGTGGGAATAAACAACACAACAGGTTATCCACTTTATTCAAGCACAGCTTCCTCAAATGAGTGGGCATCATCGTATTAAATATATATAAATATATCCAAAATAAATCCTTTTAAATAGTTAACAAAATGTTCTGGGCAGATTAAAATCCTCACTCTTAATAGGGGTATCAGGTTGGCTCAGTGACCAAGCCTGTTGAGCAGTTTAAAATCTTGTCAAATATAAACAGAAAATTGGAACTGTAAAGATGTTTAAACTTCAAGAGCTTAAAGGCATACATTGCTGTATTTAAGCACCAGAACGGAAAATATTTTGAACTATTTGGCAACCTTAATAGCCAGCCAGAAAGTTAAACATGGAAGGTATTTGGGGACTATCATGATCCTCTTCATTTCTACACGGAATGAATAGAATAGAAAATATTCTATTGCACTTTAGGCGGGAAGTAATTCTGTTTTCTCTTTTAAAAATGTGCACATTTATCAGAATAAGATATTTTTTCCTTCTCTTTTACTTTTTTTTTTTAAAAATAGGTGCATGTAGACATTTTAAAAGCAAACATTTCCATGTGTTCTGTAAAATACTTTAGTGGAATTAAACTTCTTTAGAGTTTAATAAATAATCTCTAGAATGAAAGGTGAGCCCAATTTCTGGATTTTTACTTATATACAAAACCAGCAAAAATATGTGCAAAGATATAAACCTAACATTTATAGACAAATTTTGCATCCACTAATTTGTACCATTATTTTATAATGATAAAGAAAACCGTATAGCTACACAAACAATGAAAACAAAGCAAAGCATTTTTCTACCTGGTAGCTAATGAATCTATATTGCTGCAGGAATCACGTTTTTACTCATGTGGATAATCTCTACGAGATAGATGTGTAGACTGCACTGCAGAAGAGCCCTCACCACAATATAACTCAGTGTTCATATTTTGTTATTATTATACTATTCCAAATTCTGCATTTTTCACTTTCGTCATAAAATTCCAGAATAATCTCCAATTGTCTTTTCCAGTTCTGTTTTTTTTGCTGCTATTAACAGCAATCTGCCTCACCTTGCACAGTAATTTGTATAAAAATATCTTCAGATATTATATTATATATAGAGAGAGCTCCCACCAGGCACATACTATATTGGTATAACAGGGGTCAAATGACAGCATATATTAGGACTTTTCCTCACAGTCACATTAAAATGCAGTGCACATTTCTTGAGATTGCACAAAAGTTTTGCCTCGGTAATGAGGGGAGAGATGCTGGCTCTAAAAATTTAATGTGGAATAAGTAAAGTGATTAATGGATTCATTGACTTATTTTTCTCTCCCACCAAATGTCATCAACCAGCAAGAAAGCATCCACCAGTCTCTCTCAACAACTTGGGGTAGAGGTGGGCATGGATCTAGCGAAGGCAAATTTTAACAATTTCCCTGGTTTTATACAAGAGTTCTGCATAGATGCATTCAAAAACAGTTTTTTGACATTCACTCAATTCTATTTTAGAACAATACTTTTCTGGAACAGCACTATTCTGGAGTAGGCTTAAACCCATATTTAAAAATAAATCCAAACTGGGTAACAAGCTGATAAATTTCTCTCTATACTAAGCAACAGTCTCCTGGATCTGCCAGCTGCCTATTGGGAGCAGTAGCCAGGGGAAGAGTTGATTCTTTAACTACCAGGCCTCTGTTCCCATGGAGCAGTTCTCTCAGATTCTCCCATGTTAGGATTAATGGAAGAATTTACTCATTCCCTATTAAATGAGTTTAGGTTCAACTTCAATACTTAACATAATAGTTTGCATAATAAAAGCATTCAGCTTCCAGTCAGTGGTTTGCACCATACTTCAACTGTAACTCCAACAATAGCCAAATTTGTGTTGAGAAAAGAGGGAGAATGCTACTTTAAAACTGGACCAGTTGCCTTCTATGAAGATATGTTCTTTTAAAATTATTAGTGGTCCATCTTTGTGCCATCGTTAGAAGACATGAAGAAGTCTTCGGTTTTAGATAGATAAGATTCCTTCCTAAACATTCAGGCATATCCCCCTTCAACAAAGCAAGTGAGACTCAGAAACTATATTGCTATATCACAACTTGCAGTGAGCCAAACAGAAAACTATAGTATTCCTCCATAGCTATAATTTCTTCTAGAGGTCATTCTAGAGAAGGGGTGTCAAACTTGCAACATCACGTACCGTGCCACGACGTATTGCGACTTTTTTGCCATTGTCGGCAATGGGGTGGGTGCGGTTTTGCTATGATGCATCCGGCTCGTGGGCCGGCAGTTTGACACCCCTATTCTAGAGATATCTTTAGCTTAGCCATTTATATTCAATCAAATCATATCCTTCTAAATGTTCATTACTTACTCAACTTTGAATCAAGCTTTTAGTGTAATGAAAAGCAATGAAGATCCGAACCACTTCCTACTTCTACTTTGGGCTAACATGGCTGACTATATGCGATGATTGGCTCCTATTTATTTATTTTCATATTTCTTTGATATTTCTAATGAAAGTAACTTTATTTATAGACACTAATTAGAACAATAATAAAATAGTCAGTATCTAACAGCAAATTACAACATGCAATATAATGCAGCAGCAGCACAGCAAGCCAAATCCTGTTAAAAGCGTATTAAAGTTCAGTGAAAGGGTATTTATAGTTTTTTTGAAAAATAAGCAGTGATGGTTCACAGCAACCTATCTCAGGCTTGGATATAACAATAAAAGAAACTGTGGCATCTAATAGAAACGATGCATATAAAAAAGTAACAGAAGTGACGTGGTGTATTCTAGATTTGTATGTGAGAGAAAAGAGTTGTGCCTTTTTAATAGGGCACTACTCTCTGATCACATAAGATCAGCAAATGAATACTGACAGTAGCAAGAAAGAGAATAAGTAGCTGTTTCCATCTGATTAATTACTAGGATTGTTGCCTGGTAAATGAATAGCAGACAAAAAGAAATCTATTAATGAGGAACCAGTGAAAGAGAAGGCTACACATTGAGAGTAGTTCGACCTGTGGTTTTCGAAGACTAAAGTTTGTACATTTTCTCCGTGATATCAGTTTTCTGTATGTAGATTATAAAATACAAGAATCTCAACCTACAACAAAGTGTTGGAGAATAGAAAGTTGAAATTTCTCCCTCACTTCATTCTATTAATTTCTGGATTCTTGAGAATGGGAATGGATTCCAACATGGATTCCCTTGAATTGGGTAACTTGAGAAACCACGTTTCACAATCACATCTATCCATCCCATTAGCTATTGCAGGATGGGCACGTTGAGGGTCCTCTCCATGAAGGAATGTCATCTGATGGGACCCAGGAGCAGATCCTTTTCTATAGCAACATCAGCCCTCTGGAACATCATCCCCCTGAGGTGTAATTTGCCCCAGCTTTGCAGATTTTCTGGAAGGACCTGAAGAAACTGCTTTGCTGTGTGGCCTGGGGATCAAATAATGTGGTGATGGAGCTTGCGAAGTGGCTACATTTCTGAGGAAATCGAGCATGCCTTGTTACAGATAATGAGAATTTTATGGTTTTTAATGTTTCTTTTATAGATTTTTTTTGTTATGTTTGGAATAATGTTTTGTATTGATTCGTGTTTTTAACTTTGAGTGACATATACGAGATGGATGTCTATATAAATTTATCAAATAAATAGATGAACAAATGAATCTATGGTGCCTTCCTCTTACATGTGAGCAGTGCTTTTTTTCTAAAAAAAAAAAAAGATGCTGGAACTCACACTCATCATACAACCCGCCTTGTCTACCCTACAAGGTTCCATCCAAAAAAGGTGCCGGAACTCCGTTCTGGGCATTCTATGAGGAAAAAAAGCCCTGCATGTGAGTACTACAATTTTGGTATAAATACAGGGACACATATACTCTAAACATCAGAAATAAAAAGAATATCACTTTACAATTCACTTACCAAAATTCCTGGCAATAAATTAGAATAAACATGTCTATCCCTTATTTACACTTGCTTATTGTTATTGGAAATATACTAAATGGTATGATGTTCAAATGCATTTACCTTCTACATCTTCAAAAAATTACATGTTTCATCAATACCCTTTTTTCTGAATGAGTTTACAGCACATGTAACAATATTTCTCTGAACTTCTATACCTAGTTAACCAACTTTTTTTAAAGTGTCATTCCAACAGATTTTTTTCTTTTTTTCTTCATACCTTCACAACTCTCCTTACTCTATTATTTATTATTTAATTCTGTAATTGCATTATTTACAGTCAGTCAGCGATGCATATTATATGAAAGTCCTATTCAAATTAAAATTGTATTACACAGCAATATATTATGCTGTGGCTCTGAATTCCTCAAGTGACTGAGGAACATATTCTAAGAGATATACATATTTTGCCTTACAGAAGTAAAATAAACAAACTGGGATGTCTAAAGGGAAGTTATTACTATTTCCTTTCTTTCCCTATCATAATTTATGTTCAAATTATTTCTGAAATATTTGAAAGAAACAACTTCTGGCAAATCATACAAAAAAAGTTCATCTATTATTTGTCAAAAAAGAGTATTTTATGTAATGTAACATTAACAGTCTGCTATTAAAGTATGCTAAGGTGCATCTTACATCTTGAGCAAGAGTTTTAGAGTACCAGTTCAGCATCTCACCTACCAGTTACTTAAGAGTTTAATCCAGCCATCTTTCAAAACCTGCTTTAAAAGGTCAAAAAAAAATCATACATTTTGAAGTTTCCTCAACACAGTCCTATTTTTTTTGCCAGATCAAATATCAAAGTACTTTAGACTAATTTCTCCTCAAACATTATATCACAGACTTAAATTAAATCATGTCTTCCTTGAGTATAATTTACATTATATTCATATATACATATATACACACACATACAGATGAAAAAGAAAAACTGAGATGTTATCCCTAGTCATAATAAAATAAAATAAAATAAAAATTACCACCATATAGTGACCTGCCTTTAAATTACAGCTGTCCCAAAATAATACCCTCAGTTCCAATGACTAAAATTGCAAGTGGCCCAAATACTGAAAAGCAATTGCCAAATTATAGTAATTGCCACCCCAGCAATCAGATTTACTGAAACTGCACACCCAAATAAATGCCTTGTGGCTACCCATTCATCTAGCAGCTGGAAAGATGACACTTGACACTTGGAAACTTTCCTGTGAAGATTGCTGGAAGGCTTTTCCCATTAGCTTCATGGTGAGATAGTAAGGTCGAATAAGCCCCTCAAAATCTGCAAAGGCCAACGGAAACACTGTAATATTAAGCACGGTTGACCACAATTCCAATTGACAAGTTATATGAGATTTCCTCCAATGCCTTCAGTATATTCAAATTTCAGGGAGCCATATGTGCAAATCAAAATCCAACAAGGCATTGGCAAAACTTAAACAAAATATCAAAACAACAGCCACAAGCTAAAAGTAAAAGCAAAACCAAAATCTACTTCAATTGAAATATATGATTCAGTCTTTATCCTGAATTGGCATTACCACAAGTTTATCACAGCAAGCATTATGAAATATGAAGGAATGTCTCTTAAGTACGGGTTCTCCTCAGGCCTGTGTCCTAAGTCCGCTGCTGTTCACCCTGTTGACCCATGACTGTTGTGCAAGGTTTGCCACCAACCATATTGTGAAGTAGGCTGATGATACATCAGTAGTGGGCCTTATTCGGGATGACAGTGAGGGTGCTTACCACTAGGCGGTAGAGGATTTGGTGAACTGCTGTAAGGAAAACGGCTTCATTTCAAACATAGGAAAAACTAAAGAGATCATTGTTGATTTCAGAAAAGGCAGGTACAGCCACATACCTCTGTGTACTAATGATTCACCTGTGGAGGTGATTGGCAGCATCAAGTTTCTGGCTGTGCAACTAATAAATAGGCTAGCTTGGTCGTTCAACAGTGAGACCCTGGTGAAGCGGGCACAGCAGCACCTGCATTTTCTGCATGAAAAAAGTATATCTTCCTTCCCCTCTCCTTACCACTTTCTATGGAGGGACAACTGAGAACATCCTGTCATATTGCACTACTGTCTGGTTTGGAAGCAGTACTACTTCGGACAGGAAAGCGGTGCAAAGAGTGGTGAGAATGGCAGAAAAGATTATTGGTAGTTCACTCACTTCTATCCTGGACATAGCATATAAGTGATGCTTGTATGTCTATTCAGTCAAGTTTATATTTCTAAATTAGAATTCCTTCCTTTTAAAAAAAAAACCAAAATAAAACCTGGCTCTTTTTTTAATAGATAAATGCAAGTAGACATGCATGCCTGTTCCTAATTAGGTTATTTTATCACTTTCCTATTATTATTATTAATTGGATTATTAAATACTTCGTATTTGGATGGAGCACTACTGGAAATGTTTTTCCTTATGTCCATTGTGTAGTGAATTACAGAATCAAAACTTTGGAAGGAGTCCTTTAAGACATCAACTTCAACTCTACTCTGCATAGAAACCATATTAACGTGTTCCCAGCAATAGTTATATATCCTCAACTTGAAGTGAATCAGTAAAGGAGGACCCATTACCATGGGTCAACTACTCTTACTATTGGGAAGCTTACCCTAACCTTCAACTGGAATCCGGTTTCCAATAAATTAAATTATTTTTTTTATATATAACATTCCTTCAAATGGCAGAAAAAATTCAATCAAAACCATTTCAATCTTTTTAAACTAAACATTTCAAATTTCCTTAATGTTTCTTTTTTCATATGATTTTAATTTTCAGTCTCCTTATCATATTGCAAAATTTCTTTGGACTAGCTGAGTTTCTCTAGGCTTTTTCTCAAATTCAGATGCCCAGAACTCAGTATGGCAGAGGGACACTATTATTTTATGATCATGAAATAATCAAAATAATGCAAAGAAACTATACTTGTATGGATTCAATCTAAAATTGTGTTTAATTTTATTGTAAACATTTTGATCACTAATAAATATTCAGCTCATTGACCAGGTATTTAAAGGAAGATGTGATGATTTAGATTTTACTACTAAACCTGATAACTTCTCTTCTTTTATTGCTATCATGCCTTCAAGCTGAATTGTAGAATTATACTTTCATGCTTTCAGTATTTGAAATCTGTGATATTTGCAATCATAAATCAAGTGGCTAACACTAGCTGCAATACTAACAGATCCTCACCCCCCCCAAAACTGTATTTTTAGTTCAGTTGACAGACCTTTTAAACATATCCGTATCTACTGCCAGTTCACTTTCTAAACTGAGGAATGTTATGATGGATAATAATAATAACAACAACAAAAAACAACAACAACATGATGTATGTAGCAATGGTCTTACCTAAAAAAAACCTTACAGCCTTTAAAGCATCTATTTTCTCCTGTTTTAGATCTATTTTCCTCTAAAGCTTCTGAATCGAAGTATCACAGATAGACTCTTACAGAGAACTATTTTTTTAAAAAAAAAACCTGACATAAGACTGATAGCATATACACAATTTGTCTAATTTCACATATTTTGCCTCTAAACACTCAATGCAAACCCTCTTGAAAGGAATACCGCAGACCTAGTATCGGTGGAAATTTGAACATCATAATCTAAATGCTCTAAACCAGTGATGGCGAATCTTTTAGAGACCGAGTCCCCAAACCACAACCCAAAACCCACTTATTTATCGCAAAGTGCCAGGGCTGCATCAGCATTGTGGTGGCCTCGGGGGGCATGGGGATGTGGCCCACTGGGTGGGCATGGCTGTGGTTGTCAGGGCAGACTGGGGTGTGTGGCTGAGGTAGGCATGGCCTCCTTGATGTTGCTCATTAGGGGACGACTGTGGGGGCCAGGCTGGGTTGAAGGAGATCCAGGGGGTCTCTGGTGGGTGGGGTGGTGGGCAGGAGGCCCAACATAGATGGGGGGAGGCACACAATCCTAGCTGGGTCTGGGGGGCCATGGCACCGGTGGGGATCCAGCTTTCCCTGCTCATGGTGGCCTTTGGATTGCTGGGTGTGGACGTGCTCTACCACCTCTACTTGAGCTTGCAAGCTGGCTGCTTTGCCTCCTTTGTGCTGGGTGGGGCTGCTTCTCCAGGCGGCGGCAGCGACCTAATGGACCTGCGCAAGTTGTTGGCAGCGACGGTGCATGTGCCCACAGAGAGGGCTCTGAGTGGCACCTCTGGTTCGTGTGCCATAGGTTCGCCACCACTGCTCTAAACTATCCTATAAACAATAAGTAAGGCTGCATCCTCTTTAATATTTTATCCAAATAACATTGCAGGCTTTCTGCTACAACAAGTTTCTTTTGAATACAATTGTTTAACTATGCATAATTCTATGCCCAAAGATTCAGTACAATTAGATTATGTTTTCATTAGCAATGCACGAAAAACATACAAACTGCTAATATTCGGGTGAAAATACCATACAAAATAATTAAATTCAAATATTTGTTCTGAAAAAGAATGCCCTCATTTTGCCTACTAGATGACATATTGGGGGGGCACAAAAATGAACTGATGCCTATTATCACAGCAGTAGCAACGTTCAGCTGATTGTACTTCATGTTGGAAAACAAAAGTAGGGCTAGACCCGGTTAGTATCTGAATGGGAGATTGCTAGAGCAGCGCCCCCCCCCAACCATTTGGGCACCAGGGACTTGGAGAGAGAGTTTTTTTTAACCATGGACTGGAGGGGATGTGATTTCACATGACGCTTGCATTCCGTGGATGGGAACCATTTGCGCGACATGGTTTCTAGCATGCCGCAGCCTGATGCCGGTCCAGAGACCGGGGGTTGGAGAACCCTGTGCTAGAGAATACCAGGGTTGTAATCTAGATGAAAAGTTAAAAAAAAATACTAAAAGAAAGTAATGACAAATCAGTTCCATACTGCTTTTTAGAAAACTATAAGGATGCTGTCATAGTTACTGAAACCTGAGCTCAAATTGAAGCAACATTTATCTGTCCACAGACTAGTGGCAAGAGGTATATATCTAAGAAATGTTAACATTTGCTTTATGAACTTTTGCATAGTTTGTTATAATTTTCAGTTGCAGCAGGTATAAAGTTTCTGAATATCGGAAGTACTCTTAAAACTTCTTTTTCATTTTGTTTTTGTTTCTGTTTCCTGTTCATTTTTACTGTTTGAATCATTTTGAACTCAGATAAATTATTTCACTTCATTCTCTCTTTTGTCCTTGTTTTTTTTTTTTACAAATGGAAATCATTCGCCCACACCCTCTTACACACACCAAACTACCCTTATCCATATTGCTCAGTTTTCAGTATGCCTCCAATTTTTTCCATCACATCATAGGCTCTGCTCCTCTCATTTTTCCCTTCTACGACTTATATTGCACTTATATTGACAAGGAGAAAAGCCTGGTGCTAACATTATTTAAGGAACTGTACAGTTCTAACTATATATTTGCCACTACAATCTATAATCATATGCCTCTGAAAATAGCGCAGATAAATGTTAACATTTCCCTTGCACCACTCATTGCATGTATTACCAGACCATCTTTGCAAAAGGAGTACAAAAAATTAAAATAAACGTGCCAAAAATATTTTCTTAATCTTTAGATCATAGAGATATTCTTTAAATCCCTAAGCCATTTATTAACCAATATGGCATACTCCAACTTTTTATTATAAAATAATGAATACCTAGTAATTACACCTTAATTTTTTTTTAGAAAAACATAATTTAAGAGTATAGACTTAGAATCATCCAAATTTCAATATCTCAATATTGACAATAATTTCAGAGCAATAAACACCCTTAATATATCTGGACCAAACTGTATAATCGAAAGACGTTTAATTGAATATTTTCCCATTTTGCAACTTTAAATAATCTAAATTTTATTTCCATTCATTCAGATGATTTAAAAATTTGGTTGTTAATAAGTTGATCAAAAGAATTAATATTCCTATTTGGCCATGGTTTCAAAAAAAAGAAGAAAAAGAAGAAAAAGAAGTCACAAGCAATTTTAAAACAAGGATTGTCCCTGAGTGTCAGTTTGTGAAATCAAAGGGCAGAATGTATGAGCCTTTCAAAAGCAGTCAGTAGAATCTGCTTGAGTGTGTTCCTTTTTTCTGCAAGGCTCTCCAGCCTAACTCCTGTTGATCTCTTGTGTGACTGTCAGATGTATCTGACAAATAGACAGGTTTCTCTTTTCAGGTGCCTATGTTTTATATTTTATGGATTTTAGAAACTCCTGGTGTGATAACATCCCATACATAATAATTTCTGTTCCAGAAGATAATGCTAAGGATTTTTTTTTTAAAAATGATATGTTCAATGCTGCTCTCTATTAATATATGTAAGCTGTCATCCTACCACTAATTACCCAAATAAGATGTTGTAATGAATGGGCAAACCGTCTTGTTTTCACATTCAACCAAACATCGGTCAAGCCCCACAGAGGTAGGCAAGACCAAGAAAACAAAAAAATGCACATATTTCAATAAGGCTCAGTTGGAGCAAATACAAAACCATGGACATGGTAACAGAAATTTCATAACCTTGTTTACAGTGAATTAATTAAAGTGAAGAAGCCTCTCTGAATATTTTGAGATACTTTCCCCAGATTTCTAGCCCCATGGGCTGACTAACCCAGCCAGTGCTATTATTTTCATTCCTTTCCCAACATTCTCTCACATCACCAATATAGATATGCCTCATGTCTAAGCATGGAGTTGGAAGAATCCATAATAACATATACTGTATATTGTAATGTATGTTGAACATGATCTACATGATCTTTTGGGGGGGGAGGGGGGCTACAAAGAATGACAGCTTTGGCATTTTTGAAATTCTAACCTCAGAAAGGGATGAAGTAAAGAGTTTTTCCTAAGCCTATCTAGGAGGAGATTTGTCAGGTAATTATTGTGTGTATGCATGTGCGCACACACAGACATTTTTCTTGAGACAAAGGGAAAGGAGATAACTGGGAGATATAATCACCAAGATACAAAAAGATGATGCCCTTAAAAAAAGTACAGAGAAGAACAACAAAGATGATAAAAGTCTGGAGGCTAAACTGTATCATGACTGCAAGCAATAGCATGACAACTGTCTTCTGGTACTTGAGGGCTGTCATAGAAAAAAAGGGGATTGATTTATTTTCCAAAGCGTCCGAGGCAGGTCAAGTAGCAATGGGTGGAAGCTCATCAGAGGGAAATACAACCTGGAACTAAGGGGGAAAAAAATTCCAGACAATGAGAACAATTCATCAGTGAAATTGCCTCCCAGAGTTGTGGGTGTTCCATCGCTGGAGATTAAAAAAGAAATAAATAAATTGTATAAGGTCTTCCGCCTCAGGCAGGGGTTTGGATTAGAAGATCACTAAGGTCTATGACTCTATGCCTAATGAAAGGAAACAGATCATCAGGGAAGGGTTCAAAAAAAAAGAACTGATAGGAGAGAGTGAGAAACAATGTAAGCAAGATGGATACTGATAGTCCCTGACCTACAACTACTTTTACTTATTATTTGAAATTACAACAGCAATGAAAAAAAGTGATTTATAACCAGTCCTCACACTTACAACCTCTGTGACATCCCCACAGTTACATGATCAAAATTCATACACTTGGTAACCAGCATTTATTTAGGACAGTTTTGGTGTCCCAGGGCCACGTGACCACCATTTAAGACCTTCCCATCTGGCTTACTAGAAACAAAGTCAATAGAGGAGCTTGATTCACTTAATAACCATGTGTCTCATTTAACAACTGTGATTATTTGCTTAATAATGGAGCCAATTATGGTCATGAATCAAGGACTACCTATGTCGGAGAAAGCTGCATGGTTTTGGTGAAAAAAGAGCAAGGGAAAAAAGAGCCAAGCAAAGCTCAAATGGAAGGAACTATGCCAGGAGTGGAACTAACCTCTTCTGATTCTAAAGATGAGGAAGGTTATGGAACCATTTGCCAGAAATTTAGAGCAGGGGTCTTCAAACTTGGCCCTTTTATGACTTTTGGACTTCAACTCCCATAATTCCTCAGCCAATGTGCCTGGCTGAGGAATTCTGGGAGTTGAACTCCACAAGTCATAAAAGGGCCAAGTTTGAAGACCTGATCTAGAGGTTACCTTATGGTAACCCAACAGAAGTGAATGCTCCTAAAATTTGGATTGAAGATTACGAACTACAGGAATCAGGTGCTAGTCAGGACTAGATAGCTGAAAAAAAAATGAGAAAAATCTTACTCCTTCTCTAAGATAAAATAAAAAAAGTAAAAATTGTAATCTGATTCTCTACTTTAACATATGTTGTCTACTGCATGGTCTCTGATATTCTGTATATGTTTGCTAATTATTTTAAGAAATTTGCCTCTCTTTCTTGCATCACATTTTGCAGACTTTTGTACTAATTCAAGTCCCGCAAATTTTGCAGCATCTTAAGTTTTTTTGAACCTCAGATTGTATGCTCTGGATTTGGGTCCAATCTCCCCATAATATTTTATGGGAAGCAAGTGTCTGGGATGCTGGTTGCATTTTTATCAGTGCAAAATGGCTTATTCCATCTAATTAAAATTGTTTGGGCATTTGGCTATGCAAGCTAAAAGAAAGCTTTTCTTTTTCTTATGATTAGTAGAAGTTATATTGAAATCGGAAGATAATTCCTTTTATTTCCATCTCCTTAGAAGGTAATGTTGTTGGTCACCTAACCTATAGGAATGGGGCTGGAGGTGACCCTACAGAGTTTAATTTTCTACCATTATTATTACCATATCATCCATGCTTCGCATTAAGGAAAGAAGTCTAGCTAAAGTACTACATTTCTCCAGAAAGGTGGAAGAAGAAAACGAGAAAGAATTACAAACCCATACATTAGAAACAGCATCATGTACCTTGAGAGCTACAGTGCCTGCTCTACTCTAATTTTTATATGTATGTTATGCAGGATTTGGGTAGGAATGTAGACCTGATATGTAAAAGTAAACCTCATTGGTTAAGTGAAAACACAAATTAGAGCACTTGCCTCTACTATGTAGGCAAGCAGAAACATATACAACCAATACATTTATTTTTAGTTTAGCAATGCTTTAAGTTCTCGTATTTAAATATCTGACCTTTCAAATAATATTTTTTCTGTTGAACTTGTACACTACTTGCAATGTAATCTTAGACTTGATTATATTTTAGCCAATCTTTAATTATACACTCTACTAAATTAAAAATTAAATATGGATCTGAATTAAATGGATAAAATCAGAGAAAACTCCACTCAAAACTCACCTGTATGTATTTGTGCATGAACCAGGAAGCTTGTTTTCCATCATTCACTGATTCGACCGTAGTGTTGGCCAGCCCACCGATGTCACCACCTGCAAAAATCCCTGGTTCACTTGTCTGCATGGTCTCCCCATCAACTTCAGGGAGACCCCAACGATTAAACTTGAGAGGATGCAGAGCTTCTTTTACTGTAATGAAAGGAAAGGCCAACAAAGAGATTTAAAACAACAACAACAACAACAAAAAACACCAAAACAACCCAATCGTTGAGTGATGCATTTTATCAGGGACTGGCAGGCTTGCAAGACAATATCTAGGCTTTAAGTCTGGGACAACTTAGTTTAGAGAGTTAGTGTAGATTAGATTATTATATTCCACAGCTTTCACATAAGTGAACAAAGATATGTAATAATATTCATTCCCATTGTTCTTCTATACTCTTTTATAATTCTTAGAAGTTGGTCTCCTACTGTATCTATTTCAATCATAGACAAGGGTGTTCCTTTAGCAGGGGTAGGTAACCTTGGCTCTTTTATGACTCGTGGACTTCAATTCCCAGAATTCCTGAGCCAGCTTGGCTGGCTAAGGAATTCTGGGAGTTGAAGTCCACGAGTCATAAAAGAGCCAAGGTTGCCTACTCCCTGCTTTAGAGATACTTCTCGAATTTAGAATTGGCTTCATAAGATTCTCATAACTACTGCCATCTGCTTCACTAAAATCAGTCTATTTTTCAGCAGCTGTGACAATAAGAGAGGCTTCTTGCAAACTGTAATGTAATCATGAGTCGCAGCATCCGTTGTATGTTAGAGTTTAGGAATCTGAATTCTCTAGCTGCATATCCGAATCGTCAATATGGACATTACGTGGTCTCAAAAATCTATATTTCCTGGGTGCTAATACTCTTAGCCATACTGTTTCAGTACTTAAGAATCTAAAGAAAACCTAAGAAAGTCTTCCAATGAAGCTTTCTCAATATTAAAACTTTTAGGTCAATGTTGAAGTAAGGTAAGCAAAATATGGCAGCTGAAGTTGTTTATACCCAGTTGTGCACCTGATGCCTTCAGGGAGAAGAAAATGACTTACTTTGACTTACTGCACTTCACATTTAAATCTTCTGAATTTGAAAACCCTCCATCTGGTTTGGATTAAGTGGTTATATACATATGGATGAAAATGTAGATACAATATGGGCTGTGTTTGCTTTCAAAACATTAACTATGCAAAATTAGTAATTGGATGCTAGCTCTCCTTCCTCTCACCCCCAATTTCAGATAGTCCAGTCGAAAATATAGGCAATGCACAAGCATGAGACGAATGCTAATTTTTTGTTTTCTTCGTTCAGTACTTATACTCAGTACTCAGTGTTCCTGGTATAAGATGTAGCAAAAAGAAAGTTGCCATAGCAATCAATCAAGCATTATGTAGGCTATAGCTTAGTTTTCATAAACAGCAGATGAGGTGCTAAAAACTGTCTCTGGACTATACCATGTAAAGCTGTAAGTAAAGGAATCATATAATAAAATGCTATTCTGCACATTTGCCTTTTATTTTTATTTTTTTTAAAAAAATACCTGCATTAATTAGCAGCTCAGGAAAAAAAAAGTAGGTCAAGAAATACATCTTCCTGAGATACTAACTTTCTAAACAATTTATTTTTGCATGTTTGCTTTTCAAGTTAGTGTTGACTCCTAGAAGCTGCCTGGATAAATCCCTGCCATTTTCTTGGCAAGATTACAGAAGTGGTTGGCCATTCTTCTTAGGGCTGAGAGTGAGGGACTCATGCTTAAGACAGGAGTACAGTTCACGATCTCCTGGTTCCTAGCCTAGTGCCTTAGTCATTACGTCATACTGGCTCTGTTTATTTTATCACATTTATAAAGCTATTCATCTCATGATGTGGCTCTGGGCAGAGGACATTATCAAATGATCCAATTACATACAAACCAATTAAAAATACACCAAAATAAATTAAAAGATTTTTAAAAATGATGAAAAAAAACCCCATGCAGAATGCATTCCAGTTAACCATCATGTAACCATCAAACAGGCTCAACTCTCTTAAGGGATCCCCAATCCAGTTCACGAAGCCATGTTTTAAAGGTCTTCCAGAAGGCCAAGAAAAGATGCTTGTTTTTCCTTTGTTGGACCTGCTGAGGCTGGAAATGTGAATCGCCTGGAAATTCTGGATCTCATTTCTCTTTCTGTTGTGCCTATTTTAAAAATTAGGACTATCTGAACAATTCAAAGGGCAAGTTGGTCTCATCTCATTCTTATCATAACTTATTATAGTGACTTTGTATGGAATCAGTCTTATTTTTAAGTAGCCTTGTCAGATATCAGTTTCAAACCTCCTTCTGCCTTGACTTGGTGACTCTGGGCCAGTCACCCTCTCTCAGCTCAATCCACCCCAAAGGGTTGTTGTTGTGGGGGAAAATAAGAGGAGGAAGGAGTATTGTGTGTATTCACCATGCTGAGTTATTTCTAAAAATAATAAAGGCGGAAAATAAATGGGTAGATAAATAGATAGATGGGCAGACAAGACATTCTCTCAGTAGCTTGGTTCAGCTATTCCCTCAAATTACCTCACAGGAAAGCTCTGGGAATGGAAGGTGTGTGGGATAGAACTAACAAAAGAGTCAACAAATGTAATAAATAATCCATGGTTATAGTAAAAGAAAGAAAGAAGCAGGACATAAATATAAAGGCGTAGTTGACGGGGCTTCTTTTTATGAGAAAAATAATTTTAATCTCAGATTAAACTCACCTCTGGCCTAAAAGGTTATACATTAATAATCTGAGATTGGATAGGATTGAGTTTTAAAATAGCTCCTTTGTGCAGCTCCTAAAAATAGTGTATTTTATGACAGGACTGTGTTACCATATGTTGAAGAATTACCAAGGATTGGGTTGCCGTATCTTGAAGCGAAAAAAATGGTGCCCAGTTTTGCTGTTTGTTTTTTTTAGTTCCAAAATATATCTCTTTCTCTCTCTTTCTCTCTCTCCCTTCCTCTCTCCCTCTCTTTCATTTCTTGGGGACATACCACAGGACAGATGTAGATTGCTAAGGTCAATTAAACTGATGTAGCTGTGCTGTCATATACGCGAAAGAGAAACCTGCCAGCATTTTTCTCAGTTGTCACCGAGAACAGTGTCAAATTTGTGTTCCATTTTTGCACAAAAGGAGCCCACACAGCTGGGTTTTGTCTTGGGAAACCTTCTTTACACTTAAAGCCCTCATTATGGAAAGGAACTGGATTTTTCTTACAAGATTAGAGATTCCCAATGGGCTAAAGGATAGACAGATTAAAAAGAAACGGAAGAGAGAGTAACAATAGGGAAAGCCCTTCTCCCGACAATGATCCTACTGCAGATAACTGTTTTTCTCTTGCATTTGGATCTTTTAAGTATGATAATCTTCTAGCATATTGCTGACCCAGAAGTATTTTTTTTTTCCCGACAGTAATTCTGAAACAGAAAAGTCTTCGGTGAATTTTAAGCAGCTAGACCGAAGATGGTCAATGTTATGACAGAGGAAACAAAACAATTTAATTTGGATGAGAGTATCAGTGAAACAAATGTAGAAAATATCAAAGGAAAAAAAATGGGTCACAGGCCAATGAAATAAAAAGGATTCTGGGAAGATGAAACTGACAGCTAATTTGATAGAAAACAACCCGCATTGCTTGCCCTAATTCTAACCCTGGTATCTAGTGACCTTGTAGCAAAAGAATTGGGAGCCCAAAAAGGCCATAAAATGTTATGTTTAATGTTGATCACATTAATATTGAAACGGATAGGGGAAACACCAATCAAAATAAAATGTAACAGGAGTATAGTTGAGGCTAGACACGAGGAGTGGGGGAAAACGGCTTACTAACTCAGACGTTTTCAAAGACTAATACTTAGTATTGTATACCAGGTGTCATGATGATTGCTGCATAATATGTTTTTATGTTCAATGTTAATGGTTTTAATAAAAGAATTTTTATAATTAAGAAAAAAAAATGAGGGTTATTAGAATCACAAATTCCTTAGATAGGCAGATTTGAGGGAGGAGGGAAAGACAGAAAAGTTTGCAGTTATTCTGGATACTGGGAGTTTATTTTCCCAATGTACATCTAATGTGAGAAACCACAGACTCATTCAAATGCAGGACACAAGAATACTTCATGACATGTGGCAGAAGATGATGCTACCTGAGGCCATCCACTAATAAATACCTGACAAACATGAGATATGAACAATCAAGTATTAGACTAGGAAGAGCATAAAAGAAGAATCCCTGCTGAAGACAGGATCTACCTGAAGTAGAGAGCTTAGTTAGTTCTTTTTTGTGTATGGTTCAGATAGATCTGTTAAGGAAATACTTTACCAACCTTGCTATGGAAATAGCATAGTTGGCAATGGGGAGAAGGAAAGGCTGTGCCATGTAAACTAAATTTGCACACTTATGATACAATTTTTACCTGTTTTAATCTGTAGTAGAACTTTGTCAGTAAAAAGAAGCACAATTTTGCCTCAGAGAATGACTGAAGGACAAATACTTTATTGCTAGCATTAAGCATAAAGCAAATTATGACTGGTCTTAGTTTAATGGCTTTCAGGAAAAAAAAGCTCTCTTACAGATGTATGTGTGGCTGTGGGTTATGCTAATAACAAAAGGATGGGTTTTTATTATAGAGCAACTGTCAAGAGATTTGGGTAGGACTTCGTCCTATAGGTGGACTGGGCTAGGTAGCTGAGGTGGGAAGTTGGAAAGGTGTTTTTTTTTTTAAACTAAAATATATTGGTTTTTAGATATCACAATATAGCTTTGATGTGTTTCTCTTATCAAATTAGTGGGAACAAATTACTGACAATTTTCAGCAACCATAGAAGGACCTTCAAGAAGAACAGAGAATCTGGGCACTTATATGTGGCTCTGAAATTACTAACTGTTCTCCCCAAGCTAAACAGTCCTTCTTTCCGATACTAGCATAATAATGCAAAATAAAATATTAGATAAGATAGAGCTATGTTCAAAAGTACAGCTAAATACATTGAAAAAAGACTGGTTGGGTGCAATAGAAAGGAGAATGAAGAACAGATTGGATATTAGATATTCACATAGGCACTATCTCAAAATGCAGGGTAAGGAAATAATAATTAGGCTCTTTATCTCATTTTTGATAGAGTATAAAACCACTATTATGACAAATTAATATGAATACCATATAAGGTTGCTAATATTAATAATGCCAAGCTATGTTGTTTAAAAAAAATCTGAATGCCAAGATAAGATACTGATGATTTAGAGATAATGCCAAGAAAAGAAACTGTTTGACACTTAATTTTAAAACTGGAATTATTTTCATGATCATAAATGATTAAGTTTCCTTTAAAGTCCCAGGACTTCTAAAAATGTAAACTAAACTAAAACAAAAACAGGTCATACATTTAGTATATTTACTAAATTTTACATTTAGTAAAATTACCCGCAAGTTGCAAAAATTAGTTTTGCTTTCTCCTAAATATAGAATATGCTGATTTAATTCAATAGTCCTAAAATAGTCACTTGGTCTATCTATAATAAAGCCATCTTCATTTACAATTTAATCAGGGATGAAAAGAGACCCGTGGCGTACATTATCAAAACATGGATCATCAGATGCCCCTTATTGAGACATACCAGCAGGTTGGTGGTACTGCATTAGCCTCAACAATAATGTAATGGGAGATGAATAGCATTTCTGATGGCCACAAAGAAGACCTGTTCTGCAGATGGATGGATGTGAGGTCCTCTATGTAGGCAGATGGACAAGCTAGGGATATTGCTCTTATATCATCCTCTCAGTTGCATAGCAGCAATCCTGCTTGGAATCAAAGAATGGTTGAACAGAATCTGAAGAGCTAACTGGGATAACAGCTTATTATGTTGTCTGGAATGAATTTGAACCTGTCACTCCTTAGGAAGTAGACAAGAGTACTGTGGTTTAATCAATTATAATTTATTAACTACTTTTTTCAAACTGTGCCCTTTTCAAAGGAAATTATATACATGGGATTTCTTCATTTTAGCCCACCAACACTATGAGAAAAACTTGGCTTTATGACTATACCAATGACATGACCAATGTGTTACTTGATTAAGTAGCCACAGTTAAGAGTACAGAAAACATACCACTGAGATTTGTATTAAAATCCTTATTCGGCCAGAAGTTTATTCAGTACTGATCTTGGCCAACTTATTATTTTTCTCTTCAAATCTATTTCATAGGACCCATACTGCTCTTTGTCTTCTTCTAGGTTTTGAAAACCTGAGATAAAATCTTGGGTTGGCATAATTATATTTTCTCCCATTGCCGAGAGACCACTGAACTGCTCTGCCTAAGAAATAAATACTGTGAATTCAAAGAAAATATAATTACTATTATTTCTCTCCATTTCACAGATAGAGAAATATTCTGGGTGTCATGGAGCAAACAGAGTATTTTTAAAACTAGGACAAACATCTTTACAACTAATTAATCTACTGACCATAATTGTGCATGCATAACTTTTCTTTTAATATATTAGTGGATATTAAACTGAATCAGGATCCAACTTTTTGTAACTATGTGATTATTTCCATATATTACATTACAATTTCCACATTAGCAGGATATTATATACTATAGGAAGGTCAGAAGAGGTCTGGTGACCTACTTCCCATCCTATTAATTAATTCTACAGAAATCCCAACAATTTTGACAGGTTTCAAGTATTCTATAAAGACAGTAGTTACAGAATATGCAAAGAGCATTCAAAATGGACAGCAGCATATAAATGTTACTAAGTGGTGTGATACCAAGACAGAAGCCCAAATTGTTTTGTTCATTATATCATAGTTCAAACTGCTACATTCATTGAGTAAATAGACATAAATGGAAAAATATCAACCAATTATAGGCCACTTGGGGAAGGGGTAAACTCCAGTAATATTAAGATATATTGGTAAGCCAGAAAATATTTTAATTAGCAAAACAAATCAAATGGAAAAGATTCCTCAAATAAAGCTTTAAAAGTGATACAGTGTGTGCTTGACTGCCACGACTAATTATGTATCCATGTAATGTGTGTTCAATTTGGGCTTATTTAAATAGCAGAAATGCTCATTAGCTGCAGTGTATCTGTGAAGCCTCAGTAAACAGTTTAATGGTATTTTATGTTTAACCAATTTCATAAGTTCCTGTAATTTTGGTGTTTTCAGCTCATTAATGTTATTTTTGATATGTATCTTATAAGCCTTCTTTCCCTGAAAGCTGGCAATATACCTTTGACTACACTTAGAAAAAATAGTGATTTTTATCTTAAACCTTTGCTTGAGAAGAACAATGATGACAACAACACAAACATTAATAGTGCTAACAATAAGAATTCCACAAACTGAGCCAATTTGGTTCTTTTCCTTTAAAGACATAAAGTAAGTTTGGGGAAAGGGGTAGGAGCTAGTATTCTAAACTGTTCTGGTTTCTCTTATTGAGGAATTAAATAATATCAAAAAGCGTAACTTAAGTACCTTTCCAATCATATTCTCAGCATCATTTTGATATATTATAGAGCAAAGACAAGTTCACCAAAATGGTCTTCTCAAAAATTGTGATGAAAGTACTTTCCACTGTCTCGGGCACTCTGGGAGAGAGAGTAAACTTGTAATTAAGCATTGCTTTCCTCTTCTTTTTACTGATACATGATAAACCAAGGACCCCATAGAAAGCATTGCTAGAATCACTTCATTACCATCATGAATCATAACAGTTCAAGCAAGAGACCAAAACACACACACTCCGCCAAGTCCTTTGATTCTACCCCAAATCTTGTTTTCAGCCTGATGCTCCCTACAGATGACCTTCTCTGGAGGATGGACAGAAGCAATGGGTTCTGTTTTTTTCGTGTTTGACTGGCAAGCTTCTGGTATCACCCATCATAGTATCTTCCGGGACTATTTCTGTGAGATCAGTTGTGCTGCTGCTGGTGGAGACAATCCAACAGAATACAATGCTTCTGTCTAGGCAATGGTTTCTGACTGTGCCTTGGCATCCTGGAACTCTGATACAGAGTACTGCAAAATACTATATTGTTCAAATCCCATGTAACACTGTACAAAGCCATGGAGAAAATCCTGGGAAAGCCACCCCAAAACCATTGAGACAATAACATGTGTAAACCCACTTTCTCTGTATGAATAGGTTTGTTTTGCTGGTATTTTCCTTCTTTCTTTCAGCTTTAGAATTAAACATTTATGTTTATATTGTTTTAATGTACCGACAGTATTTTAATTGTTGATGCAAACAACTTTAGATTTATAAAGGGAGGGGGGAGGAGGAGGAGGAGGAGGAGGAGGAGGAGAAGGAGAAGAAGAAGAAGAAGAAGAAGAAGAAGAAGAAGAAGAAGAAGAAGAAGAAGAAGAAGAAGAAGAAGAAGAAGAAGAAAAGAGGAGGAGGAGGAAGAGGAGAAGAAGAGGAAGAGGAAGAAGAAGAAGAGGAAGAGGAAGAAGGAGGAGGAGGAGGAAGAGGAGGAAGAGGAGGAAGAAAGCAATACTTAATTACAAGGAATCTATTCAAAGGTAATTATTCAGAAACGAGTGGTCCTCGTGATTACTTAGCATTTGTGAACAGGAACTAGTGTTTAGGGTATCTGGAGGCTAGATCAAAAAAAAATCTGCAATTGAGAGCAGGCTACCTCATCACCTGTTTATTAGAGAGGAGTGGATTGCTCACCATCTGTTCATTAATGTCAATGTAACTTCCAGCACTCAATATAACTGTTTCCCCCCCCCCCATTCCTAAGCATATCATTGTGAATTACCTACATAGGTTTTTTTTTAATACTTCCCCTAAAGGACAGGATATTTTCCTGAAAGGAACACAATTCTGACTGTAAGATGAACCTTCACTTCTGTTTTAGTTTAAATAATTTTTTTTCTTGCAAAAAGAGAAATGGTAGCTGGATTTTTTTCTATTTATTGTTCTGCCACAATCTGCCACTGGGAACAAAAACTTAAATCCCCTCCCAGCAATATTCATACTGCTGGAACTACACTACATTTATCATTCTTCCTACAAAATAATACAAAAAAAGAACACTCACCCTTTATTTGATTTTTACATTATCAACTACAGGACTGTAATATGGAAATGGAGTTGACCTTTGTTGCTTTATGATAGCTTAATTAGCAGAATAACGTATCATTTCTCTACTCAAATGATATTGCAATCATTAGGGTCCTTCTCATCTAAATGAAGTCCAGGTTATTTATACTGGTTTCCTTATTTAGGCATGATGTGGCCCCTTACAAAACACTAAACACTTTTGTATCCCAAATACAGTGCAGAAGATAGATTTTTCTCTATTTGGTTCTTGATCCTAAGTAAAGTGGAAATAAAATACATTATTCTGCCTCAGGTCTAGTACAAACTTAAGATTTATCAATGGTTTCTTAGCAGGAGCATATGTGGTATCAACTCCTAGTAAAACCTGGCAAATAATGATACGCCGGAACTCTGAGCATAGCTATTCACAAGAGAGAAGATCCAATTCTTCTACAGCTATTTGGAACAGGAAAAATAATTACAGAATGATCACATTGTGCTTCAAAGCAACTGTCTAACATAATTCTCACCAATGTAATGCAGGTTTTAGAAAATAGTCAGTTTAAGTAAGTCCTTTCAGTTCCATCATCCTTTAAAATTATGCACATTCTGTCATTTCTCATGGGAGTTTATCATAAAAGATATTACATATAATACATGTTTTCTGTATCATCCTGCTTCCTATTCATGTTATTTTAAAGGATGCAAAGTGAAGAAACGCGTAACATTTAGGATAACTTTGGTTTGGACTGAAATTCTAAATATTCCAAATATTAAATATATTACTTTTTTTTTCTTGTTACGACCCTGTAGTCCCTTTGATGCACCATTTCAACCAGTTAAAGGTTACGGGAGCAACAGTTTTAATAGTATATAGTTATAAATAACTATTACTAATGCAATGAATGGCATTTTAGTAGCTAATACAGTCCTCGTAGCAATCAGAGAAAATTGAAATGGAGAGGAAAGAAGAAAATGATTTTTTTTATAATTCAAAAATATACTCTATGTTGACCAAAGTAATAAGCTATTTGTATTGTGAATATTTCATTTGTTTCATCTTTTTAAAGCTACTTTACATCAAGCATTTTTAAAGCTACTGATAAATACATATTTATCATTTACAATCACTATGTTTTCTGTTGTGATTGATTAGAGCATTTTGAAAAGAAACCCAGTACAGTAAGACAGGCAACTATCCCCAGAATCACTAGTTCAAAAGGGAAGTCTTTCTTAGGATATTCTAGATCAGTGGGATGTCCTACATTCGCACAATATCCGTGGTATTATATAGTACAGAAGAATTACAATATACCTTCTTTAAATTATGTTGTGTTAGCCTAATATTTAAACTTCGCTTAAAATTTGTCTCCTACCTTGCTATTACCATCAGAAATGGTATCTGTTTCAACCATGAAAACTGCATGTTTTATTGCCACAACAAGGTATATTAGTATATCAAATAACATGGTACCGAATGATATGCTAGAAAACTGATATATGGCAGAGAACTGTATTTTCTGGTGGGCTGTGCACAGAGGCCATCCATAAAGTCATAATATATCTCAGACCCAAAAGTCTACATTGCCCCTCCCAATACCCTAAAATGGCTTGCTAGGTTCCAGTTAAAAAAAAATCTATTGATTATGGTAAGCCACAGCATCAATTTGATCCTCTGCAACAATCTCACAATGTTTTTTTTAATGAAAACTGAGATTTAATCATGCTGCTGGATTCAGCATTAGTTGCCGTGTTCACCCCTAGGCTACAATAAAAGAGGATAAACAGAGGAAGACTACTAAACTGATTGATATTGCATTACTTCTGGATGAGAGCATAGATACTAGCAAAGTAATATGGTGAACTTTCTAAGGAGTAGTCAAGCTTTTCAAATATGCTTTTATAAGACCTAATTAAACTTCAACGGTCAAAATGTCTATTAAGGTTCAAATGCTTGAATCTTTTCAGACATCAACCTCAAATAAATCTTCCTTGAAACAAAATTTTGGGGCATTGAGAAGCAAAATGTAAAAAGGAAAGAAAAAAGAGCCATATTTCATCGGTCTAAAGATCCATCATTTTCAGCATTAGAACTGCACATTCATTTCTTGATAAAAGAAAAATAAACCAAATGAAAAATCCATTTGGTTTATTTTTTTATTTATTCTGAAAGAGCACAGGAAAAATTACAGATGAGTATACTATTTAGGTCTCCAAAAGCATTTCCTCTTGTGTGTGGGATTCAGGCTTATTGTCTTCTTTGTTGACAGAGAGATGTGTCCAGGTGCGCTTGGGATGCAATTCCCATCATTTCCTCCATTGAGTTTGGACTTTAAGATCTTCTTCACTCTCTTGATGTATTCACCTCTAATCTTTTTCTTGAAAGATACCCAAGTATTTGTAGTAATCTTCCTCATCCAGACTCTTAATGTTATTTTCGTGGGGCATCTTGATTCCTTCAGTTTTCACTATTTTTCCTTGGGTTTTTTTTGTTTTTGTTTTTAAAAAAACATTTATTTCTTACATCCAGCAATTTTTCATGACTGTATATTATTATTCCCATCTATTTTTGTGGGATTTTGTTATTTCTGTATTCATACCATATAACTGGTACCTTAGGAAGTGTCACCACATCAGATTTAAACCTGCTTTCTGAAGGGTTGGTGTTTGGGGGGGGGCAGAGTATCTAATGATAAATAAACATAAGTACTTGTCTTCTTTTCTTCACTCTTAATCTGATTAATATATATATATTAATCAAAATCTGTACATAATCTCTAAACATCCAGTATAAAAACAGTCTAATATAAAATGCATCTCAGAAGTGATGTTTGAAGTATCCAGATCAGTTTTCAATATAAACAGATTGTGTAGTGGAACAAAAGCCTGGTGTTTCTTCTCTCCTAGGCACTAGTATTGATTCTTTTGAGTAATTCATCACGAGTTGTGAAATGTGGCACATCTTCAACTTCAATTCCGTTTGCCATTTCCATCACCTTCTCCAATAGATCTTGTTATAGCTGCATCCCAGGAAGAGATGATTGGCCCAAACCATCGAGAGGGAGAGCAGCTGCTCCAGACGCAGCGGAGTGAGCGCCTCCCCGCCCTCCAGAGGGGCATTGCGCAGGATGAAGGCGCGTCGCGCCTGCCAGTGTTTTTCGTTCTCCGAGTAGGAACGGAACTGTTCAGGGAATTCGGGCTCGGTCACGACCTCGTTGTCCCCTCTTACCATCCTTCCCTTCTTTAGCCTGCCCCCTATTTTTCCTTGTTTGATAGTAAGTGTTGCATGTTTGTCCAAGCCAAACTCCATTGCAATATCTTGGCTATATATATACGGACAGTGTTGAGCAGTGATTCTATTTCAGATGATGTTTTTCCATACAGCTTCAGATCATACATGTAAAGGAGGTGGGATAGTCTGGCAGATGTTTTTGATGTTTGATAGCCATGTCCTGAGTTATTCAGTATTGTTGACAGAGGAAACAGTGCAATAACAAATAGTAATGGTGATAATGAATCTCCTTGTAATATTCCTCTCTTGATATTAACTTCTCCCAGTCTCTCACCATTGATCTGCAACTGTGTCTTCCTTTGTGCCATTGATCTTTGCACAAATTTTCTGATGTTTCTACTGACTCCTGTTATTTCTAGGCACTTGATTATCCAGTCATGTGGCAGAGAGTCAAATGCCTTTTTGTAGTCAACCCATACCACATTCTAGTTGGTCTTCCTTTTCTTGCAGTTTTCCAAGATCATTTTGTCTATTAGCAGTTGATCTTTTGTTCCTCTGCTATTGGGGCAATTTCTTTTCTGCTCAGGTGGAAAAAGATTGTTTTCAACTAGATGCTGTTGTACTGCATCAGCTACCACACCAGTTAGTAATTTGAAAGTTGTTGGTAAGCAGGTAATTGGCCTGTAGTTTCCTGGTGTTGCCCCTTTTGCTGGATATTACTACTACTACTACTACTACTACTACTACTACTACTACTACTATTATTATTATTATTAGCGGGGTATATGTTGCCTGCTCATTTTTGACAAAAGCAGCTTATTGCAGCGATATCAGTACACAGCTTTGAGCCACTGAAAATCAAGTAGATCCAGGCAGAGACAGCACAGTATAATATAATAAATGAGGTCTTGGTTTTTATTTAAGAATACTTATGTTCAAGTCACTCTTTGAGTAAGGAATTCACTGAACGATTCTCAGACTGTTATATCATAGGACTGTTGTGGTGAGGGTAAAATTAAAGGATACATTATTTTACCTCAAGTTCCCAGAGAAAAGGCAGGATTCATATATAATAAAATTATATGAATAAAAAACTGGTGATAGTTACATCTCACTTTGAAGCAAAGTTGGTTCAGATAAGTGGGATTTCTTGGTTTTCTATATAAGGTTATTGAAGGGGGTAACACAGCAAGTATGCTATTCATGAATAAAGTAATAAAAACTATTGGCTATTTTAAAAAGGTAATAGTCTTTCACACATATATTTTTAGCTGTGTGAAATGTGTTCATTTCAGATGTTTCAACATTTAGCTTTAATAAATGAAATACACATCAGAGAACAATCCCTCTAATTAAATGCCTTTTAATTCAATTCAATTCAATTTATTGGATTTCTATGCCGCCCTATTCCGTGAACTCAGGGGGGCTCACAGCATAAATAGAAATCTACATAAAAATACATATATATAAAATGAGGAAAGAAAAGGTACACGGGTAATTCTCAACTTGTCACTATAACTGAGCCCAGAATTACAGTCATAAGTCTTGCGGTTGTAAATGGAGCCATTACAGAAACAGACCCAATTTTTTGACATTTTTTGTGGTGGTCATTAAGCAAACACTGCGGTTGTTAAGCAAATCCATTTTCCTTTATGGGGATTTTTTTTAATGGAAATAAACCTGGAAACCAGCAAAAAGCACTGCAAATTGTGGTCATGTGATTGTGGGATACTGCAACCGGTCATAAAGGTGAGCTAGTTGCCAGGTGTCCAAAATGTAATCATGTGACTGTGGAAGGAAGCAGCAGTTGTAACTTTGAAAATGGTTCATAAGTAGCATTGTGGAGATCCATCATAAGTTCAAATGGTCACTAAGCTACCAATCGTAAGTTGAGGACTACTTATGAACTTAACTTTCCCTCTAGAATGTTACATGCTTGACTGTGGCTGATTCATAAACCTTGTAACTGAAAAATACCTTTAGCATCATTTAAGGTTGAACCGAAGGCACTAATCACTATATCTGCTCTCAGACGGACAGTTTGCTCCTTGTCTTCATTCCAATTTCCATCCTCATCTTGCTCACTCCGGAGAAATTCAATAGCAACAATTTTCCCTCCTTTTATTACAACTTTCTGAGGAGAAAGAAAAGGTAGAAATTCACACTTTTCTTCCTTTGCAAGCTCCATCTGGAAAACAAAAATAAAATTATGTAAAATTTATAGAAAACTGTTTAATATATAATTGTTGGTCTTATAATGTTTCCTTGCAATTTTTTCTATAATTCCAATACATTAATAATGTTATATTTTGATTAAATGAAAACTAGCTCAAATAATATGTGCCAACCAGTTTTACGGAGGGGTGGAGTTTTTTTTTTAGTTATCAACATCTGTTAAAAGGCTTTTGTATTTTAAACCAAGAGCGAAAAATTAGTTGATTTTATGAAAAATATTTACCTTACTCTTCGTTACTAAAAAAAGAATGAATAAAAAAAAACTATCCAATCAATGCTAGAAAAATCAATTACATTAAATTTCATTACAAAATACTGGCTGAAGTGCCCAAATCTCAAAATCTAAAAATGATTTCAATGAAAAATGGGAAGGCTTTTAATGAAAAAAAAATGGACAGAAGTATTTTATTCATTTTTCATTTTGTATTTGAAAGTTAACTTCAAACTACTTTTGCTAAAGTTGAGAGTTCAATCCTAGATAGCGGCAGATGTTTCTCTCTTAGGAGGCAAAGAAAAAAAAAATCTGCTGTGAACTCTAAGATTAGGCATTAGGAAGGGCATCCGGCCAGTAAGCATTCAACTACATCCAGTCACCCTGACTCAACCCCAAATTAAGGGATTACAGGGTTGTAAAAAAAGGGAGTTTAGCCTCTATGACAGTGATGGCGAACCTTCTAGAGACCGAGTGCCCAAAAACTGGCTCCACCCCTGCTCCACCCCCTGTCCCACCCCATCCCCTATCCTGCCTGCCCGCAGGGCCACTCACCGCCTCCAAGGCCCACCACAGATCACCCAGGCAGCCCAGCAGCACTATGGCGGTCACGCCCTCTGCCCACGCCCCACAGCATCAATTGTGCATGATGGGGTGTGAGGGCAGAGTCTTGTCTATGCTGCCTGGCTGCCATGTCCTTGGCTGTGCTACTCTGTGTGGGCCACGCAGGGGGACTGCTGGTGAGGAGGGGGTCGTGGGGGGAGGTGAGGCTGGGGCAACAGCACATGTGCCCACAGAGAGAGCTCCGAGTGCTGCCTCTGGCACCCGTGCCATAGGTTCGCCACCACTGTTCTATGACAAATAGTTACAATTTTACCAATTCCTATTTCAAATAGCTATACTTTCTTTGATTCTCTCTAAAGAAGTGTATTTAAAGAAATTAAACTCAGGGTTGTTGTTGCTATTGTTGAGAATGGGAAATTGACATGATCCATGTTCATGTTTTTCTCAACTATAGAATACTATATTTTCAGACCAACATGGTATTTCAACATATATGTAAGTAACTGAGCTGAAACTTAAAGGGACAGTTCCCAATTTAGGCAGAATGGGCTATTTCTTCAGAAAACCTTTAAATAATGAATCATATTCTCTCACCGAACCCCTTGCTGAATCAGTGAGACAGCCAGTTTGAACTAGTGGCTAAGTCACCAGGCTAGAAAACAGGAGTTCAAGTCCTGTTTTAGCCATGAAAGCCAGCTGAGTGACTTTGGGCCAGTCACTCTTTCTCGGCCCAACCCAGCTCACAAGGTTATTCTTGCGGGGAAAATAAGAGGAGGAAGGTATGGTGATTATGTTTGGTGCCTTGAGGCATCTGTAAAAATGATAAAGGTGGGATACAAATAAAATAAATAAAGCTTTTGCTCATCACTGTCTTTTTGTAGACCTCTCACTTTAAATATACTGTATATACATAGGTGTCATTACAGTTCTTCAAACAGAGGCTGGATGACCATTTGTCAGACATCCGGTATTCTAGTGGACCAAAAGGCCTGAAGATCCTTCCAACTGTGTGATTCTATTATTAATAGCGATATCATAAAAATAGTAGTGGCTGCAAACAAAAGCAGTGAAATTTAATTTGTAATGTCCAACTTCTGTTGGATTTCTTTGAGAACTTAGCTCAGCAACAGAGCAGACAGAAAGAAACAGGCACGTAAAGGTGCCAACTGAAGTACAAACTAATATTCAAACTCTACATAGAACCACTTTTGCAAGAAAGGACAACACCAGGGCAAATTTGATTAATTTCTTTGGATACAGGGTACAGAGAGCTATGCATTGTCTTGAATTTCAGTATCTTTCTGTGTAGCATCTCTAGAAGCAGTTAGCTACCATTCCCCTCAAGGAACGAACACAATTGAGATAATTTTTCTACTTAAGGGAAATCTTCAAGGAGACATATCTTTTTTTGCCAGCTTAACAGCAATGCACAATTTAGTGTTAAATCAGGAGAATATGTGATAGATGAGGCCACAATTTGAAATAGCTTCAGAAAGGTGAGATCACAAAAGACCAGATCCTAAACTTGGAAGCGTGAACATTCTGGTAGCTGCATTTCTCGAAATTGCTACAATGAGAGGGGGAGGGGAAAAAAACCCACAAGCACACAGCCCTTTATAGCCACAGTGCAATTTTACATACAGCAAAAAACAAAACAAAGCAAGAACACCTGAAGTAATAAAATAGTAATTCATATCTGATGGCACTATGTAACCAACTGTGACTGATTTCACAAATACTAGGCAAAGTTAAAACCTTGGCTAATACTTGAATGGCAGACCACCAGACCCATTAGGAGTGTAAACTAGAGTAAGATTAAAGGAAAAAAACCCACGTAATTTCCTTGACATGGGATTAGCCCAGATCTTCCAGGAGAGCCTCAAAATATGGCTTTGTCCTTTGGCCTAGGGATACAGTTAGGTTTGTGTAGAGCTTATCAGGAAAATGAATGGTGCTGTCCCATAGATTATGGGTTGTTGTATTGTTTTGAATAGATTTTGTGATTCCATTTTTCTGAGTGTTTTTATATTTGTAAGCTGCCCAAAGTCATGGTAATGAGATAGGTGGGCTATATAAATTTAACTAATAAATAAAAAAGACAGATTAAACTAGTACTTTTCCCTTTCTTACCCAAAGCGCTTATCAGAAAGTCTTTTTTACCCAACATAAGTAAAACACTTTGAGTCAATTTAAATATCCCTGTTGCGATTGGATAATGGTTTGTATGTCATTATCCAAAGAAAAATCACTTTTACCAAATTCTGGGTAAATTTGGGAAGCACAGGGTTCAGTCTTGGTTCCATCATGTGATGTATGGAGGGAAGACAATCTTCATCTCTGCTTAAGGCAGTAATGTTATTTTGGTCAGCTGGGATTATAAACATTGAATAGGGACGAACTAAAGGCTGTTAGCATTTTCCTACCAGTTACTTCCAGCAACTGCCTGGCCAGCTCTCTGCTCTCCATATTAATGAAGAAGAAAAGGGAATAGGAAGGATGGTGATCCCTGCCAAGCAACACAGATAAGATAAAGAAACAAAGTCAGTCCCCCCCTTTCCTCCATCTCTCTAAGCAACCAATTATTTTTCTTCCATAATGTTTTCTCATCTGGCGTGCTGTGAAAGGCCTGGCAACCGGGAAAGCATTTTGTTGCAAACATACAAGTTGCTAATTATTTCAGTGTTACCACAGCATAGAAAAGTTTTCAGGGAAAAAATGGGCATGCAACAAAAAAAGATGATGACAAATTAGATATGGAACTTAAAATCTATTCATAGAAAAAAAAGATTGTGCTTCATTGTGTTTCTTTTCACTTATGATGTGGAAATTATAACTGTGCTAATAGAAAGGGTGATATATAATCACAATAGCAATTAGGATACTCATAGTTAAAGGTGTCACACTCTAATGGTTTTGTCCATGACATGCACAAAAGTTGTGTTCAGTCATATTCCATATTTGGAATTATTTGATTTTGCTGACTGAACTGTTTGTAGAGGACTGTTTTATATATATTCTTTGTTAGCAATCTAAAAAAAATGTACGCGGGAGAAAACCCGAAGAACCAAAGACCTACACACACACACACACACGCATATGTAGGTCTTTGGTTCTTCGGGTTTTCTCCCATATATATATTTTTGGCGAAAAGTTTGTCATTTCCAACCAATATTTATTCTCCTGTGATAGAAAATTTATACAGACAAAGACTAGTGGGATATAATTAGAGTTGTACTGAATTAATTAATGTATTTATTATACTTGTTCAAAATCATCTTTCCCTAAATTTTAATACTATGACAAACACTTCAAAATATGAACTGTGTATCTTGAAATCTTATTTCTTTCTTTAAGTTACCTCTCTCTCCCTTGTGTATCTATTACTGAAGGGAGTGGGCTATTTTCCCATATATTTTCTAGCTGGGGCATATTCAGTGTCTCATTAATGTAAATTATGCAGTACTTCATGGTATGTTGCATATAAATTGCAGCAAAGACATTTGATCATATTGCAATAATTAAAACTGAAACTAAAATGCTTTCATGATAAGGCAAATGATTATAAACTGCCAATCAGCAGCTCAGTATGTATAGATGTTTACAGGAACTACAAATTTAATTCCAAATTAATTTATAGTTTGAAATATTTGCATTTTACTCCTAGATTCACTATTTTAATTTCTAAAGATCCATTATTTCACACACAGATCTACAATTTTTGGTTGATCTTCAGTACATATTATTGTGTAATACGTCAGTGACTTTGAATTATTCTTCAGTCTAACTATCTTCCAAAATTAAGCGTGGAGTAGGTGAAATCAGAGAAGACAATGTGATATACACTACTTTGAACTGCTGGAGGGAAGATAGGATATAATTTGACAAATAAATAAAAATCAATAATATATATAAAGGTAGTTGTCGACTTACAACAGTTCATTTACTGACTGTTCTAAATTACAACAGCACTGAAAAAAGTGACTTATGGCCATTTTTCATACTTATGATCGTTGGCAGTATTCCCATGATCATGTGATCAGAATTTGGATGTTTGGCAGCTGGCATGTATTTATGACCGTTACAGTGTCCCGGGATCATGTGATAAGCTTTTGTGACCTGACAAACAAAGTCAATGAGGAAGCCAGATTCACTTAACAAGCATGTCACTAACAACTGCAGTGATTCACTTAACAACTGTGGCTAAAAAGGTCCTAAAATTGGGCAAAATTCACTTAATAACTGTCTGACTTAACAAGAGAAATTTTGGGCTCAATTGTGGTCATATGTTGAGGTCTATCAGGATTGTCTAAAGCCACAGATTTGATTGATGAGCCTTAACTTACAGGCTTGCTTAAACTTGGATGTGTTCATGAAACTGAGCACTTTCATCATATCTGTTGCAGTGTAATTCCTCTACATTTAAAGAGTGCTTCAATTCTAATTGGTAGCAAGGTGAATTAACTCTAGAATGTACTGTCATTATCATGATGGATGATTCAGGTTTGATCAGTATCACCTTCTTCATTCATAATTTCCCCCCCTAAAGTGCATTCTTATGCACTTTAGTAAGCTTCTAAAGCTAAGAAGTTTTGGAAAGAAAAAACAAGGAAGCTGAGTTACAAATATGCTTACGTCCACACATTAAATTATTGTAGTATTGATCAGATCAATATCTGTGAAAGGTCACACTGACCAAACAGTCTGAACAACCTTACAAGGATAGTCCATCATTACAAGATAAGAAAAGTATGATGAAGGACTAGTTAATTTCAATATTAAGCTCTGTGTTTATGTGTGCAGGCAGTTTATTCTATGTACTCAAGATATGATTTTGATATAAAGTTTTTATACACAATGACAGATGGTATAATTTATTGCATTCATGCCTGTGAAAGAATCAACAGGACCAACACTTTCTGTATTGGGTTTACTAGGGCTACACGTAAAAAAGATGAAGTGAGATATGTTCCAGAGCTTTAAGACAGGATTGTTCCCACTCTTTCAACAGTATTACTTCTTTTTATTTCTACACAGTGGCCTGAAAGAACGATCAGGACAGGGAATAAGCACTGATGGTGCTTTGCTTGTAGGGCAGCCCTCATTCTCCCGTGTGATACGGCCTTTCTTTGCAAAAGCTGTTATTTAGCCTGTTTGCTTGGTTTCTTTCTATTTCTAAAATTGTGAAGATGTTGCACAGACCGTGTGCAATATGTAGTTTGGGCCTAAGCAAAATAATAATAAATCAGCATTTTGTACTTTCAAGTATTTTTATTAATATGTCCCTCACTGCAATGTTGTGAAATTTACCTCTTCCGGGACAGCCCGTATATTAGTAAATCCTTTCCTGAAGACCACAAAAACACGTCGAGCTCCGCAGCGCAAAGCTGATGTTGCACAATCAAAGGCAGTATCGCCTGCTCCAAGAACAATCACGGTTCCCTGTATTGATGGCAATGAAGAACGACAGCTGCATATTCCTGAATGATGAAAGGAAAACCCCATTTTCAAGGAGAAAAAAACTATTTCGGCATGACAGCTCAAACGACACTTGTACTCGAAGCAGTGTAAAATTGCATCTTGCTGTTTCCAAGCATGGAGAGTCACTATCAAATTATTCTGCTTCATTGAGAGTTTTATTCCCACTTTTAAGATATGTTCATACATGTAATTTCATAGTCAGTACCTTTAGTAGCATTGCCTTCCTGTCTTGGCAGGAAATAAAGTATAATGCACTTGGGGGGGGGACAAGAAATTGTACAGCCATGTCAGATTGAATGCAACCAACTCAAGATTGTTGTGTTCAAAAAATTAAGCCTTTGACTCCTCTCTTGTCAGTATCACAATTATTTGAGAAATGAAAAAGGGAAAAAAATCCATGTTATGAGATGTTCTGTCCATAACTGCAGTCTATCTTTGACAACACCAGTTTCTCTTTCAGATTTTATCTAAAAAGTTTCAGCACCAATTTAGACCACATATAAAAGGGAATTAAAGAAATTCAAGGAAGAAAGCCCATTAGTGTCCACTATTCATAATATCACCTTAGTCTAAAAATCATTTTGCAGGCCTAAGGAAAACTGCACATCTATTCCCTTTTAGGGCCAGATTGTGCTGGAACGTATCTGGAACTTCTGGAGACTGATGAATCACCCCAAAATGTTCAGATTAGTCAGTTCAAGGGAAATACCACATTGTTATATGCACAGGATGAAATCACTTCTAGCAGTTGTTGAGGGAATGGAAAGTTATTCTGTCTGTGGCTTTCTGAAAGACATCTGGTTGGTCACTAGAAAGAGTACAGAGAAGAGCAACAAAGATGATTAGGGGACTGGAGGCTAAAACATATAAGGAACGGTTGCTGGAATTGGGTATGTCTAGTTTAACGAAGAGAAGGATGAGGGGGGACATGATAGCAGTGTTCCAATATCTCAGGAGCTACCGCAAAGAAGAGGGAGTCAAGCTATTCTCCAAAGCACCTGAAGGCAGGACAAGAAGCAATGGATGGAAACTAAGCAAGGAGAGAAGCAACCTAGAAGTAAGGAGAAACTTCCTGACAGTTAGAACAATTAGCCAGTGGAACAACCTGCCTCCAGAAGCAGTGAATGCTCCAAGACTGGAAGTTTTTAAGAAGAAACTGGACAGCCATTTATCTGAAATGGTATAGGGTTTCCTGCCTGAGCAGGGAGTTGGACTTGATGACCTCCAAGGTCCCTTCCAACTATTTTTATTTTTATTATTATTATTATTTTTATTATTATTATTATTATTACTACTACTACTGTGGAAACAGAAAACTCGTTAACACAGATTTTTTTTCTTCTAATCAGTAGATACTTTTAACACACATCTGCGGTACTTACCATATAGTTCTTTCTTATGAAACATTTCCCTAAACCACTTTATCATGTTGATAAAGTGTTCTGAACAGAAGACCAATGGGATATAAATCCTTATATCCTTAAAAGTATCATTCCATATGCAGATTAAAAGAAAAAAGATAACGTTTTCCCTTGTCCAGTGGTGTCTCATTCTAGCGAGTGGTACTCATCTCCGTTTTGTGGCCAAAGAAGATAGTGTTGTCTGAAGATGTTTCTGTGGTCATGTGGCTGGCATGACATATACCAGGGATAGGCAACCTTGGCTCTTTTATGACTCGTGGACTTCAACTCCCAGAATTCCTGAGCCAGCCATGCTGAGGGAAAAGGGAGAGGTTTCCAAGATGAGCCATGCTGGCTCAGGAATTCTGGGAGTTGAAGTCCACGAGTCATAAAAGAGTCAAGGTTGCCTACCCCTGACTTATACGCTGAAGGCACACAGAACACTGTTACCTTCCCACTTGAAGTGGTACCTATTTATCTACTTGTATTTTCATGCTTTCAAATTGCTAGGTTGGCAAGAACTGGTTCAAGAATGGCAGTCAATCAGAAGGTTGGCAGTTTGAGACATAATGGAGATAAACCTTAGTATAAATCTGCAAGGTCATAGCCTGAATGCGAACAATGTTGTTCTATGATCTTGATGTTTTCAACTCAAGAGAAATGTAAGATTATTATGGTTTTGGATATAATTCTGACTGTTCCAATTTAATTTCTCAATTCTTTTATTTTAAAAAAACATTATGTAGGGGGGAAAAAGTTTGCATGGTACAGAGAAGCTTATATTTACTACTGCACCATAAAATTAAGAAAAACTGGTGGGGAAAACTTTAAAATCATTCTAATGTTGTTTTACTTTTTAAACAATTAAATAAATTACTGTAATTTTTGAAATATAACATAAATAACATAAACCTATAACTTGCTATTTTTCTTCATAAGAATATGTTTTTACCATATCAATAGTCGATAATTCTTCACTTTTGTGCTGTCAGTCTAAGCAAGAGTTTAGAACTTCAAATACCATTTTGAGAACAAAAAACATTAAGCTGACTCTATATAAAGTAAAAACGAAGTAAAATTTACTCAGAAAAACATACAGAAATCATTCTATAGATCATTGGCCCCCAAACTTCCTGGTACCAGGGACTGGTGTCATGGAAGACAATTCTTCCACAGACCAGGGGGGTGGGGTTGTTGCACACAACCTACATCCCGTGCATGTGGAGATGAAGCTTTGCGCAATCCGGTACCTAATAGGGCCTGAGGGATAGGGACCCCTGCACTAGATACTCTTATTTTATAGCCACATTTATTTATATGAATATTGGATTTCTATATGCTAAATATGTCCTAATTTTATCTGGGAGGTCCATACTAATAATAATAATAATAATAATAATAATAATAATAATAATAATAATAATAATAATAATAATAATAATAATAATAATAATAATAATAATAATAATAATATTGAAGAAGTAAAATATTTCTGAAACTTTTCATGCTATGAGACCTACAGTCAATTAAAACAATATAAACTATACATGTAAATCACCCAGCATTGTTGGATTGGTGCAATGAAGTGGACTACATATATGCTAGTATACACTTTAGCTCATCACTGCAACAGCTGTGGGAGAGATTTTTCATGTAATCAATCCATAAGGTGAATAATTTACATATATTACTATGTAAGATCACTACCAAATGGAAGAGGTTTTTGCCATCTTCCAAAAGGACAAATATAATATTTAAATCAGGTTTAATCTGCCTGGATTAACAAGTATAAAATAGATGGCTATAGAAGTATTTTAAATAACTACATTAAAAGATTTGTCTGACAATCAGGCAAAAAAATCTGACCAAGTACCTCTATATTAAGATGTAACAAATCCATAATGGTTCCAAAGAAATCTTGGAATATACTGAATGGCCTTTATTTGTGATCTACTAGTTCTGCATAATAGCTACTAACCTATGGGAAAAGTTTATACCTAATGGAAATCTATCTTTCCTGAGATTGTCCTTGCTCATATGTACTGGAGTCTTTTAATAGTGAGTTCCTGTATGATCACAAGGAAGCTCTACTGAGTTATGAATGGTGAAAGGCTATCTCCTGAATATCATGCTTCCCGAAAAATAACATCTGGTCTTATTTTCTTTTGGGCTCCGAAATAAGCACTAGGACTTATTTTCGGGATGTTTTACATACCAGCAGGGGGCAAGCACGTGGGGGTATGGTGTGGCCTGCGCATAGGGTAGAGACGCAGAGGCGATGGGCCAACCTCAGAGCATGGGGGCGGACCAACTACAGTAAAGGTAGGTTATGAGAGAGTTCGGGTGTGGGGGCGCATGTGCTCTTTCTGTGCCAGGCCAGCCCCTGCAGCCCCAGGGCAGCTGTGGCAGGAAGGGTGCAGAGACGAGAGTGGCCAGACCAACAATTCTCTGGGTGGAGTGGGGGACTTTTGCCCCGAGGATGCTGGGGGGCCACCTTCCTGACCTGGCCCACCTGACAGGAGAGCGTGGAGGTGGCAGCACAGAGACAAAGCACTGGCGGAGCCCCAGAGGGTCAAGGATCTTTCACGAGAAGTTGGGAAGGCTGAATGAACTTTTTTTTTAGTCCCACAAACTTCTTTTGTTTCCCTGCCCACGGCGGCAGAGAAACACGACAGAAAAACATGACGCAGCTGAAAAGCAGGTTAGCAAAGAAATGTTTGGAGAAGCGAGGGCATCTGGGCAGTGGTGGGGCAACCTCTCCAGCTCCACAGCAGTGGAGAAACACAATGGAGTTGGAAAGCAGGTGGCAAGGCAACCCCCCTCCAAGGGCACCAGGTGCTGAAATGGGCCCGTCTCTCTCTTGCAGCTACCCAGGCCCACTGGAGGAAAGGCCGGCATCTACTGAAATGCGGTGTCATTCCCACTCTGGCGGGGAAGGGGCAGCTGGCATGGGCTCTGTAGGCAGGATGCCCGCTCAATTCAGCACCCTCCCTGACTCTCCGTGGCTCCGCCTGCCACTTTGGTGGCTGTGTGGGCAGAGCTGCGAAAGGTCCAGAGGTCCAAACCAGGACGGGGAATAAAAGGGAAAAGGAGGGTGGGTGGACAGGGCCTTAACTAGGGCTTATTTGGGGGATGGGGCTTATATTAGGCCCACCCCCCAAAAAACCAATCTGTCTTATTTTTGGGATACGTCTTATTTTCAGGAAACATGGTAGACACTGATTGCAAGAGATGTGTTAGGAGCCCATTGTGATTGCTCATTGTGGGTGATGGGATGATTTCTTCTTGCTGACTAAACAGAGATTGTAAGAGGAATATAAGGTAACCTTGTCCCAGACAATAAGCTCACTAAGTGAATAACTACAGAAGGAAAA